>OX578154.1:60595655-61795655 GCA_951213105.1 Amaurobius ferox
ATATATATATATATATATATATAAATATATATATATATATATATATATATATATATATATATATATATATATATATATATATATAAATATATATATATATATATATAAATATATATATATATATATATATATATATATAAATATATATATATATATATACATATATATATATATATATATATATATATATATATATATAATATATATATATATATATATATATCATATATATAAATATATATATATATATATATATATATATATATATATATATATATATATATATATATAAATATATATATATATATATATATATATATATATAAATATATATATATATATATATATATATATATATATATATATATATATATATATATATATATATATAAATATATATATATATATATATATATATATATATATATATATACATATATATATATATATATATATATAAATATATATATATATATATATATATATATATATATATATATATATATATATATATATATATATATATATATATATATACATTATAAAACTTGAAAAATTTATTTTCAATTTTAGTGAACAGATTAAAAAGCTAATTGCAAAAATTGCCGGCCGGTACTTCTGTCACACATCTAGAATCTGAACGAGTACATTGCTACTTGTCCTTTTTGGGAATTTTTATATATATATATATATATATATATATTTATATATATTTCCCAATGGCCAGGCACTGACTCTTTCATCTTCGCCTATACATCGGCCAGAACCGTGAACATCTTAGCCGTCAAATGACGTTGCCCCAGCGCACCAGTGGGGGTGGGAACACATTGCGCCCAACAACACAAACATTCATGCCTGAAGTGGGACTCGAATCCACAACCCGGCGGTCGAGCGAGTACGAGGAAACGCTTGACATTGGCCGTTCGACCACCACGTCGGCTTGTGCAAATATATATTACACTAAGATTTAACACTAAACGTACCGACACTCAATATATAGCTATTAGTTCTGTAACCTGTCAAATGACAGATTTTCAGATTAAAACTTTATTTTTTCTGATTGAATGCAGGTAATATTCATTTTAGTAAGGAAATATTAAACAAAGTAACTTTAAGGTAATAGACTCCATTCGGTTCCTGAAATTCAATTTGCTTCTTCCATTGCGCTAGTTCTTATATGTTTCATAATACGGTGGTCATATATCAACGAAAATGCAGTCTTCACTTTACCCTTTATAATATTACGATTTGCATGTCCCGTTGAACCTGATTCTTCCTTGAAAATGTTATACGTACTGCTCTCCCAGATGTAGCATCTATTTGTATTTCTTCCCAAACAGTGCTATCAATCGAAATATACTGCTCGTTTTTTCATTCTCATCTTTAGAACTTGAAAGCAATCCCGTTCTTTTGCGTCCTCTGCGTATTATATTAGCAATATTCTCCTCTTCATCGTCGGTATCTGTAGGCTCACGCTCAGTTTCTCATTGATCCTTATAATTTTCAAATAATATATCTTCACTTTCAGAAAGTTCACCTTTATCCATTTCCGAAAACTCTTCGCCTATGTTATTTATTTCTTCAAAGAACTTGGTGCGTCTTGAATGTTTCGATATTTTTTCAGAGTGAAGATTAGGAGTAACGCTGTAAAAACAAATTATAAACTAACTAGTTTTAGTTTTTGTCACGTTTTCTGGCAACTTGAAAATTTACGCACTTTATTGAAATTTTAATACGCAATTATTTTAAATGGAACTTACTATGCAATAGTCCTAGCAGAAATGTTCAGGAAACTGATGAAAATGTGTGGAATGTGCATGTACATCACATTTCCTGACCCTATAATCTTATAAAGCAATAAATTTATATCCGATATATATATGTATGTATATATATATATATATATATATATATATATATATATATATATATATATATATATATATATATCCTCTATAAATTTATGACCAGTCGTGGTAGAAAATGGCAGACTATGTATTTGTATCATACAAACACAAGAAGAAAAGTAAATATTGAAAATTGATTGTATACATTTAATAGAAAAAGTCATGAAGTCAAGTGAGGAAAGGCGATAACATTATATGCAAATTTTCTAATCAAAAGTTTACAACAGGGACATTTGACAGATCATGGTACGTTCAGTGTTAAAACTCTTCCTAGTGTCATGACAGTAATGCTTGTTAATATTTCTCAAATTTTATTTTTACAGAAGGTCTTACAATTCCCAAGAATGTAACAATTCACTTTAACATGATTCCCCTCCACAAAAATCCTCGTGATTTTCCAAATCCCGAAGTGTTTGATCCTGAAAGATTTCTACCCGAAAATTCCTTGTCAAGACATCCCTACGCTTATATTCCATTTTCGGCTGGTCCAAGAAATTGCATAGGTAATATAAAATTGTACAACACTAAAAATGTATAATCATAAACTGTGTACTGTACAAAGCATTCGAGTTCAAGGACGCTCGAACATTCGAATTTTTGACCCTGTCACTGTACATCATATTACTTTCCTTATATACATAATGTATAAGGAAAGTATTGTGACGGGGTCGAAAATTCGAATTCGAGTTTTCGACGGGAGAGCACGTTTCAAGCATCCCTGATCACGAATCGAACATTTTGTAAGTGATGTCTGTGTGTGTGTGTGTGTGTGTGTGTGTCAGTGAGTCTGTGGAGACGATAACTGACGAACGATTGGACCAATTCAAACGAAATTTGGTACAAAAATCACAATCCATAAACACTGGAAGCTTATTGTTTTTATAAACAATCGAACGTTCAGAACCCCCCCCCTAAATTTTCAAGTGAAATTTTGAAAAAATCGTCAAAAAATCAAAACCGCTAATAAAGTTACGCAAATAGACATTTCTTATGTAGTTTTCCATTAGAAAGCATCTGACGTAAATTTTAGAACACTAACATGAACCGTTCTCGAGATATTAAACAATTTTCAAAAAAATTATCAAAAAGTTATATAAAATTAAAAAAAAATATTTCCTATTGAGAAACATGTTCACTTTTCATGTGTAATACCATGCGATAAATTTGGTGACATCATTCTCGTGGATCTAGCTCGTTCCATTCATGAAAAAACGCTTTGAGTAATACTTTTTTATTTGAACGCCAATAGTCATTTATCTGCTGTAAGAATAACTTATTTCTCCGTCCATACCGCTCGGCGAGATTTTGGCGACAAATTTGGCGGAATGTCGCCAACTTGGCGACCTTTTTAATTGTTGCCAAATTAACAAAAATCTCGCCAAATTGATAAAAATGACGATAAATCAATGAAAATGACGACTAATTGAAGAAAATTCAATATCTTGGAAAGAATATAAGTATCTACTATAAGAATAATATTTTTTTAACTATAAAAGTAGTAAATTCATTGCATTATATAAGGAAAGTCATGTGTTGCCCACATCAGATTTTTATTTATGCAAGGAATGTAATATTGTGACAGGGCCAAAAATTCCGAAGATTTGCTCCAGTTGAAAATTACTCGACTGGAATTGAATGTTTTTGAGGTGATGCTTGTGTCTATATACAAATCGGAAACTTTATATGGATTGAATGAATGAAGCGATTTGAATAAAAGTTTGCAGAATTGTTAATACTGAAACAAGTACATACACAAATACTGAAACACTATTAATTTTAACCGAAATCATAGATTCGGTAAGTCGTGTTTTTCAAACGTTTATTTTTAATCATTAAAAAATGCACAATATATAAATATTTTAAACAATCATTTTTGTATATTAAACTTATCCATCATTCGAAGAAGAATGAACGCCAATTTTATAATCTTGTGATAAACCATTCTCCAGAGCGCTGTGGAGTCGGTACCAGTTGTTGTGAAATCAAAGGAAAAAATACTTAAATAGATATACTGCTCTATCCAAAGTAGGCATCTCCATACTGTTACAGAATTCTATGAATTTCGTAAGGTTTCACATGCTCCGACCCGAAAAATTTGACGATTGCTCGCTACTCCTCTACGCTGCTATACAAAATGGCTGGCACCATTGCGTATGCAAAATAGGTGGCACCATTGCGAATGCAAAATGGGTGGCACCATTGCGAATGAAAAATGGATGGCACGATTTTGTATACACTTCCCTACCAATTAATCATGCCACACCATCTATTGGACAATGTCAAAACCATCTCTGGGAATGTATTTTTCCTGTGCAGGAGTTTGAAGTATCTGGGGGTATTCATCTCGTGAAATCTTGTCAAATTGCTGTTACTCTTTTGAAACGCCCTTGTATGATGTATAGGTAAATAAATTTTATTCATGACGCAAAACGCAATGATCTTGATAGACTCAGCATTTACCAAGTATATTAGTAGGTTTTGGCCAATGAACTGTTAAAATTGAAAATCCTGGAATATTTTTGGAAATGGATGTTTTCCGAATGCATGCCACTTTTAAAATGCATCTACCATCTCGTACACTTTTCTCTAGCCCGGTACTTTTCAACCTTTATAAGAACACGACCCGGTAGATTCTTATTTTTATAAGACGAGGACTCAGTCCCAACAAATCTACAACAAAATGCATTCCTTATATTTTTGTAATTCATACAATAAACTAACATAAGTATCAATAATCAATCATGGCATAGTCATGAGACGTATTTGTGCATTTATGTATACGGTGTGGCATGTTAATAAATATAAAATTACATTTACATAAGTTATTAATTAACTGGAATCGTTAAATCGCGTAGTATATTGTAACTTCCTCAGGTCAACATCGCTAAATTAAGTTGTGCTGATTTTCACCGACATATCTCATTTTCATAACCAAAAACTTATTTATAATATTATTCAGTTTAAAATGGATTATTGTATTATTAAATTGATTTTACTGATGTTGGTTTGATAAAAACGGTATTCAGTGAGAAAAATATTTATCCACTGTAATTGCCCATTGTGCTTAGAAACCTATAACTACAAATTCAGGGAGAATCTCTCGCGGCCCGGTGGTTGAAATATACTGCTCTATCCAAAGTAGGCATCTCCATACTGTTACAGAATTCTATGAATTTCACAAGGTATCACATGCTCCGACCAGAAAATTTAACGATTGCTCGCTACTCCTCTACGCTGCTATACAAAATGGGTGGTACCATTGCAAATACAAAATGGGTGGCACCATTGCATATACAAAATGGATGGCGCCATTACGTATACAAAATGGGTGAAACCATTGCGTATACAAAATGGGTGGCACCATTTTGTATACGCTTCCCTTTCAATTAAGCATGCCACACCATCTATTAAGCAATATCAAAACCATCTCTAGGAATGCATCTTCTCTGTGCAGGAGTTTAAAATGCCAGGGGTATTCATCTCGTGATATATTGCTAATTTGCTATGACTTTTTTGAAATACCCTTGAATGTATATGTAAATCAATTTTATTCAATAATGATGAAAATTGTGCCTTTCTTTTTTTGTCTAATCATAATACTTCAAACATTTACAGGTCAAAAGTTTGCTATATTGGAAGAAAAAACAGTAATATGCAACATCCTTCGACACTTCAATTTCATTTCTCTGGATCCAAGGGACAAATTTCATATTAAAATGGAATTCACTCTAAGACCAGCTCAAGCTGTGCGATTGAAATTCAAGCCCAGAAGGCGAGCTTCGTGATAAAATTCATCGTTTTTTTCAAAGACCTATAATATTTATGTACTATATAACAACCAGCTAGCAACCAAATGCATGAAGTTATTTCATTTTTTCCGAGTCTTACTAAACTGGAATTAAAATTATCAGCATTATTGAGTTTTTGTTTCAGTATTTTTAAATGTTACTAGAATTAAATGCTCTAACAGCATTTGATTTATAATTGGTCACTAAATACGACAAAAGCTCCGAATATCAAAAACCATTTCAAATTTAATCATAAAAATCTGATGTGGGCAACACAGGGCTTTCCTTATATAATGCAATAAATTTACTACTTTTACAGTAAACAAAAAATAGATTATTTTTATAGTAGATATTTATATTCTTTCCAAGATATTGAATTTTCGTCAACGAGTCGTTATTTTCATTGATTTAGCGTCATTTTTATCCATTTGGCGAGTTTTCCGCTAATTTAGCAACATTTAAAAAAGTCGAAAAGTTGGCAACATTCCACCCAATCCGTCACCAAAATCTCGCCAAGCGTTATGGACGGAGAAATAAGTTATTCTTACAGCAGATAAATGACTATTGGCGTTCAAATACAAAAGTATTACTCAAAGTATCTTTTTTCATGAATGGAACGAGCTAGATCCGAGAATGATGTCATCAAATTTATCGCATGGTATTACATATGAAAAATGAACATGTTTCTGAATAGGAATTTTTTTTTATTTTATATGATTTTTTAAACTTTTTCTGAAAAATGTGCAATATCTTGAGAACGGTTCATGTTAGCATTCTGAAATTTCTGTCATTCGTTATTTATCTGCTGTAAAAATAACTTATTTCTCTAAATAACTTATTCCGTAACGCTTGACGAGATTTTGGAAGCAAATTTGGTGGAATGTGTCCAACATGGCGACTTTTTTTAGTGTTGCTAAATTAACGAAAATGTCACCAAATTGATAAAAATGACGCTAAATCAATGAAAATGAGGACTAATTTACGAAAACCCAATGACTTGGAAAGACTATAAGAATCTATGAGTACAATAAGAATAACCTATTTTTCCGTCCGTAACGTTTGGATAAAATTTTGATGACAAATTTTTCGGAATATCCCCAATTTTGTGAGTTTTCAAATAGTGTCAAATTGACGAATATGTCACTCAATTGATAAAAATTCGACAAATTCATAAAACTGACGCTATCAATGAAATGATGACTAATTGATAAAAGTTCATTATCTTGGAATGAACATAAGAATAGACGATAAGAATAACCTATTTCTCCATCCGTCCGTAAATCTTGGCGAAAAATTTAGCGGAACGTCGCCAATTTGGCAACTTTTTTAAATGTTGCCAAAGTAACAAAAATGTCGCTAAATAGATAAAAATGATGCCAAATGAGAAGTAATGTTTCGTAAAGTCTGATTTCCGTCATATGGCGAGCATACATTCTAGTATATAAGAAATGCTCTTCTCTACATTTGGCTGTAACACTTGGTAATGTATTTGACAAATTTGATGAATAATCAGGCAAAGTATCGCCAATTTGGCAATATTTTGCTCCAGATTGACGAAAATTACATCAGAATTGTCAAATGATGCTAAATTAATGAAAATGACGCCTAATTGATGAATTAATTATTTAAACATTTTAATAGTATATGGACTAGATCGCTTATTAGGGATGCTATCAATATTGATAAATGTTTATTTATAGTTGTGTGAAAATATAAATTAATTGGGTACTTTAAAATAGTATTACATTTTTTCATCTGGAAATCACCAAATGCAAAATTCAACGTTAAAAAGACAGTACTGTGAATCTTATACATTACTTTTGTCTGTAAAAAGAATAAATTCATTGCATTTTATAAGGTCATGTTCTGCTCACATCATATTTTAATTTTAAATTTACATTCCTGTATTTCTTTGAAAATAATAAAATTTCTAGACAATAACAACATCGGTGACGTTCTTTCCCCATTCATTTGAATTTGAATATATTATTTAAATTACAGGCACCATAAATCTAAGGTAAAAAAGAGGACCACGTTCTATTAGGAATACCGAACTTTTTATCATCAAAGTTGATTAGATCTCCTATTCAAAGCATATTTAAGCGCAAGCCTTCTTAATATCATTCTTACATTTTATAAGAACTTGTATACAATGTCGTACACTTTATATATATATATATATATATATATATACACCATTATTCCAGTATTTAATATATATATATATATATATATATATATATATACACCATTATTCCAGTATTTAAAAATATTTCTGGTAGACAACATATATAATTTCAAAATTTAATTATTATTTACATTTTTAAAGAGTTACTTTCAATCAAAGTTACATGAAAATAAAAATGGATATCGTTTTAATATAAGAGCCCTTCTCTCAAACTAAGAAAATTAAGGTTCTACTGGGTAAAAAAAATTCCATTTATAAAACTTTTGCGCAAACCTGTACTAAATATTCAAGTTTGAAGGACCAAATCTGTTGTATTCAGTATAAAAATGATGAGGCATTTATGGACAAAACACATTTTATGTGGAACCCACACAAACGCCGCGCTACTCTCTAAACATCGTTTCGAGCGTGTCCTCGTGTCACAGCTTGATTACAGTCTCGGTAGTTATTAGCGCGGTTGCGGTTACTAACTAACTAACTAACTAACTAACACACTCTCCTAGAGTGTAGAGGTTGGGACTTGGCACCTCGCCTTCTGTCCCAAGGGGAATGCGGTTACTCCACATCTCCCTTTCTTTATAGAGACGGTCAGGTTTACGGACAGCACGACCACTTCTTGTTGTGTTACTAGTTGGGCAAAGAGGTGGCCTGTCTCGAATGACTGGAGGAGTGTCTACTCTGTGCTGTTCCGATGTCACCGGTTCAGGTTCCATAATCACTGGGTCATCTAAATCGGGTTCAGAAGCTGGCTGGAAGTTCTTAAATGGTATCAAGTGGAATCGATTTCTGCGGAAAGATATCTCCTGATTTCACAAAATATGATTTTGGAGATACGTCTTTACTGTCTATTATTCTGGTCGCTCTTTTGTCAGTCATCCTTACACCATCTCCTGGTTTCAGTTCTTTAAGATCACGTACCCCATATCGCGGGTCATAATTTCTTTTCTTTGCGGTCAATTTTCCTTTCCATTCAACCTCTCTTTTGTTTATGACTTGAGGTTGTAGTTGGGAGTATCACATTGGCAATGTGGTTTTAATGCGTCTGTTCATCAAGAGCTCAGCTGGACTATGTCCATTTTCTAATGGTGTTTCTCGGTAAACCATAAGAGCTATATATGGATAGTCGGATTTCTTCAGTCTGAGTTTTCCAATTTTTAATGTGGCTTCTACAAAACCATTGCTTTGTGGAAAATGTGAACTTGGCATTATGTGGCGAAATCCAGATAATTTGGTAAATTGAAATTGAATGAATTCAGTTGTCTTTAGCGGATCAAATTGTGGGTTATTATCAGAATGAAGTACGTCTAATGTCCCATGTCTTGCAAATATGGATTTACAGTGAAGGATTACTTCTGATACTGTTAAACGTTCTAATTTTACGATTTCTGGGTAACGCGAAAAATAGTCCGTTATCAAGAGGTACCACGATGCTGCTAACTTGAAGAGATCTAAAGCTACTTTTTCCCATGACCTTTCTGGAAACTCTGAAGGAATTAATGGTTCAAGTCGATTTCATGCTGCCTTTATACATGTGTTACAGTTTCGAACTTTATTTCGATTTGCTTGCTTCTTCCCGGCCAGTGGACAGATTCTCTAGCTCCAGCACAACACTTTGCTATTCCAAGGTGATCATTATGCAATTTCTCAATGACCATTCTTTGTAGACACTCAGATATCACAATTATGCATCCTCTCATTAGTAATCCATCTTGTAATCCATTAGTAATCCATCTTGTAATCCATTAGTAATCCATTCGTATCTGACTTGCCAGCAACGTAAACATTTTCTATCAATTTCTTTCTTATTTGGCCATCCATTCATCGCATATTGACACAACTTTTGACAAACTGGATCACTTTGCTGTCCCAGCTGTATTTCATGAAGTCCCTGAGGAATTGAAGATAATTTATAAATCACAATATGCACACATGCATTAATTTCTTCTCCAAGTTTACCTTCTTCATCTTCCATTCTTTCATGTGGACTGCGAGAAAAAGCGTCTGCAGCTAGGAAATCTTTTCCAGGAGTAAGAAAAATAGCAAAAGAATATCCATCATTCTAAGTTTGAAGTCTTTGTTATCTTGGAGACATGTCATTTAGATTCTTGTGTGTCGATATAGGAATCAGAGTTTTGTGATCAGTTTCTAACGTAAAAGGATTTCCTATGAGATAATCTCTAAAATTTTCACAGCCCCTTACTAAGACAACGCAATCTTTCTTTATCTGGGCATATCTTTGCTCAGTAGAAGTCATTGTTCTTGAAGCATAAGGAATAACAGCCATTTCTCCATTTTCCTGTTGTCTCAAAGTTGCTGCGAGACCATAAGATGATGTATATGCGAATACTGATGAGATCTTGTTAGGATTAAAAATCTTCAAAACTGGTTTGGAAGACAACATTTATTTTAGTTTAAGGAATGCTTTTGCTGAATGTTATCCCACACAAATTCATTCCTCAAGCTTAACAAAGCTGTCAAACAAGTAAGAATTTCGGAATAATTTGGCTCAAACCTTGCCAAGTAGTTTGCCATACCAAGCAAACCCTTCAGTTCTGTGATATTTGTAGGCGGTTTCAAATTTGTAATAGCTGCAACTTTCTCCTTGTCTGGGTGGATTCTATCTTCATCCAGGAAATGTCCCAGGAATCGGACTCGCTGTACCAATATTTTACATTTGCTCTAATTTAGTGTGAAGCCTGTTCCTTTATAAGTCTTCGTAAAGCTTCATGTAGTCCTTTGTTATGTTCTTCTTGGTTCTGACCAAGAATTAGATAAAGATGTCGTCCATGTGGCAAACAGTTCCATGTATGTTTTCTAGTATTTGTGACATATTTCTCAGAAATATTTCTGGTGCTGAGGATATTCCAAAGGGTAATCTAAGAAACTATACCTGCCAAACGGTGTTATAAAAGTTGTCAAGTATGATGATTGGGAATCTAGAGATATTTGCCAAAAACCAGAATATTTAATTTTGTAAACACTTTTGCCTTTGCTAAATGTCCTAAGATATACTCGACAGCTGGCAAAGAGTGCCATTCCCTCTGTACACATTTGTTCAGTTCGGTAAGATCTACACAAATCCTCACAGCTCCATTTACTTTTGGAACTACTACCATGGCGGAGCACCACTCTGTTGGTTCCGTAACTGGCTTTATAACAGCTTCCGTTTTTATCCATTTGATTTTTTGCCTTGTTTCCTTCAAAAGTGGATTTGGAACTCGTCTTGGTGATGTAATTGTTTGAGGAAAAGAGTCAGGCCTTAATTTAATATCGACAGTATCTTTTATCAGCCCCAGTCCTTTAAAAAATTCAGGATATTGCTTTGTTGGATTTCTAGCATTTACTTGTGAAATAGGAGTCTTCAGATTAGGTCCGATACCAAAACTCTAATCGCTGGTTTTCCCAAAAGACATGCTTGTAATCCATCAATAACATATATGTCTTCTTTAACTGTCATGTTAGAATAACAGATTTCATCCATTATTTTCCCCCATACATTCAGAGATCTACGGTCAGGGCCGCATAATATGTTATCGGATTTCAAAATTTCAACATTTCTCGGCATTTTCTTAAAAACAGAAATTGGGATCACTGTATGATCTGCACCACTACCGATTTTGAAACACATTTTTTGTCTGTATCCCTATCAATATGTTCCAATTTTCATTATTTGACTCATTTATCACACTTCCCAGACATGTTATTTCCATTTTCTTCTCTTTAGATAGACAAACTCGGGCATAATGTTGCAATGTATTGCATTTTTATACATTTCTCATTTTTTGCAGAACAAAAATTTTGAGAATGGTAGGCATTACCACACCGTTTGCATTCCCCACTATGTGTAACATTTGTTTTTTATGTGCAGCTTGTCGAACAGATTGCTTATAATCACGTGCACTTTATTACTCTTGAAAATTTTGAATTTGCGAGAAAAATCAGAGAGAGAGAGAGAGAGTCACAGCATGTACAGAGTCATTTCTTAAATTCATAACATCTTGTTTCTTCTTCACAGATTTCGAAAATCTTACGCGTTCTATGGCATTCGTTAGGATTAGTTCCGGATCTAGTTGTAGCTTCCCACTTAATACTTTTACTCTAATACCAACAATATGATCACGATTAAGTTCATCTTTTAAAGTTTTATATTTACAGTTATTTGCTAGTGCGTAAAGTGCAGTTATGAAATCATTAACTGACTCACCTTCTATTTGTGAGCGTCTGTTGAACTGTGCTCTCTCGAAAATTCTGTTCTTTTTCACAATAAAATGTGTGTCGGAGTGTTTAAATACATTCTCGTACACTTTAGCTTCATCCTCGTCTAATTCAAATGACTGGAAAATGTATTCACCTTGTTCTCCCATCACATAGATCAAGGTATTTATTTGCTCATCATCAGACTTCTTATTCAGACCAGAAGCAATTCTGTTCCTTTCGAAACGATTTTTCCATTTTGTCCAGTTTATAGGAGTTGAAAACAAATAAGTTTCCAGTGGCGAAATGTGAAAATTCGACATTTTGAATGTTGTTTTTTGTTTCGCTTTGTTCAATAGTCAGAATGGGTTTTTTTCTCAAAATGTTTCAAAAATACTCACAAAGTTCTTTTAACTTTTTTCGATAATCCTCATCTGTTTTTACAGCTGCCACCATGTTGTATTTGGTGTTAAAATGAGGAGGCATTTATGGACAAAACACATTTTATTTGGGACACACACAAACGCCGCGCTTCTCAATAAAAATCGTTCCGAGAGTGTCCTCGTCTCACAGCTTGGTTACAGTCTCGGTAGTTATTATCGCGGTTGCGGTTACTCCAACATCCCCTTCTACCCCGCACCTCTGTCTCAAAAAATGTAAAAAACAGAGAAAACTAGCAGGCTGAAAAATAGTTGTCATCATCAAAACCAGATGTCGAAAAACTTTTTGGCCCTCGGGCCACATAAGAATTTTTAAACATTTAGTGGGCCACAATACCTTTTAAATAGGCATACCTGAAATCTGCGAGGAAATTGAAATACGGAAAACAGAGTACAAATTGAACAATAAAAAATATATAAATTCTTAGAATAAAAATAAAAAATGTGATAAAAATGTTCCAAGTAAATTATTTTTGAACAACACTAATGGGAGGCTTGAAACTGCTGTTTTTTGCTTCTAAAAATGCGAAATTGAACCATTAAAATAGTTTGCAAGTGTTCATCACTAAGTGCTCTCTATACTCTGATTTTAAATATTCATATTATTCTTGATATAAAATTCACATAAATGTGTCGTGCACGCCGACGACACGGCCTTGATTGCACACCATAAACAAACACAAGTCGTGCACGAAGCCCTTCAAAATTATCTTCACGTCCTGACACAATGGCTAACTAAATGGAGAATTAAAGTTAATGTCAGTAAATGTGCTGCCAACACCTGTCCCTCCCCTCGCCGTACCCCTTCCACTAACTTAATTTTAAACAATGAACCCTTTCCCTGGCAATCTATTTATAAGTACCTTGGAGTGTACTTAGATTCAAACTTAACGGGGAAACTTCACATTTCTGAAATGGGTAAGAAAGTGGAGGCTTCACTGGCCCAGCTTCGCCCCTCAGTTGAAATCAGCCGCCTATCAACCAAAAATAAGTTATTACTATACAAGTTCTGTATACGTCCAATTTTAACATACAGTGCACCTATATGGAGTACCGCAGATGAGGTTAACCTTAGGAACCTTCAAGTTATTCAGAATAATACATTATGTATATTTATTAATTATCCGACCTACGCCCAATTAGATGTCCTTCACAAAGACCTCAGAATTAGACCATTCTTGAAATACGTTCAAAATCGTTCTGTTAAATTCCACAGAGGTCTTAGCAGAGTTAATAATCCCACACTAGACAGTATCCCAAGGTACTAACCCAGGAACCCGAGAGCTCGCCAGCGCTCTTGGGGTACCTGGATGGCAAGTACGGGATATCTTCCTCCGCTGTAAAAAGCGGCGCCTAGTATAGTTTTATTGCTTCTTTCTTTTTTCTGAAGCGACTTCTCATCATTCTGTATCCATCCCTTGCATTTGGGAACCCAATTTTTGTTGGTTAAATCTACTCTAGTACTCGTTAGCTTTAAGTAAGCTCAAAAACCTGCCCTCTTAGGGGCGTTCCTAGCCCATATTATCTTTCTCTTCCTCTGCTGGTAGCCCACTGGGCTCCAGTTTCTTCTTTTCTGGAGACTCGGGAACGGGCTCAACTGCGGTCGTCGCCCCCCCCCCCCCTTGCAAGCACAACTTAGATTTAAATGCTATCATTTTTATGAAATTACTTTTCCTTATTCTTTTATCTCTTCGCTAGAAGTTTAAAGGGAGGACAATCTCCTCTAACCCCCGCCTTGAGATCTTCAGATAAATATGTCTCACCAAATCCAGATGAAAGTCTTGTGCAAACTTTTCAGTTTGTTAAAATTCAAATTTAGAAAACAAAAATGCGTGAGCAATCTGCTCGTACAGGCCACAGAGGTTAATGTTTCGGAATTACTCACCTGGTCAGTGTTCGGACCCCCATGTGTGAGGCTAGATGAGAAAGTAGAAAATGAGAAAGTAAATGTGAATACACTGTAGTTGGAGCCCCGTAATGATACTGTAATTATTCTTCTGTTTAAATTTTTTTTAAAAAAATATATGCCATATGATAGAAAGGGATGGAAATCTATAATACACTCTAAGACCAAAAATTCGACGCACCAAGAAAGAATTATCCAAGTGAGACAAAATCGGGTACGTGTAATATAGATGTACAGAAAAAGTAATGATTAGAATTTCAGAACAATTGAAGGATTTATTGCACTGAAAGATCTACACAAAGTGAGTACGTCAATATGGCGTTGATCCAGCTCTGGCCTGTTACCCGACGGGGAACTGATGCATAAAGTTGCCGGATGATGTTCAGAGGGATGCGTTCCAAATTGCCTACAATAGACGAGCTAATTCGTCAACATTCTGAGATGGCCGCAGGCTACTCCCCATCTCAGTCAAAATGTGTTCAATAGGCAAGATATCTGGGGATCTGGCTGGCCAAGGAAGTGTCAAAAACCCAGACCACTCGACTCACCCTGAGGCGTGAGCAGCAGTTTGAGTGGCCGGGTTCAAGAAAGTGTGTCGTAAGCATGCAGACAATCGAGAGAGATGCGTGCCATATGTGGTCTGGAATTATCTTGCTGAAAAGTTAGCCCGGGTGTCGCGAAAGGAATGGAAATTCAATGGGTCGTAGAATGTCGGCAACGTACCGCTGTGCAGTGATGGTGCCAAGGAGGACTATCAAAGGGGTCCAGCTATCAAACGAAATGGCACCCCAGACCATAACTCCCTGTTGCCGGATCGTATGGCGTGTGACAGTAAGAGCAAGATTCTGACGATATCCGGGCTGTCTCCAGACACGTCTGCGCTGGTCGTCGGAACTCAGTTCATAACAGGACTCATCACTGAAGACAATTTGTTCCTAATAACAATTCCATGTTGATCAGGCCCGGCACCATTTCAATCGCTGTTGACGGTGCATACCGGTCAGTGGCAGGCGGCATAATGAGCGCCTCGAGTATATATTCCGCTCCCGTAGTCTTCTATTAATGGCCCGAGTGGTCACTTCCGTGTTTGTCACACGTTGGATGATTGATAACGAAGAATCTCGTGCTGTCACAGCTGCTCTGCCAATCGCTCCATCTTCCCGTTCTGTCGTCGCTCTAAGGCCGTCGCTCTAGGCTTGCCGCTGAAATCTGCCATTCCGGACCCATTCCTGCCAACATCGTCTAATTGCTGCATGGCTCCTACCCAAATGCCGAGCGATTCGCGGTGTGCCCATCCAGCCTCCTCGATCGCACGTCATCTTTCAACCTCCTTCATATGCTCGTAGTGGCCGCGAATTCGCCGGCGAGGCATTGTTACAATCAAGGTAAGTAAACGCAATCAAAATCCCCTGCACGTTTTGTTCCTGAAACTGGGGTTCGCTCCTTATATACACTACCATGGTGCTCAGTTTCAATGACCTGTAATTCCGCCTATTCATTCATTGGCTGCTAATTTTTGATCACTTGCATATTCGGTCGAAAGATGTTTGCATGTAAAATTTCATTACTATCAGATTATTTTGCGGAGTGAGTCGATTTTTTTGTCTTACAGTATATATACGAAACAGGATGCTCTTAAATTATTTTAAATACTTTACTAATTATATAATTAAATTTTCATTTTTTACCTCAATCATGTGTCGAGCTGTAGTTTGGAGGCCCCTGCATTAAATATGACTCTACAATTACATCAGACAAAACTGCATTAGACAATCCCTATATTAGACAACGTTCCTGCATTAGACAACACTCTACAATTACATCAGACAATACTACATTAGACAATGTTCCTGCATTAGACAATACTTTAGAATTACATCAGACAATGCTACATTAGACAATATTCCCGAATTAGACAACACTTTACAATTGCATCAGAGACAATACTACATTAGATAATCCCTACATTAGACAATGTCCCTGCATTTGACATTACTCTACAATTACATTAGACAATGCGCCTGCATTAGACAATGATCTTCGTAAATGTTTTTTTTTTCGTTCTCTTTTGCCGAGTTTATTTTCTTAACTTTTTACATTATCCACTAGTGGCACTGCAATCTCTTTTATTCGTTCGGGCCTGGTCACTTCCCTGCAGATAGACCTCACAGGTACACCTAACGAACCTTTCAGGCGCGGTTATTGAGGGAAGTCGCAATGACGCGCGGTACCATTGAGTAAACACCCCAAGTTAGTGTTTTAGTTGTGCAAAAATGTATAATACAAAATAATGTATAAAAATATAAAATGTAAATAATGTAAAGTGTAAATAATGTATAAAAACGTGCAATGATTAAATGTAAATATAGGCACGATTTTATGCCCATTGGAGAACACATAAACATAATGATAGAAATGTATTCTTCTATAAATAATCTGTAAATAATGTAAATACCATAATAATATGCTCATGTTTGCTTTTTAACTTACCTGAAAATATAATGATATGTGTATTCTTATTAAATAATCTGTAAATAATGTAAATATTTCTTAACGAGTGCATGTAATTATCTCGTAACTGCAAGGGAGTGAAAAACTAATTGTTTATTGTTCAAAGGTTGTTTGGAAGTCTTCATCATCTCCTTCATCATCATTTTCTTGTTCAGTTTTTCTTGTTTAATTTTTTTTTTAATTTCGCCGCTAAATGAGGCGGATGTTCATGTTCAAAATTTTGTTATTTAGTCTCCTGTCAAATTGCGCGGAAGTACCTGTCAAAAGCCTTTGTAACCACCTTGACCGGTTTTTCTTAGAAATAATAAATGATCCGTGGGTGATGGACGTCGCCGTCACGTTGGTGGCGCGTGTCATCTGGTTGATCCCTTTGCGGACGGGCCCCTTGTCTGCTGGTGGAGGCTTCTGTCGTCTTCGCCGGGGTTCTTCCTCGGGACTCGCGGCAATGGGTCACGCCCGATGCGGCGCTGGTCTGCTGTCCCCTTGATGTCCCGGACAGTGCGCTCGTTATGCGGCAGAGTCGGCGGCTTTCTCCGTCCGGCGGGGCGGGGTGGCTCGTTGTCCTGGCTAGTGCTGGGGATCGCCCTTTTCCCGGCCGTGCAGCTACTCCCTTCAAGCCCATTGTTGGCAAGGGGCACGGCTTGGGCCGCAAAGGATCCAAAAAAATTTCTATTGAAAATATCTGAATTTTTGGTTCAATTAAATAGAGAATAATTAAAAATAAGTATTAGAAAATGTCACTAGATGACAGCACTACAGCTTTCCTCGGAGAAATAGGACTCTAAAAAGGCTATAGGTAGAGCCACCGCCTCCTTCAGACGTTGCCTGTTCAGTCAGCTGCTGGCGCTAATTTTGAGTTATGACATATTGTACCACGTGAGGGCGCCCCTTGCGTCTAATGTTTTTTGCGGTTTATCCATATGTTTAGATTGGTTTACGGTAGAATAACCTTGAAATTTAAATTTTTAGTTGTTGTTTTTTTACTTTTATCATTGGATTTTATCTTTAAGTTTATTGTTAATTTGATTTTAAAGTTACTTTTATTGCTGATTTGATTTTATCATTGGATGTTCTTATATATATTTTTATACTGAAATCAAGGTTGTGTGTATCAAGGGAAAATTAAGGTATGTGTATTTTATTTTATTATGAATTTGTTTCATTTTATTAAAAAAAATTGTCAAAAATTATAGATTTTCCATATAAAGGATTTATATATTTTTTTATGTAACAATACTGTAGTCAAATACAAATTCTGGATGCTTTTATACACACAAATTTTTAATGCAATTCAATTTTGAAATTTGAATGACACTTTTTATTTTATAAAAAAATATAGTAAAACTTGTTTTCACCACTCTCATTTCTGGGCTGCATCCTAGACAGGTGATCAATATACAAAGAGCTGTGATCTAATGTTTTTAATATTGTTGAGTCATAAAATACTTATCATGGTTATGTTACTAAACAAAAATACACAAGTACGTATTTTAAAAGATGATTATGGATCTGAGGGGAAGGGGGTGTAACTTTTTATGTGCTAAAAGATAGATATTGAAAAAAATAAAAAAAAATTAGAGCACAATTCTTATTAATGTAGCCTAAATATAAAATTTTAACTAACATAAATGACCAGCCTATTATCAATTAAATTAGGCAATCAGTTATATTGAAAATACTTTTACAACAGACATACGTGAAAGAGATCAATTATTAAAGTATTATTGCATATTTTGCATCTCTGGTCATACATAACCTATACTCATGTCCTAAAGCTAAGAGTAATTGTGTACATTTCAATGGGAGAAATACACATTTTGCTCTGCCACTCTTAATGTACTTTACATAGAAAAAAACTTTCTGCAGGAAATAAAAGAACTTAGAACACTTAGCAGATACACAACAAATTGAAATATTGCATATGTATTTCATGAAGTGTATATCCATGATTAAAAATTGAAATAAAAAATTCATTGAAAAATGATTTGGAATAATAAATATCTTCATATAAAAACATGAAAATTCATTAAAGAATAAATTTTCACTTTATCACAAATTTATTATCTGAAGTCATTTTTCTATGATTTTTAGAATTTAACTTATGGTGCTATTACACGGAGCAATTCTTTCCAGCAATTTTTCAGCAACACCATACATTTCAATGGGAAGAAATCTTGCCGCCGAATTGCCGCAATTCGTTCGTACTCGGCAATAAAAATTGCTCAATTTCTGAGCGGCGAACCAATCAGAGCCGATAAAATTGGACGTCACTACGCTCCGCCTTTCCTCTTCTCATTTGCATTCAAGATGGCGATGGCGACTGTAATGCAAATACGTTGAATGAAGTTGAAGCAGCTCAATTACGTTAGAATCTGGAGATGGAAAAAATAATAAAACTTCTACCAAATTACAGACACCTGTGGGATATAAAATATCCAAATTATACGAAAAAACACGCTAAAGAATGCTTCCTGAAATCGGCAGCACTAAACAGGAAGGGCCTGTTAGAAAGGAGGGGCTTACAGTATCATTACTGGGCGGAATTTCTAAAGTCTGAAGATGTAAAAATAATAATAGAGCTGTTACCAAATTACAGACACCTGTGGCATATAAAAGATCCAAATTATACGAAAAAAAAACTCCACTAAATAATGCTTCTTAGAATGAACTCGGCAGTATTAGAAAGGAGAAACGTTTTAGAAAGGCGGGGCCTAAAGTATCATTCCCGGGAGGAATTTCTAAAAACTGGAGATGGAAAAATAATAATTGAACTTTTAACAAATTACAGACACCTTTAGGATATAAAAGATTCAAATTATACGAGAAACACACCAAAGAATGCTTTCTGAAATGAAATCGGCGAGATTAGAGAGAAGGGACCTGTTAAAGAGGAGGAGCCTAAAGTATGATTGACGGGCGGAATTGACGAAGTTCTCGGCAATAAAAATTGCCCGTGTAATAACACCATTATATATAAATTTTTGATGAAGGATTCACATATTAAATGCATGTAAAATTTCAATTTCTTGTGGTTTTGTTAAATGTTTGAAGCCCTTTAATTTCAAGTAAGTATTTTTTCTTTAATTACAAAGTGGGTTTATGAGATATTATATGGATTATAAATCTTTATTCAAGTCTGCTGGCTTGTGGTGTTTGGAATTTTTTTCGGGTGATTCTTAGAATAGGCCCCCACTCATTTTTCAAAGTACGATCCAGCGCCAAGTTGGCGCGATTCTGCGGGTTACAATTCTATTCCGGCTACTCCGCGAATCTGGTAGCCTTCGAATGGACATCCAATCAGCGCTCGCCTTTTTAGGCGCGATTCTGCGGGTTACAATTCTATTCCGGCTACTTCGCGAATCTGGTAGCCTTCGAATGGACATCCAATCAGCGGTCGCCTTTTTAGGATGCTGCGCGCGCGCCTTTTTATTCTTTGGATTCTGCATTTTAATAGGCAGTAATAGTCCTTTTTCAATCGAATTCGTTGACTCTTGCTTTTACAGATCTTTTTCGATCGATTTGCAAAGATGTAAACACGTACAAACTTTTTGGAATAAATATTTAAAACATTCCTCGTAATTCATGGACATTAACATTTTACGCAAATTTTCAATAGATATGCAGGCTCCGGTGTTAAATGTACGTATATGTTCAAGAAAACGTGTTGCAGGGTTGAATGTACGTGTATGTTCAAGAAAACGTGTTGCAGTGTTGAATGTACGTGTAAGAAAACGTGTTCCGGTGTGGATGTAATTAAAAATATGGATATCCGTTACATAAAGGTTAGTTTTTTCTTTGTTCATCCCGTGTTTTGAAATTGTCTTTTGTATTTTTCCGTGTTTTTAAAATGGGTTTCTTAATTTTAAAGTATCATTTTTTTCTTGATTTTTGTTAAAGTACAAACTTTTTTCTAAGTATCGTTTTCTCTTGAATTTAGTTAAAGTACAAACTTTTTTCTAAGTTCCCTTTTTTCTTAAATTTAGTTAAAGTACAAACTTTTTTCTAAGTTCTGTTTTTTCTTAAATTTAGTTAAAGTACAAACTTTTTTCTAAGTTCTGTTTTTTCTTAAATTTAGTTAAAGTACAAACTTTTTTCTAAGTTCCGTTTTTTCTTAAATTTAGTTAAAGTACAAACTTTTTTCTAAGTTCCTTTTTTTCTTAAATTTAGTTAAAGTACAAACTTTTTTCTAAGTTCCGTTTTTTCTTAAATTTAGTTAAAGTACAAACTTTTAAGTTCCGTTTTTTCTTAAATTTAGTTAAAGTACGAACTTTTTTCTAAGTTCCGTTTTTTCTTAAATTTTGTTAAAGTGCAATCCGTTTACTAAGTATCGTTTGTAATCTTTTTATGAGTATTATTAACTTTTATTTATATTCAATTGCAATATCATTTAACAAAATTACAGTTCATAAAACTCTAGAATAAGACGTCACTATTGTAGGAGGAGCCTATTTTAAAACACGGGAATATACGTCACTTCAATTGGGAGGAGTCAATTTCAAAACACGGCCAACGCGCCAACTTGGCGCAATTTTGTACTTAGAAAAAAAACGAGTGGGGGCCTATTCTGAGAATTTACCTTTTTTTCTCATAAAGAAATTATTATCAAAAGAATTGTAAGGAAAGAAAAATCATAAAAAAATTTTTTTAAAAATAATTTAGATCATAAAAATATTTTTTTTTATGTGTAACCAATAAAAAACGTAGCCCATGCTAGTTTTCCTCGCCCTCGTGTTTTTATACCTTTGCTTTCGCATATATCATGTTTGTAAATTAAATATTAAATCCTATTTCAAGCACTTTTATATATCTTTTCAATATTAAGCTGTCCCACTGTATTCAGCCGATGTAGCGCCATCTACCGCAGAACGTTGTCCCTACGCAAATCACCGTTTACTATGGAGAGGCGGCTGACTGAACAGGCAGCGTCTAAAGGCGGCGGTGATAGAGCATAATATTTTCATGGGAGATATACAGGGAATACAGGGATATTTGTTAAAGCCGCGTCCCTTTTACCGGCTTGTCCTGAGCAAACGAATGGTATGGGAACAATATTAGATATTTGGAATGAAATAAAAACAGACATTGCAGTTTTAGACTTAATATGTGTCGCGCTTTGAAAGCGCCTTTCGCCAAAGAGAAATAGAAGAGTAGTAAAACATGATGAGGGGCCTCTCAAATTGGCTCAGATAGCTAATTTGGCTTCAGTTTCCTACATTTAAGAATATGTATGTTCTCTCTCTCGTCTTTTCTCATGAATAAATTTGGAAGTTTAAATAAATATTTGAAAACTAATTACTCTTTTTTGTAAATTTGATTTCTTTTATTAAATCTATTAACCTAGTTCTTTCAGGTTTAGTTCATAACGAAATTGTATTACATTTAAAAAATTGAAATCTAAAAAATCTTCGATAGATGTTTTTTTTCTTTTAATAAGTGAGTTGAATAAGTGGAAGTTATTTATGATATTTTAGGGATTTCTGTCCATCGTGAGTAAAATGGGACACTCAGTTCGAGGGGCCACTTGACCTACCCTGCTGTCTTACTTTTCAGCTATTTAACATTAAAAATACCTAAAAATTAAAGAATATCTAAATATTTATTAAAAAGCTTTAAAATTAAATTTCCAACATGATCCTTGTATCTGACGTTATTTTTCTGGAAATTTTGGCCCCGGCTGGCGATAATATTGCGCACATCCCATGGGCGTATATTTTAATTGAGGTAGCACCCCATATTTCTTATCTGGCCTTCTGATTCAGCGATTTTGATTCTGATGATGGCTATAGTCACTGCATCATCTATACATGTCATCTGAATATACATATTTTGTATCAACCCCTTGGGCGTAACTTTTAGCTTAACTAGCCCCCACAATTTTACATCTCGCTTCCCAATTGAGCGATTTTGGTTCTGCTAGTGGCTATAGTCTCTGCACCATTTTTACATGTCACCTGGATATGCATCTTTAACGTAACACATCCCTGAGCGTAACTTTTACTTCAGTAAGCCCCCCCCCCCAATTTTCTATCTCGCCTCCCAATTCACCGATTTTGATTTTACTAGCAGTTTTAGTCTCTGAACCATCTGTGCGTATCACCAGAATATGCATATTTTTTAGACTACTTCCTGGACGTAACTTTTGGTTATGTATTTGTAAAGTAAACGATTATGCAAAATTTCTAAATCCAGACTTGGGGCATATAGTTACAGGAGACTTCGGCATAGTTAAAGACAATTCGTTAAGAATCATTATGTCATTTGGCACTAAATGCAGGTTACCTTCTTGTAATAATTCTTTTAAAGTTCTAAGATCAATTAATCTTGATCTTGATAAATATATATATATATATACATATTAGCTTCTAAATATGCTCTGCCTTTAGAGCCATTTAATATGAGAAAATTTACTTTATTAGAAGCTATTAAAAATGCTATTAGTAGTATTAAATTGTTTAGATCTACATATAATATTGATAACATTAAAAACTCCATTAAGGATTTACAAAGATCTTTTATTATCACCTATGTTGATAAAGCCTAAAAAAATTATGCTATTATCTGTAAAAAAATTTTCTATGCAATTTATGTTAGATTATTTAAAAAATAATAGTCTTTTTAAACTAGATTTACATTCCATTAATAGTATGAAATTGAAAATTATCAATATGTATAGTGATTTAAATATTAAATCTAAATTTCTTAAATTTTCTTATATAGTGCTTATTCCTAAATTTCATAAAAATCCTATTAAATTTAGAACAGTAACTAGTGGTCATAATACCTACTCTACTAGTGCGAGTAAATTACTACAAAATTCTTTAAATCTAATAAATGATAGTTTACGTCAGTCTAGCAATAATTACCTTATTCTAAATAAAAGTAAAAAATTTAAGAATAAATTAACATCACTTAGAAAACTAATAGGATTTCAAATTTTGATTTTAAAGATTTTTTTATTAATATTAAGATCTCAAATCTGTATGATGTAATTTTAGCTCTATATAATGCTTATATTACTAATCTATCAACTCAAACCAAATTTATCAATTTCCCTGAACTTCTCACTTTGTTATTTTTAATAATTATATTTTTCAAGGAAATAAATTATACTTACAAGTCTCAGGAGTTCCACAGGGTGGCTGCAGTAGCAGTATGCTAGCTAATTTATACCTTTATCATTATGAACTGTCTTTTACTTCAATAGATTATACATTATACAGATATGTTGATGATCTGATTTGCTTAGTATATACTGAAAATTATGTCATTGATAGAGATTTCTATCCAGACAATTTGGAAGTAATTCCAAATGAAGCTACTATTAGTAATAGTATTAATTTTTTTGGATTTAAATCTTTTATTGAACCTTCTAATAGAATTGTTACTAATTTATATGATAAAAAAGACTCATTTAGTTTCAACAATAATAAATACTTACCATTTAATTCCTGCAACTCGATTCCATTGTTTAGAAATACTATACTTAATCAGCTTTTTAGAATTTATAGATTATCTGATAAAAAAATTTCATGCTATACATATAAATAATCTAAAAATTACCAGCAATTTATATAAATATCCCTCTTATTTAGTAAATGGTATAGTTAAAAAATTTAGATTAGCTGGATTTTCATGAAATCTATAGTATCTTATATTAGTCTGTCATCTCCATTCACTTGAATTAATAATACTTTCATTTTTACATCCACTTAATCCACTTAAACATTAGCCTTTCTATTATAAGCCCCACCTTTTAGTAGCTCTGTTTGTATTATTAATTTTCCTTGCCTTTTCGTATTACTGTTATTTCTTACGAATGGCAGATCATTTCTTTTTCCTTTGCGAATAGCAACACTAGTCTCTTCACTCTGGGCTCCGGAGTTCGACTGGTTCGTGCATATGTAGAGTTTTTTACAGGTATTCTTGTTTCCTTTTATTTTTTCTTCTTTATGTATGTTGTCCAAGTAGAAATAGTTTATAGATGTAATCTATCTATTTCTTCAGAAACATACATATTTTGTGTTTGCTTCGACAAAATACTTGGACCCAAGTAAGAGTTTTGCGAAGTCAACAATTCAGTTATTTAGGTCTAGCCCTTGCCCACGTGTATTTCATTAATGCTTGGATTTCATTTATTTTTCTTTTATCGATTCCATAACATCGATTTGTGTAGATTTTCTTTAACTTGATGATCAGAATTTTGTATTTTTACTTTCCTTATATACATAATGTATAAGGAAAGTATTGTGACGGGGTCGAAAATTCGAATTCGAGTTTTCGACGGGAGACCACGTTTCAAGCATCCCTGATCACGAATCAAACATTTTTGAAGTGATGTCTGTGTGTGTGTGTGTGTGAAAGTATGTGTGTGTGTATGTGTGTGTGTGTGTGTGTGTGTCAGTGGATCTGTGGAGACGATAACTGACGAACGAATGGACCGATTCGAACCAAATTTGGTACAAAAATCACAATCTGTAAACACTGGAAGCCTATTGTTTTTATACGCAATCGAATGTTCAGAACCCCCTAAATTTTCGAATGAAATTTTGAAAAAATCGTCAAAAAATCAAAACCAATAATAAAGATACGTAAATAGACATTCCTTATGTAATTTTTCATTTGAAAACGATTGACATAAATTTTAGAACGGTAACATGAACCGTTCTCGAGATATTGCACATTTTTCAAAAACATTATCAAAAAGTCAAATAAAATAGAAAAAAAATATTTCCTATTGAGAAACATGTTCAATTTTCATATATAATATCATGCGATAAATTGGGTGACATCATTCTCGTGGATCTAGCTCGTTCCATTCATGAAAAAAGATACTTTGAGTAATACTTTTGTATTTGAACGCCAATTTATCTGCTGTAAGAATAACTTATTTCTTCGTTCATAACGCTTGGCGAGATTTTGGCGACGAAATTGGCGGAATGTCGCCAACTTGGCGACTTTTTGAAATGTTGCCAAGTTAACGAAAATCTCGCCAAATGGATAAAAATGACGCTAAATCAATGAAAATGACGACTAATTGTGGAAAATTCAATATCTAATAAGTTATATAATATATAAATATATAATAATAGTTATATAATATATGTCGAAAATTCAATATCTAATATGTTATATATATATATATATATATAACTTATTTCTTTGTCCATAACGCTTGGCGAGATTTTAGCGACAAAATTGGCGGAATGTCGCCAACTTGGCGACTTTTTGAAATGTTGCCAAATTAACGAAAATCTCGCCAAATGGATAAAAATGACGATAATCAATGAAAATGACGACTAATTGTCGAAAAGTCAATTTCTTGGAAAGGATATTAGTATCTACTAGAAGAAAAACCTATTTATTTTACTGTAAAAGTAGTAAATTTATTTCATTATATAAGGAAAGTCATGTGTTGCCCACATCAGATTTTTATTCATATGATTGAATATTTGCTGATTTATACTTTTATTTTGTAGGCTTGTTAGAAAGTTAGGTTTTTCGAGTTACAGCTTCTCACATTTCTTTCATTGGACTTTCAAACTATTATTATTATATATATATATATATATATATATACATATATATATATATATATATATATATATATATATATATATATATATATACATATATATATATATATATATATATATATATATATATATATATATATATATATATATATATATAAATATATATATATATATATATATATATATATTGAAATCAAAAACGAGGATTAAGCTCAATGGAAGGGAAAACCAAATACAATGCATGCAATGGCAGAGGAGGATGGCGACTCCTCATTCCCGTTTAAAGCTGCTTTTCCAGCCCGGGCAAACGCTCACGGAACCAATGCATTGCAAAGGTTGATCCCCCATACGTGCCCAGTCAGAAGCACCCAAACATGGAGAAACAGACCACTGAGAATGGAAGTCAAGAAACGCACAACTAAGGAAACACAAAACCTCCTATTATATAAATAACTATGCGCATGTGCAAGTCTTCAAGTGATATGCAGAAACTATCCCAATTCCGCAAAATCCCTTTTGAAAGAATTTGCTTCATTTTTATTGTTGAAAAAAGAATTATAATATTTCTTCAGGAATTTAACAGGGTAATTCTTTTTTAATGCCTCTAATATTATCCCCTTGTTACTTGATATGCAATCCTTTGCTAAAGTGTTGCATATTTGGTTTCTCTTGAAATGTCCCAAAAGTATATTTCTAAAAATGAATCTTGAGAGGTTCGTTTTCCAAGTGATGATATTGTTAATTTTTATGCCATAACTTTTTCTTTTGTCGTGTAGACTCGTATAAATTCCATTCCTTGTATTGTACTTAATGGTGATATCCAAGAAATTCACCGATCCATCCTTTGCACGTTTATTCTCAACCAATTCCAAGCCACTGGGGTAAAAATTGAAATCCAATCCTGCTGCATTTTCATAATATCCATACAGCACGTCATCAACATAACGAAAGTACGGTATCTCATATAATAGGTGTGTTCCATGCTCATATTTAGTGAGATATATGTCAGCCAATATTGATGAACAACTTCCCCCCATTGGAATTCCTTTAATCTGTTTATAATAGCACTTTCCGTCAAAAAGTATATTTTCCCTCAAAACCAGATTGATAAGGTCCATATATTTTCGATATGTAATGTACTCTTTCAAATTATGTAACTCATGCAATTCCTTCAATATAAGGTAAAGTTGTGCAATATCAATATTATTGAAAAGATCGCGAAATTAGTATATTTACTTCGGATTAAAGAGCAGCATTTGCGCCTATTCCTTGGTAATATTGGTTTACATCTTTGTGATTACGTATAGCACTTGTCGTATATTATGTATATATATATATATATATATATATATATATATATATATATATATATATATATATATATATATATAATCTCAAAATGAAAAATAGAGAAATGACGGACGAGGAAAGCTAACGAGCGGAGTGCCAAAATATAGCCGAAGGAGGGGTGACCGCTTCTAAACCCCGGTTACAGCATGCTACTAGGCCACGGCATGCACGCTCTCGAACGTCGGCCTAGCAGCAGACTGTGATTATAGTTTGGAGACCCCTGCATTAGGCATTACTCTACAATTACATCAGACAATGCTGTTCAAAAATGGTTCTCTTTCATTCATCTCGCTCTATTTCCGAGTTTATTTTCTTAACTTTTTAAATTATCCACTAGGGCCACTGAAATCACTTTTATTCGGTTGGGCATGGTCACTTGCCTACAGATAGACCTAACTGGTACACTCGTGGACATTTCCTTCCAAAGTTTTTGTTATGTGTAATGGCTTCGCTAGGAACCCTGTACATCCAACATAACTAAAAATCTGATGTGGACTTTCCCTGCAGACTTATATCCACGTGCTCTTTATTTTAATTAAATTTAATTCACTTTTAATTCAATTTTCGTTCTCATTTTGGTACATGGACTTATTTTCAAAGCTGGCGTGCAGAAAATACGAAAAAACTAAAATATCTCCAGAACGGCTAGTCCTAATGTAATGGGATTAGTCTTATTCTTTTCTTCGTTAAAAATTACGTATGAAACAAACATTTAATGGATATATTTGAGAATACCTAGTTTTTTATTTTAGATTTTGATGATTTTTTAGGGCCATTTTGTAAAAAAAGGCAAGTCTTTTTTCCGAATTGCACCAAAATCTAATAAGCACCAAAGTAACCCACAAGCGACTTATCTACCAAATTTTTTAATATTCAGTCCATTAGTTTTTTAGCTAGAGTGAATACAAGCAATTTTGGGTGCCATTTCGCAAATAAAGGTGGGTTCTTTTGTCCCGAATCGTACTAAAAACTAATCAGCATCAAAACTAATCAGGGTCACACGCAAGTGACTTACCTACCAAATTTTATGAAATTCGGTCCATTAGTTTTTGAGTTAGAGTGGATACATACATTGCACAGACAGACAGACAAACAGTTAGACACACAGACACACACACAGACGTCTCACACAGAAAAATATTTTTTTCGTATTCTAGAGGTCTCGAAACGTGTAGATCCGTCGAAAACTCGAGTTGTGATTTTCGGCATGATTCCAACACTTACCCCATACATTACCATGTATTGCAGGGAAAGTAAAAATTTCATCTGCAAAATCATTCTATTTGATAACATTTAAAAATATAAATAACAATATGAAATAGTAAAACAAAATTGTTTACATCTTAGTACTCTGATTTTAGAATGCCATCTTAGTACTTTGGACATTGAAAACCCTCTTCTCTTAAGCCCCTATTACACGACAGTAATTTGAGACAACAAACCGTTCGCAAAACAGCTTTGGGACGTTTGCGTCACGAACGTCCCAAAGCTGTTTTGCGAGCGGTTTCTAGTCCCAAATTACTGTCGTGTAATAGGGGCTTTAGTAGTTTGGTAATAGGAGCGGAGATGTCCATATGGACAGACGAACACCCACACCACTCCATTGGGGGACCCTGAACCACAATAATTCTTTTCAGGGAAGAGAAGACATGAAAATCTCACAAAAAGAGGAAAACAAAATGTGATGGGGCGCGTGATAAATGTTGGAGGCCCACGATTTCTAAGAACGGCCCTGATGGGAGCCCCTTTTGTTATCGCACCGAATGCCCAAAGTACTGCCAGACAGACACTGGTTTTATAAATTAAAATATGACAATGTGAAATTTTTCTCTTAAGTGTTCGTTTAAAGCTGAAACGCTACGCTGCGCAATAAATCAGGGAATAGCCTCTTTGAATACCACGAAAATTAAAATTAAAACAAACTGATTGTTGAAACTCGTTGATTCAAGCATCATCTTGTGAGATATTAGACGATCACAAACCTAGCCAACAGATGGCACCACTAGATATTTTTTCAACCTCTCTATTTTAAATGTAATTAATATCTCCTTCAGACGAGCGCATTGTGACCTCTTTGATAACATCTGATTTGCGAAACAAACATCGTCAAGTATAAGATAATCTGAAGATTCAGTGATATGCGTTTGTTTGAGAAGGTTGTATTTTGGTGTTTTTTAACTGAAATTTTCTCACGCATCTCCATTATGTTAAGAGCAGATGGGTGAAACTTACGGAAAATGAATATAGATAAATGATATTTGGACCAGAATGTTTCTTCTATATTTTCTATTGACGACTTTCCTAGCGGTGAGTTTTGCCGCTGTACAGTGGTATTTGCAAAGAAATGTACGTTATGCATCACTGAAAAAATTTCCTGGAACGCCACCATCTTTCCTAATTGGAAATCTTTCATGGATCATAGGTATATATTCCCCATGGATAAAAAGGGAGCACAGTCCAGCAGTGTGTGAGTATACGCTTAATATAAACTAGCAGTATACCCCCCGTTCTTCGTACGGAATATATAATATAAACAAGAAAGAACAATCATGCATAAAGCATTGATTACGAAACACTTTCCAACTTCAATCCAATTTTATAGAAACATCTCTAAAACGCGGTACATTCCTCGGTAATTTTTTAAATTATCGCAATACTACATTAATTTATTATATTTGAAAACTTCATCGAAGAAAATGAACTTCATTCAAATGACGGCATTGAAATATAAATTGCCTTGTTTAAACATCTCTAAAATGCGATACATTCCTCGGTAATATTTTTAAAATTATCATAATACTACAATAATTTATTATATTTGAAAACTTCATCGAAAACCAATGAACTTTATTCAAATGACGTCATCGAAATATAAATCGCCTCTATATAAAAGCAGCATTTCATTCATAAACATTTTTCCAATCATTTCATTCATCACAATACTATAATAATTTATTTTATTTAAAAATTTGAAAAATTGTTATCGACCATATTTATTTTAAAATGTGAAACCCCTCTTATATATAAAATAATTAAACTCTTGGAAAGATATTTATTATATAATATATCTGTTTTTTCTTTCTGGAGGATATAGCAAGAGTTAGAATTTTATTGAATTTGTTTTTCTCCCTATATTAAATAATTTTTATTTAAAAAACTACCTAACATATTTTACTGAATTTTTTTTACATATTTTATGGGATAATTTGAATATTTCCTAAAATTTTCGAAGCAATTTGTAAATTTTAAATTCACTTAAAAAATGTTTGAAAAATTAGGTCCCACAGGGTTCAATGTATTTCATTTTTTCAACCCGTGTTCAATCCAAAACTAATTGTGTGATATTATTCATTTATATTCCCATAGGCCCCACAGACCGTCTGAAAAACATACTAAAATTTCATTTTGATAAAGTCATTTTTACGGCAGTTATCGTACTAATGAACAGACAGAAGTCATAAACAATTTTCAACTATGTTGTAAAGTGTTAAAAAACTTAATATTCACAATCATGTGCAAATTCGTATAATATTCTAAATGATATTATTATTCAGAGCATTCTATTAAAATATTTAAATTAATGCTCCTAAAAAAATTTAAGAAACTTTGTTCTCCCTATACAAAATTATACTAAATTATATTAAGAAATTATATGAATAATCTCTGTTCTCTCTATATAAATATTATATTCACAGGCAGATCTGAAGAATAAAAGAGTCTGGTCCCGTTTGTAAACAAATTTACAAACAATATGAAATTGAATTTATATATGCCAAAATAAAAGCGCTAAAATTATATACCTGCACTACTTCTCGAATATTAGAAAATATACTCGTGTATTAGTAAAAAAATTACCCGTACTAGATTATATGAACTTCAAAAATCTTTGTCAAAATAAAGCAGATAACGTAATAAAGAGAAAATGTCAATAATCCCCACAATGTTTAAACTTGAGGGATGTAATTGATTTCAATATATGCCAAAATGAAAACGCTGAAATTGTATGGGAATATATATATTCTCGAACTGCTTATATTCTCGTAGATTGGAATATATATCCGTGCATTAATAAAAAATTTCCCATACTACCATATATGAATTTCAACCTTTTTGCTAAATAAAAACAGATGACGTTATGAATTGAAAATATATTAATAATCCCAGTAATCTTTAAAACTGAAGGCCATAATGGATACAATCCAGTCAAAAATGCAATTTCGATAAAATTTATTTTATATACATTTCTGAAGTATTTAAATCGAAAACGATTTAACAAAAATCGTTTGCTGCATAAACACATTGGATTTAAATTCGTTGCTAAGCGAATGTTATCATTTTCTTAAAATAAAGTTACAGGAAAAAATGTCATCTGCATAATGCTATGTCTGTGGAAGGTTTAACTGTGCGTTTTTAATTAATATTTAGACAACCCCTGATCCTAGAAACTTGAAACATGGACTAAATTTTAAGTGGGGCTATTCCTAGGCTGCGCACAAAATTTTATGGAATTCAGTTCAGCCGTTCTCCCGTAATAATGAGACAAGCATACAGACAGACAGATTTTCAATTTTATTTATATAGATTTATATTTGTTGGCAGCGAAACATAAGAATAAATATAATTTTATATCACTGAGTATCCATTCGGCATTTGTTCCAGGGCCGGACTAAGCTTACTTGGGGTCTAAGGAAAATCAATCACAATCAATATAATATAACTGTTCAAATTTGTGCCTTGTGTCGTGCTGAAATATTTATAACTTTGGTTCTGATTATATTTGTCAATGTATCTCTTTGCATGGGCGCCCATAAAACTTTTCCCAAGAGGAAGCAAACAACTGATGTCAGTATGATAAACTTAAGGATTAGATATACAACATTGACTAGCTTGATGTACAACTTTGTGACCTTGCATTGGAGAGCAAGTACCACGCCTTGCCCTTCCCTATGGGTGCCCATGCCTTTTTCGTAATCCCTATTCTTTGTTACCTCGCAGTTGTGTTTGATTGTTTCTGGCATGGTGATGAGGGTTCATAGACATAATTCCCTCGAAACAATGGTAGGCAGGTACCCAATTTTCATGTGTTTTCTATTAAGAAAATGCAAATACTTTATAACCTAGGTTCTTACTCAGACCTTTCAGAGTTCACTTAGACAATAAGAGCTTGCAATTTCGTCCCAGTAGCTCGACTCGGAGCGTCGGTTGGCCAGTTCGGAGAACCAGGGTTCGATTCCCGGTTGGGGCAGCAAGGCACTTTACAATGACGTCCGATGAAAGTGAACCTAGTACGACTAGTACGGATTCAGTGGACTCTAAAATTGAGCGCCGATTTCAAATTGAGAGGATAACGACCACGCAGGATACTAACTTGGGTAAAAATAGTAGTAGCAGGAGGCTAAGCTGAGGTAAAAATAGCAGGAAATGGTCAGTCAGATTGCCAGTGGCCCGCCACTCTGACATTAGAGGGTGGAGAATGCAGAGTCCACTTAGACAATAAGAGTTTGCAATTTCATCTCAGTAGCTGAACGGTAGAGCGTCGGCTGGCCGGTTCGAAGAACCAGGGTTCGATTCCCGATTGGAGCAGCAACACTCTTTATAACCTTAATTTCGAACAAACATCACAAATGTTTTAAGTTATGTATGTCTCCTTATACACGGGTGGTCAAAATGCACGGTTCTATCTATCGTCCGACTAAGCTTTTCCAGACCCCGGGGCCCAAGTATTCGGGGCCCCTACTCATTATAGAAGACTAAGAATTTGCTCATTTCCCCACCCAACTGAGATAAAACTGTTACAGCGGGGAATTATCAGGATTTTCCGTTTTATCTCAACAATGTATTTTCTTAGTAAAAATGGTACTTTTAATATTTTTGGTTTTCAAATATATATAAATTGGCAATCTACATACATTTTGAAATCATCACTTGTTAAATACTGTTCAAATTGCAAACAATTGCTTTATTTTCGATGCTTATAAAGGGAAGTTATTGATCAACGTGTAGCTTTTTTAAGACTTTACAACAAAGTTAAAAAGTGTTTATGACTTTGTTCATTCTGTTCGTCTGTCTGTCTGTCTGTTAGCCCGATAACTGCCGTAAAAATGACTTAATCAAAATGAAATTTTAGTATGTTGTTCAGATGGTCTGTAGAACCTATGGGAATATAAATGAATATTATCACCCAATTAGTTTTGGATTGAACCCGGGTTGAAAAAATGAAATACATTGAACCCTATAGGACCTAATTTTTCAAACATTTTTTAAAGGGATTTAAAATTCACAAATTGCTTCAAAAATTTTAGGTAATATTCAAGTTATTCCAAAATATATATGAAAAAAAATTTCAGCAAAATATATTCAGTAGTTTTTTAAATAAAAATTAAAATAATAATTACACCTCTTATATGAAGCGGTCACATGACCATGATATGAAAAGTTCACGTGACCCACTTCAAAATATAATACGGCATCCATCTTGTCTCAAAATCGTGATTTTTAAAGTTCTTTTTAATTCATATTGAGTGTTGTATTCGTCCTAAAACCTCTTTATTTTTGCTTAAATTCTGTGCATCTACATACTGAAACAACGCAATGACAATATATTTGAGTTTAAATGATCATCCAAATTTGATTATTTCTACAACGAAGCCTATTTTTCACTTATGTAAAATGTAAACAGCAAAATATGTAGGATGATTTGTACCGGGTGGTCAGAATTAAAACACCCCTACTCTGAGCTCTCTATACATCGAACTACTCAGTGTAAAGGCTCCAAAATTGTTGAACCCACTATTCAAGACATGGGGAAAGGGATTACGCGAAAAAAAAATTAGTTCCAGAAACACCGATAGGCGGCGCTGTACAACAGAAAAGACACTGAAAAGACACAAAATAATCATAAAAAACAAACACATGCGATATGGAATTTTTCCTTTTTAATTTCTTTTGCTGATATAAAAAAAAGAAGATAAAAAAGTGAAGAAATTTAAACTGTCATTGTAACTGCAATTTCGCACTGTAAGCACAAAAATTTGCATAAACTCTTGGCAAAAATTTACAAAAACCCTTGACGACGTTGCCACCGCTATTGTTGAACAATCAATGGATAACGTTATACGCAGCATTCCCTGCATCGATTAAGTCCTTGTGATATGAATGTTTGGTACGTTCGAATAAATGTGTTACAAATGTGTATTTTGTGTCTTTCAGCATATTTTCTGTTGTTCAGCGCCACCTATCGGTGTTTCTGGAAATAATTTTTCTTCGCGTAATCCTTTTCTCCATGTCTTGACTAGTATGTTCAACGATTTTGGAGCCTTTACACTGAGTAGTTTGATATATAGAGAGCTCAGAGTAGGGGTGTTTTAATTTTGACCACCCGGTATAAGAATTGCTGTATTTTTTTAACACAAAAGTGTTTAGATCATGGAGTCTGCATAGCTGATATGAATGAAATATTCATTGATTTTACACAGAGAAGGGCAATTTTTTTCGATGAAGTTTTAAGTATAGAGTTTAATTACTTGTAGCTCCATGGTCATAAATTTTTAAATAAAATAAATTATTTTAGTACTGTGATGAATGAAATGATTGTGGAAATGTTATGAATGAAATGATGCTTTTATAGAGAGAGTCAGGCTTGTAATTTTTTTCTATGACGTCATTTGAATGAATGTCAGTTGTTTTCGATGAAGTTTTCAAGTATAATAAATTTTTGTAGTATTACTATGATTTTAAAAATATTACCGAGGAATGTATCGCATTTTAGAGATGTTTAAACCAGGCAATTTATATTTCAATGCCGTCATTTGAATGAAGTTCATTTTTTTCGATGAAGGTTTAAGTTTACAAATATAATGAATTAATGTAGTATTGTGATAAGTTTTAAAATATTACTTAGGAATGTATTAGATTTTAGAGATGCTTAAATAAAATTGCATTGAAGTTGGAAAGTGTTTCATAATCAATGCTTTAAGTATGATTGATCTTTCTTGTTTTTATAATAAACAGATGTTTTAGTTTGTTCTTTTCCATAGTGGCCGGCGTTTGAGGGCCCTTTGTATTGGAGTCCCTGGGCCCGTTCCGTGGTTTCCCCTGCCTTTATCTGGTCCTGGGGAAGGTGGAAATGTTGTGGGTTCCAAACAATTCTGGATGGTCAAAAAAATTGCGGGAAATGATAACTGTAAAAGACAAGGAAGTGTACAGTGCCGTTGGCTTAAAATGTATCAGGAGCCTTAAAATTTCTGTGGATTGCCAGAGGGTTTGAACAGGATTATTCAATCTGTCCTGTCGTCAGTGGTGTATTTTGAATAGACATTTGGGAGGGATTTCAGTTTTAGGAGAATATTCACCTTGAAATAATTCACCAGATTTACAGCAAGGTTAATGGAACATTAAAAAGTTGTATATGACTGAAATATGACAAATTAGATCAATTTTACTTTTTGAATTGCAGTAATAAACGGTTCATTGAGTCAAAAATCAATTGCGATTTTCCAAATTGTACTGATATAGATAGATTCCCCCAATAATGTCGTTTAACAAATATATTAAGCATTTTGTTTAACAATTCCCATATTTTATGCATAACGTGATAATCTTTAAGGAAGGCTCTCCCATTATAAATAACAGTATCCATGGACCGCTGTCGAGGTTATTACGCGCTCTTCAACATAAAATAACCGTTTACTGCAAGAGAACTTGCTATTTGCCGCAATTTTGCGAACTTCTATGAGAACTTGCAATTCCAGTCCTTTCATGTAGTCCGCTACTCGCAAACACTCTGCGAAAATTCGATTTTTAACACTTTACAACATAGTTGAAAAGTGTTTATAACTTTGTTCATTCTGTCTGTCTGTCTGTCTGTCCGTTAGCACGATAACTGCCGTAAAAATAACTTTATTAACACTTTACAACATAGTTTAAAAGTGTTTATGACTTTGTTCATTCTGTCTGTCTGTCTGTCCGTTAGCACGATAACTGCCGTAAAAATAATTTTATCAAAATGAAATTTTTAACACTTAACAACATAGTTGAAAAATGTTTATGACTTTCTTCATTCTGTCTGTCTGTCTACCTGTCTGTTAGCACAATAACTGCCGTAAAACTAACTTTATCAAAATGAAATTTTAGTATGTTTTTCAGACGACCTGAAGGACCTATTGGAATATAAGTGAATAATATCACCCAATTAGTTTTGGATTGAACCCGGGTTGAAAAGATGAAATAAATTGAAACCTATGGGACCTAATTTTTCAAACATTTTTTAAACGAATTTAAAACTTACAAATTGCTTCGAAAATTTTAGGAAATATTCAAATTATCCCATAAAATATATAAAAAAAACTTCAGAAAAATAAATTAAGTAGTTTTTTAAATAAAAATTATTTAATATAGGGAGAAAAACAAATTCAATTAAATTCTGACTCTTACTATATCCTCCAGAAAGAAAAAAGAGATATATTATATAATAAATATCTTTCCAAGAGTTGAATTATACGTAAGAGAGGTTTCACATTTTAAAATAAATGTGGTAGATAACAATTTTTCAAATTTTTGAATAAAATAAATTATTATAGTATTGTGATGAATGAAACGATTGGAAAAATGTTTATGAATGAAATGCTGCTTTTATACAGAGGCGATTTATATTTCGATGACATCATTTGAATAAATTTCATTTGTTTTCGATGAAGTTTTCAAATATAATAAATTATTGTAATATTATGATAATTTTAAATATATTACAGAGTAATGTATCGCATTTTAGAGATGTTTAAACCAGGCAATATATATTTCAATGCCGTCGTTTGAATGAAGTTCATTTTTCTCGATGAAGTTTTAAGTTTTCAGATATAATAAATTAGTGTAGTATTGTGATGATTTTTAAAATATTACCTAGGAATGTATCGCATTTTAGAGATGTTTAAATAAAATTGCATTGAAGTTGGAAAGTGTTTCATAATCAATGCTTTATGCATGATTGATTTTTCTTGTTGAAGGCCCAGACCACACGACCAACCCAAGGGGTTTGTGGTAAAGATTTTTCTTGTTAAAATAATACATTTTAACAATTATACTTTTACAAATTATTCAACGTGTCAATCGAGTATATCATATACTCCAACGTCCCGTTCAAATTCATTAAATCCGGACATCAAGAATGTACACTGTATTTTCTGTGCTGTCTCTTAAAGAAATAAGGATTTGAAATATTGCAAAGCAAATGATAACTATGTTATAGAATGAAATATGATTCATTTCGATAAAATCTTCCATATTAACTTCTTCAATTTCATTCATATTTTATTAAAAATATATTGATTTTCCATATAAATTTTATGGTACGCATTCAGGATAGTAAAAGTAAGTGTTACCACCATTCTACTCGGGGGTAGGGGGGGGGGGCGACGAGTCCTTTATAATTTTTTTAGAAATTTCTTTGATTTGATTTAATTTTCATTTTCAGACTGTAACACTGGATATGATTCAGACTGTAACACTGGATATGACTGTGCATGAATTCATGATTTTATTTCCAATGCGTAATAGGAAATATTTTTATTTTCCTTATATACATAATGTATAACGAAAGTATTGTGAAGGGTCGAAAATTCGAATTAGAGTTTTCGACGGGAGAGCACGTTTCAAGCATCCCTGATCACGAATCCAACATTTTTGAGGTGACGTCTGTGTGTGTGTGTGTGTGTGTGTGTGTGTGTGTGTGTGTGTGTGTGTGTGTGTGTGTGTGTGTGTGTGTGTGTCAGTGAGCCTGTGGAGACGATATCTCACCAACGAATAGAGAGATTCGAATGAAATTTGTACAAAAATCACAATCCGTGAATACTGGAAGCCTACTGTTTTTAAACGCAATCGAATGTTCAGAAACCCCCTAAATTTTTGAGTGAAATTTTGAAAAAATCATCAAAAAATCAAAACCTCTAATAAAGTTATGCAAATAGACATATCTTATGTAATTTTGACTTAGAAAACGATTGACATAAACTTTAGAACGCTAGCATGAACCGTTCTCGAGATATTGCAGATTTTTAAAATAAATTTATTAAAAAATCCATAAATTAAAAAAAAAATATTAACTGTTGAGAAACATGTTCACTTTTTATATGTAATATCATTTGATAAATTTGGTGACATGATTCTCGTGGATCTATCTCGTTCCATTCATGGGAAAAGATACTTTGAGTAATACTTTTGTATTTGAACTCCAATATTCATTTATCTTCTATAAGAATAACTTATTTCTCCGTCCATAACGCTTGGCGGGATTTTGGCGACAAATTTAGCAGAATGTCACCAACTTGACGACTTTTTAAATGTTGCCAAATTAACGAAAATCTCGCCAAATAGGTAACAATGACGCTAAATCAATAAAAATGACGACTAAATAACGGAAATTCAATATATTGGGACGAATATAAGTACCTACTATAAGAATAACCTATTTTTTACTATAAAAATAGTAAATTCATTGCATTATATAAGGAAAGTCATGTGCTGCCCACATCAGATTTTTTAGAATATCACGTGATGTGACATTTAATTTCGTTCCTTTAAAGACTTTGCAAATCAATTCGCTTTAATTTATAGAACAGGAGTTATTATATCTAGTATACTTCAGTACTGAATATAAATGAAGATTGAAAGTTCTATTTATGTGTAATTCATTCCATTCTATTCAATTATATTCATTCATATTCCCGAAACATTATGACGGCAGTATACCGTATATAGGGAGTGGGGTCATAAATGTAAACTATGCTCCGTATCATAATATTTAATGGTATCAAAGTAGTTTTTATTAATAGAGCTAAGCACTCATTAAAGAGAGTTTAATTGCACTAAATAACACGCATAATTATTTGAAATTACACCGAATTTGCCCATATAATTCAATTATCGTTTTCATTTGGTGACTGGATTAATTTTCAAAGAAGGGAAAGCAATATTGCGACGAAACTTAATTATCTCGGGAACGACTAGTCCTAGAGGAATAGGTTTGGTCTTAATATTTTCATTGTCTAAAATTACGTATAAAACAAGCATTTAATTGATACATTTGAGCATATGTAGTCTTTTATTTTAGATTTTGACAATTTTTGCCGGCCATTTTGCAAAAATAAAGGCAAATTGTCTTTTTCCAATTTGTACCAAAATCTAATCAATACTAGGATAACCCACACCGTGACTTATCTACCAAATTTTGTGAAATTTGGTCAATTAGTTTTCTAGCTAGAGTAGATACATACTATTTTGTGAGCCATTTAACAACAAAAGGCAGATTCTTTTATCCCGAATCGTACCCGAATCGTATCAGCAGCAGCGTAATCCACAAGTGACGGATCTACAAAATTATATGAAATTTGGTCAATTAGTTTTTGAGTTAGAGTGGATACATGCATTGCACAGGCAGAGAGACTGACACACACACACAGACGTCACTCTAAAAATAGTTTTTCTGGATTCCAGAGATCCCAAAACGTGTAGATCCATCGAAAACTCGAGTTGCGATTTTTGGCACAATTCCGATTCTTCCCATTCTTTTCATTACATACCATGTATTGTAGGGAAAGTAATAAATCGCATTGCATTTGATAGTACTATTTTGTGTTCAATGGCTATCACATATTTCGTCTGTTTCAATGTGTTCCAGATATTGCTGAACGAATTGTTGGCATCGGACTCCTGCATCAGAAGATTGGGATGTATGCTTTCTGGATGGGAGTTGAACCTGTCATCAGCGTACAACGTGCAGAAATTGTTGAGGTAAAAAATGTCAGAAGATTAATTATATTAAATTTGAAACCAGCATTAAGACAATGAAAAAGGACATAACGTCGCTAGACGAAAAGTCGTTTATTAAAACATCCTAAAAGACGTTCAAAGTATTTAAAATTGTCAGAGAGCTTTCGAGCGTTAATACGCTCTTCATCAGTGGCTACATGAAAAGTAAACGTAGACATATATAGACCAGTTACACAGCAAATTTGCATTAAAATTATATCATACATAATAGTTATATCATATATATTATTATCATATATAATTCATATATAGACCAGTTACACAACAAATTTGCTTTAAAAAAATAATAAAAAACCTTTTTTAACGCTTATTAATTCGCGCATTTAATGTTTGCTTTTCTATCCCTGCTTTGACTGATGAAATTAATGTTATTTTTAATCTTGGCCACAAGGCCGCTAATTCTTTTGAGTTTATTTATAAGATTTTCGTCCATGTTCGCCGTAAATTTACTCAGTTTGATACTAAATTTGTTGCTTTTAAAGATCGTACAACTTACAAATCTAATTTTCCTTATCATCCTAAGATTTTCCGTCCTTTTATTCAATTCTGTCATGAATTTGGTTTCAAACCTGCTTACTCTAACGTTATCACTTTATTTAACCGTATTCGTTCTGATGAACTTGGGGATATTGATGACTTTAAAAGCTTTGCCGGGCTATATGTTGTTTCCCTGTTGTCTCCAGGTGGTGACTATAACTTTTACATTGGTAGTACAAAACGCAATGTTGGCATCCGTTTAACGGAACACGCTCGCGATGTCAAATGTGGCAAACTTTCTACGGCACTTGCTCAATATGTGATTAATGATAAATTCCTCCCCTATTTTAAAAAAACTTTCCTTTTAATTCGTTGAAATAACCCCCGTAATATTCTCCTTTATGAATACCTTTTTATTTATATTTACCGCATCTATTTTGCTTGGCGACTCATTTTCGACTCTATGCAATTCAAGTCTCTTCATAGTTATTTATGACGTCATTCTCATGAAAATTGGGCGTGATTGTTCTTTCGAAATTGCGCTTATCCTGTAATAAAATATTATATTTATTATAGTACTTTTCTTGTAATATTCTTACAATTTGAATTCCGTGCTTTTTCTGTAATAGAATATTATATTTATGAGTATACTTTTCTTGTAATATTCTTACAGTTTGAATCCGTTTAAAGTATATGCTTTTTATATTTTCCGTGTATGTTTCTTGGATTAATTTTGTATTAATTAATAGTCTGTTCATTCACCAATTTTATAATTTTATGCAAATTTGCTGTGTAACTGGTTGTTGCATTGTTAATATGTAACATCGTAAGGTTTGGATAGATCTCAACCTATGAAGATGGTCCCTGTATTTCTTTTAAAATAAATATATCTTTCCCCGGAAGGACACCTGGAAAGGAAATAAGAACAACGCTTCTTCGAGCTCGTCAGCGGATACGTCTCAATTCCAGATGGTAACGTGGCGGGCGGCCAAGGGGAAAAGGGGACCTCTTGACCGCCACTGGTCACACGTGCGCTCGAAATCGTGAGAACTTGGATCAGCTGACACATATTAATTCTTGGGTCCTAACCAAACCTCCGAGATGACAGCACCCAATAACAAATATGTAACCTTATGCTGTCCAATTGAAATAGCAGGGGCTACAGTGTCAGACCATTTACAACCAGGGGCGTAGTCATGGAGGCGGCAGCAATTTTCAGATGATCGAGAGAGAGTCAGTTTTTGAGAGAAGTATCGTCACTTGATTTTGCAATTTTGAGCGGAGAAGGTTTCCCAGAGAACTGCAGTGATGCCGAGGACCCGGCGTCTTCCGACGATATGATGGAACAATTGCAAGAGTCCCGAAATAGGCCGTGTATGTATGTCGCCTTACGTACATTTTAGTAGCAAAATTCTCTCGCTCTCTCTCGGCATTTCATAAGTCATCGTAGTTGAGATAATTGATCCTTATGCAGATTATTTTAATTGTATTTTACGAGAGTATTATAATTATCTCTTGAAGTCATCGTATTTGAGATAATTGATCCTTATGCAAATTATTTTAATTGTATTTTAAGAGAGTATTATAATTATATGATTTGTACGAATTAACATTAATTTGTGAGGTAATGAAATTGAATTATGTGATTAATTATGTGTTATTAGGAGAGGTGTCATTGTTGAATGGATAAAATATTATTTCAATGAAATTAGATGTGAATACCACTAATGTTTTAAATAGAGTGATTTTCGCGATGATGGTATTGAGAATACTTATGTTTAAGTTAGAATGTTAATTGGGTATTTTCTTATTATTTTTTAACATTTGTAAATAAATTTATTATTGTTTTATAATTTATTCGCAGTCCTCATTTTCCTCTTCTTTAGTGTGTTAGATTATTATGCTAGCATGTACCATACGGCCAGTGTCAAGTTAGAGAAGAATGAAGAATACTAATAATTTTTGCGTTCTGACCGAACGTGTGGCTAAGATCCACGCAACACTGATCTATATATGAACATTCCATGTTTACTTTTCATGTAGCCACTAATGAAAAGCGTATTAACGCTCGAAAGCACTCTGGCAATTTTAAATACTTTTTACGTCTTTTAGGATGTTTTAATAAATGAGTTTTCGTCTAACGATGTTATGTCCTTAATTTTAATTTTATTTAGTTGAATTCAGACGTGATACTAATTTTTGATCAATAAAAAAGGATTGATATTTTTTCACATATTTAAGATTTCGAATACTCAAAGGGATACAGATAAAAAATCATATTTTCTGCAGATATAATGCTGGAGTTTCTATTTATGTCACACAGCTTTTAGATATGTTTATATATGACAAATAAGAAACTTCCCCCCTAAAATTTCCTTCGCATTCTCGGCCAAAAAGTCCTGAAAGAAACACTGTATGGCAGTCAGAAGCAAGACCGAAATGAGGGGCGCGACAGCCCAGTGATTAGCACGCGGTAAATGCACTCAGAGGACCCATGTTCGATTCCCGCCTCTGCCCAAACTGTCGCCGTGGTCACGCGGAGTACAATCACGTTAAACATGTGGGTCCGTAAGTCCTTCCGAGAGGTTGGTGGTATGGAAATGTGGGTAGGTCTCTGTGGATACCTCCGTCACCAGCTCGTATCACGTCAACTGCTCTCCAAATGAGTGATGACACCTTTTATAGACTCTCTGTAGAATATTCTAAGAATCTCTCGTATCGTTATTATTCGTTATTTCGAGGTGTTTCTCGGACTTTCAAGAAATCTCTGTTGCCAAATTGGCGGTAAATCGCCAAATCTGGCAACCCTCTTTCCGAACTTTAGCATATGGCAACCCTAGATACACGTCATAGAAAGCCTGTACACGTGTTTTCCCAGTAAGGAAATTTTACACGTTTGTAACAACATATTATTACGTAAAATACTTCTTGGCACGCAGACTCTCAACAAGGAAAATATACTTTATAAGCAACCATTGTTTTATTTGAAGGAATAAGTAGCTTGACCTTGGAGACATTTTTCGTGTCCTTGGCGACCTTTGACGAGTTTCGGAAAGCAATCGATTTTTTTCGAAATCTCCATTACCTTCGAAGATACCCCTCTTTCTAGAAATTTCTATGGCGAGTATATAATGAAGTCATCGTTTAGTTAGACAGAGTTCACGTAATAAGAGTCAAGGTGAACGGTGAAATACGTCAATGTTTTGTGAATAAAATTGTTTATTTTGTAAGTTGGTTGAACATTTAATTGTTGTTTTATCGTATCTGACAGTTATTTTGTAATCTTGCAAGATAATTATCGAGTCATTTGAATGAAGTTCATTTTTTTCGATGAACTTTTAAGTTTTCAAATATAATAAATTAATGTAGTATTGTGATAATTTTCAAAGTATTACCTAGGAATGTATCGCACTTTAGAGATGTTTAAATGGAATTACAATGAAGTTGGAAAGTGTTTCATAATCAATGCTTTATGCATGATTGATCTTTCTTGTTTAATTATAAAAATATTTAAGATAGTTATCGAGTTATTCTCTATATATTGTTCCTGTTTACGATTATTGATGCTTATAAATAAAAGCGTTTGTTATCCAGATATCCGGACTCATTTTAACACTTTACAACAAAGTTGAAAACTGCTTATGGCTTTGTTCATTCTGTCTGTCTGTCTGTCTGTTCGTTACCACGATAACTGCCATAAAAATGACTTAATCAAAATGAACTTTTAGTATGTTGTTCAGACGGTCTGTAGGACCTATGGGAATATAAATGAATAATATCACCCAATTAGTTTTGGATTGAACCCGGGCTGAAAAAATGAAATAAATTGAGCCCTATGGGACCTAATTTTTCAAACATTTTTAAACGGATTTCAAATTCACAAATTGCTTCGAAAATTTTAAGTAATATTCAAATTGTTCCATAAAATATATGAAAAAAAATTCAGCGAAATATATTCAGTACTTTTTTTAATTAAAATATTAATTACACCTCTTATAAGAAACGATCACGTGACCATGATATGAAATGGTCACATGACCCACTTCAACATGATATATGGCATCCATCTTGTTTCAAAATCGTGATTTTTAACACTTTACAACAAAGTTGAAAAGTGTTTATGACTTTGTTCATTCTGTCTGTCTGTCTGTCTGTCTGTCCGTTAGCACGATAACTGCCGTAAAAATGACTTAATCGAAATGAAATTTTAGTATGTTGTTCAGACGGTCTGTAGGACCTATGGGAATATAAATGAATAATATCACCCAATTAGATTTTGATTGAACCCGGGTTGAAAAAATGAAATACATTGAGCCCTATGGGACCTAATATTTCAAACATTTTTAAGCGGATTTAAAATTCACAAATTGCTTCGAAAATTTTAGGTAATATTCAAATTGTTCCATAAAATGTATAAAAAAAAATTCAGCGAAATATATTCAGTAGTTCTTTAAATAAAAATTAAAATAATAATTACACCTCTTATATGAAACGCTCCCGTGACCATGATATGAAACGATCACATGACCCACTTCAAAAGGATATATGGCATCCATCTTGTTTCAAAATCGCGATTTTTTTTAAGTTCTTTTTAATTCACATTGAGTGTTGTATCCGTCCTAAAACTACTTTATTTTTGCTTAAATTCTGTGCATCTACATACTTAAACAACGCAAATACAATATATTTGAGTTTACCACTTCAAACTGATATATGGCATCCATCTTGTTTCAAATTCGCGATTTTTTTAAGTTCTTTTTAATTCATATTGATTGTTGTATCCGTCCTAAAACTACTTTATTTTTGCTTAAATTCTGTGCAACTACATACTTAAACAACGCAAAACAAAATATTTGAGTTTAAATGATTATCCAAATTTGATTATTTCTACTATTAAGCCTGTTTTTCACCTACGTAAAATGTAAACAGCAAAATATGTAGAATGAGTTGTATTAGAATTGCTCTATTTCTTTAAAGCAAAATAATTTAGTCCATGGAGTCTGCATGGCTGATATGAATGAAATATTAATTGATTTCATAAAGATAAGGACGATTTTTTCGATGAAGTTTTAAGCATCGAGTTTAATTACTTGTAAATCCATGGTCTTAATTTTTAAATAAAATAAATTATTATGGTATTGTGATGAATGAAATGAATGGGAGAAAGTTATGAATGAAATCCTGTTTTTATAGAGAGATCCAGGCGTGTTATTTTTTCTATAACGTCATTTGAATTAATTTCAGTTGTTTTCGATGAAGTTTTCAAATATAATAAATTATCGTAGTATTATGATAGTTTTAAAAATATTACCGTGGAATGTATCGCATTTTAAAGATATTTAAACCAGGCAATTTATATTTCAATGCCGTCATTTGAATGAAGTTCATTTTTTTCAATGAAAGTTTAAGTTTTCAAATATAATAAATTAATGTATTATTGTGATAAGTTTTAAAATATTACCGAGGAATAAATTAAACCGAGGTTTAAAATATTACCGAGGCCTTTTCGACTTTTTTAAATAAAATTGCATTGAAGTTGGAAAGTGTTTCATAATCAATGCTTTAAGCATGATTGATCTTTCTTGTTTAACATTTTATAACATAGTTGAAAAGTGTTTATGACTTTGATCATTCTGTCTGTCTGTCTGTGCGTTAGCACGATAACTCCCGTAAAATTCACTTGATCAAAATGAAATTTTAGTATGTTGTTCAAACAATCTGTAGGACCTATGGGAATATAAATGAATAATATCACCCAATTTGTTTTGGATTGAACCCGGGTTGAAAAAATGAAATACATTGAGCCCTACGGGACGTAATTTTTTAAACATTTTTTAAGCGGATTTAAAATTCACGAATTGCTTCGAAAACTTTAGGTGATATTCAAATTGTTCCATAAAATATATAAAAAAAAATTCAGCGAAATATATTCAGTAGCTTTTTAAATAAAAATTTAAATAATAATTACACCTCTTATATGAAGCAATCACGTGACCATGATATGAAAAGATGACATGACCCACTTCAAAATGATATATGGCATCCATCTTGTCTCAAAATCGTGATTTTAAAATTCTTTTTAATTCATATTGAGTGTTGTATCAGTCCTAAAAACACTCTATTTTTGCTTAAATTCTATGCATCTACATACTGAAACAGCGCAATTACAATATATTTGAGTTTAAATGCTCATCCAAATTTTATTATTTCTGCGACGAAGCCTATTTTTCACCTATGTAAAATGTAAACAGCAAAATATGTAGAATGAGTTGTATTAGAATTGCTGTATTTCTTTAACACAAAATCATTTAGTTCATGTAGTCTGCGTAGCTGATATGAATGCAATATTCATTGATTTTACAAAGAGAAGGACGATTTTTTTCGATGAAGTTTTACGCATAAAGTTTAATTACTTGTAGCCCCATGGTCTTAATTTTTAAATAAAATAAATTATTATAGTATTGTGAGATGAATGACATGAATGGGAAATTATTTATGAATGAAATGCTGCTTTTATAGAGAGAGCCAGGCGTGTTATTTTTTCTATGACGTCATTTGAATGAATTTCATTTGTTTTCGAGGAAGTTTTCAAATATAATAAATTATCTTAGTATTATGATAATTCTAAAATTATTACCGAGGAATATATCGCATTTTAGAGATGTTTAAACCAGGCAATTTATATTTCAATGCCGTCATTTAAATGAAGTTCATTTTTTTCGATGAAGGTTTAAGTTTTCAAATATAATAAATTAATGTAGTATTGTGATAAGTTTTAAAATATTACCGAGGAATGTATTGCATTTTAGACATGTTTAAATAAAATTGCATTGAAGTTGGAAAGTGTTTCATAATTAATGTTATAAGCTTGATTGATCTAAGTTGATTGATCTTTCTTGTTTTAATTTTACTTCGGTGTAAAGAAATATATATATATATATATTTTTTTTGGAGACTTTAAGTATTTTCATTTTATCGTTCTTCCAACGATCGGAGATCGAGCTCTTATTTAGAACGAGCTAATATATGGCGAATTACGCCCGCGTTGTGTATTTTGCATAGTTACGCATAGAAAAAACGGAGCGCGGGAATGATCTTATTTCAAAGCAGATAATTTGGAAACTAGTGCTATCTGTATCTGTATTAGTTGAGCAGCGTACGCTTATTTAGGATTTGAACAAAGAGGGGCATTTGTTCTAGCAAATAACAAACGGGTGTGCTGTTGCTAATGTAGTTCTTTTTCATTTACAGAAAATCCTCGGCAGTAGCATTTCCATTGAAAAATCATACGAGTACAGTTTTCTGCACAAGTGGCTTGGAACTGGATTACTTACCAGGTATGTTCTGACTGTGTCTTGGAGAAACAGTGAAACCCATTCAAAACATTCCCGGAAAAGAAAAGTCATAGGCAAAGTATTGTTATATGAAAAACACATGGAAGATCACATTGGATTGAATTAATTTTTTTAATATCCAGCTTTAAATATATACATAAATTTTAGAATAACTCAATTCTCTCAATATTGAACAAAAGCAGTAAAATTGTGAATTAAATCACCAAAACTAAATAAAACAAAGATCAATCATGCATAAAGCATTGATTATGAAACACTTTCCAACTTCAATGTAATTTTATATAAACATCTCTAAAATGCGATACATTCCTCGGTAATATTTTTAAAATGATCACAATACTAGATTAATTTATTATATTGGAAAACTTAAAACTTCATCGAAAAAAATGAACTTCATTCTAATGACGGCATTGAAATATAAATTGCCTGGTTTAAACATCTCTAAAATGCGATGCATTCATTGGTAATATTTTTAAAATTATCATAATTTATTATATTTGAAAACTTCATCGAAGACAAATGAACTTTATTCAATTGACGTCATCGAAATATAAATCGCTTCTATATAAAAGCAGCATTTCATTCATAAACATTTTTCCATTCCTCTCATTCATCACAATACTATCATAATTTATTTTATTTAAAAACTGAAAACCATGGACGTACAAGTAATTTAACTCATCGCTTAAAACTTCATCGAAAAAAATCGTCTGGTTCTCTGCGTGAAATCAATGAATGTTTCATTCATATCAGCTATATTGCAGACTCCATGAGCTAAATAATTTTACGTTAAAGAAATGCAGCAATTCTTATACAACTCATTCTACATGTTTTGGTGTTTACATACTGCATAAGGGAAAATTAGGCTTCGTTGTAGAAATAATCAATGTTTGATAATCATTTAAACTCAAATATATTGTAATTGCGTTCTTTCAGTATGTAGATGCACAGAATTTAATCAAAAATAAATTTAATAACATTTGAAGTTTAAATACATTTTACAAACATTTGAAAAATACGAACACTAATTAAATGGATGCAGACACGCCTCCCCTTGTCAAAAATCACACTTAAACATAAACATTTTTAATTTGAACTAGAATTTCATTCAGAAATTGTAGAAAATTAAAATATATAAATTTCTCTTTATATTAAAAGCTTTCTGGGTTTTATGATGGCAAAATTATTTCTGATTGCAGACCACAATTTGACAGTCCAACAGAAGTGAAGCACTATTTTATGTAATATCTTAATATGTTTACAAAACAGCGCTCATTTGCGTCAAATTAACATTGGCGACAAACTCACTAACTCTACACAACCTGATTAGAATCCTCGAATTCGAGAAACGTGTTATTCACCCATTTCTACTTATAAAGGTATCGATTCTATCTTTCGTACTATATGACCTACTTGGTTATGATTTTTGAAAATAATTTACTCATGGGCATGATAAAAAAAATAATTAAACTCTTCGAAAGATATTTATCATAAAATATATCTCTTTCTTCTTTCTGGAGGATATAGCAAGAGTCAGAGTTTAATTGAATTTGTTTTTCTCCCTATATTAAACAATTTGTATTTAAAAAACTACCTAACTTATTTTACTGAAAATTTTTTTGTATATTTTATGGGATAATTTGAACATTTTCTGAAACTTTCGAAACAATTTGTGAATTTTAAATTCGCTTAAATGTTTGAAAAATTAGGTCCCATAGGGTTCAATGTATTTCATTTTTTCAACCCAGGTTCAATACAAAACTAACTGGGTGATATTATTCATTTATATTCCCATAAATACCACAGACAGTCTGAAAAACATACTAAAATTTCATTTTGATAAAGTCATTTTTACGGCAGTTATCGTGCTAAAGGACAGACAGACAGACAGACAGAATGAACAAAGTCATAAATAGTTTTCAACTATATTGTAAAGTGTTAAAAATCACCAACAAAATGCAATGAATTTTATTTTTTTTAGCTATATCAAATTTAAACCCTTATTTTACTTATAAAAAGAATGAGACTCAATTTTTTTTTTATTTTATATATTAACTCGTATAAAGAACATTTAAAAAAAATTAACTTCAAATCAGTAGTGGCTCTTTGTTTTCTTTGTGTGTGTGTGTGTAAGCTGTTTTATTTCTGTCCGCTTTTCCAGAATTTTTCAATTCTTCACTTCACTTCACTCTTTTAAAACGTGTAAAAAATACAAATTTATGGATATTTCATAATCTACATAATCTATTTAATAACTGTAGGGATTTTCGTGACTATAGCTATAAATAAGGGTAAATTAAAATAAGTTTTTCTAATAACATTGCTTTCCACCAAAATTGTTATTATGGCATTTCAAACAAATTTCAAACTCATGTTTTCTCGGAATTAAAGTATATAAAAAGCTTAAATTTACAGTATTTTCATGGTTCTAGTTGATAAACTTTTGTTCCAACTTTCGGTAACCAACTTTCGTTAAACTTTAGTCGGTGGGTTTCTTTTTTGAAAAAAATTGGATGATTCGACATGGAATGACCCTATACCGTGAACCTGGTACAAATTAAAATATTTTAATCAAATTAAATAACGTTACAATTTTCTTAAAAATAAACAAATGTTGGTACATAATTCTAGAAAACACATTTTACTAAAATAAAATATTATGTATAGCAACAAAAAGCCATATATCAATAATATCATCATCTTAAACAAACCGCGGAAAATTCTAAAGAAGAAAAACCAGATCACAAAATTTCCACAGAGTATTTAGTGCGGTGGTTATAGTAGTTTGACATCACGACGAGGAGGGAGGGCTAAGGGGCAAAGGGTGACATACACAGTTGCTGAAAAAAGTGCATTAACGTATAAAATAGGAGGTTGTAAGGGTCCGATGCATTTGCTACATTCGAAAATTCTGTCTACGGAACTGCCTGTGCTTGACTAATGTGGACGCGTAAACTAACCTGTCATGGTGTGTCAATTACGCTTTGCTGTTATAGCCAGAACTCTCCATGTCTGTCTGTAAAGAGAGAATGACCTTCTATGAAGAGTCTGAATTGAACAGACTGGCACATTTTATTAATTTGAAATACGTCCCCCAGCCGTGATGCAATGCTGTGTGAGATTTCAAACACCCTGGCAATATCATTCACCTTACGAACTTGGTTCAAACTTTTAAATAATTCTTACCCATGTGGTACATCTAAATGTTGTTTTGTTGAGACATTGCAAGACGTCTTTGAAACTTTATACTTTTACGAAGAACATTTATACTTTCACGAACATTTATACTTTCACGAACATTATACTTTCACGAAGAAGTTCTTTTCTTCCTTCGAAAGGAATTTGCGTTTTGCCTTTTTTAAGTATTCTTTTAAAGTATTACCACCTAGCCCCTGTTGGCTCGATTCGGAAATTTGCATGTCTAACCGCTTTTTATCCGAAATCATCAGAAATAAAAATTTCTGTTAGCTGATTCATCTGAATTTGTGGTTGTAATCTTAGAATGAAAAAGTTTTTATTCTTCGGTTTTGGACGCCAGTATAGGTATTATGCTTGCATACATTATCTTTTCCTTACAGCACAGGGGAGAAATGGAAACTTAGGCGGAAGCTTCTTACACCATCTTTCCATTTCCGTATACTGGAGGATTTCCTTCCAGTATTCAACCAGCAATCTCTGGTCCTGGTGCAGAAATTAAAGTCCTTGGCGGATCAGGACTACATTGACATAGCTCCTCTCATCGTGCTGTGCACGCTGGATATCATTTGTGGTAAGTATCATGCTATAAACTGACTTCACAAAATTTATCTTGCATGTAAAAAATGTATCTTACATATACAAGTAATACCGGATGTTCGTATTAATTACTTTACCTACATACATAGTACAATGTATAAGGAAAGTATTGTGACGGGGTCGAAAATTTGAATTCGAGTTTTTGACGGAAGAGCACGTTATAGCATTCCTGAACTCAAATTGAAATGTATGTGTGTGTGTATGTGTGTGTATTGTGAGTACGTGTGAGTCTATGAAAGCGATATCTGAAGAACGAATTATTAAGTTCGGATTACTACTTAGAAATCACCAACATAGTATAATATTTTACTTATAAATTTCTAATATTTAATTTTTATTATAATATTTATAATAAAATATTTTGTTAACTTATAATTTTTTTTTACCTTTCATTTTTAGAAACTGTAATGGGAGTTTCCATTGGAGCGCAAAAAGGAGATAATTCACAATATGTTAAAGCTATTCATAAGTAAGTTCCTTCTCATTTATTATTGTCCTTCAAATCAGTCACAAAACCAATTGTCGGGTTTGTATCTGGTATATGGTTAACATCTATTAAAATATTTCGATTGAATAATAAATAGGGGAAAGTTTTTTAAATCAAGTATGATACTTTCCGAAAAATATGTTAAAATTATTAAAATATGTCTTATAAGAAAGAAGAAGATGTTTGAAACTAAGCCTTCAGGGGATACAGCCCAAGCTCAATCTGTTATACCACTGAATATGTACTGACTTATTTGGTCGTCCCATTGAACTATTTATACAGCTACAGTTAATTTGTAAAGAACCTTCTTCTTCTTCGACTGAGACCGACCGACCTACACGAAAGTGTAAGGTATCTGTTTGGACGGTCAGGAAGTGCCACTCAATTTAGACCGGAACCCAGTGAAGGAGGTATTCAAGTGAACCATACCCTCCGTCCCCTACCACCAACCTCTCGAAAGGACTTATGGACCCACATGTTTAGCGTGATCGTACTCCGCATAAACACGGTGACAGTTTGAGAAGAGGCAGGAATCGAACTCGGGTCGTCCGAGTGCAACCCCCGCCCATTAACCACTAGGCTGCCGCGTCCCTTGGGAACCTCTAAAGAACCTTGCTGTCCCAACCAGGAATCGAACCCTGGATCTCTGAACTGGCCAGCCGACACGCTACCGTTGAGTTACTGTGACGAAATTGCAAGCTCTTATCGTCGAAGTGGACACTGCATTCTCCACCTTCTAATGTCAGATTGGCGGGCAACTGACAATCTGACTGACCATTTCCTGCTATTTTTTCCCCAGGCTAGTCTCCTGCTATTACTAATTTTACCCAGGTTAGTATCCTACGTGGTCGTTATTCTCTCAATTTGAAATCGGCGCTTAATCTTCCTGAGCCCACTGAATTCTTAGTAGTCGTACTAGGGCCACTTTCAGACCTCCGACATCTTTGCACTAACCTACAGGGTTGATTAGTTCGGGCGCCATTGTAATGAACCTTGCTGTACCAACAGGGAATCGAACCCTGGATCTCCGAACTGGCCAGCCGACGCTGTACCGTTATACTGTACCATTGGAAATGTCCCTCTGAGCAAGTGGGGGTTCCGAGTCCGTGTCTTAGATTTGAAAAAGCTTGGGAAAACAAAAGAAAACTTTCCACTTTTCGGTAATTGAGTAAAAAAGAAAATCAAATTATTTATGTTTTACTGTGACAATTATATTAACACAAAATGATTACAGAATACATACACAATGTTTGTAACAGGTAAGTGAAAATGTAAATAGAAAATAGAAAATAAATACTCTTGTAATACTTTATTTGGAAATATGAGATGATTATTATTTAATAACCTTACTGTTATGCCATTTTGCCATTATTTATTAACCTTAATGTACGTAAATTTTATAATTTAACAGTGTGGAACATCATACGTGTCAGACAAGTATGGGTTCCTCAAGATTTAAAACAAGAAAGATCAATCATGCTTAAAGCATTGATTATGAAACACTTTCCAACTTCAATGCAATTTTATTTAAACATCTCTAAAATGCAATACATTCCTCGGTTATATTTTAAAACTTATCACAATACTACATTAATCTATTATATTTGAAAACGTAAACCTTCATCGAAAAAAATGAACTTCATTCAAATGACGGCATTGAAATATAAATTGCCTGGTTTAAACATCTCTAAAATGCGGTACATTCATCGGCAATATTTTTCAAATTATCATAATACTACAATAATTTATTATATTTGAAAACTTCATCGAAAACAACTGAAATTCATTCAAATGACGTCATAAAAAAAAATAACACGCCTGGCTCTCTCTAGAAAAGCAGCATTTCATTCATAAAAAAATTTTCTATTCATTTTATTCATCACAGTACTAAAATAATTTATTTTATTTAAAAATTTAAGACCATGGAGCTACAGTAATGAAACTCTATGCTTAAAACTTCATCGAAAAAAATCGTCCTTCTGTAAAATCGATGAATATTTCATTCATAACAGCTATATTGCAGACTCCATGAGCTAAATAATTTTGCGTTAAAGAAATTCAGCAATTCTTATGCAACTCATTCTATATATTTTGCTGTGTGCATTTTACATAAATGAAAAATAGGCTTAGTTGTAGAAATAATCAAATTTGAATGAGAATTTAAACTCAAATATATTGTCATTGTGTTGTTTTAGTATGTAGATGCACAGAATTTAAGCAAACATAAAGCAGTTTTAGGACGGATACAACACTCAATATGAATTAGAAAGAACTTTAAAAAATCACGATTTTGAAACAAGATGGATGCCCTATATCATTTTGAAGTGGGTCATGTGATCGTTTCATATCATGGTCACGTGATCGTTTCATATAAGATGCGTAATTATTATTTTAATTTTTATTTAAAAAACTACTGAATATATTTTGCTAAAATTTTTTTTTATATATTTTATGGAATAATTTGAATATTACCTAAAATTTTCGAAGCAATTTGTGAATTTTAAATCCGCTTAACGCTTAAAAAATGTTTAAAAAATTAGGTCCAATAGGGTTCAATGTATTTCATTTTTTCAACTCGGGTTCAATCCAAAACTTATTGGGTGATATTATTCATTTATATTCCCATAGGCCCTACGGTCCGTCTGAACAAGATATGTACTAAAATTTCATTTTGATCAAGTCGTTCATACGGCAGTTATCGTGCTAACGGACAGACAGACAGACAGAATAAACAAAGTCATAAACACTTTTCAACTTTGTTGTAAAGTGTTAAAAACATTTCAAGCATAGAGTTAGACAGAAGAACTCCTATGGATGAAACGATTGAAAATGTCATAATGCTTTGAGAATTATATATAGATGTGCTAGTGTTAGTAAACAAGCTGTTATTGTTAGTTGACACAACAGAAAGGCGTAGTATTTAGTATATGTATTTTTAACACTTTACAACAAAGTTGAAAAGTGTTTATGACTTTGTTCATTCCGTCTGTCTGTCTGTCTGTCTGTCTGTCTGTCCGTTAGCACTATAACTGCCGTAAAAATGACTTAATCAAAATGAAATTTTAGTATGTTGTTCAGACGGACTGTAGGACCTATGGGAATATAAATGAATAATATCACCCAATTAGTTTTGGATTGAACCCGGGTTGAAAAAATGAAATACATTCAGCCCTATGGGACCTAATTTTTAAACATTTTTTTCACAAATTGCTTCGAAAATTTTAGGTAATATTCAAATTGCTCCATAAAATATATAAAAAAAAATTCAGTGAAATATATTCAGTAACTTTTTAAATAAAAATTAAAATAATAATAACACCACTTACATGAAGAGATCACGTGACTATGATATGAAAATATCACGTGACCCACATCAAAATGAAATATGACATCCATCTTGTTTCAAAATCGTGATTTTTAAAGTTCTTTTTAATTCATATTGAGTGTTGTATCCATCCTATAACAACTTTATTTTTGCTTAAACACTGTGCATCTACATACTGAAACAACGCAATTACAATATTTTTGATTTTAAATGCTCATCCAAATTTGATTATTTCTACAACGAAACCTATTTTTACCTATGTAAAATGTAAACAGCAAAATATGTAGAATGAGTTATATTAGAATTGCTGTATTTCTTTAACACAAAATCATTTAGTTCATGGAGTCTGCATAGCTGATATGAATGAAATATTCATGGATTTTATAAAGATAAGAACGACTTTTTTCGATGAAGTTTTACGCATAGAATTTAATTACTTGTAGCTCCATGGTCTTGATTTTTAAATAAAATAAATTATTATAGTATTGTAATGAATGACATGCATTGGAAGTTATTTATGAATGAAATGCTGCTTTTATAGAGAGAGCCAGGCGTGTTCTTTATTCTATAACGTCATTTGAATGAATTTCAGTTGTTTTCGATGAAGTTTTCAAATATAATAAATTATCGTAGTATTATGATAATTCTAAAAGTATTGCCGAGGAATGTATCACATTTTAGAGATGTTTAAATCAGGCAATTTATATTTCAATGCCGTCATTTGAATGAAGTTCATTTTTATTTATGAAGGTTTAAGTTTTCAAATATAATAAATTAATGTAGCATTGTGATAAATTTTAAAATGTTACCGAGGAATGTATTGCATTTTAGACATGTTTAAATAAAATTGCATTGAAGTTGGAAAGTGTTTCATAATCAATACTTTAAGCATGATAGATCTTTCTTGTTGACTATATATAAATTCAAGGTTCCCTAATTATGAGTATCATCATCCAGTATTTTTTCCATCCAGAGTTGTAGGATGAATGATATGAAGGTGGATGGCTCCAGAAGAGCCCAGCACATCGACCAGAGGTCTATTGTACTACCCCAAAAGAAAAAGATCTCTAAGAAAAGAGACCAGTAGCCGATGCAAAAATAAGCAGGCACTTGACAGGAATGTCGTTCAGCTCCCAGAGTTCATTCACATGACGACCAATGTGTTCGAATCAGTGAGCAGAGTGAGCCTCACATTCATAGAGAATGCGAGCAGCAGTTTCTTCGCTGTAATTGCAGCCTTTGCAAAGCGAATCTTTAGTGATACCCATAATCTTAAGGTGTCTCTTGAGGATGCAGTGTCCAGTAAGGAGCCCAACAGCCCTCCTGATGCCTGTTCTGCTGAGCTTGAAAAATTCTTTTTGACGTGCACTAGGGAAATTGCAGTTGAGAATTTTCGCTTGCCTTTGTCCCTTAGTATTACGCCAGTTCTTACATTGAAGCTTCCTGAAGATGTCATAGACAGTTCTTCTAGCAAGGTCATTGGGGATTCCTAAGGCCGGCTCAGGGCCCACAAAGGGAGTACTTGAGCGTTTCCTAGCAAGTTCATCTGCCAACTCATTGCCAGGAATGCCCGAATGACCAGGCGCCCAGTAAAGAATGACATTGTTATTGCTAGCAATTTCACAGAGTGCATTATAGCATTTCCAAACAAGCGAAGACTTCATAGGGAACATAGGAACTGTCCGGCATGGGAGACCCTACCAGTAGCAAAAAGCTACCACTAGCTACCAGTAGCTACCAGCAAAGCTACCAGTAGCAAAAAGCTACCGCCGGCATACCTCTCAAGATCATTGGAACACACAAGCCCCACCACCACGACAAGGCATAGACATCATTCAGTGGGGAGAATTGTAGGATAGAGTGTATAATATATTGCGATAAAAGTGAATTGAAAGGTAAAATTATTTTGAATACTTAGGAATATTCTTTTTTGTTTCAGTTCTACTTTGCCTTGCGCTAATAATCTATTTTTACAAAATTAACAGTTTAAATAAATATTTTAGGTCTTTTGCCATTGAAATACATACAACTTAACTACGGAAAGTATTGTTGTTGTTGTTGTTGTTGAGACCCAGACCGTCCGACCTACCAGAAAGGTGTAAGGTAATCGATTGGACGGCCGGGAAGTGCCACACAATTTAGACCGGAACACGGAGAGTATTGTGACGGGGTTGAAAATTCGAATTCGAGTTTTCGACAGGAGAGTAAGTTTCAAGCCCTGATCGCGAATCGAACCTTTTTGAGGTGATGTCTGTGTGTGAAAGCATGTGTGTGTCAGTGAGTCTGTGGAGACGATATCTCACGAACGAATAAAGCGATTTGAAAGAAATTTGGTACAAAAATCACAATCCGTGAATATTGAAAGCCTATTGTTTTTAAACGTAATCGAATGTTCAGACCCCCCCCCCTAAATTTTCGAGTGAAATTTTGAAAATATCATCAAAAAATCAGAACCTTTAATAAATTTACGCAAATGAACATTTATTCCTTAGAAAACGATTGATATAAACTTTAGAACGCTAGTATGAACCGTTCTCGACATATTGCACATTTTTTAAATAAATTTATCAAAAAATACCATAAATTAAAAAATATATATTAACTGTTGAGAAACATGTTCACTTTTCATATGTAATATCATGCGATAAATTGGGTGACATCATTCTCGCGAGTCTAACTCGTTCCATTCATGAGAAAAGATACTTTGAGTAATACTTTTGTATTTGAATGCCAATAGTTATTTATTTGCTATAAGAATAACTTATTTCTTCGTCCATAACGCTTGGCGAGATTTTGGCGACGAATTTGGCGGAATGTCGCCAACTTGGCGACTTTTTTAAATGTTGCCAAATTAACGAAGATCTCGCGAAATGGATAAAAATGACACTAAATCAATGAAAATGACGACTAATTGACGAAAATTCAATATTTTGGAAAGTATATAAATATTTACAATAAGAAAAACCTATTTATTTTACTGAAAAAGTAGTAAATTCATTGCATCATATAAGGAAAGTCATGTGCTGCTCACATCAGATTTTTATTCTGTGGTATCCGTAAATAATGACTAAAGGACAAGTTCACAAACTTTAGAAAAATTTGCAATAATTTCGAATGGAATAACATTTTAATAAATCTGGAATCCCTCTGTAAGCGGGCAACATGTAGATTTGCACATATAGTGCCAACATTGGCTAAATGTAGCCAGGTCAATGTGGATTGAGAAAGGGATGGTCACATGGAATGAAAGCAATGCTTGCTGTATATGTGTTAGCCAATGTGAATTGTATTGTTACGAACGCGTAATATTTTGTCATTGGCGAGTGATCTTTCGTCTGTCTCAAAGGTCAGGCGAAGAACCACAGTCCATGACGTGAGGATGACGGGAGCCCAGGGTTTCCAGAATTTCCCAGTTATTAGAAGGATTTCCAGATTTGGTGATTTATCGCCAATTTGACGACATTTGCCACTTCCGGAAACTTTAAGAAACTCCGCGAAAAAACGACTAGTCTAGGAGATAGGAAGAGATTTCCATAAATTTCGACACACGCTATAAAAGGACTCATCCCTCCGTTGCAGGGTTGTTGACGAGTTAACGTGACACGAGCTACATTGGACGGTGATTTTTGTCAATGTTTTGAGAATAGTAGCGACTGTTTTGTTAAATTACTTTTGTCAACATTCTGTGAATAATATCGGTTATTCTGTGAAATTTGTGGACATTTAAGTGCTGTTTGATTGCATATTGTTCCTGTTTACTTTGTGCTTGTGAATAAAAGTAAATTATCCAGAAACTTGGACTCGTTTTTGTATTCTGCGTGTACACCCACGTTTCCTGAGTATACATTCGTAACAACTGGTGTTAGAAGTGGGATTTCTGAAACTTGACAGGCGTTTATAGTAGTAAATAAAAAAGCGACAGATGAAAGAGATGATGGCTTTGATTAAAGCTATGAAAGACGAGATGAGAACCGGACAAGATTTGTTTAAAGTTGGACAAGACGAAATAATAGCTTTGATGAAATCCGGACAAGACAAAGTGAAAGCCGCACAAGACGAGATGATGGCTTTGATCAAAGCCGGGCGAGACGCGATTAAAGCCGGACAAAACGAGATAAAATCCGGAGAAGACGATATGAAAAAAGGCTATGAAAGCCGTACAAGACGATATGAAATTTGGACCAAAAACTACGAAAGACGAGATAAAAGAGATACATGACAGCTCCACTGGAGGACAATTTGGCATCAGCAAGACGCTGATCAAATTTCGTGAACGCTTCTTCTGTTGCAATACGAGATCCGATGTTAAACACTGGTGCAGAGAATGCATGAAATGCGGAGCTCGGACGGGACCGAAGAAGAAAATACGTGGGCCTCTTCAGTATTACAGTGTCGAAGCTCCTTTCGAGAAAAATGTGCTCGGCGATTTGGGGCCATTATCACGAACTTTTGACAATAACAAATACATCCTAGTAGAAATGGACTACTTCACAAAGTAGTCAGGAACTTACGCAATGCCTGACCAAGAGTCTACAACCATCAGTTAAGTTCTCACTCTGAACTGGCTATGTCGTTACGGAATTCCCTCTCTCATCCATTCTGACCAGGGAACGAACTTTAGCTCGGGCATATTCACGGGACTGTGCAAACTACTCGGAAAGGACAAAACTCAAACTACTCCTCTTCTTGCTCAGTCGGATGGCATGGTAGAGAGATTCAACAGAACTCTACTTAATCATCTCTCTATTTTCGTATCCGGAAACCAGCAAAACTGCGACCGTCACCTACCGTTGTTTCTGTTGGCCTACCGAAGTGTTGTCTATGAATAGACCAGTCATTCTCCACCAACTATGCTGTTTGGCCGAAATCTAAGACTACCATGTGACTTAATGTTTGGAAGACCATGTAATGCTCTTTCATCGGCTGATGAATATGTGCAAAATCTGCAGGCACGGTTGGAGGAGGTTCGTCGTTTCGCTCGTGAGAGGATCAACATTACTACCGATATAATGAGAAACCGATACGATACCAAAACTAATGAAGTACAATTCCAGGAAGGCAAAAAAGTGTGACTGCTCAACCCTCGGCGACGACCGGTTTTTCGCCAAAACTGCAACACAACTGGGAGAGGCCCTACGTCATCAAGAAAAGAATAAAACAGTGTCGTTTATCGAATCCAGAAATCGTCTTTAACCAAGCAAAAGTCGTCCATATCGACAGATTGAGCCCATATTTTGGACCACAATAGATTGATACTGCCCGGTACGTGCAGTCTTAAGGAGGGGGCAGTGTTGCGAACGCAGAAAATTTTCTCATTGGCGCCTGCTCTTTTGTCTGTCTCAAAGGCCAGACGAAGAAAATGCAGTCATGACGTCAGAATGACATAAGGATGGCGTGAACCCAGGGTTTCCAGGAATACCCAGTTAGAAGAAGGATTGCCATATCTGGTGATTTATGGCTAATTTGGCGGCATTTGGCCACTCCCGGTAACTTCGAGAAACACCGCGAAATAACGATTAGTCTAGGAGATATGAAGAGATTTCCAGAAATTTCTACAGAGGCTGTAAAAGGACTTATCCCTCCTACATTGAACCGTAATTTTGTCAATGTTTTGAGAATATTAGTGGCTGTCTTGTGAAATTACTTTCGTCAACATTTTGTGATTAATATCAGTCATTCTATGAAATTAGTGGACCATTTAAGTGCTGTTTGATTTTATATTGGTCCTGTTTACTTTGTGCGTATGAATAAAAGTAAGTTTTCCAGAAACTTGGACTCGTTTTTGTATCCTGCGTATACAGCCAGGATTCCTGAGTATACGTTCGTAACAGTATAAAGAATAGTACGTATAAGATCAATAGTTGGTAAATATGCGCTAGCCTATGCAGAGTATATAAAAGATAGCTCTAAGACCAATATTAGCTGTATAAATGGATTTGTCCACGTGGATCGCTTAAGGAATAGCCCATAAAAAGACCAATATTGGCTATATATGAGCTAGCTCATGTATATTACATAAGGGATAACCCATAATAAGATCAATAATAGCTACATATAGATTAACACATGTAAATTGTACACAAGACGCATTTTGAAATTACATTTGACTGGGGGGGAGTCAATTTTAGAATAGGTTTGTATCAATCTCAAAGGGTCTAAGCTTGAAGTCACGGACTGGTGCATGGCCCGTAGAATTAGGCCAGACCTGGTACACGGACCATGTTCGGGTCGGTTCGTGAATGGTCAAAATAAATAAATCAGCCAAAAATGGATCAAAATTGAAACAGAAAATTTTGAAAGTATATATGAAACATGACTCTCAATTAGCAGGTGAAAGTCTCCTTGTCCCTTATATTAAGTAATAAAAGTGTGTTCTGTACGGAGAATGCAGATGGGTAAATTAGAACCGGATACAGAAAAATTATAGATAAAAAATTGAAGACTTATTTATTCGACAACATTCTGAAGTCAAAATAAAACATTGCTCTTAGCAACATCCAAGTTGTTTGAAACTACAGTGATAGAATAAAGAAATATGTCTTGGCCTGCAGACAGCAAAATAATATACGACGACTATGTACCAGATATCATATTTCGTAACATCATGTTATCTATAAATTTAATAGAGAATTCATTCCAAATTAATGTTATTAAGAATTTTTTAAGATCATTTGGTTATTATCATTGGTCAGGTGCGAGTTTCAAGTTGTTATATTTTTAAATGTATCTCAAAAACCTTTAATCGCTTTTGTACTATGATTGCTTGACTGGTGGAAATATGTGAATCCAATATACATTCGTAGATACAGTTTACATTCAAATTTAACACTCATATCTTATTTTCAATTTCTTCTGTGATTTTAATTTCAATCACTACTCGCCGAGTGTTTTGAAATTATCAAAATTAAATAAATTATAATCTTAAATTAAAACAAAGTTCCTTCAACGTCCTTTCAATAACAAATATAGAATGAAAATTTATGTGTGAAAACTCTTATAATTTAAATATCATATATGGATAAAACGAATTATTAACTTTGGATTTATTTATATTTGTATTTTAAACATATTAAACTTTTACTTCAAAACTATTAAATTTTTCCAAATTTGGAGACTTTGGGTTTTACTGCAGTACAAAATTTTTCCCGCTATTGCAGTAGCGCTGTAGCCGGATCATTCCTTTTTGAATTTTTAGTTTCTAAAAGCTCCTTACTTATTCTTTTTTTTTATTTATATATTTTGTTTTTATTTATATTTATTGGCGATAGAAACGGGTTGTTATTCTAGTTCAAGGATTTTAGAACGACAAACTAAATAGGGATTGTGTAATTTTTTTATCACATGTATGTTTAGAAAACATATTTTTCAATTTAGAAAACATATTTTTCAATTTCGGGGGGAATTGAACCCCTACCCCCCATTAAATACACCCCTAAACATGAGCTAACCACCGCACATGTGCTAAAAATGCTCACGGTCATATAGAGCCCTTGGGAATTTTACCTAGGACCATGATTCGTAGCCATTATATTATGAACTGTTAGACGAGAAAACTACAAGAGCTGTACTTAGAACCCCCCAAAAATTGCTTCTTGGGAGGTGATATTATTCCCTTCAGCTCTCATTGCAGAAACACAAACTATTCAATAAACATACCACCATGTCAAGGTTCCATTAGCCTTGTCACTATGTTGCGTATTGGTGGGAAAATTAAAATTGAAAAAGTTGTTTTCTAATGTAATTTTTTCTCTATAGCCTAGCTGATTTTTTCAACAAACGTTCTGTTTATCCTTGGCTCTGGAAAGACTTCCTCTTTGGACTAACCAGCATGGGAAGGAGTTTTAACAGAGATATTTGCATCTTACACGATTTCACGAACAAGGTAAGTGTTCAAAACTTCATCTCAATAAGAGAAGATATTTCTAGATAATAATCTCGTAGACAGGATAGTAATTGGGGCTATAACTAAAGTATCCCTATTCAAAGCTATACTCACTAACCCAAAGCATCCGGACAGCCCTTCTTAGCAGCTGAATTTCCAACATACACCACAACCATGACTCAGTCTGATTTTAGAGGAAGCACTCAGATTATTGATCTTCATAAACTTTCATTAAATGTGAGATGTGCCTCTCTAAAGAGCTTATCGACATTCATCGTGGTACCATGATAGAATAGCATCGTTGCAACAAGTCATTTCGGGAAATTCCTGTCCTACTTCGGTGTCCAAGAACAACTCTAAGTTATGTTGTTAAGAACAGCTGTAAGTTATGAAGTGGAAACGCCTAGGGGTAACTACAGGTCCATTACAAACTGATAGGCCGAACAAAATCACAGATAAGGACCGGCGAGTGCTAAATCGTGTTGATCGAAAACATCTCCTGTTCTTGGAGAAAACATTCCCTAGAGAACTCCAAAGTTACTCTGGAAATCAACTCTAACACAAGCAGTGGCGGATCCAGAATTTGGGTTTTGTTTTTGAGGGCATAAGATATTTTTTAACGTCGTACATAAATGCAACACTCGTTTTTATTTGCACAATATATGTAATTATGTGGTGTTATGTGTCATACACATTGACACCACATAACATTGGAAAAGAGCATTAGATTAACTTTTAAAGATAGGATGTTAAATTTTTTAGTCAAATAGATTGCATAGAAACTTTTAAAGGAAGTGGAAATGGAGAACTAACCTAATTTTTATATATTATATATTAACGTTATTTTCACATTTAAGAAAAATTTGTATCTTCTTATATCCAAGTGAATACATGAATTTTATTTGTCTTACATATTTGGAAAAACTTTGATTTAGTAGCACTAAAAAAAGTGCAAAGATTTTTAAGTATGAAAAGACAAATAAAATACAAGTCTTCTCTTGGATTATAGAAAATACAATCGATGTATCACACATACACCTTCAGCAGGTATTTCCAAACCTTTAAAAGCTACCATGTATTCCATCTATCTAAAAATTCTAAAGTTTTGTCTTTAAAAATTAAAGTTCACCATTTCGCTGCTGCGTGGCAATAATATTTTCATTCCATACCATCTTATTATGTGTTTCCATCTCCTTAAAAAGTTGCTTAACATCCCATTTAAGTATAATATCTGAAATTCCATCCTTAAAAACTACATTAGTTCCATAATTCGCTGCTAGAAACCGATCACGTGTATCACACATACGGCTTCTGTATGGGTTTCCTCCCCTATACGAGTTTTTAAACACCCACATTTACCTAAAAAATTCAAAGTCCTGTCCTTAAAAAAATCCTCAGTTGTTCATTTTACCGTTATATACCGGTCATGCCCTATCACCCCAGTTGTTGTTTCTACCCCTTTAAAAATTTCTAAGCATTCTGTTTCCTTAAAACATCTAAAGTTACATCTTTAAAAATTATTCTAGTATCTCCATTCTACCGATATGTATCAATCATGTGTATCACACATACAGCTTCAGTAGACATTTCCACCGCTTTAAAAGTTTCTAAATACTATTTACCTAAAAGTTAAAGTTGAGTCCTTAAAAATTAGTCTAATACCCTTCTCCAGATCTATGTAGTAGTGATGAATTCATTTCATACCGCCTCTGTAAGCGTTTTTGCCTTTAAATATTTCTATACAAGCTATTTATCTAAAAAAAATCTAAAATCCCATCTAAAATTCCCAATCTAAAATTAGGTAAATACTCTTTATCAATGCTATATGTGTCCATGATATATTCATTCTATAGCGTCTCAATAGGCGCTTCTATTCCCTCTAAAAGTTTCTAAACACCTAATTTAGCTGAAGTCCCATCCTTAAAAACTTAGTTTCTTATTTCCACCGCTATGTACCGGTTATGTGTATAAAATACCACCTCAGTAGGCGTTTCCATCTCTTAAAAGTTTCATCTGTTAAATTTTAATAACTGTAAAATGACTTGTGTTTAATTATACTGCATACAAATTTATATTTGATAGTTTTTGAAACGTTGAAAATTGCATTTGTTAATTTTTGAAAGAAAATAACGCACATGTTAAAACCTATGTTACTCTCCATAAGAAAATAGACACACTTGTTTTTGAAAAGTTGAAATTCATATTTGTTAATTTTGTAAAATTGAAATTCGCATTTGTTAACTTTTATAATGTCGAAAATCACATTTGTTAGTTTTTATAAAGTTATACACATTTGTTAATTTTTGAAAGAAAATAGCACACATGATAAACCCACCGGCCGTCCAAACAGTTACCTTACATCTTTCTGGTAGGTCGGACGGTCTGGGTCTCAACATGATAAACCCAAAATTATTTTCCATAAGAAAGTAGATACATTTGTTATTTTTGAAAAGATAAATTTCACATTTGTTGTTTTTGAAGAGTTAAAATTCAAATTTGTTAATTTTTGTGAGGCTGAAATTCGGGTTTGTTAATTTTTGGAAAGTAAAAAACTTACATTTGCTATATTCACATGATAGAAATTCGTACTTGTTAATTTTCAGTCCAGTGCTTGGATTTAAAAAATTGTTTGATGTGGGGGTAGCAAACCTCATAATTAAAATTTGCTTGGGAGAGGGGGTAACAATAATCACACAGGGTCTATAAATGTAATTCTTTTAAGATTGAATTCTATAAATGGTAATTATATTCCATATGTAGGGGGCATAATCTAAATCTAGGAGTTTTCAAGACACACAATTAAAAAATGATTCATATGGCGGTTTTCAAGACACGAACAGGCTTCTATCATATTCTCATCTCTCACATATAAAAAAAATTCTTCTGTTGGATTCTTAGCTAACTTAGAAAAATATGTATCATTTTTTAAAGTCCCCTCTTTAAAACATTAAAAGATTAAAACTTAAGCTAGTACACCCTTTCAACTCAGTATAGCACTAGTGTTGCTGTATATGCATAGTATACATACGCCATAGTGACTCGTAAAACGATTCTTTAAAAGAAAACAACTGTAGAGCAATCCCTCCGCCTCGGTTGTTAGAAAGTCACATTTAAATCTTCGAAGTTTACGCATTAAGTTAGAACCCTATTTCATCGCTAAGTGGAGCTGATAGTTCTGATCTGCCACTGTTGCAGAACTCAAGATGTTGCAACCCCCAAAAAAGTTATTTAACGAAATTTCAAAGTCCCAATCTTTAAAAAATCCCTAATACCCAGTCAACCGCTAGGTGGCGCTGATGGTTCCATATGCCTTCTCCTCTGTCGTGTTGCCACCCCTTAAAAAGTTTCTATAAATTTTTGAAAAAATCCAAAGTACCGTCCATAGTAGTTCGCCATTTCAACATTAGGTGGCGCAGATGGTTCTTCTCCCTCCTCTGTCATGTCACCCCCTTAAAAATTTTCTTTGAATCTTTGAAAAAATCCAAAGTCCCTTCTTTAAAAAAAAATAATCCCTAGTACCCCTCTCCGCCGCTAGGTGGCCCGGATGGTTTTCCTCCCTCCTCTGTCTTGGTGCCACCGCCTCAAAAGTTCCTACACGCTCCCTTCTCCTCCAATTTCATTCATTCCAAAAATTAATTTAAAAAAATAGTTTCCTCAAGATACCCCGTATAAGACCACACAGACAATGCCATTTCCACCCTCTACAACGTTTCTGAAACATGAAAACGCACAAAATGTTTCCATTTTATAAAAGTACCCCATCTAGGATCACGGGATTCCGGCCGGAGGCAATTTTGCTCCCCCTGCTCCCTCTTCCGCCGTAGAATTCGCCTTTATTGTCTACTGATATGGATGTAGATGCCACACTTAGAGATGCCAAATAGACTAGTAGATGCCACTTGTAGATGCCAAATTGACTAGTTTCGATATATCTGCCATTTTTAACTCATTTCTATCGCAGGTTATAAGAGAGAAAAAGGAAAAATTGTTATCAGGAAAGGATATTTCAGAAGAAGTCGATGAAAATGAATATTTTACAAAAAAGCGCAGGACTTTCATGGACCTCTTGCTGGACATGCACATCCACGGGCAGCAGCTGAGCGAAGCCGATATAAGGGAAGAGGTGGATACTTTCATGTTTGAGGTAAGCTAAATATTTTTTGAAAATATTACTCTCCTGAGGTGTTGAAAATAGTTTTTCACTTTCCTTTGAATGTATAGTAATGTAAAGGAAAAGTGTCACAATTGGGTCTAAACTCTCAGAATTCTAAATGAATCGTCCGTATATATAATTGTCTAACGTGTTTTACTTTGTCAAACCCTCCAGAATCCCACTGCGAACTTAGAAGGCAGAATCTGTATATATTTATATTATCGATTGCTATACAAAATCTAAATAAGCCGAATATTCGATTTACCCCCAGGAGGACGGAGGTAATAAGAAGATTATTTAACTTTTAACTAGAATAACTTAATAATACTACTTACTATATTACTTAACTTTTAACTAGAGTCATTTGTCCTTAATAGTTTTAAACACAAAATGCAAAAAAAAAAAAAAATCGTTTTGAAACCCTACTAAATGATTTCTGTGAATCAATTAAATTTGTGAGCAGCCTCTGGATTCATGAATTGTGGTGATTACAAGCATATCAAAAAGCCACGATAAAATCGTGGAAGTCAGAAGGCTAGACAATACATTTCGTCTGTCCTAAATTTGCAGTTTTGATATTTTGTGTGTGTGTGTGTGTATTTGATTAAAGATAGTATGTACAAAATTCTTGCAATTTCACTTTTTTTTCCCTTGCGAAGCTGTATAAAAATTTGATTTCTTTAATTTTTTACAAAAATATTGTACATTTAACTACTATTACATAATTCCCAACCTTTAATTAAAGCATTTTTGCAATTGGAACTATATGTCTACAACCAACTGTTAAAAAACATCCAGTGTTCACTTTTTAAAACACCTTGTACAACGTGGTTATATTCAGAGCACTAAGGTTGGCGTGATTCGAGTAAAAATAAATGGTAAATATGTCAGTGTTTTGACAATATAATCGTCTGTTTTATGAATTACTTGAGTATTTAATTGGTGTACTGATCTATCTATTCCCACTGGGGAAAGCCGAATTTTCATGCGGATGGGGCTTGGATCTGTGCCCGTCGACCAATTTATTAACGAATTGTTAGTTGGTCCATGGAGTTTGAAAAAAAGAGATAACACTCCTATAGATGAAAAGCTTGAAAATGCGATAGAGGCTTTGAGAATTATATCTAGGTGTCGCTAGTGTTAGTAAAGCAGTATTGTTAGTTAATACAACAGAAAGGGCGTAGTATTTAGTATAAGTGTTTATATTATTTTTAAAATAAGGTTTCTCTAATTCTAAGTATAATTAACAATTTTTTTTTACTTTCCTTATATACATAATGTATAAGGAAAGTATTGTGACATGGTCGAATTCGAGTTTTCGACGGGAGAGCACGTTTCAAGCATCCCTGATCACGAATCAAACATTTTTCAGGTGATGTCTGTGTGTGGGGGGAGGGTGTTAGTGAGACTGTGGAGACGATATCTCAGGAACGAATGGAGCGATTCGAATGAAATTTAGTACAAAAATCACAATCCATAAATACTGGAAGTCTATTGTTTTTAAACGTAATCGAATGTTCAGAACCCTCCTAAATTTTCGAGTGAAATTTTAAAAAATCATCAAAAAATCAAACCCTTTAATAAAGTTACGCAAATAGACATTTCTTATGTAATTTTTGCTTAGAAAACGATTGGCATAAGCTTTAGAAATCTAGCACGAACCGTTCTCGAGATATTGCACATTTTTCAAGTAAATTTATAAAAAAATCCCATAAATTGAAACAAAAAATTAACTGTTGAGAAACATGTTCACTTTTCATATGTAATATCATGCGATAAATTGGGTGACATCATTCTCGTGGATCTAGCTCATTCCATTCTTGAGAAAAGATACTTTGAGTAATAATTTTGTATTTGAACGCCAATAGTCATTTTCCTGCTATAAAAATAACTTATTTCTCCGTCCATAACGCTTAGCAAGATTTTGGCGACGAATTTGGCGGAATGTCGCCAACTTGGCCACTTTTTTAAATGTTGCCAAATTAACGAAAATCTCGCCAAATGGATAAAAATGACGCTAAATCAATAAAAATGACGACTAATTATCGAAAATTCAATATCTTTGAAAGAATATAAGTATCTACTATAAGAATAACAGATTTTTCTTACTGTAAAAGTAGGAAATTCATCGCATTATATAAGGAAAGTCATGTGTTGCCCACATTAGATTCTTTTCATAGATGTATTACAAAGTACAGAATATAGGGAGATAAAAATAAATGTAAATGTAAAAATAATTTTGAATACGTAGGAATATTCTTTTTCGTTTCAGTTCTCCTTTGCGTTGCGTTAATAATTTATTTTTACAAAATTGACAGTTTAAACAAATATTTTAGGCCTTTCGTCATAGAAATGCATACAATACGCTACTTATCTTATCCCAGCATCACCTGAATGACTGTCTCCAAAGGTATTGGCCGAAGACAGAAAGGGCCTTATACTTCTGTTGTGTCCAATGTCTTCCGAAAACACAAAGGTTTTATGAGTTTTAGGAAGGGTTTAATACGAAGATTTAACTATTTTTACCTCCATGCGTTGGTCTATTCAAGAATGCTAAAATAAAAAATCTGATGTAGGCAACATATGACTTTCCTTATATAATGCAATGAATTTACTACTTTTACAGTAAAAAAAGAAAAAAAAGATTATTTTTATAGTAGAGATTTATATTCTTTCAAAGATATTGAATTTTCGTCAATGAGTAGTCATTTTCATTGATTTAGCGTCATAAATAATTAATAATTAATTTGGCATCACGTCTGATGTTAAAATAGCAAAATGAAACACACATCCACAATAGAAGGTCAATATTTCACTTCCTTAAGACGTACAAAAGTTTAAAACAGGCCATAGCGCTTTCGAGCATAAAGCGTCATTTTATTTAGCGTCATTTTAATCCATTTGGCGAGATTTTCGTTAATTTGACAACATTTCAAAAAGTCGACAAGTTGGCGACATTTCGCCAAATTTGTCGCCAAAATCTCGCCAAGCTTTACTGATGGGAAATAAGTTATTCTTATAGCAGATAAATGACTATTGGCGTTCAAATACAAAAGTATTACTCGAAGTATCTTTTTTCATGAATGGAACAAGCTAGATCCACGAGAATGATGTCACCCAATTTATCGCATAGTATTACATATGAAAAGTGAACATGTTTCTCAATAGGAAATATATTTTTTTTTATTTTACGTGACTTTTGATAATTTTTTTAAAAAAATGTGCAATATCTCGAGAACGGTTCATGATAGCGTTCTAAAATTTATGTTAATCGTTTTTTAATGAAAAATTACATAAGAAATGTCTATTTGCATAACTTTATTAGCGGTTTTGATTTCTGACGATTTTTTCAAAATTTCACTCGAAAATTTAGGGGGTTCTGAACATTCGATTACGTTTAAAAACAATAGGCGTCTAGTGTTTACGGATTGTGATTTTTGTACCAAATTTTGTTCGAGTCGGTCCATTCGTTCGTCAGTTATCGTCTCCACAGACTCACTGACACACACACACACACACACACACACACACACACACCATTTTCACACACACACGCACACACGCATACACGCACACACACACAAACACACAGAGACGTCACTTTATAAATGTTTGATTCGTGATCAGGGATGCTTGAAACGTGCTCTCCCGTCGAAAACTCGAATTCGAATTTTCGACCTCGTCACAATACTTTCCTTATACATTATGTATATGAGGAAAGTAACAACACTTGACGCATACGAATCTAATGCAGATCCTGTTAAAACTGCCCTCCGTCAGCAACAATGAGCATTTGAATATGAGAACGAGAACTATCGCGAAATTTGACAAGCATTGTAGGTATCACCATGTTAATCAAAGAATTTAACGGTGAAGTATAGCAGATATTTATTGGCTTCCATGTTATCGTTTGGTTATTACATTTATTAAATATTGCAATTGTTCTAAATTTGATTTCTTATAAATAAAAATACATTTTTCAAATTTAAAAGTAAAACACAAAGGTTGTATGAGTTTTAGGAAATAAAATATATGGTGTGCTTTAGATCTTCAATTTTTTTTAAAACAGATGCAAAAAATGTAAAACTTTCAAAGGTTATAATAAAGTGCGTATACGTATACAGAAAACTGACAGAAATGAACGAAATAACAAACGCGAACGACTACAGTTCCCTGACACGAGGTGCTGTGTTTCAGTCGGCGATTTCCCCAAACGCTGGCAAAATTTGATATTCGCACGTTGTTCTTCAAACGCCATTTCCGTTTTCGACGAACGCGAACAACTACAGTTAACTGACACGTATTGTTTGGAAAAACCCTGCACTACGGACCTGCTTCTTCCTTTTTACATCTCGCGTCACATGTGCCTCTACGCCGGGGTAAAATATTTTCCCTCTCTTCCGATCAGGATTGGAGATATCAGCACAGTCTCCGAACTTTTTGATCCTACCTTGTATATGTAAATATAAAAATAGTATACCCCATGACTGTTAGCCTATTACTATACCTTAAAGAATAAATAAATTTACTTACAGGAAAAATATTACTGCCTACCATGAAACAACTAACCAAACAAAAAAAGCACTACATTTTTGAGATAAACTTTTAAAATAATCCAACACGGTTTTTTGGATATATATCTTTCTAATAATACGACTTTCAGTCAAAAGTCGTACTTTAATATTTCTAGCTTTCCAGAATCTCCTGGATTAACTGAAAATTAAATTCTTGAAAGCTCTGAATCAGCTTTCTGAAAATCGCCATATGATTTAATAGAAAGTTCCTTCTTAGTAGACCCGTCTTCATTTACGAGTGGCACTTCATTCTCTTGGAAATAAATAGCTGAAACAGTTCGATGATTTTTCCTGTCTTAGTTCGTTACAAAAGGTGCTTTGTTAACAAATTACTTTAAATTGCCGTTCGTTTCCGCGTTGTGCGAGTTCGGTTCCACACAGGGGAAATAACATAAATGTCCTATATTTTTGGACGGAGCTTTTCCGCTCATGACAGTCTTCCGTTTCCTGCAGGCTCCATTTCAAGAAGGTTTGACTGTATTCCATTCTATATCTAGAATATGAATTTAGTATGATATTAGTTATTACTTTCCTTATACACATAATGTATAAGGAAAGTATTGTGACGGGATCGAAAATTCGAATTCGAGTTTTCGACGGGAGAGCTCGTTTCAAGCATCCCTGATCACGAATCACATTTTTGAGGTGATGTCTGTGTGTGTGTGTGTGTGACAGTATGTATGTGTGTGTGTGAAAGTATGTATGTGCTTGTGTGGGTATGTCAGTGAGTCTGTGGAGACGATATCTTACGAACGAATGGAGCTGAATTCGAATGAAATTTAGTACAAATTCACAATTCATGAATACTGGAAGCCTATTGTTTTTATACGTAATCGAATGTTCAGAACCCCCCCCCCCCCTAAATTTTCGGTTGAAATTTTGAAAAATTCATCAAAAAATCAATACCTTTAATAAATTTATGCAAATAGACATTTCTTGTGTAATGTTTCCTTAGAAAACGATTGACATAAACTTCAGATCGCTAGCATGAACCGTTCTCGAGATATTGTACATTTTTCAAATAAATTTATCAAAAAATCCCATAAATTAAATAAAATCTATTAACTGTTGAGAAACATGTTCGCTTTTCATATGTAATATCATGCGATAAATTGGGTGACATCATTCTCGCGGATCTAGCTCGTTCCATTCATGAGAAAAGGTACTTTGAGTAATACTTTTGCATTTGAGCGCCAATAATCATTTATATGCTATAAGAATAACTTATTTCTCCATCCATAACGCTTGGCGAGATTTTGGCGACGAATTTGGCGGAATGTCGCCAACTTGGCGATTTTTTAAAGTGTTGCCAAATTAATGAAAATTTCGCCAAATGGATAACAATGACGCTAAATCAATGAAAATGACAACTGATTGATGAAAATTCAATATCTTAGAAAGAATATAAGTATCTATTAGAAGTAAAACCTATTTTTTTGCTGTAAAAGTAGTAAATTCATTGCATTATATAAGGAAAGTCATGTGTTGCCCAAATCAGATTTTTTAAGTCTGCAGTGAGAAAAAACAAATATTCTGGCTTAGTAAAACATCAATTTGCGTATATCCGCTATTGCTGATATATTTCAACGTACCCCAACTATCTTTTCACGTATTCCTAGGAGTATGCGTACTCAAGATTGAGAAACACTGCCGCAGTCAGACCTAACGTGCACATTCATCCGACTTTCTGTACAAAGATATACCAATGACTTACCTAGACCTAGAATATTACCTACCTTACTTAGATGACTTGCCTAGAATACAGAAAGGCCGATGACTACTCTTTACCTATGAACGCTGAATATTGTAAAGAAACAACACAAATCATAGCTTTTTTATTTCTGAGAATCAATTAACTTTTAATTGATTACACTTTGAGTAGAACTATTACACTATTTGTTTTTCAGGGACATGACACCACGGCCGTGGGTATCACCTTTGCTTTATACTGTATCGGCCTGTACCCCCATGTACAGAAAAAGGTTATAGAAGAAATTGACGAAATTTTCGGCGATGATATTGAAAGGCCTGTAACTTACGATGATACGAGGAATATGAAATACTTAGAATGCGTATTAAAGGTATGTTGTTAAAGGATTTTTGTTTTGCCTTTTGTTCAAGGTTTTTTTTTGCCTTTTGTCTCAAGGTCGAAACATTTACCTAAAAAATTTACCTTAAAAAGTCCCATCTTTAAAAATTAGGTTAGTTCCTCTAGTTGGATTGCAAGCCAATCTGATGCGTCGCTTGTACGTCGATGATATTCTACAATCGATTGTTCTGCCTATGCTGTCAAATCGCTCAGGTTTCATTTACCAACATGACAACCCCCGGGGGGACCAGTGAAAATTTCGTATTATTATTATTATTGTGCTATTTAACACGCTTTGCTAGTGTTGAGAAAGTGATTATATTTATTGTGAAGATTATTAAAGTCTGGTCTTGAAGCCGATCCTTGGAGTGGTCAGGAGGCTCTCCTCAGAAATCATATCTGAGGGGAGAATTCGACTTCAGTTTTGCGTCCATCAGGGCTCACGTTCAGTTAGTAATCACGAACTTTGTGATAAAGGACTAACCCATTGTCATTATGGCAGCTGTTGATGACTATCCTAGTACCGATTTAGTAATAGATGGGTCAATAAAGGACTAGAATGCTTATATTGAAAAGGCTCTTGAAGCTCAAGAGAATATAATTTCGGCTATTGTTTCTGCAAAAGTTAATGTAGGACCTCAAATTAAAGATTAGAGAGGATGTTAGAAAGTTGCTAAAAATTATAAATGAACAGCAGAAAATCATAACAGTGCAAAAGAGTAGAGAAGAGGAAGGTAGAGGAAGAACAAGGGCAACTTATGCCCAACAAGTGAAAGATGGAGTCAGAGAAAAAGTAGCTCAAGAGTTAGATCTAAGAGCAGAGCTAAGACATTCTTAGCAAGTATTTATCCGAAGGAGGTTAAGACCTCAGATAAAACAAAGCAGGAGATACAGGCCTTGATGGATCCGAGAAAATCGGAGTTAGCAGTCTCAGGAGTGAGAAAGATTGGTAGAGGTGGTATATTGGTGGAAACCACCAAGCCAGAGGATATAGATAAATTGATAGCAAGTTTCAACGAAAGTGATGAGCTACTAAAGGATTTTAAGATCCAAAAGCCCATTAGGAGAAAACCACATATTATTGTGTATGATGTAGATACTGGTTATTCTATAAATACATTGCGAACTGCAATATTGGAACAAAATCCCGAGCTGACAGAAGATTCGGAAAGAGAAGTGAAGCAGAGCTTTAAAAAAAGGAGAGGAGAAAATTGGGTCATGGCCTTGAATTTAGTGTCTTTTAAGACAGATGTAAATAAAAAGAAGTTGTATATAGGTTGGAGTAGAGTTGATCTCAGAAAATATCTGAGACCAACCATTTGCTATAAGTGTTTTAAGTACGGGCATATTGCAAAATATTGCAACAGTGAAAGCTGTTGCAGACAGTGTGGGGAAACAAATCACAAGGAAAAGGATTGTGGGAAAGAGAAAAGTTGTAAGAATTGTGTTTCTCATAATAAGAAATTTGGAACTAAATTCGATACAGAATATAGATGTATCGATAGCAGTTGTAATATTTTCCAGAAGGAGATTGCCTTTATCAGGCATAAAACGGAATATGGAGAGTAGTACCTTGTGGTGCAGGTTTTATTTTGTTTTTTATGTGATTTTCTTTTACTTTGCTTTATTTAGTTTTAGAAGAAGCAGAAGGAAGTATAAGGAATTAAGATGTTGGCACATCTGTATTTTCCTTAATGGTGCTGCAGGATTAACTTTTCATTTCTAGAGGGAGACGGCCTCTGAAGGCGATCATCTGGGGTCTCTCCGGCTGACGAAGTCGAGCGCGGCCTTCTTGCCCTTCTGCGTCGGTTGGGGGGGGCGTCAGTCAATGGGATTCCAGCTCTACTATTACTGAAGGCTCCCCGTCTTCAGTCGAGGAGTCTCGGGGAATTGGCCTAGCGCTGGGCGTCACACCCGGGACGAACCCTTCTGAGACAGTGATAGATATCCATAGAGAGCTCATGAGTCAGGGGAGTGGTCCCTCCGATTTGGAAGTTAAGAATCTGATGTGGGCAGCACATGACTTTCCCTGCAGACTTATATTCACGTTCTCTTTATTTTAATTACATTTAATTCACTTTTAATTCAATTTTCGTTCTCATTTGATAACTGGACTTATTTTCAAAGGTGGCGTAGAGAAAATACGAAAAAACTAAAATATCTCGAGAACGGCTAGTCCTAGTGTAATGGGGTTGGTCTTATTCTTTTCTTCGTTAAAAATTACGTATTAAACAAGCATTTTATGGATATATTTGAGTATACGTAGTTTTTTATTTTAGATTTTGGCGATTTTTGAGGGCCATTTTGCTAACAAAGGATGGTTATTTTTTTTCGAATCGTACCAAAATCTAATCAGCACCAGGGTGACCTATAAGTGACTCATCTACCGAATTTTGTGGAATTCGGTTCATTAGTTTTTCCGATAGAGTGGATACAAGCTCTTTGGGGCCATTTCGCAGAAAAAAGCGGATTCTTTTATCCCGAATCGTACCCAAAGTTAATCAGAAACCAGATTCGCCCACAAGTGACTTACCTACCAGATTTTATGAAAATCGGTCAATTACTTTTTTAGTTAGAGTAGATACAAAATCTGCACAGACAGACACACAGACACACATACACACAGACAGACACACAGACACACACGCAGACGTCATGCTAAAAAAAGACGATTTTTGCGGGCCATTCTGCAAGAAAAGGCAGGTTATTTTTTTCCGAATCGTACCAAAATCTAATCAGCACCAGAGTATCCCAGAAATGACTCATCTACCGAATTTTGTGAAATTTGGTCCATTAGTTTTTCAGTTAGAGTGGATACAAGCTTTTGCGGGCCATTTCGCAAAAATAGGCGGGTTCTTTTATCCCGAATCTTACTCAAAACTAATCAGCACTAGACTCGCCTACAAGTGACTTACTTACCAAATTTTGAGAAATTCGGTCCATTAGTTTTTTAGTTAGAGTAGATACAATATCTGCACAGACAGACAGACACACAGACACACACACAGACGTCACGCTAAAAATGGTTTTTTCGTATTCTAGAGGTCTCGAAACGTGTAGATCCGTCGAAAATTCGAGTTGCGATTTTCGGCATGATTCCAATACTTTCCCTATACATTACCATGTATTGCAGGAAAAGTAAAAATCTGATGTGGGCAGCACATGACTTTCCCTGCAGACTCAAATTCATATTTTTTTTCTTTAATAATTCATCAAATTGAGTTTAATTGCACAACATAACACTGAATTTGCATTTTTAATTTGGTAATTAGACATTTTTCTAAACGTGGCATAACTAAATTCGAAAACTCTTAAATAATTCGAGAATGGTTAGTCCTAGAGTAATAGAGTTGTTCTTATTATTTTCCTCATCAAAAATTACGTATAAAACAAGAATTTAACTGATATATTTGAACATATGTAGTTTTTTTTAGATTTTGCGATTTTTGAGGGCCATTTCGTAAAAAAAAGCAGGTTGTTCTTTTCCGAATAATACCAAAATCTAATCAGCACCAGAGTATTCCCCAAGTAACTTATCTATCAAATTTTGTGAAATTTGGCCATTTAATAGATTAGTTAGAGTGGATACATGACATTATTGCGGGCCATTTCGTAAAAAAAGGCAGGTTGTTCTTTTCCGATAAATACCAAAATCTAATCAGCACCAGAGTATTGTACAAGTAACTTATCCACAAAATTTTGTGAAATTTGGTCAATTAGTATTTTAGCTAGAGTGGATACATGGAATTTTTACGGGCCATTTCGCAAAAAAGGCGGGTTCTGTTTTTACGAATCGTACCAAAAACTAATCAGCACCAGGGTCATACCCAAGTGACTTACCTACCAAATTTTATGAAATTCGGTCCATTAGTTTTTGAATTAGAGTGGATACATACATTGCACAGACAGACACGCAGACAGACAGACAGACACACACACACACAGACGTCACGTTAGAAATGGTTTTTTCGTATTCTAGAGGTCTCGAAACGTGTAGATTCGTCGAAAACTCGAGTTGTGATTTTCGACATGATTCCAATACTTTCCCTATACATTACCATGTATTGCAGGGAAAGTAAAAATCTGATGTGAGCAGCACATGACTTTCCCTGCAGACTTATATTAACGTTCTCTTTATTTTAATTAAATTTATTTCACTTTTAATTCAATTTTCGTTCTCATTCGGTAACCTGGCTTATTTTCAAAGGTGGCGTAGCGAAAGTACGAAAAACTAAAATATCTCGAGAACGGCAAGTCCTAGTGTAATGGGGTTGGTCTTATTCTTTTCGACTTTAAAAATTACGCATTAAATCAGCATTTATTGGATATATTTGAGTATACCCAGTTCTTTAGTTTAGATTTGGACGATTTTTGAGGGCCATTTTGCAAAAAAAGGCAGGTCATTTTTTTCCGATTCATACTAAAATCTAATCAGCACCAGAGTATCCCAGAAATGACTCATCTACCGAATTTTGTGAAATTCGGTCCATTAGTTTTTCAGTTAGAGTGGATACAAGCTTTTGCGGGCCATTTCGCAAAAAAAGCAGGTTCTTTTATCCCGAATCGTACCCAAAACTAATCAGCACCAGACTCGCTCACAAGTAACTTACCCACCAAATTTTGTGAAATTCGGTCGATTAGTTTTTTAGTTAGAGTGGATACAAAATCTGCACAGACAGACAGACACACAGACACACAGACACACAGACACACATACAGACACACAGACACACACACAGACGTCACGCTAAAAATAGTTTTTTCGTATTCTAGAGGTCTCGAAACGTATAGATCCGTCGAAAACTCGAGTTGCGATTTTCGGCATGATTCCAATACTTTCCCTATACATTACCATGTATTGCAGGGAAAGTAAAAAATCTGATGTGGGCAGCACATGAATTTCCCTGCAGACTTATATTAACGTTCTCTTTATTTTAACTAAATTTATTTCACTTTTAATTCAATTTTCGTTCTCATTCGTTAACCGGGCTTATTTTCAAAGGTGGCGTAGAAAAAATACGAAAAACTAAAATATCTCGAGAACGGCTAGTTCTTGTGTAATGGGGTTGGTCTTATTCTTTTCGTCGTTAAAAAATACGTATTAAACGAGCATTCATTGGATATATTTGAGTATACCTAGTTCTTTAATTTAGATTTTGACGATTTTTGCGGGCCATTCTGCAAGAAAAGGCAGGTTATTTTTTTCCGAATCGTACCAAAATCTAATCAGCACCAGAGTATCCCAGAAATGACTCATCTACCGAATTTTGTGAAATTTGGTCCATTAGTTTTTCAGTTAGAGTGGATACAAGCTTTTGCGGGCCATTTCGCAAAAATAGGCGGGTTCTTTTATCCCGAATCTTACTCAAAACTAATCAGCACTAGACTCGCCTACAAGTGACTTACTTACCAAAATTTGAGAAATTCGGTCCATTAGTTTTTTAGTTAGAGTAGATACAATATCTGCACAGACAGACAGACAGACAGACACACAGACAGACACACAGACAGACAGACAGACACACACACTGACGTCACGCTAAAAATGGTTTTTTCGTATTCTAGAGGTCTCGAAACGTGTAGATCCGTCGAAAACTCGAGTTGTGATTTTCGGTATGATTCCAATACTTTCCCTATACATTACCATGTATTGCAGGGAAAGTAAAATGTGAGCACTTTGATTGGGAAGAAGAAGGCTGATTGAAGATTCAACTTCGGTCCTGTTTTATGCTGGAATCTGCTGCTCGCGAATTGTTTGACGGAAAAGATTATTTGATGGCTTTTAGTCTTTTGCTATAGATTTGTGAATTGTAATATGAGTGTTGATTTTACTCTATTCATTGATTTGATATGGCATATTTATTGATATGGTGCATGTTTTCTGTTATATTTGATATAAAATATTTTTATGTATTAGTAAATATTTGGAATAGAAGGAGATGAATTATGTTCTTGTCATTAGTTATAAATGTAAGTATATGTAATTGCAGGATTATAAAGGACATGTTTTGTAGGAATGTAATATAGATTGTATCCATTACAGGATTGTAAATAGTTATGAAAGTTTGAATTGTTCCGTAATACAAGTGGTATTTGAATTTGTATATATATTAAGTTATTATGTCTCTTTTACCAACCAAGTGGGTTGTGGCTGGATGATTTTGTAGCAATTGCTACGTTTGATTTTAAGGTTGTATGGCCTCGGTATTTTTGTATCCAGGAATCACCCTAAATGAAGGGTTTTTTAATTCTTGTACTGTTTTGGAAATTTTTCAATAAAGTGCTGAGGGAACAGTCAGAGGACGACTCTCAACAGATCGTGCCGCATGTTTGGCCCGTCTTGTTTGTTGTTTTGCTCTTGTTCGGTTTTGGCGTGAACAGTGTTGTTGTTGGTGATTGACGGAGGTTGACTGGGAGCCTGGCCGTCCTCCTGGGGGGGGGTGTCCTCGGGGTGCTGGCCATGGCGGCCGAGTCGTGCACTGGGCGGGGTTGCTGTCGTGGCGATATTTTATCTGCCGTATACCTTCGGGTGGGTCGGTGTCAATAATACCAACATGACAACGACTGCATACTGCACGGCTTTCTCAACAATATCTTCAAAAGTTTAATATCCTTCCATGTCCATGATCATTCAGGACTCCAAAACACTGCTCTTGAAAGAAACACTGCTCAAAAAACTATTTGATGATTCAATGTAACGCTTATCATGTTAACTGCTCTCCAACTAAACGATGACTTTTTTCATGTACTTTCAGTAGAAAATTCAAGAAGAAACTCGTATATCACAGATTATTCGCTATTTCGAGAGAGTTCTACTACATTCGAAAAGTCGCCTAATTGGCGATAAATCGCCAAATCTGGCAACTACTCCCCGACATTCAAGATATGGTAAATCTACATTATCGTAATAGGAATGGCTGCCTGTAAAGATGTTTTCTCCTTGAATAAAGCAAAGGCTTTAAATAGAGGCAGAGGTTTGCTCCGGCAAATAAGTCCTAAAAGAAACAATGACTATGTACTATTTGAATAGAAATAAGGTATTAAAACTTTTTACATATTCCCAACAATACCATTAAAAGCTAATCTAATATGAAACCGCATTAAACATGGTATAAAACTATAAGCATTAAAACCATGCACTAAATCAGAGATCCACAAACTGAGCCAGAATTTACTGCGCACTACTACAGCCTTCAAATCCCACTCGAACAGCCTTCAAATGATTCAATTGAAAAATTGATCTTAGGAATCAATTGTACATCGTTACCAACCATAGAATCCCTTTATAAGGAACCCCTATAAAGGGACTTACCAACAACATTAAGTCCTGTGTGTGTTCTAAAGAGCAATTTGCATTTTACTTTGTAGTAATAATTTATATCAGATGCCGTTTGGTAATTATTTTGTGTGTATTAACCAACAATTGACATCGATTTCAGAGCCACCCATAGGGGAACACCATTCAAGTGGGAAACACGGACTCCAGGGAGGGACTGGAGTCCTAATATCAAATTGGGGGAAAGAGAAATCAGGAAAAATTCCCAAAATGGAGAAAATCAAATATGAAGGGGGCTCGTGACAAATATTTATAGGAGACCCAGAATTTTTACAGACGACCCTCTTGTGTTGTATAAACATGTATTATTGTGTAAGTATGCTTACTTTTTAACGAATTGTTATGGAATGACTGTTAAAATGTAATTCAAGCTTTCCCAATCTCACTTCTTAGAAGTATCTCAAATATATACACAATTTTTATATCCAGAGTTTCCAGTGCTATCGGTGCCCAATGGCTATTTCCTCAACCATTAGTCACAGAGATATACTTCCAATTGCAAAAATGTTTTAAAGTTTAAAATCTATTATCTTAGAAACAGTTTAAATCAATAAATGCATTTCTGAAAGAAATACGAAATATAAATTTTTATACAGTCCCCCGGTCCTACCAATTAAATTTAGGAAAATCATCCTCATACAATTTTATGCAAAACAAGAAAGATCAATCATGCTTAAAGCATTGATTATGAAACACTTTCCAACTTCTATGCAATTTTATTTAAACATGTCTAAAATGCAATACATTCCTCGGTAATATTTTAAAACTTATCACAATACTACATTGATTTATTATATTTGAAAACTTAAACCTTCATCGAAAAAAATGAACTTCATTCAAATGACGGCATTGAAATATAAATTGCCTGGTTTAAACATCTCTAAAATGTGATATATCACTCGATAATAATTTTAGAATTATCATAATACCACGATAATTTATTATATTTAAAAACTTCATCGAAAACAACTGAAATGCATTCAAATGACGTCATAGAAAAAATAACACGCCTGGCTCTCTCTAAAAAAGCAGCATTTCATTCATAAATAATTTCCCATTCATGTCATTCATCACAATACTATAATAATTTATTTTATTTAAAAATTAAGACCATGGAGCTACAAGTAATTTAACTCTATGCTTAACACTTCATCGCAAAAAATCGTCCTTCTCTCGGTAAAGTCAATGAATATTTCTTTCATATCAGCTATGCAGACTCCATGAGCTAAATTCTATTGCGTTAAAAAAATACAGCAATTCCTATACAACTCATCCTTAATATTTTGCTGTTTACATTTTACATAAGTGAAAAATAGGCTTCGTTGTAGAAATAATCGAATTTGGATGAGCATTTAAACTCATATGTATTGTAATTCCGTTGTTTTAGTATGTAGATGCACAGAATTTAAACCAAAATAAAGTGGTTTTAAGACGGATACAACACTCAATATGAAATAAAAAGAACTTTGAAAATCACGATTTTGAGACAAGATGGATGCCATATATCATTTTGAAGTGGATCACGTGATACTTTCATATCATGGTCACGTGATCGTTTCATTTAAGAGGTGTTATTAATATTTTAATTTTTATTTAAAAAAACTACTGAATATATTTCGCTGAATCTTTTTTAATATATTTTATGGAACAATTTTAATATTACTTAAAAATTTCGAAGCAATTTGTGAATTTTAAATCCGCTTTAAAAATGTTTGAAAAATTAGGTCCCATAGGGCTCAATGTATTTCATTTTTTCAACCCGGTTTCAATCCAAAACTAATGGGGTGATATTATTCATTTATATTCCCATAGGTACTACAGACCGTCTAAACAACATACTAAAATTTCATTTTGATTAAGTCATTTTTACGCAGTTATCGTGCTAACGGACAGACAGACAGACAGAATGAACAAAGTCATAAACACTTTTCAACTTTGTTGTAAAGTGTTAATAAAAAAACAAGAAAGATCAATCATGCTTAAAGCATTGATTATGAAACACTTTCCAACTTCTATGCAATTTTATTTAAACATGTCTAAAATGCAATACATTCCTCGGTAATATTTTAAAACTTATCACAATACTACATTGATTTATTATATTTGAAAACTTAAACCTTCATTGAAAAAAATGAACTTCATTCAAATGACGGCATTGAAATATAAATTGCCTGGTTTAAATATCTCTAAAATGCAATACATTCCACGGTAATATTTTTAAAACTATCATAATACTACGATAATTTATTATATTTGAAAACTTCATCGAAAACAACTGAAATAAATTCAAATGACGTCATAGAAAAAATAACACGCCTGGATCTCTCTATAAAAGCAGGATTTCATTCATAACTTTCTCCATTTCATTCATCACAATACTATAATAATTTATTTTATTTAAAAATTAAGACCATGGAGCTACAATTCATAAACTTTATGCTTAAAACTTCATCGAAAAAAATCGTCCTTCTGTTTATAAAATCAATTAATATTTCATTCATATCAGCCATGCAGACTCCATGGACTGAATTATTTTGTGTTAAAGAAATACAGTAATTCTAATACAACTCATTCTACATATTTTGCTGTTTACATTTTACATAGGTGAAAAATGGGCTTAGTTGTGGAAATAATCAAATTTGAATGAGAATTTAAACTCACATATATTGTCATTATGTTGTTTTAGTATGTAGATGCACAGAATTTAAGCAAAAATAAAGTAGTTTAAGGACGGATACAACACTCAATATGAATTAAAAAGAACTTTAAAAAATCACGATTTTGAAACAAGATGGATGCCATATATCATTTTGAAGTGGGTCATGTGATCGTTTCATATCATGGTCACGTGATCGTTTCATATAAGATGTGTAATTATTATTTTAATTTTTATTTAAACAAGAAAGATCAATCATGCTTAAAGCATTGATTATGAAACACTTTCCAACTTCAATGCAATTTTATTTAAACATGTCTAAAATGCAATACATTCCTCGGTAATATTTTAAAACTTATCACAATACTACATTAATTTATTATATTTGAAACCTTAAACCTTCATCGAAAAAAATTAACTTCATTCAAATGACGGCATTAAAATATAAATTGCCTGGTTTAAACATCTCTAAAATGTGATACATTCCTCGGTAATAATTTTAGATTTATCATAATACTACGATAATTTATTATATTTGAAAACTTCATCGAGAACAACTGAAATCCATTCAAATGACGTCATAGAAAAAATAACACGCCTGGCTCTCTCTATAAAAGCAACATTTCATTTATAAATAATTCCCCCATTCATGTCATTCATCACAATACTATAATAATTTATATTATTTAAAAATTAAGACCATGGAGCTACAAGTAAGTAAAACTCTATGCGTAAAACTTCATCGAAAATTATCGTCCTTCTCTTTCCAAAATCAATGAATATTTGATTCATATCAGCCATGCAGACTCCATGGACTAAATGATTTTGTGTTAAAGAATTACAGCGATTCTAATACAACTCATTCTACATATTTTGCTGATTACATTTTACATAGGTGAAAAATAGGCTTAATAGTAGAAATAATCAAATTTGTATGAGCATTTAAACTGAAATATATTGTCATTGCGTTGTTAAAGTATGTAGATGCACAGAATTTAGGCCACAATAAAGTAGTTTTAGGATGGATACAACACTCAATATGAATTAGAAAGAACTTTAAAAATCACGATTTTGAGACAAGATGGATGCCATATATCATTTTGAAGTGGGTCATGTGATCGTTTCATATCATGGACACGTGATCGCTTCATATAAGAGGTGTTATTATTATTTTAATTTTTATTTAAAAAACTACTGAATATATTTCGCTGAATTTTTTTTTATATATTTTATGGAACAATTTGGATATTACCTAAAATTTTCGAATTATTTTGTGAATTTTAAATCCGCTTAAAAAATGCTTGAAAAATTAGGTCCCATAGGGCTCAATGTATTCCATTTTTTCAACCCGGGTTCAATCCAAAACTAATTGGGTGATATTATTCATTTATATTCCCATAGGTCCTATAGACCGTCTGAACAACATACTAAAATTTCATTTTGATTAAGTCATTTTTACGGCAGTTATCGTGCTAACGGACAGACAGACAGACAGACAGAATGAACAAAGTCATAAACACTTTTCAACTTTGTTGTAAAGTGTTAAAAACTACTGAATATATTTCGCTGAATTTTTTTTATATATTTTATGGAACAATTTGACTATTACCTAAAATTTTCGAAGCAATTTGTGAATTTTAAATCCGCTTAAAAAATGTTTGAAAAATTAGGTCCCATAGGGCTCAATGTATTTCATTTTTTTTAACCCGGGTTCAATTCAAAACTAATTGGGTGATATTATTCATTTATATTCCCATAGGTCCTACAGACCGTCTGAACAACATACTAAAATTTCATTTTGATTAAGTCATTTTTACGGCAGTTATCATGCTAACGGACAGACAGACAGACAGACAGACAGACAGAATGAACAAAGTCATAAACACTTTTCAACTTTGATGTAAAGTGTTAAAAATCATCCTTTTACGACCAAAATTGACTTATAGCTGTTTAAATTTGAGCACTTTTTGTGCTGAGAAATCGTCAATAGGGTCCCTGATTAGTTGGCTGCCTGAAACGGGACATTTTTATGCTCGAAAAAGCGACTTAAATCATAAAGTTTAATGCTTTATAACTTGATGAATTTTAGTCGTAAATGGAAGATTTTTTTTATTTTGCATGAAATTGTATGAGGATGATATTTCTAAATATAATTGGTAGGACCGGGGGACCGTATAAAAATTTATATTTCGTATTTCTTTCAGTAATGCATTTATTGGTTTAAACTCTTTCTGATATAATAGATTTTAAAATTTAGAACATTTTTGCAATTATAATTATATCTCTGTGACTAACGGTTAAGAATATACCATTGGGCACCGATAGCACTGGACACTCTGTATATATATTTTTTAACACTTTACAACAAAGTTGAAAAGTGTTTATGACTTTGTTCATTCTGTCTGTCTGTCTGTCTGTCTGTCTGTCTGTCCGTTAGCACGATAACTGCCGTAAAAATGACTTAATCAAAATGAAATTTTAGTATGTTGTTCAGACGGTCTATAGGACCTATGGGAATATAAATGAATAATATCACCCAATTAGTTTTGGATTGAACCCGGGTTGAAAAAATGGAATACATTGAGCCCTATGGGACCTAATTTTTCAAGCATTTTTTAAGCGGATTTAAAATTCACAAATTGCTTCGAAAATTTTAGGCAATATTCAAATTGTTCCATAAAATATATAAAAAAAAATTCAGCGAAATATATTCAGTAGTTTTTTAAATAAAAATTAAAATAATAATAACACCTCTTATATGAAGCGATCACGTGTCCATGATATGTAAAGATCACATGACCCACTTCAAAATGATATATGGCATCCATCTTGTCTCAAAATCGTGATTTCTAATCCATATTGAGTGTTGTATCCATCCTAAAACTACTTTATTTTGGCCTAAATTCTGTGCATCTACATACTTTAACAACGCAATGACAATATATTTCAGTTTAAATGCTCATACAAATTTGATTATTTCTACTATTAAGCCTATTTTTCACCTATGTAAAATGTAAACAGCAAAATATGTAGAATGAGTTGTATTAGAATCGCTGTAATTCTTTAACACAAAATCATTTAGTCCATGGAGTCTGCATGGCTGATATGAATGAAATATTCATTGATTTTAGAAAGAGAAGGACGATAATTTTCGATGAAGTTTTACTCATAGAGTTTTACTTACTTGTAGCTCCATGGTCTTAATTTTTAAATAATATAAATTATTATAGTATTGTGATGAATGACATGAATGGGGGAATTATTTATGAATGAAATGTTGCTTTTATAGAGAGAGCCAGGCGTATTATTTTTTCTATGACGTCATTTGAATGGATTTCAGTTGTTTTCGATGAAGTTTTCAAATATAATAAATTATCGTAGTATTATGATAATTCTAAAATTATTAACGAGGAATATATCACATTTTAGAGATGTTTAAACCAGGCAATTTACATTTTAATGCCGTCATTTGAATGAAGTTAATTTTTTTCGATGAAGGTTTAAGGTTTCAAATATAATAAATTAATGTAGTATTGTGATAAGTTTTAAAATATTACCGAGGAATGTATTGCATTTTAGACATGTTTAAATAAAATTGCATTGAAGTTGGAAAGTGTTTCATAATCAATGCTTTAAGCATGGTTGATCTTTCTTGTTTATTATTATTTGTATAACCACATACCTGGTTGAGAAAAACTTGCTGATAATTTTTTTCACTTTCAGGAAAGTCAGAGATTATTTCCTTCTGTTCCAATTATTGGAAGAAAAACGAATGAATATATACATTTCGGTAAGTTTCGGTTCTAAACCTAACAGTATATTTTGTTTCACAGTTCGGGTAATATATTTTACTAGCTGCGGTGACTAGCAGTTAGCTGCTGGTGTTTAAAACATGGCTGATTAAAAATATTAAAAATACAAGGTACACGCGCTCACAGTTCATGGTTAACGACAGACTCCAAGATAAGTGAAATTATACCGATATAACCGAATAGAGAAATATATAACCCAAGTGCTGATCTCCCAAAAGAAAATAAAAGCTGATTAAAAATTCACTTTCATCCATTCAGTAAGGTCTTTCCTTTCAAATAAACATGATTTCAAACTGTGTGAAAACCCAGGCAACCGTTCCAGAGGTTTATATAATTGCATTTAGTGGGGGGGGGCACTTAAAACACTGGCTTCCCAATGGCCAAGCAGTCAGTTGGGGCCTGAGAAAATCTAATGACGCTGCTGGCTAAAAAACACAGCTTGTATAAAATTAATGCATATCCATGAACAAGACAAGGCTATAACTCGCATTTATAACGGCATAGTTCTGTATAAATAGTAATAAGCACAGTATGCATAGAATTCTCCAAACTTTTTCAATCTCGTACCCCTATAGTAAATGCTAATGCAGGATGTATATTGATAGGAACGTGTAAAGTGCTCTCACTGGAGTGTCTTTTGAAAACTAGACGGGGAAAACACTCGTACAGGTAACCTTTCTCATGACGTGAATCTAGGATTGCCATGTGCTGAAGTTCGAGTGAGGGCTGCCAGACGACGATTTACCGCCAATTTGGCGACATTTCGAAAGTTCGAGAAACACCTCCAAATAACGAATGTTCTACGAGATATGAGACATTTCTAGAAGTTTCTATAGAAAGTTTATAAAAGTAGTTATCACTCAGTTGGAGAACATTTGACATTATACGAGCTACATTGAACTGCTACAGTCTATTACAAAAGTATAAGACCACGAGACCTTTTGTTATTTAGGTAATTAATGAAATATTTTTTTATTCAAAATCAAAACTACTCCATGTCAGAACAAGTTTTAAATAAAATTTAGCAACTTACATGTACGAAATTCATTTAGAAAACAATATAACAACAATATAACAAAAAATGGCACAAATACCTGTTACAAAATTATAAGACCACATGTGGAAAAAGAAAGTTTTAGCAAATTGAGTAAGTTGTTGCTCCACTATTTTTCTGAATAACTTGAAACACACAATTTGGCATCGATTTAATTAAATTTTTAACGACGGATTCCGGAATATTGTCCCTTTTGTTTAACAAGTGTTTATGATGTTTAAGAAGTCGTGGTTTGCTTCTTAGTTTCCGAAGTTTAACATCAACATTCAACTTCCTTCAAACTTTGCCACACAATTGCATGAGACACTTGTTTACTTGTCTGATGTGCTATTTTATAAGTGGACTGGTAGTTTTTCGTTGCAAGCTGGAAAATTTGTCTATTATCACGAGCTGATAACTGCTTTTTGGGCCAGATCTTTTCTGCTTTCCATACAATTCTTTTTTACTCAAAAAATTGTGAATAGCCATTTTTGAACGATTAAGAATCTTATTTCTTTCACTTTCCGAATTTTCTTTTCCATTATAGAACCAAACTTTTTGCACTTCTACTTTAGATAAATGACTTTCATGAGACATTTTAATAATCCAACGAATCAAACAGTTCAGTTCTGAATTTCTGCCTTTTTTTGCTTCTTTCCAACCTTTCCAGATGGTTTAGGTTACAGTTAAACTCCGAAGTTAAACAAAAATCGTCTACATTGTTAGAAAATCTAAAGTGGTCTTATATTTATGTAACACCTTGATTTCGAAAAATCGTTTGGCACGAAAATAATATTCAATCTTTTTTTTTTTCTGTATATTCGTCAATATTTTGAGAATAGCATCGCCGGTTTTAAGAAATTAGTGGAGCGTTTATTTACTATTTTACTGCATCTGACAGTTATTTAGTGACCGTGTGAGATAGTTATTGAACTGCTTGCTATACATTATTTCCGTCTATGTTGTGCTTGTAAATAAACGTGTTAGTTTTCCAGAAATTTGGACTCATTCTTGTATCTTAAGAGCAAAATCCACGATTCCACAGGATACATCGTAACAATATGCATATATATTTTTTCTAAATGGCAGTATTCGTTGATTCAAATCAACATGATTTAAACCCATTGATTTTTTTAATCATTGATTTAAATCAGGTATTGTTCACGAGTGGGAGACCATGCCTTATCAAATTATTACTTTCTTCTGATTGATTTAAAGAAATATATATTCCCAAAATATAATATATATTACTGAATTTTTTTAAGAAAAATTAATTATATTATTTAATTAACTAATCTTTGTAATACTCCTAAAGCAATTTCAATTTTTAGAACTAATCAATTTTTACAAGTTTTAAAATAAATTCAATGAAAAAGAATTTTAATTTGAAATTGTAACATTAACCTAGGCTTTCTTTTCTTTTCGCCCGATACAAAAAGTAAGTTATTGGATGTTTCATAACTAAGTGCTTTCATGCAAAGAAAAACAAAACTTTTAAACAGTCAGGGAATTTTGAAAAAGACTCATCCCAAATGCATTTTAAATTGTAACTATGATTTTCAACGTTACGGGTTATGCCTCTGATTATATAAATATGCAACTAATAAGAACCATCGGATGAATAATTTAAATTCAAATTACTATATCGTTTAATAATGTGAAAAAACCCTTTTACTTCATTTCCAAAATGTATTTAAATTTGTAGAGAATTATTTCCAAAATTCGCAAGATGAGTATAACATTAAATTAATGGTAATGTATTAGCCTTTCATATAAACTAATAAATTATTTATAATTTATTCGTTTTCATGAAATTATTTTAAAAGTTTAAAAAAAATTAAATCCTATTTAATTTTTTTTAAATCTGATTTCAGTAAAAAAAAAACGGATTTTTTTAATTTTTTTAAATCACAAACCCTGTTAAACAAGCGTTGGTTCCAATACGGAGACTCCATATTAAAATAGCGCAAGAATTTTTTTTGTTCTAAGCGAGAGTTTTAGGCGTTTATGATCATGTAATTTGAAAATACAAGTTCATTTTGTTATTCTACTAGAACGAATTATCTGACGTTGTGCAAGTCCCGAGATTTTTTCAGGGAATACTTACAATACTGTTACAATTTTATATATAAATATTCAAATCTCTATCTGCAAAATTCGGGATTCTAAATCCTGCGTCAGCTGTCCAGAATTCCCGGCTTCGCAAATGTAACGCTTGTCTATGATCTTGCCACCGTAACTCGAATAAAATTTGAGAAGCATTTTTTTCACACGTGTTTTATGGTTTTTTTTAGTGGTCGCAAAGGAAATTAGAGTCTATAAAATAATTTAAACGAATCGAAATTTAAAAAAAAATTACACCGAGGTGCACCACTCGGGTCCTGAAGTACCTGTATGCCAAATTTCATGATCGTACGACGTTTGGATTACCCGGTACAGACTAAGACAGACAGGCAGACAGGCATATTCCATTATTAAGTAAGAATTATTTTTTTATTTTTATTCTTCTGTTAAAACTTGTCTCGGGGGGGGGGGATGAAAAAAGAAAATGTCTTCACGTATTCCTTATATCTAGGGCTCCTGTATATATATATATATATATATATAGGAACCTATGTATATATAGGAGCCTTATTTCATTAACACACTGTTGACGTCAAAAGTAGAAGATGGTCACAATAATGTGATTCGATTCTATACATAGATATGCTGACCAGCAATCTTGTTTTCCTATTTAAATGTGTAAATATATAATACACTAAGATTTAACACTAAACGTACCGCCACTCCATATATACCTATTAGTTCTGTAACCGGTCAAATGACCAGTTTTTAGATAAAAATTTTATTTTTTCTGATTGAATGCAGGCAATATTGATTTTAGTAAGGAAATATTAAACAAAGTAACTTTAATGTAATAGACTCCATTTGGTTCCTAAAATTCGATTTGCTTCTTCTATTGTGTATGTTCTTATATGTTTCATAATACGGTGGTCAATTATCAACGAAAATGCAGTCTTCACTTTACCCTTTACGTTTATAATATTACGTTTTGCATGTCCCTTTGAACCTGATTCTTCCTTGAAAATGTTAAGTGCTGCTCTCCCAGATGTAGCATCTGTTTGCATTTCTTTCCAAACAGTGCCATCAATCGAAATATACTGCTGGTTTTTTCATTCTCATCTTCAGTAGTTGAGTGCAATCTCATTCTTTTTCGTCCTCTGCGTATTATATTCACAATATTTTCCTCTTCATCGTCGGTATCTGTATGTTCACACTCAATGTTTAATAGATCATTATCATTTTCAAATAATATATCTTCACTTTCAGAAAGTTCACCTTTATCTATTTCCGAAAACTCCGCATCTATGTTATTTATTTCTTCTAAGAACTTGTCTGTGTCTTGAATGTTTCTACATCTTTTCAGGGTGAGGATTAGGAATGGACCCTCACAGCAAAGATCGTCACATGTGTGACAGTGATGATGTAGTCACGTGACACCTGGGTCACAATGTGACATCATATTTGTGACTTCTATGCGACGTTACGTATTAGTAACTTTTTAACTTCATTGTGACTATATTGTGACGTTTCCACAATTTAATTAACACGTAACAAGGTGACGACACTACAATGGCAATTACAATATGACATCACAAACAAGTTAATATGCGACGTCACAAACGACCATGAAAATGACCAAAATGACTTCGCTGTGACCTCAATATGACATTGTCGAGACGTACTGCGACGACCTGTGACGTCCCAAAGTCACAGTGTGACGTAAATCTTACGTCACTGTGAAAAAAAATGCTGTTAGGGGAGTAACGCTGTAAAAGCAAATTATAAACTAACTAGTAATTATTTTTAGTTTTTGTCACCTTTTCTTGCAACTTGAAATTTTACGCACTTTATTTAAATTTTAATACACAATTATTTTAAATGGAACTTACTATGCAACAGTCCTTGCAGAAATGTGCAGGAAACTGATGAAAATATGTGGAATATGTATGGCATGTACATCACATTTTCTGACTCTATAACCTTATAAGGCAATAAATTTATCTCCCGGTCAAATGACCGGTCGTGGTAGATGACTGTAGATTATGTATTTTTATCATACAAATACAAGAAGAAGAAAAATAAATATTAAAAAATATATTGTATACATGTAATAGAAAAAGTCGTGAAGTCAAGTGAGAAAAGGCGATAACATTATATGCAAATTTTATAATCAAAAGTTTACAACCGGGTCATTTGACCGATCATGGTACGTTCAGTGTTAAAACTCTTTCTAGTTTCATGACAGTAATGTTTGATAATATTTCTAAAATTTTACTTTTACAGAAGGTCTTACAATTCCCAAGAATGTAACAATTCACTGTAACATGATTACCCTCCACAAAAATCCTCGAGATTTTCCAAATCCTGAAGTGTTTGATCCTGAGCGATTTCTACCCGAAAATTCCTTGTCAAGACATCCCTACGCTTATGTTCCATTTTCGGCTGGTCCAAGAAATTGCATAGGTAATATAAAATTATACAACTCTAAAAATGTATAATCATAAACTGTGTAATGTACAAAGCATCCGAGTTCAAGGATGCTCGAACATTCGAATTTTTGACACTGTCACTGTACATCATATTATTTATGCAATGAATGTAATACGATGGTCACACTGAAATTTTTGAGATACGGATAAGTGGTACAAGTTAAACTTACCAACTCTTAGGAGTGTTCAAAGTACTCCCCTCCAACATTAATACACTTTTGCAGGCGAATTTTCCAAATATTAAATGCTTCAAGCCATCCATTTGTTAGAATCGATGAGAAACATAATTTTATAGCCTCATCAATCTCATCTTCGGAATGAAAAGGACGCCTACGTTAATTTTTTTTTAGATAAACAATAGTCAAAAGTCACACATAGCAAGGTCAGGAGAATAGGATGGATGTTCTAGCACTTTGTTGTATTTTTGTTTAAGAAATTCGACAGTCATTCTTGCTGAATGGGAAGATACATTGTCATGGTGAAGCATGAGTCCACTAACATTCACTTCCTGAAGAATTTCTGGAAGACACTTAGTGGTGTACCAATTAGCTGTAACTGTCTTCTGTCCCTCTAGCTGCTTGTGGAGTGAAATACGTCAAGTGTTTCCAGAATCGGTTGTTTTGTGATACTAGTGGAGCATTTAAGTGCTGTTTTACTGCATATTGTTCCTGTTTATGCTGTGCTTGTGAATAAACGTGTTAGTTTTCCAAAAATTTGGACTCATTTTTGTATCCTGAATGTTCACCCACGACTCTAGAGGATACATTATAACAATTCTATACGGAACTCCAATAATGTAATAGTCTCCAATAATGTAATTTATACGGATGTAACAATTCTATACGGAACTCCAATAATGTAATAGTTTCCAATAATGTAATTTATACGGATGTAACAATTCTATACGGAACTCCAATAATGTAATAGTCTCCAATAATGTAATTTATACGGATGTAACAATTCTATACGGAACTCCAATAATGTAATAGTCTCCAATAATGTAATGTATACGGATGTAACAATTCTATACGGAACTCCAATAATGTAATAGTCTCCAATAATGTAATTTATACGGATGTAACAATTCTATACGGAACTCCAATAATGTAATAGTATCCAATAATGTAATTTATACGTATGTGACAATTCTATACGGAACTCCAATAATGTAATAGTCTCCAATAATGTAATAGTCTCCAATAATGTAATTTATACGGATGTAACAATTCTATACGGAACTCCAATAATGTAATAGTCTCCAATAATGTAATGTATACGGATGTAACAATTCTATACGGAACTCCTATAATGTAATAGTCTCCAATAAAATAATTTATACGGATGTAACAATTCTATACGGAACTCCAATAATGTAAAAGTCTCCAATAATGTAATTGTCTCCAATAATGTAATTTATACGGATGTAACAATTCTATACGGCACTCCAGTAATGCGGTCCCTCTACCACACAACAATGAACATTTTTGCCAGAATCACACAGTATTTGCCAATTTCAGCAAAACACAAAGATCTTGATAGACGGAGCATTTACCAAGTACGTTAGGAGGTTTTGGCCAATGAATTGTTAAAATTGAAAATCATAGAATGCTTTTGGAAATGGGTGGTTTTCGAATGCCTGCCATTTTTAAAATGCATTTACCCACTCGTACACAATTCTCTAGCCCGGGGCTTTTCAACATTTATGAGAACACGATCCGGTGGATTCTTATTTTTATAAGACAAGGACTCAGTTCCAACAAATCTACAACAAAATGCATTTCTAATATTTTCATACTTCATAAAATAAACTAACATAAGTATCAATAATCAATCATGGCATAGTCATAAAGCTTATTTCTGCATTTATGCATACGGTGTGGCATGTTGGTAAATATAAAATTACATTTACATAAGTGATCAGTTTCTGGATTCGTGAAATCGCGTAGCATATTGTAACTTCCTTAGGCCAACATCGCTAAATTAAGTTGTGCTGATTTTCACCGACATATCTCATTTTTTATAACCAAAAAAACTTATTTAAAATATTATTCAGTTTAAAATGGATTATCGTATTATTAAATTGATTTTACTGATGTTGGTTTGATAAAAACGGTATTCAGTGAGAAAAATATTTATCCATTGTAATTCACCATAAAAGTGAGCTGAACTCTTATTCATATTAAAACTGAAATGCGGCTGGGTCACTGACATTTGATACACAAATGTTATTGAGGCGTTCGAGTTCTGAACTTTTCGACACATTCACGAATATTATTTTCCCTGAAATATTGATTCCTAAAAAATTCTTTGACCAACGAAAACTAAAACTACAAATTCCAGGAGAATCTCTCCCGGCCCGGCGGTTGAGATATACTTCTCTATCCAATGCAGGCATCTCCATATTGTTACAGAATTCTATGAATTTCACAAGGCTTCACAAGCTCTAACCCGAAAAATTTGACGATCGCTTACTACTCCTCTACGCTGCTATACAAAATGGGTGGCACCATTGCGTATACAAAATGGGTGGCACCATTGCGTATACAAAATGGACGGCACCATTGCGCATGCAAAATGGGTGGCAACATTGCGTATACAAAATGGGTGGCAACATTGCGTATACAAAATGGGTGGCACCATTGCGTATACAAAATGGACGGCACCATTGCGTATACAAAATGGGTGACACCATTTTGTATACGCTTCCCTTCCAATTAAGCATGCCACACCATCTATTGGGCAATATCAAAACCATCTCTAGGAATGTATATTCCCTGTACAGGAGTTTAAAATGCCAGGGGTATTCATCTCGTGAAATATTGTCAATTTGCTATTACTTTTTGGAATTGCTCTTGTGTGTATATGTAAATCAATTTTATTTAATAATGATGAAAAGTGTGCCTTTTTTGTCTTATCATAATACTTCAAACTTTTACAGGTCAAAAGTTTGCTATATTGGAAGAAAAAACAGTAATATGCAACATCCTTCGACACTTCAATGTTATTTCTCTGGATCCAAGGGACAAATTTCATATTAAAATAGAATTCACTCTAAGGCCAGCTCAAGCTGTGCGATTGAAATTCAAGCCCAGAAGACAAGCTTCGTGATAAAATGCATCGTTTTTTCAAAGACCTATAAGTAGTATATGGGGCCCACTCTGGGACACCCAGATTGGGCCCCGTATACTACTATTTCCTATCATATTTCAAAGATTTAGGACAACCTCTGAGACCAAACATGTATAAAATCATTAAAAAATGGGTATTTTTTAAAAAATCAAAAATCAAGAGAGTTTTAAGACTCTAAAATTTCATGTTTTTAACTTAAAAAATGAATTATATGAATATTACTGAGACTGAATTTTAACTTTTTTAGATAAATACATGAGATCAAGGGAGCCTCATTTTGGAGCTACCTTGATATTTATGAGGGGACCGTTAGTCCTCTTAAAAGTTTGATTTTTTAAAACATGGTTCTGAAAAAATAAAGTGATTTAACACGATAGGTTAGAAAATCATAGAAAAAACTCTCATATTTGCCACCACCAGAATATATAAATCTATATACCTATATTTTTAATACTAAAAACTATATTTTATAGTTTATCTTTTTATATATAAAAAAGGATTAAATAAATGCATGAAATGAAATATAATTTGTAATGTCGCGCAGCTATCAAGGAGAAAATATGTCAAATCCGTCTTAGATAAAGAATAAAAAAAGTGATTAAACTTCCTCATCCGTTTATACTATCGAACGACTGTGTGCTCTTAATGAGGTTTATCTAAAAGCATTTCCTGCCGTGTGGGAATTTTTTCCAACGCGTCCGGAAAAATAATAATTTGACCACGCTTAATAAATCAATTACCATATCCCGAGATTAGGGTTGATTCTTTGATTCAGATTTAATAAATGTAAAAGAACGTAACGAATAAGTAATGATCTATTATATCTAAAATGGTTAGGAGATGAATTTAATAGTTGGACATCTGTATAAATGAATAAGATGAAATTAATCTATGATTCAGAAGAAGAAGAACATTTTTATGTTATTGATTACGAAAGTTTAAAACAAAGATATAATAGTAGAGTTTGTTATTTTAATCGATTAAGAAGGGAATATAATATTTCTCAAGAAATTGAGGATATGTTTTTAAAATTTTTAGATTTTATGTATTATGAGAAATCGATTAACTATTACTATTTTATGAAAAAGATTTGTGATATTTTTAATATTGAAAATAATATAAAGGTTCAAAAAGTTAAAAAGAAATATAAAAAAATATGGAATGATTTTTTACAATCCTTTTATAAAAATGTTTCCTAATAAATGGAGCTTACAAAAAAGTGCATACACTGTTTGACTATGAAATCGGTAAATGAGTTTTACATATATCATAGAAATGAAAAAATTTATTTCCAAAGTCATTGCAAATGTTGTGATTCCATAATCAAATATAAAAAATTTAAATGTGAATGTGGTATGCAATATACCTATACACACAAAAAGCGGCATTTAAAAAGTATTTATCACAGTAAGCATCTTGGACAAAGTATTGTTAAAAATGTTTCCTAATAAATGGAGCTCAACTTAAAGACTATTGGTGAGCTTAGAAAAGTAGTAAAACAATTGAATATTAAACAACCTAAAGGTTGTAAGAAGGTTGATTTAGTTAAATTATTAACTAAATATATAAAAGAAACTGGAGAATATAAATATGTTTTAGTAGATTTATTAAATTTAGATATATCAAAATACTTGGAAAAAAAGAAGAAAATATTTATTAGAAAACCTCAAAAACGTAATAAAATTAAAAAAATTTTTGATTCATTTAATTTGAAATTTGATAATAATGAATTTAAACCAAAAGAAGAAAAAAAGATTAAAACAGAAGTGAATCTTAAAAAATTATTTACAGTTAAGGATATATTTGGTTTGAAGTCAAAGACTATTGGTGAGCTTAGAAAAGTAGTAAAATTATTGAATATTAAACAATCTAAAGACTGTAAGAAGGATGAATTAATTAAATTATTAATTAAATATATCAGAAAAATAAGTGAATATAAACCTGTTTTAGTAGATTTATTAAATTTAGATATATCAAAATACGTAGAAAAAAAGAAGAAAATATTTATTAAAAAACCTGAAAAACGTAATAAAATTAAAAAAATTTTTGATTCATTTAATTTGAAATTTGATAATAATGAATTTAAACCAAAAGTAGAAAAGAAGATTAAAACAGAAGTGAATCTTAAAAAAATATTTACTCCTGATCTTACAGAACAATTGAAACAATTTATTAATGAACCTAAAAATAGACGTAAACTTAATAATATATTTAATTATTTTGGTTTGAAATATAAAGATGGTGTATTGGTAAAAAAGAAAGAAAAGATAGTAGAAGAAGTTAATCTTGAAGATTTATTTAAATCTGATTATGAAATTGTTCAAATTAGTCAAAAATATATTAAAAAATATAACACATACAGATATATTTATAAAATTGTAGAAATCAATGAACTTAGACCTGAACAATATTATAACATCTTAAAGGATTTATTCAGAAAAGCTATTGGAAAAATAGAAGGAAAAGTAGATATTATAGTACACAATCCTATATTAAGTCAACCTTTTCATCCTAAAATGATGCCAACTAGAGAGGCTTATGATACCTATTTAGATGTTTTAACACATAAAATTGAATACAAAGAATTAGATATTAAAGAATGTACATTCAATTTTCATGTCATAGAATTACCACACGGTGGAAAACATCTAAAAATGCTCAAAGGTGATGATATCATAAACAAAAAGAGTATTTGTCAAATTAAAAATAACGATAATATATGTTTAGCTAGATCTATTGTAGTTGCTCTATCTATTCAAAATCCTGAACTTTTATGTAAAAAATTAAATCATGAAACATTAACTAAAAATGATATTCTATATATTAAAAAAGGAAGAATATTACAAAAAACGTTAGCTGAAAAATTACATGAAATGTGTGAAATACCATTAGATATATGTAATTTAGAGCATGTTAAAATATTTGAAAAATTCTTAAATATTCAAATTACTATATTTTGTAGAGAAAATTTTAATGAAAGAATATACAATGGCACTTATAAAACTACTTGTATTTACATTTTAAAAAATAGAAATCACTTTGATGTGATTACATCTGTTACAGGATTTTTAGGAAAAAAAAATTATTGTGATTACTGTAAGGTGAGTTATAAAAGAAGCGATCAGCATAAATGTTTATTAAAATGTGATAGCTGTTTTATAAAAGATAGTAATTGTGAAGGAGATGATATCCAGTGTAATGAATGTTTTCGAAGTTTTAAAGGTGAAAACTGTTTTGAAAATCATAAATTGTCTGTTTGTAAAAGAGTAATTACAGTTCTTTCTTATATTGATAGGTGTTGTATAATATGACTGTGATAAATAAATAATAGATGCGTTTTTCTTTCTACCTCTGATAAATAATTCTTCGATGTTTTTTTTATCTTTCTCAATCACACAATCATCAAAAATAACTAAATTCTTTAATGTTGGATTTAAATCATCTACAGTAATAAAATTTTGATCTGAAGAAAATAATACTTTTTTTTTTTTGAATTTATCATATAATTTTAATAATCTTTTCTTATTCTTTATATTCTTACATTTCAAAATATCTACTCTTTCTATATCATCAAACATTGTATATTTTTCTTGCAATTTAGAATATTTAGGTTCGTATAAATCTTTTGCACATATATATAATGTATCAAAAAATAATAAATCATAAATCAAATTTAACAGTAAATTTGTTTTACCTGAACCTGAAGATCCTACTATAAGTAATCTAAATGGATGTTTAGGTAACAAAGGATGTTGTTTAGGATCAGGTAATTCTTCTGGTTCTGTGTAATCTTTAATTTTTATCATAATTTACTAGCAGTAAAAATAAAATTTGCTGCAGTAAAAAAATTAATATTGATTTTTGATTTTTTAAAAAATACCCATTTTTTAATGATTTTATACATGTTTGGTCTCAGAGGTTGTCCTAAATCTTTGAAATATGATAGGAAATAGTAGTATATGGGGCCCAATCTGGGTGTCCCAGAGTGGGCCCCATATACTACTCCTATAATATTTATGTGTTATATAACAACCAGCTAGCAACCAAATACATGAAGTTATTTCCTTTTTTCTGAGTCTTACTCAATTGGAGTTAAAATTATCTGCATTATTGAATTTTTAGTTTCAGAATTTTTAAACGCTGCTAGAATTAAATGCTCTAACAGCATTTGATTTATAATTGGTCACTAAATTGGACAAAAGCTCCGAATATCAAAAACCATTTCAAATTTAATCATAAAAATGGTACCCATTTTAGAGTTCTGGTAAAATGGAAATTGTTGTATATAAAGAATATTTCATGTTCAATCACTGTTATCTTATTTTCAACATTTTCATAAATTTTATGATGATAATTAACATTATTACTTTCTCTGCAATACATGGTAATGTATAGGGAAAGTATTGGAATCATGCCGAAAATCACAACTCAAGTTTTCGACGGATCTACACGTTTCGAGACCTCTAGAATACGAAAAAACTATTTTTAGCGTGACGTCTGTGTGTGTGTCTGTCTGTTTGTCTGTCAGTGCAATGTATGTATCCACTCTAACTCTAAAACTAATGAACCGAATTTCATAAAATTGTTAAATACGTGGCTTGTGGGTTACCCTGGTGCTGATTAGATTTTGGTACGATTCGAAAAAAAAAATAACCTGCCTTTTTTGCAAAATGGTCCGCAAAAATCGTCAAAATCTAAAATAAAAACTACGTATGCTCAAATATATCCAATAAATGCTTGTTTTATACATAATTTTTAACGAAGAAAAGAATAGGACTAATCCCATTACATTAGGACTAGCCGTTCTCGAGATATTTTAGTTTTTTCGTATTTTCTCTACGCCACCTTTGAAAATAAGTCCAGTTACCAAATGAAAACGAAAATTGAATTAACAGTGGATTAAATTTAATTGAAATAAAAAGAACGTGAATATAAGTTTGCGGGGAAAGTCATGTGCTGCCCACATCAAATTTTTTTTCAATAGTTTGATTTGAAGAGTAGCTAACTTCATATGCTCGTAGTGGGCGCGAATTCGCCTGCGAGGCATAGTTACAATCAAGGTACGTAAACGCAATCGGAATCCCCTGCACGTTTTGTTCCTGAAATTGAGTTTCGCTCTTTATATACACCACCACGGTGTTCAGTTTCAGTGTTCAGTTTCACCACCACGGTGTTCATGCGTCGGGCTGCAGTTTGGAGACCCCTGCATTTGATATGACTCTACAATTACATCAAACAAAACTGCATTAGACAATCCCTATATTAGACAACGTTCCTGCATTAGACAACACTCTACAATTACATCAGGCAGCACTACATTAGACAATCCCTACCTTAGACAATGTTCCTGCATTAGACAATACTCTAGAATTACATCAGGCAATACTACATTATACTACATTAGACAATCCCTACCTTAGACAATGTTCCTGCATTAGACAATATTCTAGAACTACATCAGGCAATACTACATTAGACAATCCCTACCTTAGACAATGTTCCTGCATTAGGCAATACTGCAGAATTACATCAGGCAATACTACATAAGACAATGTTCCTGCATTAGACAATACTCTAGAATTACATCAGGCAATACTACATTAGACAATCCCTACATTAGACAATGTTCCTACATTAGACAATACTCTAGAATTACATCAGGCAATACTACATTAGACAATATTTCGGCATTAGACAACACTTTACAATTGCATTAGACAAGACTACACTAGACAATCCCTACATTAGACAATGTTTCTGCAATTGACATTACTCTACAATTACATTAGACAATGATCTCCGTAAATGGTTCTTTTTTCGTCTATATCGCTCTTTTGTCGAATTTATTTTCTTAACTTCTTACATTATCCACTAGGGGCACTGCAATCTCTTTTATTCGGTCGGGCCTGCTCACTTCCCTACAGATAGACATCACGGGTGCACCTAACGAACCTTTCAGGCCTGGTTATTGAGGGAAGTCGCGGGGACGCGCGGCACCATTGAGTAAATACCCCAAGTTAGTTTTTTAGTTATACAGATTTATTACAATCTCTATTGAAAAAATCTTAATTTTTGGTTCAATTAAATCGAGAATTATTAAAAATAAGTATTAGAAAATGTCACTAGATGGCAACACTACAGCTTTCCTCGGAGAAAAAGAACTCTAAGAAAGCTGTAGGTAGAGCATAGTATTTTCAAGGGAAAATACCGGGAATATTTGTTAAAGCCGCGGCCCTTTTATAGGCTTATCTTGGGCGAACGAATGGTATGGGAACAATATTTGATATTTGGCGTGAAATAGAAACAAACATTGCAGTTTTAGACTTAATATGTGTCACGTTTTGAAAACGCCTTTCGCCAAAGAGAAATAGAAGAGTAGTAAAATATGATGAGGGACCTCTCAAATTGGATCAGATCGCTAATTTGGCTTCAGTTTTCTACATTTTAAGAATATGTATGTTCTCTCTCTCGTCTTTTTTATGAATAAATTTGGAAGTTTAAATAAATATTTGAAAACTAACGACTCTTTTTGGTTATTTGATTTCTTTTATTAAATCTATTAACCTAGTTCTTTCAGTTTTGGTTCATGGCGAAATCGTATTACATTTAGAAAATTGAAATCTAAAAAATCTTAGATACATGTTTCTTTCTTTTAATAAGTGAGTTGAATATGTGGGGGTCATTTATGATATTTGGGGGGGGGGGGTTGTCCATCGTGAGTAAAATGGGACACTCAGTTTGAGGGGGGGGACGTCCAAACAGTTACCTTACACCTTTCTGGTAGGTCGGACGGTCTGGGTTTCAACTCAGTTTGAGGGGCCACTTGACCTACCCTGCTCTCTTACTTTTCAGCTATTTAACATTAAAAAAACCTAAAAATTAAAGAATATCTAAATATTTATTAAAAAGCTTTGAAATTAAATTTCCAACATGATCCTTGTATCTGACGTTATTTTTCTGGAAATTTTGGTCCCCCCCCCCCCCCGCCCGCTGGTGATTATATTGCTCACATACCCCATGGGCGTATATTTTAATTGAGGTAGCATCGCAAATTTCTTATCTCGCCTTCTAATTCAGCGATTTTGATTCTGATGATGGCTATAGTCTCTGCACCATCTATACGTGTCATCTGAATATACATATTTTGTGTCAACCCCTTGGGCATAACTTTTAACTTAACTAGCCCCCACAATTTTACATCTCGCTTCCTAATTGAGCGATTTTGGTTTTGCTAGTGGCTATAGTCTCTGCACCATTTTTACATGTTACCTAGATATGCATCTTTAACGTGACAAATTCCTGAGCGTAACTTTTACTTCAGTAAGCACCCCCTTCCAATTTTCTATCTCGCCTCCTAATTCACCGATTTTGATTTTAGTAGCAGTTATAGTCTCTGAACCATCTGTACGTATCACAAGAATATGCATATTTCTTTAGACAGCTTCCTGGACGTAACTTTTGGTTTAACTAGCCAATATGTGGAAATTCACTTTATTAGAATCTATTAAAAATGCTATTAGTAGTATTAAATTATCTAGATCTATATATAATATTGATAATATTAAACACTCCATTAATGATTTACAAAGATCTTTTGTTATCACCTATATTGATAAAGCCTCTAATAATTATGCTATTATCTGAAAAAATTTTATGTACAATTTCTGTTAGATTATTTGAAAAATAATAGTCTTTTTAAACTAAATTTACATTCCATTAATAGTATGAAATTGAAAATTATCAATATGTATAGTGATTTAAATATTAAATCTAAATTTCTTAAATTTTCTTATATAGTGCTTATTCCTAAATTTCATAAAAATCCTATTAAATTTAGAACAGTAACTAGTGGTCATAATACCTACTCTACTAGTGCGAGTAAATTACTACAAAATTCTTTAAATCTAATAAATGATAGTTTACGTCAGTCTAGCAATAATTACCTTATTCTAAATAAAAGTAAAAAATTTAAGAATAAATTAACATCACTTAGAAAACTAATAGGATTTCAAATTTTGATTTTAAAGATCATTTTAATAATATTAAGATCTCAGATCTGTATGATGTAACTTTAGCTCTTTATAATGCTTATATTACTAATCTATCAACTCAAACCAAATTTATCAATTTTTCTAAACTTCTTCACTTTGTTATTTTCGATAATTATATTTTTCAAGGAAATAAATTATACTTACAAGTCTCAGGAGTTCCACAGGATGGCTGCAGTAGCAGTATGTTAGCTAATTTATACCTTTATCATTATGAACAGCCTTTTACTTCAATAGATTATACATTATACAGATATGTTGATGATCTGATTTGCTTAGTATATACTGAAAATTATCTCATAGATATAGATTTCTATCCAGACAATTTGAAATTAATTTCTAATGAGACTACTATTAGTAATACTATTAATTTTTTGGTTTAAATCTTTTTATTGAACCTTCTAATGGTATTGTTACTAATTTATATGATAAAAAAGACTATTTTAATTTTAACATTAATAAAATCTTACAATTTAATTCCTGCAACTCGATTCTATTGTTTAGAAATATTATGCTTAATCTGCTTTTTAGAATTTATAGATTATCTGATAAAAAATTTCATTCTATACATATAAATAATCTAAAAATTACCAGCAATTTATATAAATATCCCTCTTATTTAGCAAATGATATAGTTAAAAAACTTTATTAGCTGGATTTTCATGAAATTCTATTCATAGTATCTTATATTTGCTTGTCATCTCCATTCACTTGTATTAATAATACTTTTATTTTTACATCCACTTAAACATTAGCCTTTCTATTATAAGCTCCACCTTTTAGTAGCTCTGTTTGTATTATTACGTTTTCTCGCCTTTTCGTATTACTGTTATTTATTTCTTACGAATAGCAACAGTAGATCATTTCTTTTTCCTTTACGAATGGCAACACTGGTCTCTTCATTCTGGGCTCCCGAGTTCGACTAGTCCGTGCATATGTAGAATTTTTTACAGGTATTCTTGTTTCCTTTTAGTTTTTAAGACTTTACAACAAAGTTGAAAAGTATTTATGACTTTGTTCATTCTGTCTGTCTGTCTGTCTGTCTGTCTGTCAGTCTGTCTGTCTGTCTGTCTGTCCGTTAGCACGATAACTGCCGTAAAAATTACTTTATCAAAATAAAATTTTAGTATGTAGTTCAGACGGTCAGTAGGACCTATGGGAATAAAAATAAATGATATCACCCAATTAGTTTCGGATTGAACCCGGGTTGAAAAATGAAATACATTGAACCCTATGGTACCTAATTTTTCAAACACTTTGTAAGCGATTTTAAGTTTCACAAATTCCTTCGAAAGTTTTATGAAATATTCAAATTATCCCATAACATATATAAAAAAAATTTCAGAAAAATATATTTTGTAGTTTTTTAAAAAAAATTAAAATAATAATTACACCCTTTATATGGAGAGATCACGTGACCTTTATATGAAGGGAACCCACTTCAAAATAAAATATGGCATCCGTCTTATATCAAAATCGTGATTTTTAAAGTTCTTTTTTATTTATATTTAGTGTTGTATCCGTCCTAAAACCGCGTTATTTTTGCTTAAATTCTGTGCATCTACATACTGAATCAACAAAATTACAATATATTTGAGTTTAAATGATCATCCAAATTTGATTATTTCTACAACGAAGCCTACTTTTCACTTATGGAAAATCTAAACAGCAAAATATGTAGAATGAGTTGTACAAGAATTTCTGTCTTTCTTTAACGCAAATTATTTAACTCATGGAGTCTGCAATACAGCTGATATGAATAAAATATTCATCGATTTTACAGAGAGAAGGACGATTTTTTTGATGACGTTTTAAGCATAAAGTTTTATTTCTTGTACCTCCATGGTCTTAAGTTTTTAAATAAAATAAATTATTATAGTATTGTTGGTGAATGAAATGAATGGAAAATGTTTATGAATGAAATACTGCTTTTATAGAGAGAGCCAGGCCTCTTATATTTCGATGACGTCATTTGAATAAATTTCAATTGTTTTCGATGAAGTTTTCAACTATAATAAATTATTGTAGTATTACGATAATTTTAAAAATATTACCGAGGAATGTATCGTATTTTAGAAATGTTTAAACCAGGCAATTTATATTTCAATGCCGTCATTTGAATAAAGTTCATTTTTTTCGATGAAGTTTTAAGTTTTCAAATATAATAAATGAATGTAGTATTGTGATAACTCTTAAAATATTACCGAGGAAAGTATCGCATTTTAGAGAGGTTTAAATAAAATTGCATTGAAGTTGGAAAGTGTTTCATAATCAAAGCTTCATGCATAATTGATCTTTCTTGTTCTTCTTTATGTATGTTGTGCAAGTAGAAATAGTTTATAGATATGATCTATTTATTTCTTCAGAAACATACATAGTTTGTGTTTGCTTCGACAAAATACTTGGACCCGAAGAAGAGTTTTGCGAAGTGAACATTTCAGTTATTTAGGCCTAGCCCTTGTCCACGTGTATTTCATTAATGCTTGGATTTCATTTATTTTTCTTTTATCGATTCCATAACATCGATTTTTGTAGATATTCTTTAGCTTGATGATTCGAATTTTGTATTTTTATCCATATGATTGAATATTTGCTGATTTATACTTTTATTTTATAGGCTTGTTAGAAAGTTATGTTTTTCGAGTCACAGCTTCTCACTTTTTTTTCATTGGACTTTCAAATTATTATATATATATATATATATATATATATATATATATATATATATATATATATATATATATATATATATATAAAAGAATGAATGTTAAAAAATTCCTGAAATCACACGAATAAGGCGCTATGCTGCACTACAATGTGGATTTTAATATCATACCAGAAAAGTATAAAAATGAAAGAAAGCAATATATCAAAGAATGGCTGGGGGGGGGGGGTTGTGACCCCCACTACCCGGTTAAGCCAGCTTTACGTCTAGACAACACTCCCGGAAGCCGATGTATTGCACAAATATGAATACCGAAGTATCAAAAAATTCCCCTTTAAAAAGGATTTTAAAAAAAGGATTTTAAAAAGGAGGTTACAAAACCTGAAAGTGTGGAGTACCCAGATGACTCGTATTTTAAAACGTACTATTAGTTTAACTCTCACAAATCAATAAGAAACAAACATATAGACCTTAATTACCAAAGTAGATACTGTACCATAACCCAGATGTACTATTCACCATGACGAATCCAGCATCAATCCATCTGCTTGTTATTATCTATTGTATATAAGAGTGTACTCATTCATAACCTGTGTAAAGATGGCTCAGACTCCCTAACGTAATCAACACACGGGAGGTTCGGCATCCAAATATATGTGATAGCTATCAGTTACGGTTATACCATAAAATTTGCATATAATGTTACACAGGAAAAGCTTCGAAAAACCCTGTGCAATAGCACCATGGAGGAAGTTAATATCGCTATTGTAACGATCATTAACATTACAGTTGATTCTTTTGCTTCGCAAAAGATGGTTCAAAATTATGTTTCTGTACACATTCTTATGTAAGCATGAATACCAAGGAACAATGAAATTTATATTAAATTTAAAATCTCTACGTTTATCGTAGAGACAAAATCCAGTTGATCCATCAGGAAGTTTGTACAAAGACAAATCAAGAAAATTAAGATTTTCATCAGGGTTGTATGGTGTTTCAGTTAAAGTTAAACATTTTGGATAAAATCCAAAATCCAATAAAAAGTCTTTTTCTTTACAGGCAAAAAAGGATATCGTCAACGTAACGTATGAACAGCAATTCGTTTAAAATGTGTGTGCCCTCTTCATATTTGTTGAGGTAAATGTCGGCGAGAATGGAGGAACACCCACCTCCCATGGGTATACCATGGAGCTGTTTGTAGAAATTGGTACCATCGTATAAGACGGTTTCAAAAAGTACAAGATTGACTAAAGATTTAAATTTACCTAGAGTAATATGTTTTTGCATATTATATTTTTCGTAGACTTCCATCAAAATGGCAAATAGATCTTTAATATTTATATTACTGAACAAATCATTAAAATCATAACTTTTATAATGTAAATTTTCAGATATGGTTTTAATTTTTTCTATTACTTCAAGACTATTACTTATAAAATATACACCATTATTTTTTATTTTAATCATAACTTCTTTTGAGATTGATAGAAAAAACTGACGAGGAGACTAAAGACTGACGAGGAGAGCTAACGAGCGAAGTGCCAAAAAATAGCCGAAGGGGGATTGTGACCCCTTTCTAAACCCCGGTTACAGCCTGCTGCTAGGCCGCGCGTTCGAGGGGGTGCTTATTACAGGCAGTGCTTGCCGCGGCCTAGCAGCATGCTGTAACAGGGGTTTAGAAAGGGTCACAAGCCCCCTTCGGCTATTTTTTGGCACTCCGCTCGTTAGCTTTCCTCCTCCGTCTTTTTTCTATTTTTCATTTTGGGATTATATATATATATATATATATATATATATATATATATATATATATATATATATATATATATATATATATATATATATATCCGCTCGAGGAAAGCTAACGAGCGGAGTGCCAAAAAATAGCCGAAGGGGGCTTGTGACCCTTTCTAAACCCCTGTTATACCCCGTTCGCACTGCCGATGTTAAGTCGACTTAAATTTAAGTTGACTTAACTCTTAAGTTGCATCTCCATATAGCGTTCGCACTGCTAAGTCCCATACTCTCGCACAAGGGGAATCTAAGAAAATAACGGTCGTCGCTTCTTCGAGATTACGATTGTTTATTTTCGTTGCTTCTTTTGACTTTTTAATTTTTGCGTTGTTTCTCCAGTGTTTTGATTACTATATAGTGTTTTTTATTTTTTTAAAACGTAATTTTTGTTTTATTTACCTAAAATAGAAATAGATTACAAGCATAAATGCTCAGAAATGAATTTCTCGAGGATTTCTGCTTTGTTAATTAAGCAAAAAATAAAAATTAAGCAAATATTCAAATTTTTCATCTATAAAAGTTTTACTGCTGTTATTTTATGTACAAAAAGTTAATAGAATATTATACATTTAAGAAATAGATGCTACTATAGTTCTTAAAAGCAGCTTTCACAACAATATAAACAAAACGTATGAAAAAAAAGTTGAAATCACTGCTCTTAGAACTACTTGTTCTGTTTGTACATTATGCTCTTACTCAAAAAATTATTATCTTTATGTTAACGTTCCTTCTAATCATATAATGGAACAGTCTCATCCACAGTTATATTGGGGTAAAAATTCCTCTTAAGATAAATTTAAGTGGTATTTTTATTTCAAGTTGGTATTTGCTACTTATTTATTACTTACCAATCAGCAAGCATATCACCTACAAATTTCTTTAAATATTCAGCAAATGGAAACTAATCAAATTGGTGTTTTAAACTTTCTAACAAAAATATTGCAAATGATTCAAAAAATATTTTATAATTATATGTTGTTATTCTACAGAAAGAAAAAAGCATTCTACTTTGGAATATTTCTCAAATATTTGAAAATCGACAGATTTAATTTATACATGGAATGTGATCCTAATATTTCATTAATTATTGCCTGAATGAAATTTATTTTCTATTTTGACGTTGTAGATAATACCAGTAATAGACCTTATCCTTCATAATGTATTTTTCAAATCTCATCACCAAATTTTGCTATAGTTTAATAGGACTGCTAAAGTCCTAAGATTAGGAAAGCATCTTTGTGAGCTGAGCGACTTTTCGTTTTGTCTGGAGCTTTATCAGGCTTGTGGAACTTGATGTCTTCTGAACCAAATTTATTTATAACCTCTGCTTCCATTTCTAGCTATAAAAATCTTCTATTTTTTTTTTTTACATATCTGCTTATTTCTTCGCAATGCAAAACAGTAAAAAAATGCATAGCTTAAATGTTACAGCGATAACTCATTCAGCGAATTACAGCGATAACTCATTCAAACTAACAACTTTTAAAGAGTTTATTTTTAACATGTATAGCAACCCTAAGACAAACCGTATTTTAAAAAATAAGTTTCTTTTTAGAAAAACTAGTCACTTTTTAAAACGCTAAGATGGACTACACAATTTGGCAATTGCCTAAAGACGAAGAGGCAAGCATTCAATTTTTCCAAAAAAATGGAATTCTTCATAAAGAAAAACGATGTTCAAAGGATCATCCGATGAAGTTATGCACAAGTGATTCATCACCAAAATGGCTATGCAGTTTACGATCATGCCGAGAAAAGAAAGGAATGCGTACACAAACCTGGTTTGATGGATCATGAAATTTACAATTTCGTGCCTGCTATACAAATTGATCTTTTTTTTATTGCATATAAAAATAAATGTCCACCAGAGCGAACATTTAGGCTTGTCGATGACTATGTCAACTTTAAAGTTCGGTGGTTTTGGTCTGGTACCCAGCTAACGGAAGAGTACCAAATGTTATTGCATCAATTGGTGCTTCAATGTATAACATATACACTGCATATTTGCAAACACTGTGTTAGACACCCTTTCACCAATGCTACCAACTAACCTAAAGCCAAATTAAACTTTTATGGCTAAGTGACATTTAAATAAAATGACCACTGTAAGGAAAAGAATACTGAAATGTTAACGAATGCAAATGGAAAATAGTCTCAATATCAATAGAAGATACAGGGGGGGGGGGGAGACCAGATTGGAAAGTTATGCATTTTAATGTTATCGAAAGCACATTTCCATCAAAATATCCAAACTGTAGTGATTTATTTCTTTGTATAAATAATTCTTAAAATATTATAACATATAAATATATAATATACTATAATTAATAACATAATAACAGTTCATTCACAATATTATAAAAACAGATTTATACAACCTGAACATAATCCATTCTTTTTTGTTTTATTATGCCATGACAAATAATCAAAATATGCATGCAAGATACAAATTTTTTACATACAATTACTTACTTGACACACTCTTAAAAATATGCTATTTCACTTCAACTACATCATAATCTAAATCATGCACATGCAAAACATCAAGATACTAAAATTACTAAAATCATTACATGAAGCTACTTATATGCCACACTGTACATAAAATCACACATTTTTCAAATCTACAAGATGAGAAAAATATCCTTCAAGGAAAAGCAAAAAAAACACTATGAAGATTGCTGACATTTTATATAAGCAGCATAATTCTCTAATAATTATTATCTTTGTATAACTGTAGTGGAAGAAACCGAACCATAGTTTAGAAATCTCATTGTACAATCCAAGCATTAAACTGAAATTAAAAGAAACACAGAAAGGGTACATAGAATAATACTACATTCATGAAATAAATGCAGGGCTGGCTGCACATTCCAATGAATAAACATTATACACTCTTGTTAGAAAACATACAGTTCTGTTAATTATTCAACAGAAACATGCAAAATTGTTAGAATCTATTAAAAACATGCCATTTCAATTCTTAAGTTCCAACTTAGTCTAAGTTATAAACATGCAAAATATCAAGATGCTAAAATTATTACATGAAACTACTTACGTAAAATCAAACATTCTTCAATTCTGTGAGATGAGAAAAATATCCTTGAAGATTTTCAGCCAAAAAACCACTAGAAAGATTGTTGACATTTTATAAGCAGCATAACTCTCTAGTGATTATTTAGCTTTATATGACTGTAGTGGAAGACACTGTAACTATACTTTATAAATCCCATTGTACAATCTAAACATTAAACTGAAATTAAAAGATACACAGAATAGGTACATAGAATAATACTCAATTCATGAAATAAATGCAAGGTTGCACATTGAAATCAACAAAAAAAATACACTGTTATTAGAAAACATGCAGTTCTGTTAATTATTTCCCCGAAACATGCAAAATTGTTAGAATTCATGCAATCTATTAAAAACATGCCATTTCATTTCTAGAGCTCTAACTTAGACTAAGTTATAAACATGTAAAATATAAAGATGCTAAAATTATTACATGAAACTACTTACGTAAAATCAAACATTCTCCAATTCTGTGAGATGAGAAAAATATCCTTGAGATTTTCAGCCAAAAAACCACTAGAAAGATTGTTGATGAAGTGGAAGACACCGTAACTATACTTTATAAATCCCATTGTACAATCTAAACATTAAACTGAAATTAAAAGATACACAGAATGGGTATATAGAATAATACTCAATTCATGAAATAAAAGCAAGGGGGGGGTTGCACATTGAAATCAACAAACAAAATGCATTCTTGTTAGAAAACATGCAGTTCTGTTAATTATTTCCACGAAACATGCAAAATTGTTAGAATTCATGCAATCTATTAAAAACATGCTATTTTATTTCTAGAGCTCTAACTTAGACTAAGTTATAAACATGTAAAATATAAAGATGCTAAAATTATTACATGAAACTACTTACGTAAAATCAAACATTCTCCAATTCTGTGAGATGAGAAAAATATCCTTGAGATTTTCAGCCAAAAAACCACTAGAAAGATTGTTGATGAAGTGGAAGACACCGTAACTATACTTTATAAATCCCATTGTACAATCTAAACATTAAACTGAAATTAAAAGATACACAGAATGGGTATATAGAATAATACTCAATTCATGAAATAAAAGCAAGGGGGGGGTTGCACATTGAAATCACGAAACATGCAAAATTGTTAGAATTCATGCAATCTATTAAAAACATGCTATTTTATTTCTAGAGCTCTAACTTAGACTAAGTTATAAACATGTAAAATATAAAGATGCTAAAATTATTACATGAAACTACTTACGTAAAATCAAACATTCTCCAATTCTGTGAGATGAGAAAAATATCCTTGAGATTTTCAGCCAAAAAACCACTAGAAAGATTGTTGATGAAGTGGAAGACACCGTAACTATACTTTATAAATCCCATTGTACAATCTAAATATTAAACTGAAATTAAAAGATACACAGAATGGGTATATAGAATAATACTCAATTCATGAAATAAAAGCAAGGGGGGGGGGGTTGCACATTGAAATCAACAAACAAAATGCACTCTTGTTAGAAAGCATGCAGTTCTGTTAATTATTTCCACGAAACATGCAAAATTGTTAGAATTCATGCAATCTATTAAAAACATGCTATTTCAATTCTAGAGCTCTAACTTGGACTAAGTTATAAACATGTAAAATATAAAGATGCTAAAATTATTACATGAAACTACTTACGTAAAATCAAACATACTTCAGTTCTGTGAGATGAGAAAAATATCCTTGAGATTTTCAGCCAAAAAACCACTAGAAAGATTGTTGACATTTTATAAGCAACATAACTCTCTAGTGATAATTTAGCTTTATATGACTGTAGTGGAAGACACCGTAAATATACTTTATAAATCCCATTGTACAATCCAAACATTAAACTGAAATTAATAGATACACAGAATGGGTACATGGTATAATACTCAATTCAAGAAATAAATGCAGGGTTACACATTGAAATCAACAAACAAAATACACTCTTGTCAGAAAGCATACAGTTCTGTTAATTATTTCCCCGAAACATGCAAAATTGTTAGAATTCATGCAATCTATTAAAAACATGCTATTTCAATTCTTGAGCTCTAACTCTGACAAAGTTGTAAAGATGCAAAATATTAAGATGCTGAAATTATTACATGCAACTACTTACATAAAATCAAACATTCTTCAATTCTGTGAGATGAGAAAAATATCCTTGAAGATTTTCAGCCAAAAAACCACTAGAAAGATTGTTGACATTTTATAAGCAACATAACTCTCTAGTGATTATTTAGCTTTATATGACTGTAGTGGAAGACACCGTAAGTATACTTTATAAATCCCATTGTACAATCCAAACATTAAACTGAAATTAAAAGATACACAGAATGGGTACATAGAATAATACTCAATTCATGAAATAAATGCAAGGTTGCACATTGAAATCAACAAACAAAATACACTCTCATTAAAAAACATATGTATTATGTATTGCAAACATAAGTTTACAATACATATTATATTAGGCAGTCAAGTTTGTACATTGACTAATATGTTTTAATCTCTTTATTAAAAGTACCAACTTATCGAGATCTTCATTGCATAATACGATACAGAAAACAAATCCACATTTTGATTTAATCTTAGAGCTTGGAAACATCTTTGGGCAAGTTTTAATGTCGGTACGAAACTACATGAGATAATTTACCATAGACAGTGACTAAGTTTAAAAATAATAATCAATAATATTTAAAACTTACTTTGTGTCAAATTCCGTATTTTTTTTTTTTTTTTTTTTTTTTTGTATCTCATCGGTGGTCCTTTTGATGCAATAAAATATTTCCTTTACCTTAATTTCTCTTTCGAATTTTCATCTTTTTTACGCTAGCACTGTCATCCATGTTGGACGCCATGACAGTTAAGTCGCGTAATGCAACTTAAGTAGCTTTCCGGAAGGAACTTAAACTAAGTCGCTTTGGAAGAAGTTAAGTAGCAAACGCCGCCATATTTGAGTCGCATTCGGGAGATAAGTCAACTTAACTTTCAGTGCGAACGGGGTATTAGAGAGATATTTTATAGAAAACTATAAGTGTCCCTTCAGCTTGCGCGGGTGGCAAATTCGATCAAATAAAATTTTGCTTTTTTTTACAGGATTTTTTCACGGATTTGAATTATGCTCTTTCCGCGTACTTCCCGCATTTTTTGTGTTTTGCTCGAGAAATTTTCTTCTTTCCGCGGACGAAAATCCTTTCCCCCGTACACAGTATGTCTACAGGTTACAAAAATCCCGAAAATGTCGTGAAATTGGCCATATATGCCCAAAAAATGTTACAAAATTTGAACAAAGCAACGAATTTTTTATCAGACATTCCTTTCTTACATGATCTGAAAATTTGTTTCTCCGCGATTGCGAAAACGGCGTTCGCATACGGCGATTCCCATATTTTCTGAGGAGAGATGACCAATGAATATCTTTTTGCCATTTTCACAATATATTTGCATCGACTGAATTTTTTTATAATTATGTCGTTTAATATACAAATAATAAAAACCAAACCATTTTTCTACCGTATTATTATTAATAAAATGAAAGGTTATTTTGCAGCAGCATCACGAAAATCTGCATTTGTACGCTATCCTCGGCATACCTCGTTTAATTTGAAAAATATTTCCCACTTTTCCAATCTGTTTGCATCGACTACAGTGTTTGTAATTGTTTCGCGTTTTGTACAGAAAAATTATTTTACAAACGTATTATTTATGAAATAAAGGGCTATTTTGAAAACAAAAAGAAAAAAGTCGAGTCAAACAAAATGGCTAAAATCACATGACTGGCTTGAAATTCAACAAAAGGACGATGCAATCCTTATGTTCTGCAAGTTTTGTAAAAAATACAAAAAAAAAAAAAATCCATTTTCAAACATAAAGTCAAATTTATTACCTAATTCTCTTTGCCTAGTGAAATAGTTTTCGTCGATATTCGCCTTCGGCGATCAAAAATCGTTAAAGTTTTTAATTGCTATTGCTGAAAGGGTGTCTAACACAGTGTTTGCAAATATGCAGTGTATATGTTATACATTGAAGCACCAATTGATGCAATAACATTTGGTACTCTTCCGTTAGCTGGGTACCAGACCAAAACCACCGAACTTTAAAGTTGACATAGTCATCGACAAGCCTAAATGTTCGCTCTGGTGGACATTTATTTTTATATGCAATAAAAAAAAGATCAATTTGTATAGCAGGCACGAAATTGTAAATTTCATGATCCATCAAACCAGGTTTGTGTACGCATTCCTTTCTTTTCTCGGCATGATCGTAAACTGCATAGCCATTTTGGTGATGAATCACTTGTGCATAACTTCATCGGATGATCCTTTGAACATCGTTTTTCTTTATGAAGAATTCCATTTTTTTGGAAAAATTGAATGCTTGCCTCTTCGTCTTTAGGCAATTGCCAAATTGTGTAGTCCATCTTAGCGTTTTAAAAAGTGACTAGTTTTTCTAAAAAGAAACTTATTTTTTAAAATACGGTTTGTCTTAGGGTTGCTATACATGTTAAAAATAAACTCTTTAAAAGTTGTTAGTTTGAATGAGTTATCGCTGTAATTCGCTGAATGAGTTATCGCTGTAACATTTAAGCTATGCATTTTTTTACTGTTTTGCATTGCGAAGAAATAAGCAGATGTGTAAAAAAAAAAAAATAGAAGATTTTTATAGCTAGAAATGGAAGCAGAGGTTATAAATAAATTTGGTTCAGAAGACATCAAGTTCCACAAGCCTGATAAAGCTCCAGACAAAACGAAAAGTCGCTCAGCTCACAAAGATGCTTTCCTAATCTTAGGACTTTAGCAGTCCTATTAAACTATAGCAAAATTTGGTGATGAGATTTGAAAAATACATTATGAAGGATAAGGTCTATTACTGGTATTATCTACAACGTCAAAATAGAAAATAAATTTCATTCAGGCAATAATTAATGAAATATTAGGATCACATTCCATGTATAAATTAAATCTGTCGATTTTCAAATATTTGAGAAATATTCCAAAGTAGAATGCTTTTTTCTTTCTGTAGAATAACAACATATAATTATAAAATATTTTTTGAATCATTTGCAATATTTTTGTTAGAAAGTTTAAAACACCAATTTGATTAGTTTCCATTTGCTGAATATTTAAAGAAATTTGTAGGTGATATGCTTGCTGATTGGTAAGTAATAAATAAGTAGCAAATACCAACTTGAAATAAAAATACCACTTAAATTTATCTTAAGAGGAATTTTTACCCCAATATAACTGTGGATGAGACTGTTCCATTATATGATTAGAAGGAACGTTAACATAAAGATAATAATTTTTTGAGTAAGAGCATAATGTACAAACAGAACAAGTAGTTCTAAGAGCAGTGATTTCAACTTTTTTTTCATACGTTTTGTTTATATTGTTGTGAAAGCTGCTTTTAAGAACTATAGTAGCATCTATTTCTTAAATGTATAATATTCTATTAACTTTTTGTACATAAAATAACAGCAGTAAAACTTTTATAGATGAAAAATTTGAATATTTGCTTAATTTTTATTTTTTGCTTAATTAACAAAGCAGAAATCCTCGAGAAATTCATTTCTGAGCATTTATGCTTGTAATCTATTTCTATTTTAGGTAAATAAAACAAAAATTACGTTTTAAAAAAATAAAAAACACTATATAGTAATCAAAACACTGGAGAAACAACGCAAAAATTAAAAAGTCAAAAGAAGCAACGAAAATAAACAATCGTAATCTCGAAGAAGCGACGACCGTTATTTTCTTAGATTCCCCTTGTGCGAGAGTATGGGACTTAGCAGTGCGAACGCTATATGGAGATGCAACTTAAGAGTTAAGTCAACTTAAATTTAAGTCGACTTAACATCGGCAGTGCGAACGGGGTATAATTAGAAACACGTAGTACTTTAGTGTACCCAAATCGCGATTGACTGCGATTCAGACGTAGCTACGAAATCGCGGTCCGCGACCGCTCGGCAATCGGCCCACGATTCGCAACAACGAGGCAACTGATCGCGATTTGCGGTCGCGAAGCAATCGGTCCGATCTCCGATGCCCTATCGGGCATCGGATTTCTCGGTATCCAATTTGAAGGAAAAAATAATTTTAGGCCGGAACTGGAGAGAGAGAAATTCTCGCGCAGTCTAAATTTTTACGCGAGATTTTTCAAGGATTTCGCGAGAATCTTGCGGGTTCGCGCTGAAATGGGAACCCTGTTCCAGACAGACACTGGTTTTATAAATTAAAATATGGCAGTGTGAAGTTTCTCTCCCATGTGTTCGTTTAAAGCTGAAACGCTACACTGCGCAATAAATCAGGGAATAGACCCTTTGAATACCACGAAAAATAAAATTACAACAATCTCATTGTTGAAACTAACTGTTTCAAGCATCATCTTATGAGAAATTAGACGATCACAAACCTAGCAATAGATGGCACCACTAGTCTTTTTCTAAGGGCACTATTTTTTAAATGTAATCAATTTATCCTTCAAACAGAGGCATTCTGACTGACCTCTTTGATAACGACTGATTTGCGAAACAAACACAGTGATAAGATGCAAAGTATATGTAAGATAATTTGAAGATTCGGTAATATGTGGTGATTATTTCAGAACGTAGTATTTTGGTGTTTTTAAACTGAAATTTTCTCAGACATCTGATGTGTGAAACTTACGGAAAATGAATATAGATAAATGATATTTTTACCAGAATGTTTTTTATATATTTTCTATTGACGACTTTCCTAACGGTGTGTTTTGCCGCTGTACAATGGTATCTGCAAAGAAATATACGTTATGCATCACTGAAAAACTTTCCTGGAACGCCCCCCACTTTCTTACTTGGAAACATTTCCAGGATCGTTAAAATATATTCCCCATGGAAAAAAAGGGTGCACAGTCCAGCAGTGTGTGAGTATACGCCTAATATAAATTTATATTTTTGGTAGAGGAACTTAAGCATAAAAGATTTTTTACATCACTAAGAGTATCCATTCGCTATTTAAGCCAGAGCTAAAGAAATAAGGGGGGTGGACCCGAATAAGTTTTCCCGCGGCTCAAATAAGCATCTGGAACCCCCCTAAACATGGTGGGGGACTAAGAATTGGAGGTCCTTCCCCACTCAACTGAAATAAAACTGTAACATCGGGGAATTATCAAGATTTTCCATTATATATTAACAGTATATTTTAAATAGTAAATTTGAGAATTTACATATTTTTGTTGTCAAATATGTTTAAATTTACACACTACATAAATCCTGAAATTATCACCCGTTAATGCTGTTCAAATTGCAAACAATTGCTTCATCTTCGATATTTGTAAACAGAAGTTACTGATTAAAGTGTAGCAAGAACAAATAAACAGATTTATAAGAACAAATAAACAGATGTTTAGTTTGGTCTGTGTTCTCAAGTCAGCATTTGAGGGCCATTTTGTATTGAAGACCCTGGCCCATTCCCCGGTTGTTTCTTTCTTAATCTGGCTCTGGGGAAGATGGAAATATTCTAAATTCCAGTAGTAAAGAGGGGGGTCCGAAAAGTGATAAATATTCATAAATTTGCTTTTCTGTGGCACTGACATCAAAACTAAACAATAATATATTAATCCTAATTTCATCATTCAGATGCGCAAATTATGAATAACTTTAGGTAATATATTCCTCTATTAGGTGTATTTCCTTTTCGGGCTTTGGAAAACAAGTATAGTGTAGTTTTCTCGAAAATTGATATCAAAAGCATTTGGTACATTTAATATTATTTAGTATTTCATTTAAAAAATGTATTTTTTTCCAGCCTTTTGCTTATTTATAATAAAGGCAATTATGGTTCATATTATTGCCAATTGAAATCACTTAGGTCTATTAATCAAAATATTCTGCATCTGCGAAAAAAAAAATGTTTATAAAGCACTATGTTAACTTCCTTCGTATTAGACTCACTATTGACTTGGATTGGTCCAGCGAGGTTCCGCCTTAACCCCACTCCCCTGCCCATCAAAGAATAACGAAACCGAATTCCGACGACTTCATAGTACGGTTACAGCAGCCTTTCGTAAAGGACAAGATAGAGTAATATGGATTTCCGACAGGTGAGAAAATAATTCCGGGCAATTGGTGATAGGGCCCCTGAAGTACATGTGTCCCCCTATCACCAACACATCGTAATTTTCCCCGGGTTCAGAATGACCCTTTATTCCGCATGTCAATCAACTTTTACAATATGTGGTACCACGATGTCTTATTAGGGTACGTAAAGCTATACGAAGATTCGAAAAAAAACCTTGATAATTTCACCATCTAAGTAGACCGTGAGACCTGAATATTGTCTGGTACGGAATACAGTATTAAGGTACGGAATTGCAGTATTCAAGATGGCGGTCTTGTATTTGCGAGTGATCGTTTTTGAAAGGAAGAAAAACTCAACCACAGAGGATAAATTCATTGTGCTAACTGACAATGATCTGTTTCATTATCCAGGTTAAATTAACACCAAGTTACCGATCGAATTAATATCAAATGCTTCGATAATAATTTCCTTGGAAAATGTAAAACGACGATCTTTAGAAATTTTACAAGCACCGATTTTTCATCAATTCTGAACATTTTACTCCACATATATTAAAATACAAGCTCATTTATTTACTTCAAAGGATCTGCCCTATCAATTTTCAAAATATTTCTTTTCTTTTCTTTTATTTGAAAGTTCATATAATTATTTTAGCGTTAGCGAACTCAACTATCGCTTTTTCACGAAATGTAAAATAAACATCTGACAGAATTTTAAAAACAAAATCTGTATTTTCTCCATACATTTTTTCTTTGCTGAAACAATATTAAAACAACTTCAAAATGTATTCTAATTTTGAAATAGCACTGTAAGTTTTATAGCATGTAATTTCTTATTTCACTCAATACGACGTAGCACTTACTCTTGCTTAGGCGGCAGGAGAGACGCTCAGCAATCGAAGGGTCTCCTGTTCGAATCGAAGGGGATTTTATTTTTAAAACTTGTGCTGCCATCTATTGCTAAAATATTCAGGTGAAATGTTTCGTAATAACATGCAGAACTTTCTGTTCAAAAAAACTTAAATTTTATCCTCAAATTACCAAACTTAAATAAATTATTAAGTTTACGCTTTTATAAAGATTTATTTTGAAGTTAATTTGAAAAAATTTTTAAAGTATACCTTTTACCAACCAAAGATGAAATATTCGTTTTCTGCTATGACAGATGATGTTTACTTTAAAATTAATTTTCTTGTAGTCCATACAGCGCTCCTCATCACACATGCAGATTTAAAATTTTGTTTAGATTAAATTATTTAAGAAAAAAAATAACATTTTGCTAAACATATTTCATTTTTTTTTAATATTATAATTTTACTTACCCGTGTTTCACTTTTGTAAACGATTTTCGCTTCTTTATGTTGTTTATACTTGAGAAAAGAAAAACTATTCCCCTAAGCATTTTACGTGAATTTCATCATATTTTGTGAAAAGAACCCCCCCCAATACATTTCAAATACTGCATAAAAGCAACAAGATATATCATATTCATCGCATTTTCAGAAAAATTTTGTAATTTTTAAATTTGTAAAAGTAAGTACAACACAAATAAAAGAAATATGCAGTAGAAACTCTGGCATTTGAAATGTATTTCTTAAATGTGAAAGAATTTCAACAGGATTTCAACAGGAAAGAATTTCAACATTTATATATATATTTTATATATATATATATATATATATATATATATATATATATATATATATATATATATATATAACTCTGGCATTTAAAATGTATTTCTTAAATGTGAGAGAATTTCAACAGGAAAGAATTACAACAGATGCAAGATTCCTAATATATATATATATGTATATATATATATATATATATATATATATATATATATAATATTTAAAATGAAAAAAGGAAATATATAGGTGGAATGATTGTGTTTACAGGGTTGCAGAAAGGTCAAGGGGGATTGCGACCCCTATTTCCTGGTTAGAAGCTAGCTTTGACTTCATGAAAACGCTCCCAGAGACTCTGCACGTCCGAAACAACAATCGATCATGCCCGTGGGGGAAAAATGGCCGAATCCCAGACAACATAAAAATGATCAAAATAACAAAAATTGGAAATTTTACTAACCAGCAAGGCGAGAATCATTATATATATATATATATATATATATATATATATATATATATATATATATATATATATATATATATATATATATATATATATATATATATATATATATATATATATATATATATATATATATATATATATATATTGACTTTTGTTGATTATCTTTAGCTTTCTGAACTGTAATTTGTATTATAATTTCTTCTTTATTGTTGTATTTCATTTTATTTCATTGTATTCTGTAGGCATAAAATTTTATTAGATAGTGTATTATTAATTACTTCTTCCATTCTACCATTGGATTTACTATTTTAATATTTATATATATATATATATATATATATATATATATATATATATATATATATATATATATATATATATATATATATATATATATATATATATATATATAATTCTAAAAGTAAATCAAAAAGTACTAAAAGAGCAAGTAAATATAATTTAAAAATTGCCCTCATTATCTGAACTAAAAAATGCCATCCTTCAGCAACATGCAAATTTTAAAATTACTTTTGGAAATAATGTAAAAACTGGATTTTCGCAATTAAAAAACAGCAATTAAATATGGTATAGAACCTTTTTCTAACTACTGCATTTAATAACATTCATTTTAAACATTTATTCTATGATTTGCTCATTACCAGAAGTAAAAATCTTAATGTTTATTTATATGTCACGGACTTAAACTTTAATGACGAATCAAAACAATATACTAAATAAAATAAACGAATATTGTACCTTGAATTTCACTAATTCTGTCTTAAATAATCTGAAGATAAATAATTTTTTTTACATCGGTTTGCAATAAACCGATAGGACGTTATATTTTCAATTATAATCAAATTGCCAAATCATTAGATATTAATCAAAATTATGGATTGGATAAAGAGTCATATTGCCAGTGTCATTTAGAAAAATACAAGAACTTCGTAAATAAACACCATGGGCATGTTATAACGGGAAATCTAAATATTATTAATTATGGTGCACTGAGATCACTGATGCTACTTGGTACTAAGTACCGTATACCTACTAAATTTAAACATAAATTAATATGTAAAGAGTTATTTCTTGACTTAAATAAATTTATCTATAAAATCAGCTATAAATATCAAATCCCTGTAGAAGCCTTCAAACCCTGGAGAGTCTTAATAGAACAATACTTAAATCACTATATATATAATCAGAAAATTAATAAATCATATAAACTTAATTCAATTAAAAATGATATTAAAGAAATTAAAAATGATTTTGTCATTCCATATGTCGATAAGGCAAGTGGTAACTACTCAATCATTTGTAAATATTGCTATATAAGTACCCTCCAGACACACTAACTTAATAATCAAAACTATAATTTACATAAAACTAACCTTAAAATCTTATCCAATAGATTTTCAGCCAAATATAAGCAAATCCATCTAAAAAATATAACATTCCATATATTGTTTTAGTACCAAAGTTTCGTAAATTCCCTGCTGCTTTTCGAACCATTACCAGTGGGCATAATTCTTACATTACTGATGCTAGAAAATTATTATTAAAAATATTACATGAAATATCCTTGTCAGATGAAATCTCAAATAATTGTCATATTGTAAAAAACAGTTTTGAATTAGTTAAGAAATTAAAAACTCTTACTAATATTCATAGTGCTACCTTTGATATTTATACCTTTGATTTCAAAGATTTATTTAATAATATTAATATAGATGATCTGTATAGAATTATTTTAGGAATTTTTGAAAAATATAATATTAACATAAAATATTCAAATTTTCTCTTTAAAACATTACTTAATTTCACTCTTTATGAGAATTATATTCAACATGGTGGTACTTTCTTTAAACAACAGGTTGATATCCCACAAGGGATACCAACCCTGATGGGACGTGTGCCTCATCATTGCTAGATAATCTGTATTTATTCTTCTATGAAAAAAACATTAATCCAAGCTTGCAAAATATGCACATGTTTAGACATTTAGATGACATACTATGAGTATCCCCAAATAATATCCCTATAGTATTAAACTTTTATCCAAAAAATTTGCAATTAAATGCAAGTAATAATGACTCTAATGTTGCAAACGTTTTAGATTTAAATTTAAATTTACAAAATTGTAATATGGTTATAAACTTGTATGATAAAAAACAGGATTTTAAATGTAATACATCAAAAATTCAACATTTTGACTCTTGTTTGCATATATCTGTATTTAGAAATATTATAATAAACCAGGCTCTTAGAATCAATAAAATTTGTGATGAATATCAGAAATTAGCACATTTTATGGAATTATTGAGTACAGCGACTAATAATGCATATCTTCCCAAGTTCGTTATTAAAATTATCAACTCAGTGTATCAACTTTCACTCGATAGCATCCTAGAAAACTTTCCCAATTATAGTGGCTAACACACAAAAAAATAATAATAATAATAATAATATATATATATATATATATATATATATAATTATTTATTAATTATATAAATAAATAAAAATGAAAAATAATAAATTAAGTAAAAAAAATCAGAAAAATCAAATCAAAAAATCGGAAAATAAGAAGCATTAACATTAATGTTTTGAATTTTGTTTTCGCTAAAAAATTGTAACTTTTGCCAGTATTGAAACTACGATTTGAGCGCCCTTATAATGGTGTATAGTGGCATTCTCGTTTATCCAATTTTCCTATGAATTACTTGTTTAGTAAGAATTTTCATCTTTGATTCGTGTTCCTATTCAGAATTGCGTATACGGGTGTTCATATTCTGAATTGCTTGTCCAGTCTCCAGCTTAGACTCACTGGACGGGTCTGGAAGTATTACTGTGAACGTTCGTACTGCCTCCCTGGTAGAATTTAGACTTGTTCATTCCGGTGCTTCTAGATAAATTAAGCTGTTGAGGTTGATCGTGTATACACGTGATGAAAGAAGAAGGGTTCATGCCGCATGGTAATACAAATTTTCTTAATGTATCCTATCTTCATTTTTTCATTTTTTGATGCCTGTAGTCTGAGTTAGAGTATTTATAGTAATGTACTATTGCTCTATCTGAAACAGGCATGTGTTTGGGTTAGTTAGAGTTAAATACTCAGAGTGAGTTAAATACTCTGAGTTAAATACTCAGCTGAGTTAAATACTCAGTTAAATACTTAGTATGTTATTTAGAAGAAAGCGGTAGTGTGTTTGCAACCACACCACCCCTCACGACCTCCTGCAAGATCCAATGCATGGCCTATACATCATCACTTACAGGGGAAAATATCCAAAAAGAAGTCCAAAAGGATGAAAAATATGTCCAACATCAGAAAAAAACCTTTACAAAGATATAAAAACATTAGTGATTTACAATTACAAAAGTGCACTATACGATTACAAAATAAGTACTTAACTTCACACACGAATAACATATTGTAAATAGTTGAATTAAAAACATTAAGTAACAGCCATCAAACTTTGAGTATATGGATGTGTATACATTTATGATACACAAAACCTTTATAAAAATGAAATTATTATATATCAAGTCATTCTTATCTTGACAAAATTAGAATATGTCCATTGCAACTTTGAAAAAATGTATGTAAAAATAATTGTAGATGGTATAAGTTTGCAACGACATAATGCTTATACACAGAAATTTTTTCCATGTCATCGAAATTAAATTCTTATGAATTTTTAATTCACTTTCACTATCCTGAGGGAAGCGAGGTTGTATGCCATGTGAAAAACTGGTATGAATATGAAAATAGTATATGCATATTGTAAAGAAATGAGTTGAATATGGAAAAACAAATGTGCGTAATGCAAACTATATTGCATGCAAATACTAGTATATGAAATGAATTTAAACTATGATATTATTATGAAATTCATACAGTAAACAAACACTTGAATCCCACTAGACTCCAGTATTAATCATAAGTTTCCAATTTTTGATATATATTTAAATTAGAAACCTTTATCTTTCCTTTCTTCACTATCATCTTAGATATAATTACTTTATATCCTCTAAGTTTATTTACATATTGTGAGTACTGAGAGAAAAGTTCCTGAGTCAGTTGTGTAAATGATTAAGTAAATATTTAAATGACTTTTCCAAAGTAACAATGATGACGGGGAACTATACGGGATGCCACATATAGAAATGGAGTGTAAAAATAAAAAAAATATCCGCATGCAGAAACCACACAGCCACAATCGGTCCTCGACACACGCCTTCGGGGTAACTCTTAGTCATGTAAGTTTGTGAGCAGAATCGCATAGTGAACTGTCAACAAATATCTCCCACATCTTCACCTAACTTCTGATTTTTCTCGCAGGCAGACTTCCTGACTATTTCTTACGAGAAGAGGAAACAGCAGGCTGTCACGATACATGATCGCAGCAATGCAGACCGGGAATTCAAAATTGTCACCACGTTAACTTCTTCCAAGTACGTGTAACCTGTAGATATGTTTGTGTAACCAAAAAGAATTCCAAAAAGTTGAAAAATTTGCAGCATTACGCTTGAAATCCTAACGATGTGTGACTACATTTGTGTAAATAGGAATTCAATTTGCAAAATAAAAAAATCTGATGTGGGCAACACATGACTTTCCTTATATAATGTAATGAATTTACTACTTTTACAGTAAAAAAATAGGTTTTTCTTATAGTAGATACTAATATTCTTTCCAAGACATTGAATTTTCGACAATCAGTCGTCATTTTCATTGATTTAGCGTCATTTTTATCCATTTGGCGAGATTTTCGTTAATTTGGCAACATTTCAAAAAGTCACCAAGTTGGCGACATTCCACCAAATTCGTCGCCAAAATCTCGCCAAGCGTTATGCACTAAGAAATAAGTTATTCTTACAGCCGATAAATGACTATTGGCGTCCAAATACAAAAGTGTTACTCAGAGTATCTTTTTTCATGAATGGAACAAGCTAGATCCACGAGAATGATGTCACCCAATTTATCGCATGGTATTACATATGAAAAGTGAACATGTTTATCAATAGGAATTTTTTTTTTCTATTTTATATGACTTTTTGATATTTTTTTTGAAAAATGTACAATATCTCTAAAACGGCTCGTGTTAGCGTTCTAAAATTTATGTCAATCGTTTTCTAATGAAAAATTACATAAGAAATGTCTATTTGCGTAACTTTATTAGTGGTTTGGATTTTTTGACGATTTTTTCAAAATTTCATTCGAAAATTTAGGGGGGTTCTGAACATTCGATTGCAAATAAAAGCAATAGGCTTCCAGTGTTTACGGATTGTGATTTTTGTACCAAATTTAGTTTAAATCGGTCCATTCGTTCGTCAGTTATCGTCTCCACAGACCCACTGACACACACACACACACACACACACACATACTTTCACACACACACACACACACACATCACTTCAAAAATGTTTGATTCGTGGTCAGGGATGCTTGAAACGTGCTCTCCCGTCGAAAACTCGAATTCGAATTTTCGACCCCGTCACAATACTTTTCTTATACATTATGTATATAAGGAAAGTAATATGTGTATGCAGGAACTCACGGAAATAAAAATATTGTAAAACAAATTGCAAGTCATAATCATCTCTCTCAGACTCGAGGTCATAATTGGTAAGTTTTTATCACATAAAGTGAAGTCATATTCAGTTTGTCAAATAAATTCAATTTTAGAATCTATTATTTCATATTATTTAAGTTCAAATTTTACTTAATATTGAATAATCAAGAACCACAAAAATTATCAAAGTAAGAATCAAGTTATTGTAATGAGATTTTATAAAGAGCTTGTAGTTAAATAATTAAAGATCTCATTAAGATATCAACATAGGATATCAACATTTCTTTTATATAATAAAATAAGTAATATATAGTAATATTTATTTGAACTTTAAAACTGAAATTTCTGAATTTCTCAGAAGAAAATTTCTTATTTGTAATAATAATTCTTATATTCCATTTATTAAATGAATTTTTCCATGTAGTTATAATCACCGTTATTAGTGTATAATATTTTCGTTTAACTAAAATCAAGATTCATTTAATGTTTTCAAAACATTTCATATAATTGTGAAATCATATGATCATATGGTAACTTTAAATTCAAATGTAAATTTCCATTGTAACAAAAATTCTCATAGTAAGTAATACTTAATTTATTTACTCTTAACCTTTTTTTTTTGTATAAGAACCAATATGATTTGCACAAGTACTCATTTTAAAGAAACATTAGAGTAATTTAATTTTCAATTATATATGAAATATCTGCATAGAATCACAAAATGTTTCAACACCATAATTCCAAAATTTGTAATTTGTAAAATATAATTGTGAAATAACATAAATAATCAACATAGAATAAGTAAATGAATGAATGTGATGAAAGAATTGATTTTTATCGTAAATTAAAATTTGTATGAAATTGCGATTCAAGTAGTACTCTTTGTTTACTTTTGTATTATAAGAAATTATAAGTATCAGTAATATATGTAATTTTAGTATGATCTCAAGAAATAAGGTGTGCGTGTGGTTCTGTTAGCATAGTAACTTTGATTATGTTGTGGTGAGTAGTTTCTGTTATAAAAAATTCTATTTCTATCACCACCAGAATTTGCATAATTATCTCTTTGAGTAGATAATTGATTATTATTAGTATATTTCACTTGATTTGTACGCGAAGAAGTTTGTTTAACCTCTTGGTATCCATGAGAATGAACAAATGGTACTTTATGAGAGTTTCTAGGCACAGGCGAGTTATTTTGTGCAGGTGCAGTACATCTCACATTTTTAATAGTTTTTGCTTTAGAATTGCCTCTATTTGCAACCTTTGTAACAAGAGAAGTACCATTAGAGTTATTTGCACCAGGCGCATTAGATCTCGGATTTGGATTAGGAGCATTAGCTCTAAGATTTGCAGTATTGATTGAACGAGATTTACTATTTGTAGATCTTTGTGGAGCGAAAACATTCAACTTAGGGTCTCTAGGAAGTAGCAACGTGAGACGATTCACATGAACTAATTGTTCATTCAATGGATTCATTAAATGTTGAATGCAAAAGTTTACTGGAGAAGTTTGTTTCACAACTTTAAATGGTCCTCTGTTGAAGGAATTCAATTTTTTTGATTTACCTTGTGGTAAATAAGGAGTATATAAGTAAACGAGGTCTCCAACTTTGATATGAGGTTGTTTCGCTTTCTTATGTTGATACTTAATTTGAGAGTCCTCAGTCTTTTGAAGATTAATTTTCACTGTTTCATACATTTTTCCTAGGCGATATTTTAGATCTTCTCCATAATCATGGGTCGAGTGATAAGTTGGTATTTTAAATCCTGTTATTAATGTATTTGGGACTGTAAGATCTCTTCTGTACATTAGGTAAGCAGGAGATTCACCTGTAGAAGCGTGTACAGCATTCCTATGTGCAAATAATGCGAAATGCAGTAGCCTGTCCCAATTTCCTTGATTATTTTGCACGATATTCTTGAGAGAATTAAGCAAATTCCCATTTAATTTTTCGGTGCAACCGTCGCTTTGTGGGTGGTATGCACTTGTTGAACTCTTAGTAATACCCAGTGTTTTATAGAAACTCTGTGCAGTCTTCGATAAAAAATTTATGGCTCCATCTGTAATAATGTGATTTGGAATTCCATGGCGAGATATAAATTGTTCCAAACACTCCAAAATATCATCTGTTTTGATAGATACCAGAGGATACGCTTCAGCCCAGCGGATAAAATAGTCTGTGATAACCAGTATAAACTTTTTCCCAGAATTGTAAACTGGCAAAGGTCCAACACAATCCATTGCAATTCTTTCAAATGGGTAAGTTGATTTAGAAAACCTTTGAATAGGAGCTTTTAAATTTTTGAATCCTCTATTCATCACGCATGTTTCACAAGAAGAAACGTAGTTCTTAGTTAGAGCGTACATGCCGTTCGAGTAATATTTCCTACCTATTGAAGCTAAGGTTCTGCCCATGCCACAGTGTGCAAAAGTGGGGCAATCGTGGTGCAGCCACATTACTTCCGAAACAAGCTCCTGTGGTACCACAACTCTTTCTTGATATTCATGTCTCCGCTTTGGATTTTTATATGTACACCACAGTATCTGATCCTTCATAAAATATGGAACCTCTGTGGGTATGGTTTAATTTGTTTTCGAGTACATCTTTAATTTTGTTGCACCTTGAGTCTGTCGTTTGTGCATTCTTAATCCTGATTAGTAAAGCAGGCATAGCTGAAGTTTGTTGTGACTCATTGTTTTGAACAGAATTGTCATTTTCCATAGTATCATTTTTATCATTTTCATTCGTATTATCTTGATTGACATCTACAGCATTAACTTGATTATTAGCATTATGACATATTTTTTCTTATTGACTGTAGAGTTATTGATGATAGGAGTATTTGTGTTTACATGATTTTGATTATTTTTGTTTCTAACATTCACAACTTTATATTGAGAAACAAATCTTTCTGGTACACACTCCACTGCATTTGAAACATTTCGTGACAAGTAATCTGCAACTATGTCTGCTTTTCCAGGTTTGTGTATGGTTGTATAATCGAATTGAAAAAGTGATGCGATCCATCTGGCAAGTCTCGAGGTAGGATCCCTGAGTTTTAGAATAAAGGCCAGAGAATTCTGGTCACAGTAAATTGTAAAATGTTTTCCAATAAGATAGGTTTTGAAATAGTTAGTGGCCCAGACCACTGCAAGTGTTTCTCTCTCGACTACACTATATTTTGATTCTGCATCGTTAAATTTTCTGCTGGCATATGATATTGGATGTAAATGACCTTTCTCATCCTTCAGAGATAAGTAAGCACCTAAAGATCTATTAGAGGCATCTGTGTGAAGTATGAATTCTTTCTTGAAGTTGGAAGTGTCAAAATAGGGTTTGTAACACGTTTTTCTTTGAGTGTGTCAAAAGATTTCTGTGCATCATTATTCCATAAAAGCTTTTTCTTTTTGTCACCTTTAATTTTTAACAAATCTGTTAAAGGCAAAGTCGCTTTTGCATACTCAGGTATGAAGCGTCTATAGAAACCAGTCAAGCCCAAAAATTGTCTGACTTTTTTAATTGAATTAGGAGTATCAAATTTTTTTACTAAATCAATGTTGTGAGGATCAGGTTGTACAATTCCATTCGACACAATGAAGCCGAGATATTTAATGCTTTTTCTAAAAAATCTACACTTGGAATGTTTTAGCTTCAAGGCATGGTTATTGAGACGGATAAATATATCCTCAAGCTTTCTCAGATGCTCTTCAAAAGAACATGATGATACTATTATATCATCAATATAGACGCCAGACAAGCCCGACAAAACCAGCGTCATAAGTCTCTGAAAGGAAGCTGGAGCATTTTTAAGACCGAATGGGGTTCGAGTCCATTCAAAGTGGCCCTCAGGTGTCGAGAAGGATGTTTTAAAATAATCCTCAGGATGCAGAGCAACCTGGTAAAATCCTGATGTAAGATCAAGTGTTGAGAAGTTAATTGCTCCAGGTAATTGGTCTATGAGCTCATTTATGTTAGGTAAAGGAAAAACTTCAGTAACAGTCTGAGAGTTGAGCTTCCGAAAATCTACTACTAATCTATGTGAACCATCTGATTTTCTCACAAATAAAATGGGCGCGTTAAAAGGTGATGTACTGGGTTGAATAATATTCGCTTGCAATAATTCATTCACTTGTCTTGAGAGTTTTCCCTTGAGATGATGCGGTACTCTATATGATTTCTGTGTGACTGGGATATTTGTCTCCAGGTTTATTCGGTGCAGAATTCTTTCACACCCGGTTATATCCTTTACTGACCTCGCAAAAACATTTTTGTGCTTCATTAAGAGATCAGTCAACATTTTCTGGTTCAATTCAAATTCACCGACCCAAGATTCAAACACACCATTTTCTTCGATTAGCACTTCTTGAACATTGTTTACTTGCTCCAAATTTGATTCATGAATGAGCTGGACAGTACCCATTTTTGCACCCTTATTAATGTTTATAGATGTATCTGATGGGTTTGCAATTTTAGCAAAAATAAAGTTTTTCCTTGGAGATTTATACACTGCCCTAGCCAAGAACAATTGGTTTTCAGCTAACATCATGGGTTCTTTTTGTTCCAAAAAAATAGTTTCTCCAGTTTGGAATATACCATCTAATTTTAATTTAATGAAACTTTCTTGTAATGGCTTAATTGTATACTTTTGAGTGGTTCGAGCATAACAGCATTTTTGAGTTTCTTTTTGTTTACCAAAATTGTCATTTTTTTGTGTACAATAGTTCTCTTGATCAGTGCCATTGTCATAAAATTCTAGAATATTTTCATTATTCTGTGCACAGTTGTTTACATCTTGCATTTCATCTTCTTGAACTCTAGAATTTTCAAAATATACATTTGTTTCATTTTCTTGATCATGTGATATCATGTCCCTGTAATCATGATCTGAGTTTGCATTTTTAGCATAGTTTCCTGAACCCGAATATAGAATCTCTTTACAGTCGTTGAGTTTCAAGAAAAAATCATCAGATATGTTTCTAAAATCCACATCCCTGAAATATTCTCCACAAAGTTCATCTGACTCTGGAGATTGGTTTCTGGCATTATTTTCTCTATTATAAGAAACATATCTTTTCTCTGTAAGTGTAGCAACAGAATGTGAGGGTTCCCGATCCAAGAATGGAATACTGCAGTATTTGAAATTTATTCTGCTTAACGCATAATTAATGGTAACGTTTCTGTTTTCCATAAATGAATTACCCGGTATCATCTAATCATTCCTTGGATTATCAGCATCGAGTACCCAGAATTCAGCTCTACTGACATCATTTCCTATGGTAATTTCTTCTTTTATCTTTGAATTAACCATTTTAGTCTGACCATTAACTCCATTGAGTATTGTGTTCATACGACGCCTTGTATAAAATTTTGGATCTATATTTATCAAACTTTTCTAAAAAATAATATTAACAGAGCTTCCTGTATCCATAAGAGCAGACAAATAAACATTTCCGATATATGCTTTAAGAATTCGAAACTGGGCTGAGCCATCAAATCCATCCTTTAACATTGAATTAAATGCATATGTAGGTTTATTATTATAAAAGTTCTTGTTTCTGAATTATCTTCTTTGATTATTAAATTGGTTATTGCTTTTGTACGAATCACAAGGATGTCTGTAGTTTGCAAAATTTCTTCTTGGATTTAAATTTTGTCCATAATTTCCATTATAATTTCTGTACGGCCTTCTGTAGGATTGAAAACCTCTGGTTCTGTAGTGATAATGGTCTCTGCCTCTAAAATTGTTCGTCCATTTTTCTCTTACTGGAGCAGCCTGATTTCTTCCATACGTCTGGAATTTAGTTCTATTTCCTCTGTTTTGATAAGGTGTAGCATATCTCAAGAACTTCCTTGGAGTTTCCATCTGAACTTCCTCTTCATACTCTTCTTGATTTTCATATCGACTGTTTGAGGGAGAATTGAAACTTTCTTCGAGTCTTCTTGAGTTATCTACCAGTTGTTCTCTGACCTCCTTAATTTTCTTTTTTCTCCTCTCGCTATCCTCACCTAATCTTCTTTTTAACTGCTCGAACTCTTCCTTCTTTATATTCAGTTCCTCTTTCATCATTTTCAATTCGTCCTCCTGACTTTTCCTGTTCACAACCATTGTGACGTTTTCCTCTAGAAATTCTGCATTGTCGACTTGAAAATCCTCCTCTAGGATTGCAAGATGTTTGGCTGCGTCGAAAGTCAAAGGGTTTCTGGTCATAACAGCTTTTCTAATGTCTAATTTTAAGCCGCGAATAAATGCGTTCTTGAGAATAGCAGCCCGCAAAGAATCTTCTACACTCTCACATTGCACGGAAAATGCATCAAAAGAGGCAGCTTCAATTCGAACTCCAAATTGCCTCACACGCTCTCAAAAATTTTGCTTTACGTTCACCATATTTGCAACTTTGCTTGCAACGTCCTCCTTTTCCAGGAAATTATCTTTAAGTGCGTTAACAATTTCACTAAAGTTATTTGTATTGTTTAGCCTTGGAAGTCCTTTGATTAATTTTTCTGCTTGGCCTTTCAGTTTGAGTTTGATCACAAAAATTCTATCAGCTTCCGACCAAGCTGCGTGCTCTGTTATCAAATTAAATTTGTCCATAAATGTCTGTAAACACTCATTCTGTGCTCCCGAATATTCCTGAATGTTAGCTATGAACTGTGATGCCAAAACATTCTTTTTCTTACTGCTAACTATCACTGAACTCGATCTGTCACTCTGACATGCAGCTTGGGAAGGCGACGGCGAAGCCACTCTATCACTAGCAGAGGTTTGAGCAGAGTCTGCACTCCTGCCCCCACGATTTGTTTTTGTAAATCTAGGCATTCTCACTGTTTTCAATATTTTTATAGATGAGAGTCAGTTTTGAGAAGAAAAATGATACAGATAAGTGCTTTGATAATGCAGTGAGTGTTTTGATAAACAATGAATAGTTTTGATAAATTGTGATTTGCAAAAATATGAGTAAGTGGATTTTATAAGCAATGAGTGGTTTTATCTCAGAGTAAGAGGTTTTATCCGGAGCCGGCGGGATTTCTTCTTCTTATCGGGCCTAGATGCAGGTTTCGTGACGTCACAACTTACATCCCATCCACGGCATTTACACTTTGCTCCAGTTCTTAATCGGCGTCGATTATGGAGTCGATATTTTAGAGTGATAGAAGTTGGTTGAAGTAAAAATGATTTAATTGAATAAATATAACGAAAGAAAATTATATACATAAAAAAGGAATATAAATAAGATTGTAATGCAAAAAAATACTGAATATTTCCGAAGTTACAAGTTTTTTTTTTTCTTTTCTTCTAAAAGATTCAATGCCAGGTTTTAACCTTCTGAATTTTATTTTTTCATAAAATTCATTTACTTGGAAAATCTGGCTTTTGTTCTTAAATAACCTAATGCACAGAAACACATTATGACCTCTTATATATATATAATAATGCCTTTGGGCAGAGTTAATTAAATTTCTAATTACATAGTTCTCCTAAAACATTTTTTTAATAAGGTCTTTCAAAAGTTTTGAATGTCAGATTTACATAACATATATTCTAATATACATATATACTTAATAATAATATTTAATAATTAATATACTATTAATAATTGTTTAATACTATTAATTAATATAATATTAATACTTATTTAATAGTAATATACATACATACTTAATAATATGTATATATATATAATAATAATACATACTTAATAGTAATATACATACATACTTAATAATATATATATACTTAATAATAATATGCATACTTAATAATAATATGCATACATAATAATAATATGCATACATACTTAATAATAATATACATACAAAATAATACAGACATTAGATTTATATTTTAAGCGTCAATAAGTGATCACACCCATTATGAACGACTATTTAGGAAGTTACATTTGTATTTGACAGCAGGGTTGTGATATAAAAAAATTTATTTTTTGTTATTGTGCACTTTCAGATTAAATTGAAATCCCTGTTTTGGTAAAATGAAATTCAGAGATTAGCGAGAATGACAGGAAAATACAGTAGTCTCAAATAGTAATAATTTTAAAACACGAAAGATCAATCATGCTTAAAGCATTGATTATGAAACACTTTCCAACTTCAATGCAATTTTATTTAAAAAAGTCGAAAATGCAATACATTCCTCGGTAATATTTTAAAACTTATCACAATACTACATTGATTTATTATATTTGAAAACTTAAACCTTCATTGAAAAAAATGAACTTCATTCAAATGACGGCATTGAAATATAAATTGCCTGGTTTAAATATCTCTAAAATGCAATACATTCCACGGTAATATTTTTAAAACTACCATAATACTACAATAACTTATTATATTCGAAAATTTCATCAAAAACAATTGAAATAAATTCAAATGACGTCATAGAAAAAATAACACGCCTGGATCTCTCCATAAAAGCAGGATTTCATTCATCACAATACTATAATAATTTATTTTATTTAAAAATTAAGACCATGGAGCTACAATTCATAAACTCTATGCTTAAAACTTCATCGAAAAAAATCGTCTTTCTATTTATAAAATCAATTAATATTTCATTCATATCAGCCATGCAGACTCCATGGACTGAATTATTTTGTGTTAAAGAAATACAGTAATTCTAATACAACTCATTCTACATATTTTGCTGTTTACATTTTACATAGGTGAAAAATAGACTTAGTTGTAGAAATAATCAAATTTGAATGAGAATTTAAACTCAAATATATTGTCATTGTGTTGTTTTAGCATGTAGATGCACAGAATTTAAGCAAAAATAAAGTAGTTTTAGGACGGATACAACACTCAATATGAATTAAAAAGAACTTTAAAAAATCACGATTTTGAAACAAGATGGATGCCATATATCATTTTGAAGTGGGTCATGTGATCGTTTCATATCATGGTCACGTGATCGTTTCATATAAGATGTGTAATTATTATTTTAATTTTTATTTAAAAAACTACTGAATATATTTCGCTGAATTTTTTTTATATATTTTATGGAACAATTTGACTATTACCTAAAATTTTCGAAGCAATTTGTGAATTTTAAATCCGCTTAAAAAATGTTTAAAAAATTAGGTCCCATAGGGCTCAATGTATTTCATTTTTTCAACCCGGGTTCAATCCAAAACTAATTGGGTGATATTATTCATTTATATTCCCATAGGTCCTACAGACCGTCTGAACAACATACTAAAATTTCATTTTGATTAAGTCATTTTTACGGCAGTTATCGTGCTAACGAACAGACACACAGACAGACAGAATGAACAAAGTCATAAACACTTTTCAACTTTGTTGTCAAATGTTAAAAACTAAAAAATCGCTTTCGGGTGATACGCTTTTTTACAACAGAAATAATTTAATAAATTTGAATAAATCGGTTAAATATCAAATATAATACTGTATTACAATGACAAACTATTTTACCAAACTTATTTTAATAGCTTAAATCTTAACTGTTTGTTTTTTCAACGAAAATAATTTTAGACGTTACTTATTAACAGACGATTTTCACCCGTGATGTGAAGTTTTGAAAATTCTACTTTTAACACTTTAAGGTTGCTGAGTGTTGTCATCTGCATTTTAATGAAACAATAATAAGCTAAATAATCCACGAAAAGTGTTCGGAGCCAATATAAATTTCAGTTTTTCCAAAAAAAAATTATGAAATTCAGATTTTTTTTTTTTGTAATTACAAAAATGCATGTAAAAAAAAAAAAAGCAATGATTTGTGTATTTCACATTTTTATATTTAATACACATGTGCATAAAATAAATAAAACCATTGGTTTTCAGTCTCTTTGGAGGTCAGATGATTGAAAGAATAAAGTGACATTATTCACTAATTGATAGTACTGTAGCAATAACATTCTCAATTTTAATCTTGCTTTTTGCTACGACAATATGACAATTGCCCATAGACCAATAGTCAATATTTATACGATCATTATGCCCATAGTCAATATTTACACGATCATACTTTCAAACACATGCTGTAAGTTGCAAATTGTGGGATGTACTTTATGACGTCACGAGCTACAGCAGCGCCGCAGGCATAGACCCGATAAGGAGCAGAGATATTGGAGGTCAGCTGATTGAAAGAATAAAGTTACATTATTGTAGCAATAACATTCTCAATTTTGATCTTGCCTTTTGCTACGACAATATGACAATTGCCCATAGACCAATAGTCAATATTTACACGATCATTATGCCCATAGTCAATATTTACACGATCATACTTTCAAACACATGCTGTAAGTTGCAAATTGTGGGATGTACTTTATGACGTCACGAGCTGCAGCAGCGCCGCAGGCATAGGCCCGATAAGGAGCAGAACTAATCCTGCCGGTCCCGTTTTATCACAGAACCAACAAAGATTTATGATTAGATAATTGTTTAAATTTTATGAAGAAAATGTGATATGTATTAATTAATAATGCTCGGAAGAAAAATTTCAGCATTCAGTATTGAAATACACTTTTAACTACCACTGTATTATATGAAATAATTTGTTTCTATCAAGGATAGAACTTTTGATATGTGTGACTCTAATGATAAGAGTGATGTTGAAGAATCCTATACTGAACTAGTGCAAAGGGGAATTTGTAGCTTTCAAATATCTAGACAAACCCCTCTCAATCCTTTAAGGTATTGAGAAAAAAATTAAGCTCTAGGCCTTGCAAAATCACGGTAAGTATATATTTTTATTTAAAGTGGGAGAATAGAAGGTTCTTGCTTTGCAGAAAGAAAAAACCCAGTGTTATTATTTTTATATATACCCACACTTAAGAACGAAGGAAAGATTTATAATCAAAATCAGTGTCATATATATATATGTGCAATTACTGTGCACATTTTTGGTCAAGGTATTTCTAATTTAAGTGGACGTCACACTATACTTATATATATTTTTTTAATTCAGCAATTTGTTTGATTTTCTTGACCAATATTTTTCAATAAAGTAAATTTACTTACTTCGATTTTTTATGACACAATATAACAGTTATATTCAATGCACAGTTATTCTCATGCTTCCCAACATGAAAAGAATGAACTATTCTGTTTTATTTACCTTAGATAATTAAACACTTTATATTATGTGCCTGCGGTCGCTCAAGGCAGCAACGTGGCGCCACATGTCACAGTGGTACACGGAGACCACAGTCACACAGGTAAAACCAAGGCCCCAGTCACAGTGGTTTATGTGATGAAAATAAAGATCTACCTATGTGCACAAAAATGTGTATCCAAGGGCAGGAGGGCGGAAAGGAATTATGAAATTAAGTCCCCTTCCCAGGATCACACAAACAGAATGAAATTAGATATTATAAGTACAGTGACTTACTTAAGCGTTGTTCCGCAATTGACCCTAGGAATTCGGCTGCCCAGGCTTACAATATGTGAACTGGACACACGGGCACACAGCAAAGTAATAATAAAGTTCAGGTGGGAAAACATGAGTCATATTATCATAATAAACTATTTTATTTATATATAGCATCACCATATAAATAGATATTTTATTTATAGTGATATTTATTTACATATAGCATATGTAATTAATCTCTTTTATTATTCTCCTCTTTTATTTATATATAGCATATTTATATATAGCATATGTAATTAAAAAAGTAGCAAAGAAATCATTATTGGCCATTTTCTGTACTAAATATATCAAGATAACATTTGGCCCTTGCAATTAAATGGAATGTGACACAGATTCTATCTTTCACTGTAATAATATATATTTCATATATATCCAACACAACACTTTTCATAGAAATTAATTTGATAAGACATTTAATCTGGGGAATTTAAATGTTAAAGAAGATTTCACTTCTAGTAATCATTCACGTTACCATAACCTGATATCGGTTCCAGCCACTTTTCAAGACCATAAATGCTCTCATTTAGAGCGGCGCGGCTAAATCTTAAATACCTGAATTTCCCTTCACAGTAAAAGATGATCACAAACACACACTGCTTGGTTTCTATCCGAGATTATCACTCAACGATCTTGATGGAAATGATCCAAATACTTTGACTGCATTCACACATCTTTACTGTAAAACATCCAAAAAAATACCGAGACCTAGCAAGCATGGTTGGAGTAACCAAAAGACGAATTTTCCGAATTCAATTCCTCAGGGGTACTTTCCATAAATCTCGATTCGGTCGACTTAAATGCTCTCTAGACTCCACTCCAAATTTTGAATCTGAAAAAATAAATGAGGAATTAGTAATTTTGAAATAAAAGAAATTGTCTTGGCCCACACGGATTATATGATTCATTCTGAATCAAAGTTATAATCCGAAACTTAAAAATGACCGTTGGGTCATCAATTCTTTTGTGTGCAACATTACGGAGCGAAAATCACGAGCTCCTTCTCCAACGAAATCTCAGGGCCAAGAGACCCCCTCTACTGTGAAAAACGGTAATATAGGTCGCATCAACCTTCAACTCCTCGCTCAAATTCAAGTGCAGCTTTTAAACGGCCGATCCAGAACCTCACGCCATCGCCTGCAGAAACGAAACCGCAGCCCCGGGCATGAAATAAAGTAATAAGAAATTAGCTTCGGAACATCCGCTTGAGCAAAAATCCCACACTTTCAGCATAAAAGTGCGAATGTATTCAGAATTAAAACCTTGGAATAAAAATGGCTTCCGAAAGAGAACGATTTCGAGAAGAAATGAAAAATGTCATGTTTCACACTCAAACCGTCATATATCAATATGACACACACACGGAAGCGATAAAATTATGCATCAGAATCACAGGCAGACGTTAAATACCATTCTCGCCTGCTCACGTGCCCTCCGCGTCATCCAGGCAAGCCCATTTGCACACGGTGGGGGTGGTCATAATGATTTGGCTCTTCAGTGTATATTGTAATTTTCTCGAAAATTGATATCAAAAACATTTAGTACATTTAATATTTAGTATTTCATTTAAATAATGTATTTCTTTTTCAATCTTTTGCTTATTTATAATAAAGGCAATTATGGTTAATCTTATTGTCAATCGAAATCGCATAGTTCTACAGGTATTAATCAAAATACTCTTCATCTGCGAAAAGGTTATCGGTGGGAAAAAAATGTTTATAAAGCACTATGTTAACTTCCTTCGCAGTAAAGACCCTCACTACCGACTTCGATTGGTCCAGTGAGGTCCTGCCTTAACTCCCCTCCCCCCCTGTCCATCAAGGAATAACGATACCCAATTCCGACGACTTCATAGTACGGTTACTGCAACCTTTCGTAAATGACAAGGTGGAATAATATGGATTTCTGACCGGTGAGAAAATAATTCCGGGCAGTTGGTGGTAGGGCCCCTGAAGTGCATATGTACCAAATTTCATAGTCGTACGACGCATAGATTTCCCTCTACAAACTCAAAAGTATTATAGTATTTTCAAGCTTTTCATCCATAAGATTATTACCTTCATATCTCTAACACCATAGCTCGCCCCTTTACGTACCTTCGTTAATGCATCCGAACTCTGAACAAACCTCTGATGTGGACAGCACATGACTTTCCCTACGATCAATCCCGTGTCCATTTTCTCTCTTTTTTTAATAATTCATTAAACTGACTTTAATTGCACAAAATATTACGCATAATTAGTTGAAATGGCACTGAATTTTCACTTTTAAATTATTTATCGTTTTCATTTGGTAATGGGCGTATTTTCATATGCAGGGAAGCAGAAATGCGAAAAGACTGAAGTATATCTAGAGCGGCTAGTCCTAGAGTAATGGGGTTGGTCCTGTTCTTTTCATCGTCTAAAATTAAGTATAAAACAAACATTTAATGGATGCATTTGATTATACGTAATCTTTTATTTTAAAATTTGACAATTTTTCCGGGCCATATTGCAAAACAATGGCAGGTTCTTTTATCCCGAATAGTACCAAAATCTAATAAACACCAGATTAATCCACAAGTGACTTTCTTTCTCTACAATTGGATGGAATTTGGTCCATTAGCTTTGAGTTAGAGTGGATACATGCATTGCACAGACAGACAGACAGAAAGAAAGACAGACACACGCACACATACAGAGAGAGAGAGACGTCACGCTAAAAATAGTTTTTTCGTATTCTAGAGACCCTAAAACGTGTAGATCCGTCGAAAACTCGAGTTGGGATTGTCACGAACCCCCCCTCTGTCCATGCCAAGAGGACTGGGGAAAATGTTATTCTCGGCCAGCCATCTTGCTTCTTCGAAAGTTGTACCTTGGGCCACGCAATTTGATACTGCGGGGGTCAAGGACAGAAATTGGAGGGGAGGGGGGTGACAGCTGAAGAACGAAAATACTATCTTGCTGGACTCTCATCTGAATGGACGATAGAACTCGTGGAGTTCGAGTATTATGATGTATGAATCGAACAATCAAGAATATGTATATGTATATAAATATTCAGGTGTAATAAATGTGTTAGTGTTATTATAAAAAAGTGTTTTACATAAGCGTAGAGGAGGAAAGAACCATGGAACTGGCTCAAGGCGGTGAGCATTAAGAATAAAGACCAGTTTGGCACACTGGCTCAATCGACATGGGAAAATGCTAAACAAATGGAAACGGCAGGAATGCGTTCAAGCGCCTGAGTAGTTGTTATTGAAAGAAATTGGATAATGATATATCGGATGGAATCATATGGACTCAATTGTGTATTAAATTCTATGCACAGACCGACGTGAGTGATTTTCGGTATAGCCTGTAACGAAGAATCTCCGACCATAAGAAAAATTTATGACCTTCAGTATAGAAGAGATAAGTGGAAACTTTCACATTTTGGTGATGCTCTCTGAATTAAGCCGAATTTTGATTTTGAAATAATTATGAGTTTAAAGTGGGTCATTTTGTTTATGTAGAGGAAATTATTAATGGGGGGTAAATTATGGCTTTGCTGATAAGTACGAGAGATTCCTTGATGAGCAGTGACATGAGAAATATATGGATACAAATTTTAGATCAATATATAAATATGTTTAAATGCTGTATTGATAAGAAATGATATGAAATTGTTGCATAAAATTGTCGTAAATCTAGCATTAGTGAGAAATTTGTATATAGAAATTTAAATAATATTATTTGTAGGGTATTTTAATGTTAAGAGAAAGTTAAATGACATTATTTCTAAGGTGTTGTTAATGTATGTCATGTATGGTTGGGGAGCATAAATAGTTGTTATAAGTCCTGGAGTAAAGGATTAAGTGTTATTGGGGTGCAATTTCGAGCAATTGTAAGCTGACTTTTTTAGTGAAAGTGAGGAAGGCTGATCTTGTAAGGCTCTCGCAGAAAATTGGGAAGGCCGCAAGCTCTGAGTGCAACATGGTAGAATTAAGAAATATAATTTGCAGGAGCGAGGCTTATGAGGAAGAGATGGTAAGAAATTTATCATGTTCTATTAGGGAAGAAAGAGAGTGGAAGGGGAAGAGAAAGAGAATGAAGAGGCAAATAGAGAGAGGAACTGAGAGATCAGATTAAAAGAACTACAGAGAAATAGAAATAATAACAGTGATACCCAAGGGATAGGGAATTCGGTACAACGATTTTCGGCACGATTTCAATTCTTTCCCTTTTCATTACCATGTATTGTAGAGAAAATAATGAATCGCATCACATTTGATTATACTATCTTGTGTATAGTGGATATCACATTTTTCGTCTGTTTCAATTTGTTCCAGATATTGCTGAACATATTGTTGGTCTCGGAACGCTGCATCAGAAGATTGGGATGTTTACTTTCTGGATGGGTACTGAGCCTGTCGTCAGCGTAGTGCGTGCAGAAATTATTGAGGTAAGAAATGTCAGAAGATTAATTATAATAAATTCAAAACCATCATTAAGACGATATAGAAGGAGTGATATTTGGACATATTTAAGAATTCGAATGCTCAAGGGGACATGGGAAAAAATCATATTTTCTGCAGATATAATGCTTGAAAAAATTCACAGTGTTGTAAAAGTTATACGTATTTTGATCAAATATAGCATTTAAATATGGCAGCAGTGTTTCTTTCAGGCATATCTCCGGGGGTAGAATTTCACCCCCCTCCCCTCCGGAGACATTTTATGTTAACCTAGTTTCTATTTATGTGACACAGCTTTTAGATATTTTTATATATGGCAAATAGAAAACTTGTCCCCAACCCCTAAAATTTCTTCGCATTCTCGGCCAAAAAGTCCAGAAAGAAACACTGTGTGGTAGTGAATGGTGAAATACGTCAGTGTTTTGAGAACAGAATCGTTTACTGTGTGAATTAGTTGAGCATTTAATTGTTGGTCTATCGTATCTGACAGTTATCTTGTAATCTTGTAAGATTGTTGTCGAGTTATTTTCTGTATATTGTTCCTGTTTACAATTATTAGCGCTTTTAAATAAAAGCGTTTGTTTTCCAGATATCCGGACTCATTTTTGAATCCTGAGAGTACAACCACGATTTGAGGTGACCAGTTTCCTTCGCGATCAGTTTATTTCACTCATCAAATTTTCAGACCCTGCTAAAGCTGTATGTCTTTTGATGATAACAACTTTTACAGCTAGTCTGTGGTAAAAGTTTTAAATTTTTTACAAATGTTTTAAGCTAGTATCCGGAAGAAAATGAGCACGATATTCTAAAATTCATTAAAAACATCCTAAAAGTTTCTTAAAACTTTGTAAAGTACCCAAAAACTGTCTAAAATTACATGAAACCATCTGAAACGGTGCCAACTAACCAGTTACCCTAACAATTTACAAATATGTAACCCTATTAACATTAAATGGAATCTTCTTAAAATGAAAACTCATTAAAAGAAAAGGGAGAGACACACAGAGTTTAAGTTTTCAAAATCTAACGTTTATTAAAAATTTAACTTCACTTTTAAAGAACTTTTAAAACATATTACAACTTTTTAACTTCTCATAACAATTAAATTAAACATTATAAAATAAATAAAACGGCCGAACGTATAATGGTATATATACAAAACGTTAGAATACTAAAAGTTTAAGAAAACAGCATTTAATATTTAATTAAGTTATGTTAAAATTATAGAATTATTTGCCAAACGAGAATTTGGAATAAAAAGGAACATCAGTTAGCCAAAAAGGAAATTTAGAATATAATTAACATTCCAACTAAAAGTTAAAACCCCAAAGAAAAATCCAGGTTCTGGAGACTTACACTTTATAAGCCAAGGCGTCTTACTCATACCAAAACAATTAAACTTTTAAATAACGCAAAACTGGCAGAAACCATTAGAATTAGCTTTTAAAAATATTAAGGATTCAAGTACTATCCAATTACGAAGTGCCCAGGCAGCCTTTAAACTGCAATCTAAGGGTCGGCTGGGAAATAGTAATAAAATATAAATTACAGAAGAGAAGTTTCAAAAAACGGGCGATGCTCTTCGATCCTGATTGTGACGAATCACAATCTAGATCTGTCGAGTCACAGATTTTAGAATAACAGGAAAAGTTTCACGAGAAATAAAGGTGAGGGTGGCGTTTTTAATAAACGTGAGGATTGTGGGCACATCTGGGTCGACCAATTACAGAGATTCAGATCTATATGGAGAGTCCATTAAGACTTCCGTATAAGATCTGAATTTTATCCAAGTCGCAGGTCGCTGCTTTCATTTGGGGGAAGGCATTCAAAAACATTCAAAAATGTGTTTCGGGCTGAAATGGCTTTGAAAGGCTAATAGCATTTCTATAACGGATTGATTAAATTCATTTATTTTCCCAATTTCGGCAGTTTTGGTTGATTTAGAATTTTGAGTTTTATTAGTGGGGGGGGGGGAGCTCGGTAAAGTCGTCGGGGTTGTTTTGGAATAATTTGGCATATGACACATTTTTCGTTACGTACTTTGAATTAAATTTATTGTTGTTTGAGTTAGAATTAGTGGGGGGTCTGGGTCTAGGCTTAGGAAATTTCGGGCAGACTCTATAGCTAGCGGGATGCGCCCCACAGCAATTAGTACAAGTGCAGGGGGTGGACTTTACCTTGAGGCATTCAATTGTTTCATCGGGGCCTGCGCGTTTTACACAGTTAGGAGGGAGATAACAGGGTCGAGCCGAGTGGTGGTAGGACAGACAAGAAAAACATTGGCTAGCCTGAGCCCTTCTACTGTATCTTTCGATTTTTTCTTCTAATCCTAACATTTTTTATCTGGTAAATTTCAATATTTTCCGGGGTCTTAGGACACTGGATATAGAACAGGGACATTAAAATTTTATTTGTTCTAGGACCTTTGTATAATTGGGTAATATTGTTAAATTTAATTTTATGTTTTACAAGTTCAGATTTAATTAATTCTATATCCGTGGGGACGGGGAGGCCTCTGATCACAATTTTCAGAGGTTTGTCTTCATTTAGAAGAAAAGTCCTGTAGTGGATCTTGTCATTTCCTAACTTTCTCTGAATATCCATGTATTCCTCTCTGGAATTTACTATTATTTTTACAAAAGCGCCTCTCATGTTACCCTGGATGGATATGGCAATAACTTGTAGATCGGTCAAGTAACTGTGCCAATTGGCAGCAGGAACAATAAAAATTGGGAATGGATTTTCTTTAGAGACAGAATTAGCATTTTGTTCATCAGGTGCAGGTTTTAAAAATATCACCCGGATGTAGAGAGCCGTCACGGAACACAGTGGATGCAACCAATCCCAGCAGATGAAACCAAGAAGAGGCAACTCATGGCACAGAGAAAACGTCCATCTCCAGTAGAAATCCGGAAAAACGACCTTTCTACGAAGTCCAACTCCAAAGGGGATTCTCCATATCAGCCGGACGTCCAATAATGACGAAATCAAATCATTTCTCTAAACTGCTGCACCGGACTTCTGACATCAGAACGAAACCAAATCATGTGTCCGTCGTCTATTGGATTACGGAAATAACAATTCCATTCTTCATAGAGTTCACAGCTTGTCAGGATAAACAAATTCTTAATTTGCTGGCCAAACCCTCTCCGCAGACATCGTAAACAGCTCTGAACACAGTGGATTACTAATTAGATGACGGGAGTTCAAAGCATCCATTCAGTCTTTATAGACATAACAACTCTCTGCCATCAGGACAAGACAAATTCAGAGGGTCTTGAGTGTTTAGACTAAGCATCGCCTCCACGGCAGGAAAATAGACCGAACAAAGTTAAAAGGCCGCGAAATAAAAATGTTCGTTCCAATGAACGTTTGCAGGACAGCTTAATAGCTTACACCTCAAGTTCTAATCAACGAAAAAGCGCGCGAATTTACTTATATGCTGTCGAAAATCGCTGCCACACATAGTAAACAAAACTATCGATGAACGATAAAAGAATTAATTACAGGCTGTTTTAATATTACGGTTAATCAATCAAAAACTCAAAATTTTAAAAGAAAGAATAGAAATTTTAAAGCAAACGAAAATTAAAAAGAAATGAAGTGAAACGATTTGGAATATATTTCGGCAATAATTTAAAGTGGACGATTCTGAAAATATTAAAAAGCTGAAAATTGAGTAAAAATGAAAAATCTCAATACATCAACGAATTCTTAACCGGCAATAACAAATTTAGAATCAAGTCAAAGAGAACAAGAAAGATCAATCATGCTTAAAGCATTGATTATGAAACACTTTCCAACTTCAATGCAATTTTATTTAAAAAAGTCGAAAATGCAATACATTCCTCGGTAATATTTTAAAACTTATCACAATATTACATTGATTTATTATATTTGAAAACTTAAACTTTCATTGAAAAAAATGAACTTCATTCAAATGACGGCATTGAAATATAAATTGCCTGGTTTAAATATCTCTAAAATGCAATACATTCCACGGTAATATTTTTAAAACTATCATAATACTACGATAATTTATTATATTTGAAAACTTCATCGAAAACAACTGAAATTAATTCAAATGATGTCATAGAAAAAATAACACGCCTGGATCTCTCTATAAAAGCAGGATTTCATTCATAACTTTCTCCATTTCATTCATCACAATACTATAATAATTTATTTTATTTAAAAATTAAGACCATGGAGCTACAATTCATAAACTTTATGCTTAAAACTTCTTTGAAAAAAATCGTCCTTCTGTTTATAAAATCAATTAATATTTCATTCATATCAGCCATGCAGACTCCATGGACTGAATTATTTTGTGTTAAAGAAATACAGTAATTCTAATACAACTCATTCTACATATTTTGCTGTTTACATTTTACATAGGGGAAAAATAGGCTTAGTTGTAGAAATAATCAAATTTGAATGAGAATTTAAACTCAAATATATTGTCATTGTGTTGTTTTAGTATGTAGATGCACAGAATTTAAGCAGAAATAAAGTAGTTTTAGGATGGATACAACACTCAATATGAATTAAAAAGAACTTCAAAAAATCACGAATTTGAAACAAGATGGATGCCATATATCATTTTGAAGTGGGTCATGTGATCGTTTCATATCATGGTCACGTGATCGTTTCATATAAGATGTGTAATTATTATTTTAATTTTTATTTGAAAAACTACTGAATATATTTAGCTGAATTTTTTTTTATATATTTTATGGAACAATTTGAATATTACCTAAAATTTTCGAAGCAATTTGTGAATTTTAAATCCGCTTAAAAAATGTTTGAAAAATTAGGTCCCATAGGGCTCAATGTATTTCATTTTTTCAACCCGGGTTCAATCCAAAACTAATTGTGTGATATTATTTATTGATATTCCCATAGGTCCTACAGACCGTCTGAACAACATACTAAAATTTCATTTTGATTAAGTCATTTTTACGGCAGTTATCGTGCTAACGGACAGACAGACAGACAGACAGACAGACAGACAGACAGACAGAATGAACAAAGTCATAAACACTTTTCAACTTTGTTGTAAAGTGTTAATAAAAAGGGCAATTAATGGAACTACAAATTAGCTAATTTTAATAAATTTAAATTGCTAAAACCTAAAAAGAACGAACTTTCGCCATTTAGAACACAAAACCTGTGGAAAGGAATGCAGTTGGATAAGAATATCAAAAACCAAAGTAAATGGAAAATGGATAACTAAATTAAGAAAAGATATTAATAATACGTAAATAAGTCTCCTGAACCCGTTTAGGTTAAAAATAAAAATCCTAAAATTCACTAAATAACAAAAGCAACCCAGCGCTACAGATCCAATAATTACTTTCAACTGTGTGAGTGAATTTGCGACACTTTCCTTCGTTACGTTACTTAACAGAAAATTATTATTATTTTTTTATTTTAAACTTATGAAGGATTCTGTGTTAACTAATTATTTGTCAATCCTGAGAAAAATTCATCATTTGCACACTTCTGTAGCTCAGTCAAAAGTTTTGTTTTCCAAATTAAAATTAAAAATTTCAATTTTTTTAAATTAAAATTTACAAAGGATTTCGCTTATTATCTATCAGGTGAATAAAACCTCAAACAAATCTGTCAATTAAAAAAAACTGTAGCTTAGCCTAAAATTTTGTCTGAAGTAGAAGAAGAATTTTGTCAGAATCTTTAGAAGCTACGGATTTTTATTCGTAATTTTGTCAAAGTTATTTCATTTTTAACACTTTACAACAAAGTTGAAAAGTGTTTATGACTTTGTTCATTCTGTCTGTCTGTCTGTCTGTCTGTCTGTCTGTCTGTCTGTCTGTCTGTCTGTCTGTCTGTCTGTCCGTTAGCACGATAACTGCCGTAAAAATGAGTTTATCAAAATGAAATTTTAGTATGTTGTTCAGACGGTCTGTAGGACCTATGGGAATATAAATAAATAATATCACCCAATTAGTTTTTTATTGAACCCGGGTTGAAAAAATGAAATACATTGAACCCTATGGGACCGAATTTTTCAAACATTTTTTAAGCGGATTTAAAATTCACAAATTGCTTCGAAAATTTTAGGTAATAGTCAAATTGTTCCATAAAATATATAAAAAAAATTCAGCGAAATATATTCAGTAGTTTTTTAAATAAAAATTAAAATAATAATAACACCTCTTATATAAAGCGATTACGTGACCACGATATGAAAAGATCACATGACCCACTTCAAAATGATATATGGCATCCATCTTGTCTCAAAATCGTGATTTTTAAAGTTCTTTTATATTCATATTGAGTGTTGTATCCGTCCTAAAACCACTTTATTTTTGCTTAAATTCTGTGCAACTGCATACTGCATACTGCATATATATATATTTTTTTTTTTAATTTTACTTCTGGGTAAAGAATTTTTTCTTTTTTGATTCTTTAAGTATTTTCATTGTGTCGTTCTGCCAATGATCGGCGATCGAACGCTTCTTTAAGACGTGTCAAAGGACGACGCTGTGTATTTCACGTGAATGCGCATGGAAAAAACGGAGCGCGGGAATGGTCTTATTTCAAAACAGGCTATTTCGAAACTGAGTGGTGTTATCTGTATCTGTATTAGTTGAGTAGGGGTTAGTAAGGATTATTTAGGATTTGGACAGCCAGGGACATTCGTTACAAATAAACAACAAAAACAATAAATAACAAAAGGGTGTGCTGTTGCTAATGTGGTTCTTTTCCATTTACAGAAAATCCTCGCCAGTAGCATTTCCATTGAAAAATCATACGAGTACAGATTTCTGCACAAGTGGCTTGGAACTGGATTACTTACCAGGTTTGTTCAGACTGTGTCTTGGAGAAACAATGAAACCCATTTAGAATATTCACCGAAAAGAAGGACCATAGGTAAAGTAGGCAAATACTGATGGACTGAAAATAAAGAAAACCTCCGGTCTTGATCGTATTAGTAATCGCATCATTAAAAATCTCCTTGATCTCTATCTCTACTGGATTACCATGCAGTTAAATCATATGATGGACCATTGCTTTTTACCCCAATGTTGGAAGACCGCTGTCATTTTCCCTATTCCTAAAATTAACCAAAATCTCTCGCTTGCCGAGAACTTCAGACCAATAAGCCTGCTTTCAAGTTTTTCGAAAATCTATGAATTAGTGTTGCTTAGACGTTTGGATAGTTTCTGTCGTTCGAAAAACATTTTAATACCAGACCAGCATGGATTTCGAACTGGGCATTCAACGCAGTCCCAACTTATGCGTGTTGTTGAAACTATCCATCAAAACGCTACCAACAGACAGTATACTAGCATAGTATTTTTCGACGTCACCAAGACGTTTGATAAAACGTTTCTGCCAGGGCTTATTACCAAGTTAGTGCGGCTTGGAATTTCGACTCAACTTTTGACCATCCTCAACTCGTATTTCACTGATAGATTTTTCCGCGTACGAGTTGATAAAACTCTCTCTTCAATCCGACTAATCAGGGCCGGGATTCCTCAAGGAGAAAATCTCAGTGCACTGCTCTTCAGTATTTTCATCAACGATATTCCAAGCATACCACAAGTCAAGCTGGCCATCTTTGCAAATGACACAGCGCTTATCGCACGCAGCTGCTCACCACACAACTCCATTAACACACTCCAAAGTTACATTAAGAATAGCTTTGAGCACTGGTTCGTTACCTGAAGAATTAAAATTAACGCCTCGAAAAATGCAGTGTGCATCTTCAAACCCAACTACCGAAAAATCATTCATAACTTTTTTTAAAAATCTTTAACGAACACATCCCCTTCTCCCACTCCGTTAAGTACTTGGGCGTCACCTTAGACGCCCACATGACTTACGGAGAGCATATAAATTTAAAAGTTAAATCAGCACATAAAATTTATAGAGCCCTTGTACCCCTTCTCAGTAGAAAATCCCACCTTTTCTTTAATAATAAATTAATTATTCATAAACAGATCATCGTACCTGGCTTTTTGTACGCCTGTCCAGTTCGGGGGGCGGCGGCAAAAATCCACATTGAGAGATTGCAAACTTTCCAAAATAAAGTCTTGCGTTACATAGTCAATGCTCCTAGATATGACCAGAATGAAGTTATCCACCACAATTTGAAAGTCTCTGGCATTGCAGAGCATATTTGGCAACTTGCACGAAATTTTTACAAGAAAAACTCCAGTAGACCCTGTATGAGAGACGTAGATCAGATCTACAATACGATCACGCCTTTCTACCTCAGAAGCGCAGGCCTCCGACATCTTTTATCTGGCTCTCAAGAGAACAAATGGAAAAAGTGCCGATACCTCATCCCTCAAACAGGTGTTTCCTAGTTTTTAACATTTTTCCCTTCTTTGATCGAAGATAGATGGCGCCTCTGCATTTCAAGGACTTAGCCCTATTTCTCCCTTTTTTTTCGGTCCTGCCACAGGCCAATTGGAATGCTAGCTTCTGCCCGCATGCTTGCGTGTGACCGGTACTCACATCCACGTTTGTTCTCATCTCTGCATATTAATTATTATTAACTCTTACTTAAATTGTCATCAATGCAAACCTAATTTATAGTAAAACCTTAAATTAACTTTAAATTAATTTCTGGGTAACTTTCCATTTTTGTAACTTCTTAACTTTCAAGTAAACTTTATTTTAAATCTCAGTTCTTTCCTCAGTCCAATCTTTCTGATTGACTGACTGTATTCACGGTTCCCATCCCCCTTCCCTTTTCAACATTCTCGCCAGATCAGCCATCCAAGACAGATTCTACACATCTTATATATTGACAGCAACCTCCAAGAGCAGAGTGCATAGCACAACTTCAATATCGCTTTATCTAAACTACGCTGGACTCCACTGGAACTACGCTGGTTTCGAACCTGGGTAAAAATAGTAGTAGCAAGAGGCTAACCTAAAGTAAAAATAGCAGGAAGTGGTCAGTCAGATTGCCAGTTGCCCGCCACTCTGAAATTAGAGGGTGGCGAATGTAGAGTTCATTTCGATGATAATATTTTGCAATTTCATCCCAGAAGATCAACGGAAGAGCGTCGGCTGGCCAGTTCGGAGATCCAGGGTTCGATTCCCGGTTCTCCGCTGCTCCGATCTTCCGGTTCTCCCTGTTGAGCTGCAAGGCTCTTTACAATCTATTTACAGAAAAGAAATATATAAATTACTTTTTTCTATTACAAATAGCCGCAATTAAATAGATCTATAACAACTGATTTGCGTTTTTAAATTTTATACTGTTTTATATCATATCCTGTGTTAATTGGCTAAATTCTTAGCATATGATATCAAAAATAGATATAGCATTGAAAAATCATATCCTTATTCGTAAATATATGCTTTTTTTAAAACAAAATAACTTAAACTTTACATTTGTATTATAGATTAAAGTCAAGTTTTGCAGTCATACTAGCCATGTCAATGTTCTTAACTAATTTTCGGCCATAAATATCAATGATTTTACTACAAAATTTGTAGCCTATAGCGAAAATATCCTCAGCAACGTAAAATACAAGCATTTGTTTGTAATTTTCTCTCATTAAATGAAATATAACATAAATTTCAAATCTTTGCCATAATAGCCAATGCAGCCATTACGTGTGCTTGTCCGCCGGCACGAAATTGCTCACTCGTTACTAGTAGCAACGTGGAGTCCGTGAACACTTTCTATTGTTCTCTATATTAAAAAGTTGTAAATGTTGACATGATTGTTATTGTTCTTGCCAAAAAAAAATTCAAGCAATAGCTTGACAATGCTTCAACCATGAATATAAAGGGATGGAGTTAAAACTTCATATAGAGAAAACGCCATAATCGTTTGAAACAGTCCTTCAGGTGGCACTGTGTAAAATAAGTTCCATCGCATTATATGTATTTCTACTGGAAAAGGCTTGTTTTGAATTTAAAATATTTATTTAAACTGTTAATTTTACAAAATAAATAATCTCAACTTAGAACTCAATACTGCTTAGAACAAATGCAACTTAGAACTCAAACAATAAACAATGTCCCGACGTACTCAAATTTATTTTACCTTTCAATTTATTTTTGTCTCCATATATTCTGTACACTGTCCTATAAATAGAGAAAAAAATATTTATTCCTTCTACTCATCATTAGGGAACGTTAAAAATGATCAAAACATATATATACTAAACAAATTAACTTTATTGGATTTCTGAAACAGGATAATTGTAGAGAAATAAACATTTTAATATTGTTCATATCAAAGAACTTTTAATTATTACAGTAGTTTTACTATAGTATTTTGAGAACACGCATTTGTAGATGCATTTAAGTTCACAAAAGCGGCTTCATAGCAATCCAATTCAGTCATCATTAGTAACGCTAAAAAGTATTACGCAAATTGGATGTACGTTAATTCAGGACTGTCGTTAATACACGTTAATTCAGGACTGTCGTTAATGTGCCTTAATTCAGGACTGTCATTAATGTACATTAACTCAGGAATGTCATTAATGTACGTAGCCCCTGTTGGCTCAATTCGGAAATTTGCATGTCTAACCGATTTTTACTCGAAATCATCAATAATGAAAATTTCTGTTATCTGATTCGTCTGAATTTGCGGTTGTAATTTTAGAATGAAATAGTTTTCATTCTTCGGTTCGGTATAGGTATTATGCTTGCATACATTTTCTTTTCCTTACAGCACAGGGCAGAAATGGAAACTTAGGCGGAGACTTCTTACACCATCTTTCCATTTCCGTATACTTGAGGATTTCCTTCCAGTATTCAACCAGCAATCTCTGGTCCTGGTGCAGAAATTAAAATTCTTGGCAGATCAGGACTACATTGACATAACTCCTCTCACCGTGCTGTACACGCTGGATGCTATTTGCGGTAAGTATCATGCTATAAACTCTGACTTCGCAAAATTTATCTTGCATGAAAAAATCTATCTTACATATGCAAGTAATACCGGATGTTCGTGTTTATTACTTTCCTATATACATTGTACAATGTATAAGTAACATGTCGTGACGGTGTAAAGTATTGAGTCGAAAATTTGAATTCGAGTTTCTGACGGAAGAACATGTTTTAGCATTCCTGAACTCGAATCGAACGTGTTTGAGATGTGTGTTGTGAGTGCCCGTAAGTCTGTGGAAGCAATATCTGATGAAGGAGTTATTAAGTATGAATTACTACTTAGAAATCACCAACATAGGATTAGCTTATAATATTTCCTTTTATTTTCTTTTCATTTTTAGAAACTATAATGGGAGTTTCCATTGGAGCTCAAAAAGGAGATAATTCAGACTATGTTAAAGCTATTCATAAGTAAGCTGCTTCTCATTTATTACTTTCCTTAAAAATGAGTCATAAAACCTATTTGTTGAGAAAAATTGACTTATAAGCAATTATGAAAGAACACCTTTATTTCCGTTGCCTTACAGAACTTTTTTATAAAAAATTCTCATCATTATTCATTCTATTCATTTCTTTTTTATAAAAAAAAACAGTTTTAAATCAGTTATTCTTCTTTCTTGAGTTGAGTTGATAAATCCCCAACGCACGTGGTCTCCAACATCCTCCCCTCTTTGCAATTTCGACAAAATTGTAAAATTACAAATCTAATCTTTTGGGAATCTTTATAATACGTCCTGATCTCGAAATTTTAGTTTCAGGTATGATTGAGGATGAATGACAGTCACTGGATTCGTTTGGAACCTGAAAAGATTCTAAAGCAACGTCTGTTGTTGATGACGATACCTCTAATGGATATAGCCGTTGAAATGGTCTTATTCTTTCCCCGCTGGCCATCTTAACCTTTGCTACTCCTGCCAGTTCCGTCAGGACTAGGATAAATTTCCATGACTAAACCAAGGGGCCATTCAATTCTTTTTTTATCTGTTGAAACTAGAACTACATCTCCTACTCTTAAAGTTTCTTCTCTGCTTTGACCTCGATGTACTAGCATGGCTAAGTATTCATTACGGAACCTCATGCGTAAATCTTTTCGTAATTCATGGAGGTAACGCAATCTTCTATTGAAACTTTTGCTATCGATCACATCAAAATCTGTTACCTCATTGTTCGTAATATCTTGCATGAAACAGGCAGGGGTTAATGGCTCTAGTCCTTCAGCATTTCCTTCAACGTAAGGTAGAGGTCTAGAATTAATTGTAGCTTCACAGTCGCACAGAATTGTTTCAAGCTCTTCATACTTGACTACGGCTCTGCCTAATACTCTTAGTAATTCTTTGACCATCCTTACTAACCTTTCCCACCAGCCACCCCACCAAGCGGCTGTAGGAGGATTAAATTTCCACTGCATTTTCTTTACAGAGGAAAATGCTATGATTTCATTCCAATCAAGATTACGTAGTGCATTTTCGGCGCCAACAAAGTTAGTCCCATTATCAGTGTAAATTATACTGACTCTTCCTCGTCTGGCCATAAATCTTCTTAATGCCATAATGAAACTGTCTGTGGAAAGGGATTTCGTAAGCTCTAAATGAATTGCACGATAAATGGCACAAGTAAATAAAACAATCCAGACCTTTTCGTTTGAAGATAAGATCAGTGGCCCAGCGAGATCTATTCCAGTCACTTCAAAAACACTTGCATTCTTGATTCGATCACGAGGTAAAGGAGCAAATGGTGGTTCGATTGGCTTTGCTTTAAATCTTTTGCAAACGACACACTGGGAATTGACTTGCTTTGCTAACCTTTGAATTTCTGTGATCCAAGATCTCTAAGATTGCTGATCAAAGTTCTTAATCCTGCGTGCAGTAATTCTCTGTGTTTTTGATTAACTAATTTTCGTATAATGGGATGATCTCCTGGGAGTAGAATTGGACACTTCAAGTCCTCCTTCTCATCTCCGAGAATCAACCTTGTTCTTACTTTTAAGAGTCCTTCGTTGTCCCTGAAAGTCTGCATCTTTTTTAGAGTGTTAACTTTCTTCTCTGTGAAGCTATCCTTCTGTATTGTTTGAAATATCAATTTTTCAGCCGTTGAAACTTCTTCACTAGTCAGTTCTCCCTTTCTGCGTTCCTTTTCGTGACAATTATGTATGAACCGTAATAACCACGCCACCTTCTTTTGATTTTTGAGAAATTAGAAAAATAAGACAGGTCTGAAACTAGACTTGATTCATTACAGCTTACGCTTGATATAACGGTCTTCCTTTTTTCTGCATTTACTTCGTTTTCAGCGGCAGAAATTGATGAAGTGGGTCATTCTTGTGGTTCTAACTTTAACCAGTAAGGGCCTTCCCACCAACGACTCTTCAATAATGTACTAGCGTGACAGCCACGGGTCAACAGGTCTGCTACATTAAGAGTTCCGGGAATATGATACCAATTGTTAGAATTGGTGTACTGTCGAATCTCTTTTACCCTGTTGCCAACAAAAGCATTCCAATTTTCTTTATTTTTTATCCAAGTCAATGCTACCGATGAGTCGCTCCAAAAATATGATTCGCAGTTCGACAGATTCAAAATTTTGATGACTTGCACATATAGTCTAGTAGCAATAACAGCCAACATGAGTTCCAACCTCGAAATTGTAATTTCTTTTAATGGAGAAACTCTTGATTTGCTAAGTACAAGACTTACGGTTGTGTTTGTTCCATAGGATGTGCGTAGAAAAATGCAAGCTGCATATGCTGATTTACTAGCATCGCAAAAGGTGTGAAGACTTATTTTGCAATCATCAAACGTATCTGTTGAGAGTCTTCTTTGAACTTTACAATCATTTATCAAATGTATCTGTTCGAGCTACTTTTCGAACTCGTTTTTCAGTTCTTGTGGAAGTTCCGTGTCCCATCCATAATGTAGGATGAAAGCCTTTTGTAGGATTAATTTGGGAATCAGTGAAGTAGGACACGTTAAGCCAATAGGATCGAAAATACTCTGTGCTACTGATAATAATGTTCTTTTAGTGATTTTATCCTTAGGTATTGTAAATGAGTCGATGTGACAAAACATTGTATCATTTTCTGTATCCCACGTCATTCCCAAGACGGATACAAGCTTTCTGTTCACTTCTGTTTCTGTGAATTTTATTGGAGACGTAGTCCAATCCCTAAGATCAAACTGCGCAGCCATCATCAGTTCTTTAGATTCTCGTATGAATTTCCCTGCTTCTTCCTTTGTCTGCAGGCTAGTGACACAATTGTCAATGTAAAAAGACTGTTTAAGTCGTTCAGTGGTATTTTGTATGTTCGGTGGAGCATGTTCCAGGTGATAAGCAATTGTTGCTCCTAACAGAAACGGAATAGGAGACATGCAAAAAACAACTCTAATGTGTTTAAAAGTTTCTACTTCATTTCTCTCCTCATTCTTCCACCAGAGAAAGCGGGCAAAATCTCTGTCTCTTGGAGATAAACTAATCTGTAGAAAAGCCCTACGGATATCTGCTGTAACACCGATGGCATTTCTTCTGAACAAAGTCAACAATTTAGGAATCAGTTCGACTAAGTTCGGTCCTTTTTTGAGGCATGCATTTAAAAAGTTACCTTTCGAATCCTTGGCTGATGCGTCAAAAACTGGTCTGACCTTCGTCGTCAAACTGGAAAGTTTAATAACGGCATGATGAGGCAGATAATGTCCATGAATGGAGGTAATTTCATTGTTTGGCACACGTTCCACTACTCCTGACTGAAGCCATTCTTCAAATACATTTTCATACTCATTTGTGTATCCTATACGATCGAAACGTTTGGTAGTGCTTATAAGCCTTCTCATTGCAAGTTCTCTGTTGTCGTCTAAATCTGGATGCCCTTCTTTGAAAGGTAAACGTACTTCATAACGACTTTCTTCATTAACTTGTAGTGTTTTCTGGAAAAACTCAGTCACTTCATTATCTGAAATTTCCTTCGTTTTTGTTTCGGCTGGATCTCTGACACCAAGTGCATCCAGACTCCATAAATCAGCTAATTCTGAGTGACAGAGAAGAGTAATATTACTCAGTGTTGTACGGGATTTAATTTCTGGACCTTGAATTGTCCATCCTAATTCAGTTTTGATTACAGTTAAATTTTTATCCAAACGGACGACTGAATCAGTCATTAGCATACCTGAATAATCTGCTCCGATTAGTAAACCTATTTCTGGAGCACCTTCTCCTGCATCACTCAAAACTATATTCTGCTCTTTTAATAAGGGAAATAAATTTGGATTTTCTATCCGGGGAACAGAACTACATATTTTAGCTTGATCTAGTACAGACATCTAGTATTGATATTTTCCATCTATACTCTATATTGATATGTCATACACATTATGAGCTCTGGGTTTAATTTCTGATCCTCCGAATAAACAATGACTAAATGCCTCTTGGCCTGAGAATCTTAGATTTAGTCGTTTTGGAATATCACTACGAATGTACGACCTCTGTGAACCATTGTCAAAGAGTGCTCTCACTAATCTAGGTTTACCTTCACTTAATATTCGGACGAGCACTGTCTGGAGTAGAATCGGACCCCTTCGATGAGTTAATAGAACACTTGATTCACTCTTATTATTCGAAAATGGCTCTGCTGTTTTCTTTGGTTCTTTCTCTGCTTTCTTATTTGGCGACGAATTTGGCAGTTCAGAGCACATAATAACATTATGGCGTTTATCACAGATAAGGCATTTAACCATTGCCTTGCATCTTTTTGCATTGTGACCGACCCTTAAACAGATATAACAGGCTCCTTTTTTTCGAAGTAGTTCTCTTTTATTGTCCATAGAAAAATGTCTAACTTTGAAACACTCTGTTGAACTATGAGATGTCTTATTGCACCACAAACACATTTTTCCTGGCACTTTTACTTCGCCGGAGAAAATACAAGCAGCGGTAGGTATCGAAGAGTTATTGCTATGAGAGAAACTTGAACGAGCGATTTGCAGTCGTTCCTCACTTTCAACTTCTAGCTTCAAAAATTGTAAGAGAGACGTTAAGTGTTGTCAGTTTCATCGCCAATTTTAGCATTAAACCTCCTACGAGATCTCTCCCAAACTCTCAAAGTTTCTTCAGGAAGAGCCGATTCTACCAATGGGTACAACATAGAAGCATATTTTTCAGATGTAACACCCAAAGTTTCTAATGCCCGTAATTGAGTTTCTAATTTATCATAAAGTGTGCATAACGACTTGGCTCCCTTCTTTGCAACTTGTGCCAAGACCAAATTTAACAACTCTCGAACATATATTTCAATAAGTAATTCGTCTCTGGCAAAACGCGATTTTAGTTGTTCTAATGCTTTATGAAAATTGGATCCTGATGGAGGAAAACTTTCTACAAGTTCCTTGGCGACGTCTTCAGTGGCCTGAACCAAATACTGAAATTTATCATCGTCATCAATTGTTTTATCCTCATCGATTTTTCTGAACTGACCCCAGAAGCCGAGCCAATTTTTTATATCCCCATCAAAATGTTTCAGTTCTAATTTAGGTAACTTGAAATGTCGCTTACCTTGCCCAAAAACACTTTCTTGACCAATATTTAAATGATCGATTTCTTTCTCTTCTAATAAACCTTCATACTTGGTTTTCATGAGTATCCACCGGGTTTTATAATTTTCGGCACCATCGATTTCCTTGGCGAAATTTTCTTCATTGAAATCTTCTTCATCTAGCATTAAATCCTTGATAGAATTATCCAATTCAAATAAATGGGCCGCTCTATCCTCAAGTATCTTGAAATCGGGTATCACTTCTGCTTTCAGTTTCAGCATTGGAACGGCCGTTAATTTCAATTCTAATTGCTGCGCCGCCAATGTAAACAAACGCCTAGCTTGTTTTCTTTCCTTATTTAGTTTTTCCATCTTATAAATCCTGTCGCGGACGCCAGTTTTGTAGAGAAAAATTGACTTATAAGCAATTATGAAAGAACACCTTTATTTCCGTTGCCTTACAGAACCATTTCTTTTTTATAAAAAAAAAAACAGTTTTAAATCAGTTATTCTTCTTTCTTGAGTTGAGTTGATAAATCCCCAACGCACGTGGTCTCCAACACTATTGTCAGGTATGTAGCTGGTATATGGTTACCAGCTAATAAAATATTTCGATTGATTATTAAATAGGGAAATTGATTGATTATTAAATTGGGTTCTTGAAATCAATAACGAAGACTTTCAGAAAAATATGTTAAAATTATGAAAATATGTCTTATAAAAAACAGAAGGAGATGTTTGAAGCTGAACGTTGAAGGAACAAAGCCCAAGATTAATCTATTATACCACTGAATATGTACTTACTTATTTGTTCGTCCCAATGAAGTATTTATACTACCGGATGGTCAGAATTAAAACACCCCTACTCTGAGCTCTCTATACATCGAACTACTCAGTAGTGTAAAGGCTCCAAAATTGTTGAACCTACTATTCAAGACATGGGGAAAGGGATTACGCGAAAAAAAAATTAGTTCCAGAAACACCGATAGGTGGCACTGTACAACAGAAAATATGCTGAAAAGACACAAAATACACATTTGTAACACATTTTATTCGAACGTACCAAACATTCATATCACAAGTACCTTATCGATGCAAGGAATGCTGCTCAATATGGTTCCCTTCTTCAAGACGTAAAATCTGCAGTCTGTGGACAGCTTGTTCAACTGCGGATCGTAATTGGTCGATTGAGATGCTTCTCACATGCAGAGTAATACTGTCTTTCAAATCTGCCAAGGTTACCAGAAGTCCTCGATAAACAAGACTTTTTAAGTATCCCCACAGCCAAAAATCACAGGGATTAAGATCTGGAGAACGAGATGGCCAGGTTGTCGGAAACACACGACTAATTACTCTACCATTAGTAAAATGTTGCCGAAGAAACTGCTGTACACAGAATCCAATGTGTGGAGGCCCTCCATCTTGCATAAAGGTAATTAAATCAAGACATTGGTGCTGTTGCAGTTGGGGTACAACTAAATTTTCGAGCATGTTTTTGTACCTCCTGGCCGTCACGGCGCATGTCACAGGACCATTGGGAGTAGCCTCTTCGAAAAAGAAAGGTCCAAGAATGAATGTGGCTGTGAATCCACACCAGACTGTAACTTTCGGTGAGTGAAGTGGAATCTCTTGGAAAGTACGAGGGTTTTCCGTGTCCGAAATGCGATAGTTATGGGTGTTGACTGTTCCACTTAGATGGAAATGCGCTTCATCGCTCCATAGAATCTGCCATGGCCACAATGCATCCACTTCCACTCTAGCCATAAATGTCAATACAAAGATCAGTCGCTTCTCCCTGTCGACGGTCAGTAAGTGGTGTATGTGACTAATTTTGCCACGTGCGAAGGAGTGTCACGGCACTTGGGTGTTTGGTAATAAAATTTGGTAAGTCACTTGTGAACGAATCTGGTGCTGAATAGTTTTGGGTTCGATTCGGGATAAAAGTACCCGCCTTTTTTTGCAAAATGGCCAGCAAAAATTATCTGTATCCACTCTAGCTGAAAAGCTAATGAACCGAATTTCATAAAATTCGGTAGATAAGTCGCTTATGGATCACCCAAACTCATAATACATATTTTTGTAACATAAATAAATCCTTCATACGTTTCATTATTAATAAAAAAAAGTATATCTGATAATCTCCCAAATTAAACCATACAAAAACATGTTTTGACATATTGTCAAAACAAATCATCCCAGTGCTGGGGCAAGATGACAACTCGCAAATTTTGACCAAGACTTTTGATGTATTTAAAGAACGTACAAAACAGTAATAGAGTTTAAAGGTGTATAATCATTAATGAATTATGTTATTTACAAAAGTCACAGATGAATTTCCTTCCTTCGTATCCGGTACAGTTTTCATGCCACCAAGCGACGCATTGAGAGCAAGCACAGTATCCAGTCTTCGTCGGTTGGATCAATATAAAGTTCAACACAAGCTGGGCAGTTAATATCCTTGCTCTTTTGATCTTCGCTTACCTGTTGTAACGCAATGGTTTAGCAATTTTCTTCTTATTTCTCTGTATTTTCTTTTTCCATTTCATCCTTTGAATTTTGTTTCTCAAGCAAAAAATTTCTCATTAGTAAACTTGTTAAAACGACATTTTTCTTCTCATTTTTGTTGATTATTTTAACTTGTAATAAGGGTTAAAAGTTAAATATTGATGGAAGAGGGGAGCATCTTGATCTCGGAATTTGTTCACAGTTGGGATTATTCTACACTTTTAGTGTCTCTATCATTAGCACCTAAAGAAATAGAAGTGCTTTCCTTTGGGTCATTTTTCTTCTCTTTTTTGATCTTTTAACTTGTGGTAAGGGTTTAAAATTAAATATTGATGGACCCGGATCCCGGAATTTGTTCCCGAATTATTGATCCCGGAATTTGCTCACAGTTGGGATTATCTGCACCTTCAGTGTCACTATCATTAGCACCTAAAGAAATAGGCATGCTTTCCTTTGTGAAAGATGACGAACTTGGCGGGGGCAAGATGACACAGTCATCTTGCCCCCGCCAACTTGCCCCGAATGACTAAAAAAAACAACATGGCTGGTGTACAGTAAACTATGCATCAGATTAAAACTATGATAGATTAGCTGAGTATTTAATACTATAAGGTGCAACTATAAATTATATCAGAATTTTATGACTTACCTTTCAGTACCTCAAGCTTACTTAGCACAAGTTGAAAATAGTTTCACGGCCCTTAATAAAATTTGATTAAAAATATAAATTGTACGTGTAGCAAGAATGGGGCCTTCATGCGATCAGTTGCTTTGATACAGGGGATTGTACTTATGCTCGTCAAGTGCTGCCACCTAAGAATAAAGTCGTTAAAACTGTTATTCGTCATCTTGCCCAGCTTGTCATCTTACCCCGGTCTCCCCTACATAAGCTATCCTAACCGCTCTCCTACATAAGCTATCCTAACCGCACCCCTAACAGCATTTTTTTTTCACAGTGACGTAAGATTTACGTCACACTGTGACTTTGGGACGTCACAGGACGTCGCAGTAGGTCTCGACAATGTCATATTGAGGTCACAGCGGAGTCATTTCGGTCATTTTCATGGTCGTTTGTGACGTCGCATATTAACTTGTTTGTGACGTCACATTGTAATTGCCATTGTAATGTCGTCACATTGTTACGTGTTAATTAAATTGTGGAAGCGTCATATAATATAGTCACAATGAAGTTACAAAGATACTAATACGTAACTTCGCATAGAAGTCACAAATATGATGTCACATTGTGACCCAGGTGTCACGTGACTACAACGTCACTGTCACACATGTGACGATCTTTGCTGTGAGAGACATGTGCTAAAACTGCTCACGGTCATATAGAGCCCTTGTGGATTTTACATAGAACCATGATTCGTAACCATTACATTATGAACTGTAAGACGAGGAAACTACACGAACTCTGCTTAGAATCCCCAAAAAATTGCTTCTTGGGAGATGATACCATCCCCTTCAGCTGTCGTTGCAGAGAAACAAACTATTCGATAAACATACCACTATGTTGCGTATTGGTGGAAAAGTTAAAATTGAAAATGTTGTTTCTTAATGTAATTTTTTTTTCTACAGCCTAGCTGATTTTGTCAACAAACGTGCTGTTTATCCATGGCTCTGGAAAGACTTCCTCTTTGGACTAACCAGCATGGGAAGAAGTTTCAACAGAGATATTTCCATCTTGCATAATTTTACGGACAAGGTAAATGTTCAAAACTTCATCTCAATAAGAGAAGATAGTTCTAGATAAATAATCTCATAGACAGGATGAAAATTGGAGCTATAACTAAAGTATCCCTATTGAAAGCTATACTATCTAACCCGACGCATCCAGACAGCCCTTCTTAGCAACTGAATTTGTAGTAAAAGTCACAACCATGACTCAGTCTGATTTTTGAGGAAGCACTCAGACTAGTGATCTTCATAAACCATCATTAAATGTGAAATGTGCGCTCTGAAGAGCTAGCTCATCGACATTCATCGTGGTACCATAATAGAATAGCATCGTTGTAACAAGTTATTTCTTCAAATTTCTGTCCTACTTCCGTGTCCAAGAACAACTGTAAGTTATGTTGTTTCTAAGTGGAAACGCCTACGGTTGACAACAGTCTCATTACAAACTGATAGGCCGAACAAAATCACAGATAAATAGAGCATGGGCACGAGCATAAATAAACAACCTGATTAGTAGAATGCGCAGAAACGAAAGGGCAAAATGGCATTATTTTAACCATAGCGTGTAATGGTGAACGGACGATGATGGCCAGTAAAAATTGAAACTAAACCCATTAAATATCGAAATTGATCTTTGGGATGAAAATAAGTTATTTAGAATACTTGAATAATAACATATATTTAAAGATTTCATTTGCTAAAGTGCACTTTAAGTGATTTTAAATGAATGTACACTACCGCTCATTTTTACCGTAGCCACTAGCTAGCGTTCTAAAGATGTATACGTTTACTAGAAATTTCTGCAGTGTATATGCGAGCGGGAAGGGGAAAAGTACATAACGATTTTTCTTTAAAAAAACTCATGTATATATTGTACCTACCGAACTGGCCTCTATTCTTAATGCTCATCATCTTGAGCCAGTTTGATGGTTCTTTCCTGTACGCTTATGCGAAAGACTTAATTAGAATCATAAGACACATTTATTACATCTAAATATTTGCACATATACACAAATTCAAATTCATACATTATAATACTCGGGGCTCCGTGAGTCTTATCGTCCGTTCATATAATAGACACACTTGTTTTTGAAAAGTTGAAATTCATATTTACTAGATTTTGTAAAGTTCAAATCCGCCTTTGTTAACTTTTGCAATGTCGAAAATCATATTTGTTAATTTTTATAAAGTCGATATGTATATAGTGTTACTTTTTGAAAGGAAACAGCACACATGTTAAATCCGAAGTTATTTTCCATAAGAAAAATAAACACATTTGTTATTTTTGAATAGGTGAATTTCGCATTTGTTGTTTTTTATAAGTCGAAATTTAAATTTGTTAATTTTTGTGAGGTTTAAATTCGCGTTTGTTAATTGTTGGAAAACAAAAAACTTACGTTTGCTATTTTCACATGATAGAAATTCGTACTTCTTAATTTTCAGTCCATTTAAAAAATTGCTCGATGTGAGGAGGAGCAAACCTCATAATTAAAAAATTGCTTCATGTGGGGGAGGGTGTTACAATAATCACACAGGGCTTATAAACGTAATTCTCTTAAAATAGCATTCTATTCCATGCGTAGGGGGAAATTTCAAATCTATGGGTTTTCAAGACACACAATTAAAAAATGGTTCATGTGGCGGTTTTTAAGAGACACGTTTAAAAAAATCTGATGTGGGAACACATGACTTTCCTTATATAATGTAATGAATTTACTACTTTTACAGTAAAAAAAAAATCTGATGTGGGCAACACATGACTTTCCTTATATAATGTAATTAATTTACTACTTTTACAGTAAAAAAAAGTAGGTTTTTCTTATAGTAGATACTAATATTCTTTCCAAGATATTAAATTTTCGACAATTAGTCGTCAGTTTTATCCATTTGGCGAGATTTTCGTTAATTTGGCAACATTTCAAAAAAGTCGGCAAGTTGGCGACATTCCGCCAAATTCGTCGCCAAAATCTCGCCAAGCGTTATGCACTAAGAAAAAAGTTATTCTTACAGCAGATAAATGACTATTGGCGTTCAAATACAAAAGTATTATTCAAAGAATATTTTTTCATGAATGGAACGAGCTAGATCCACGAGAATGATGTCACTCAATTTATCGCATGGTATTACATATGAAAAGTGAACATGTTTCTTAATAGGAATTTTTTTTTTATGGGACTTTTTCATAATTTTTTTGAAAAATGTACAATATCTCGAGAACGGTTCATGTTAGCGTTCTAAAATTTATGCCAATCGTTTTCTAATGAAAAATTACATAAGAAATGTCTATTTGCGTAACTTTATTAGCGGTTTTGATTTTTTGACGATTTTTTCAAAATTTCATTCGAAAATTTAGGGGGGTTCTGAACATTCGATTACGTATAAAAACAATAGGCTACCAGTGTTTACGGATTGTGATTTTTGTACCGAATTTGGTTCGAATCGGTCCATTCGTTCGTCAGTTATCGTCTCCACAGACTCACTGACACACACACACACATACTTTCACACACACACACACATACACACACACAGACATCACTTCAAAAATGTTTGATTCGTGATCAGGGATGCTTGAAACGTCTCTCCCGTCGAAAACTCTAATTCGAATTTTCGACCCCGTCACAATACTTTCCTTATACATTATGTATATAAGGAAAGTAAAAATGCTTTTATCAAATTCTCAGCTCTCACATGTAAAAAAAATGCTTCTGTTGGATTCTTAGCTAACTTAGAAGAATATACATCAGTTTTTAAAGTCCCCTCTTTAAAACATTAAAACATAACCAAGTACACCCTTCCAACACAGTGTAGTGCTGGTGTTGCTATATAGACATAGTATACATACGTCATAGTAACTCGTAGAAAGATTCTTTAAAAGGAAATAACTTTTCCCTCCGCCTCGGTTGTGAAAAAGTCACCTTCATATCTTCGAAATTTACACATAAAAGTATAGTACCCTATGTCATTGCCAGGTGGCGCTAATAGTCCTGCTCTGCCACTGTTGTTGAACTCAAGGTATGAACCCCTAAAAAAGTTATATTAAAAAAATTTCAAAGTTCCAATCTTTAAAAAATCCCTAGTACTCGTCCAACCGCTAGGTGTCGCTGATGGTTCCATATGCTTTCGCTGTCGTGTTGCCACCCGTTAAAAAGTTTCTTTGAATTTTCGAAAAAGTCCAAAGTATATCTATAGTAGTTAGCCATTTCAACGTTAGGTGCCACTGATGGTTATGCTCCCTCCTCTGTCGTGTTGTCACTCCTTAAAAAGGTTCTTTGAATCTTTGGAAAAATCCAAAGTTCCTTCTTTAAAAAAAAATAATCCCTAATACCCCTCTCCGCCGCTAGGTGTCCCGGATGGTTCTTCTCCCTCCTCTGTCTTGGTGCCACCGCCTCAAAAGTTCCTACACGCTCCCTCCACCTCAAATTTCATTCATTTTAAAAATTAATTTTTAAAATATTAGTTTTCCTTAACATATCCCGTACAACACCACACAGACAATGCCTTTTCCATCCCCTGAAACTTTACTGAAACATGAAAACGCACAAAATTTTGCATTTTACAAAAATACCCTCCATCTAGGATCACCAGGTTCCGGCCGGAGGCAATTTTTCTCCCTCTGCTCCCTCCTTTGCCACAGAACTCTCCTTTATTGTCTACTAATACAGATGTATGCCACACTTAGTAAACTCAAGTCACTTCGCTAACGCAAAACGTGAGTGAAATTGGCTAGTTTCTATATATCTGTCATTTTCAACTCATTTCTATTGCAGGTTATAAAAGAGAAAAAGGAAAAGTTGTTATCAGGAAAGAATATTTCAGAAGAAGTCGATGAAAGTGAATATTTTACAAAAAAGCGCAAGACTTTCATGGACCTTTTGCTGGACATGCACATCAACGGGCAACAGCTGAGCGAAGCCGATATAAGGGAAGAAGTGGATACTTTCATGTTCGAGGTAAGCTAAATATTTTCAGAAAATATTACTCTCCTGAGGTGTTAAAAGTAGTTTGATACGTTTCTTAGAATATAGTAATGTAAAGAAAAAGTGTCAACCGGGCCTTGGATCTGTTGCAGTGTGAATTAGATCCCATAGGATCCCATCTATGGGTCACGTAATCTCTTCATATAATATGAGTGTAATTATTATTTTAATTTTCATTTAAAAAGCTATTGAATATATTTTGCTGAAATTTTTTTCATATTTTTTTGGGAATATTTATATGGGAATATTTTAATATTTTCTAAAACTTTCAAAGCAATTTGTAAATTTTAAAAATTCGCTTAAAAATGTTTGAAAAATTAGATCCCATAGGTTTCAATGTATTTCATTTTTTCAACCCGGGTTCAGTCCAAAACTGATTGGGTGATATTATTCATTTATATTCCCATAGATCCCACAGACCGTCCAACATACTAAAATTTCATTTTGATGAAGTCATTTTTACGGCAGTTATCGTACTAACGGACAAACAGACAGAATGAATGAACAAAGTCATAAACACTTTTCAACTATGCTGTAAATTGTTGAAAAAACATCATATTTTTTATTGAGATGAACTTTAAAAATATTCCAACACGGTTTTATATCTCTTACTAACGATATATGTCTTACTAATGATGTGAATTTCTGTCAAAAGTCGTACATTAATATTTCCAGCTTTTCAAAATCTCCCTGATAGACTAGTGCTACCGCAAATTAAACATAATCGCTGTTTGGCGCAAGGTCGGATCTCGCCAAACCTGCGATATTCAGTGCCATCTGTTGACAAAGAGTAACTTTTTGGATCAGTCTAACACCGCCTTAACTGAAAATTCTTGAAGTTCAAAAACAGCTTTCAAAAAATCGCCATATGATTTAATAGAAAGTTCCTTTTTTAGTAGCACCGTTTTCATTTACGAGTGACACTTCATTCTCTTGGAAACAATTGGATGATTCTTCCTTTCTTAGTTCGCTACAACAGGTGTTTTATTAACAAATTACTTTAAATTGGCCGTCAGTTTCCGCGTTGTGCAGGTTCCGTTTCACACAGGCGAAATAACATAAATGCCCTATATTTTTGGACGGGGCTTTCAGCTTCGCTCATGACAGTGTTCCGTTTCCTGCAGGTTCCATTTCAGGCAGGTTTGACTATATTCGATTTTATACCTAGAATATGAATTTAGTATCATATGAGTAGTTATTTTAAGTCTGCAGTAAGAGAAAAAACAGAAATATTCTGGTTTCGTAAAACATCAATTTTTGTACATCCCCCATTGCTGATATATTTCAACATACCTTCAACTATCTTTTCACGTATCCCTAGCGATATGTGTACCCAAGATTGGGAAACGTTGCTGTAGGCAGACTTAACGTGCACACTCATTGGTGATGGACGATTTCTGTAAGTGCGACTTCCGTACACCTCAAATTTTGTGCGATTTCCGTACAAATTTAACAATAACATGCGAATTCCGTACAATAATAATTATTAATTATTAATAATCAATCATTATTAATATATTATTTATTTAATTATAGCAAAATTTTCCCCTAAAATGGCGACCCACGGGGTCTGCTGGGGCAATAGTTACGACTTTGAATCAAAGATGTGATTATATGAATGTGATGATGGTTTCTTATATTATACTTTCCTTTCACACTTTGTCTAGACTTAGGACTGGCAGAGTAATGCTGGCGTGTTTAAAAAGCTTTTGCCCCTAGTAAGGAACCTCAATTGCATGAAGATAGTTAATTTTTTTTTACGGAAATCGCACAAAATTTGAGGTATACGGAAGTCGAACGTACGGAAATCTTCCGTAAACGACTCACTGGTCTTTCTGTGCAAAGTTATACGGATGCTTAAAGACTTAACGCTGTATATTGTAAGGAAACGGCACAAATTATAGCTTTTTTTTATTTTTGAGAATCAACAAGCTTTTAGTTGCTGCAACTGTATTTTTTACACTTTGTTTTTCAGGGGCATGACACCACGGCCGTGGGTATCACCTTTGCTTTGTACTGCATCGGGCTGTACCCCCATGTGCAGGAAAAGGTTATAAAAGAAATTGATGAAATTTTCGGCGATGATATTGAAAGGCCTGTAACTTTCGATGATACGAGGAATATGAAATACTTAGAATGCGTATTAAAGGTATGTTGTTAAAGAACTTTTGCTTTGCCTTTTGGTTAAGGTTTTCTTTGTTTGTTTTTGTCTTTCGCCTCAAGGTCGAACCAGGGCCAGATTAAGGCAGGGACCTCCCTTATAAAAGGGCTCCCGGAAGCCAATTATGAAGAAAAAGCAAAGTATACATCTGATTATGTTATTACTTTCCTTATATACAATAATGTATAAGGAAAGTATTGTGATGGGGTCGAAAATTCGAATACGAGTTTTCGACGGAAGAGCACGTTTCAAGCATCTCTAATCACGAATCGAACATTTTTGAGGTGATGTGTGTGTGTGTGTGTGTGTGTGTGTGTGAAAGTATGTGTGTGTGGGTGGGTGTGGGTGTGGTTGTGGGTGTGTGTCAGTGAGTGTGTGGAGACAATAACTGACGAACAAATAGACCGATTCGAACGAAATTTGGTACAAAAATCACAATCCATGAATATTGGAAGCCTATTGTTTTCAAACGCAATCAAATATTCAGAACCTCCCTAAATTTTCAAGTGAATTTTTGAAAACATTATTAAAAAATCAAAACCATTAATAAAGTTGCTCAAATAGACATTTCTTATGTAATTTTGCATTAAAAAGCGATTGATATAAATTTCAGAACGCTAGCGCAAACCGTTCTCGAAATATTACACATTTTTCAAAAAAATTATCAAAAAATCATATAAAATAAAAAAAGTATTACCTATTGAAGAACATGTTCACTTTCATATGTAATATCATGCGATAAATTGGGTGACATCATTCTCGTGGATCTAGATTCTAGATCGTTCCATTCATGAAAAAGATACTTTGAGTAATACTTTTGTATTTGAACTGAGCGCAAATAATCATTTATCTGCTGTAAGAATAACTTATTTCTCCGCCCATAACGCTTGGCGAGATTTTGGCGAAGAATTTGGTAGAATGTCGCCAACTTGGCGACTTGCTTAAATGCTGCTTAATTAACGAAAAACTCGTCAAATCGATAAAAATGAGGCTAAATCAATGAAAATGACTCATTAACGAAAATTCAATATCTTGGAAAGAATATAAGTATCTACTATAAGAATAACCTATTGTTTTTACTGTTAAAGTAGTAAATTCATTGCATTATATAAGGAAAGTCATGTGTTGCCCACATCAGATTTTTCTTTATTAAGAAAAGGTTAAACTTATTTCCAAATTTAAGAAAAGCTTGTGTATAAAATAATATATAGGTTTTTAAAAAAAATTATCAATCTTTTCCTATTCTATAGTATAAGATAATACTAAGGAAATTTTCTACAATAGCTGAAAAAGTATTAAGTATCACATACTCATTGTTGTATAGGATTTTATAACATTCTCTAAAAGTTGGGATGTAGTACTGCTTAAAGATTATCAATGGTGTCATTCTTTCAATACGCTCCATTTTCAGTATAAAAGCTTGATTCTTAATGTTATTCTTGTATATGAATGTAATTAATAGCCGCTAATGCAGGACATATGTGACCGCAAGACACTTATCGACTCAGCAGGTGTTGCTACACTTTTTTAAAAGTTACAAAACATTTTCATTTACCTAAAGAAAGGCCCATCTTTACAAATTAATTTAGTTTCTCTAGTTGGGTTGCAAGTCAATCTGACAGCTCGTTCGTACGTGGACTATATTCTATAACCAATTGCTGTCAAGCCGCTCAAGTTCTATTTACCAACAAGACAACGCTCGACTACATACTGCATGGCTTTCTTAACTTTGTCTTCAAGGATTTAATACCCTTCCATGTCCATGGCCATCCAGGTCTCCGAACCTACCACTAATAGAATAAGTCTGGGATATTCTGGGAAGGCAATTGCAGCCTTCTTAGAATACCACGGAATTGGCTGACCACTTGCAACATTTGTGGCAGAATCTTTCGCAGAGAGACCTGAGCAAATAAATTGACTTGTATACCTGCCATGGGAGGGTTTACCAATTGCTAAAATGCCATCTTATTGACATCATTTCTTAATAAAACGGTTTTTGCTTCCAAATTCTTATCGTTTGCGTATCTCTTCAAAAGATACGTACATGCCGAGTTTCAAGACTGTAGCTGAATTTCTTATGTGTGCCTATAATTTTTGCAACAGAGTGTATTTCAAATATAACGAGTAATAGAATAAAGCTAGTTACTGTTTGTAATTTCTCATTCTATGTAATATAGTACAGAGAAAGCATTGTTTTCACGAAAATTCTCGAATTCAAGATTTTGATGTCAATATATGTTTTAAGACCTCCTGAATACGTTTTGACAATTTTTGGAGTGATGCCCGTCTGTGGTCGATTTGTAACCGCAAATGTCAATAGATTCTCATGAAACTTCATATCCGGCTTTGTTATCAAAGATCTAGAACTAAATAGAATTTCTTTTTTAATTCGAGCGAAAACTTCGAAATTTTATATTTTTTTATCATAACAGCATATGACAAAATTTTACATAATCATGCATAAAAGGGATTATTTATGGTTCAATGGCAGCGAGACTTAATAGTTTCAATCATTGTTGTGAAAACTGACCGCGATATAATTTTCTTTCCTCGTGACGTCATTAACACCCCTGGGGGGAAAGTTCAGCCCCGCCGAAGAATACATTGTGGAATATAGTATCAATCAAAAGATTTTGTCATGCTCTTTAAAGTCAGAGGTATAGGGAAACAAACCTTAAGTGGATGCTATACCTCCATAATTGATTACAAAATAACAGTTCACTGAAATATTTGCATAAAAGGTACAAAATTATAATATGAATATCTGCACATGACTACATAGGGCTTACCTTTTAATTACATTTTCGACTAGTTACCTTCTAATTAGTTTCAATACCTATCGGGAGTTACCAGAGTGAACTGCCCATCGTGGATTATATGTAGATCGTAAACACTATTAAAAACAATTATTTAACAATAAGGAGTTTTGAGAGGCATTAAAAAGGCATTTAATTCGTTAGCAAAAACTCATTATTTATTAAATTCAATTATTGATTATATTATTATTATCAATTTAGCACTTTACTTTTACTATTAGTATATCGATCATGATCACTTAATTTCAGTTTCACATTCATTATAGATGCAAGAGCTATCTATATAAGTAGGGAAGGGTAGGGGATTCTGGACCACAGAGGTACCGGGGGTACGGATCCGGCACCATACTTTAACATGGGTTTATTTCCGATGCTATTTGTCCCATGTTATAACACAGGTGCACCAGATCGCGAGAGGTGTAGCTTCCACCATCATGTGATCTTTCCATGAAGGGGTGATATTTTCAGTTATTGCTTGTCAGGATATTTTAGAGGTTACAATAAAATGTATAATGCCATTCATTTCATTTTTTTTTTCATTTTTCTAGGTATCAACATCAACACACCTTTCAAAAATTAACAAATGCAATTTTGTACGCAGTAAAATTTAACAGAATTGAATTTCAACTTTTCAAAAACTAACAAATGCAATTTTCAAAGTTTTAAAAAGAGCATGTTTGCTAATTTTCCTATGGAAAATAACATGTGTTTTCGCATGTTTGTTATTTTTAAGCGAAATTTAACAAATACGTATTTTCAACTTTCGAAAAATCGCAAATACGTGTTTTTCACGTTTCAAAAATTAACAAATGTGATTTTCAACTTTTCAAAAACTAACAAATGTGATTTTCAACGTCTCAAATACAACATGTGTGCTAATTTTCCTATGGAAAATAACATATGTTTTCGCATGTGTGCTATTTTTAGACAAAATTTAACACAAGTTTTCAACTTTCAAAATTTAGCAAATGTAAGTTTTTAACACTTCAAAAATCAACAAATGTAAATTTCAACTTTTCAAAAACTAACAAATGTGATTTTTAATCTTTCAAAAATTGCATGTGTGCTAATTTCCCTATGGGAAAATAAAATGTGTTTTCGCGTGTGTGCTAGTTTTAGCTAAATTTTAACAAATACAAGTTTTCAACTATCAAAAACATAACAAATGTTTCAACGTTTAAAAAATTAACAAATGTGAATTTTAGCTTTTAAAAAACTAAAAAATGTAATTGTCGAGGTTTCAAAACCAACATGTCTGCTAATTTTCGTATGAATAATAATATGTGTTTTTGCATCTGTGTTAATTTTAAGCGAAATTTAACAACTACGTGTTTTCAAATTTCAAAATTTAACAAATGTAAGTTTTCAACTTTCAAAAACCAACAAATGTATTTTCGATGTTTCAAAAACTAACATATGTGATTTTCGATGTTTCAAAAACCGCATGTGTACTAATTTTCCTATGGAAAATAACACCTGTTTTTGCAAGTGTGCTATTTCCATTCAAAATTTAACAAATATGTACAAGTTTTCAACTTTCAGAATTTAACAAATGTAAGCTTTCCATGTTTCAAAAATTAAGAAATGTGATTTTTTCATCACTCAATAATTTACAATACAATTTTTATATTCCCAAAAATTAATAAAGATGTATTTTAAAAGGTTCATACTCATATATGTTTTAGAATTCACTATGTTTTAGTGATACAATCACTTCTACATTGATAATGTTTTGAATATTTAGTTCAAGAGAATCCATATCGGCTCTTAGCAGTTATTCTTTATAGAAAATCGTAAACTTCCTTTTTCCAACCCATAGGGTAGAAACGTGTAAATCATATGTTTCACAGGAGGAAGGTTCCCATATCCCTTCAAGGTAATATCTCACATATACACTCATTACCATAAAAATTTGCGCACCAAGAAGGAGTTGTCAGAATCGAACGAAATTTTATATATGCGAGTGCAATGTTGACATAAGTAAGAGATTACAAAATCGAAGCAGAAGGATCATTTATTACAGGAAAAACTACAAATGAATGGAGGTTCTGGTACCCTGTTGGGCCACCTCTAGCGTGAATACACGATGAAATACGGACGGGCATTGAGGCATACAGGTCCCGTATGGTGTCCTGCGCCATCTCATTCCACAGTTGTAAGCGCGCCTCTAGTTCGACCAAATTCGTAAGCTGTCCAACTTACCTTTCCAAGTGATCCCAGACATGCTCGATCGGTGACAAATCTGGGGATCGGGCAGGTTAATAACTTTAAATCAAAAAAATAAACTTTATTATAAACTTTAAATCAAAAAAAGTCATAAACTTTAAATCAAAATATACTCTTAATTTCACTCATGTGCTATACGCTTCATACTATAATTTTACAGCAAGCATTAAATTTTACTCCGATTCCCTAAATTTCTAATTACCCATGCACCATTTCTTAGGTGATTTTATCAACTCAATAAAATTCGCAATGTTTTATTAATTTTTATCATTACTACTATATACGTTTTCTTCAATTCACACAATTTTTACCATGTCTAGGTTTAATATACATCATAAATACATACTCCATATTCAGTAAGTGTTAGCGCGAATTTACATAAAGGCAAAAAAAAGGCATTATAGGTGCCATCAATATTTATTAGCGAATACACATAAATAAAAATACAGCATTTTTATAATTTAGAACATTTCTATTCATCTAATCTCACGCAGAATTCTCACGCTTATATTCATTAACATCAACATCCATTTTTAGAATTCGATTAAAAGTCCAACCAGACTCTCGTTGCAAAAACTCTTCAAATGATTCATTTATCTTGAGAAAAGCATCATCTACCTGAGGTGGAAGATTCTCTTCAAGCAAACTAGCAACAGTCTAACTTCTAAAATGATTAGTAATAAATTGCATTTACCCATTTTCATCCGGCTGCGTCAGTTTCACCTCCAACACTGCATAGCACTTAATTTGCCCAAAGTCCACCATTTTGTTCTCCAAGACAGTTAATAATAGAGGGCGAACCTCATTGAAAAAATATCAACATATCAAGGTTAACATCATCTTTAGGTGAAATTGTGATAGCACGTCTAACGCATCCTTCATACTTATATGGAAATTCTCTGATCTAGGAAAATCAACTTTAATTCTTTTAGATGTGGATATCTCCGATTCAGCTTTATGTTTCACAAGCATATGATGTTTTAAAATAGAAACATGATCAAACTTTTTAAAACATTCTATACATTCATGATATTTAGAAGATCTAACAGAAGAATCTTTATCTATACTATTGATATGTACTTTAACATGGCGTAATAAGTTATTCTTTCTATTAAAAGCTTTGAGGTCGGTTTCGGCCGACCTCCTTCCCGGCCACTCAAATTCTTGCTGTAAGCCTTGGGGCCAGCCGAATGGTCTGGGCCTTCAACACTCATTACATGCAGGGCGCGGTAGCTCAGTGGTTAGCGTGCGGGAGTTGCACTCGGTAGGCCCGGGTTCGATTTCCTCCGCTGCCAAAACTGCGGCCGTGTTCAAGCGGAATACGATCACGTTAAACATGTGGGTTCGTAGGTCCTTCCGAGAGGTTGGTGGTAGGGGAATGAGGGTACGGTCCCTGTGGATGCCTCCCCCACTGGGTGCCGGTCTAAATTAGGTGGCTCTTCCCGGCAGTCCAAACAGTTACCTTTCACCTTTCTGGTAGGTCACTCAAATTCCTGCTGTAAGCCCTAGGGCCAGCCGAGCGGTCTGGGCCTTCAACACTCATTACATGACACACTCATTACATGTCCACTCCCGGCCGTCCAAATTGCTGCTCAAGTCTTAGGATGAGTCGGACGGTCTGGGTTTTCCACATTCCATACTCATTACATGCCCGGCAGTCCAAATTGCTGTTCAAGGCCTCGGATGAGTCGGACGGTCTGGGTTTTCCACACTCATTACATGATTTTCCCGGCCGCCCATCTTGTTGCTCTATGTCGTTGGGTGAGCCGGACGGTCTGGGTTTCGACACTCATTACATGAGGTCGAACCGTCTGGGTCTCAACAAGAACACTCATTACATGATTTTGTTGCTCGTGCCTTAGGGCGAGTCGAGTGGTTCTTAACCTGGGGTGCCAAAAACCCAGACCGTCCGACTCATCCCAGGATATAGAGCAACTTTTTGGACCAATATAGAACCAATATAGACTAGGATATAGACCAACTTTTTAACCTGGAGTGGGTGCATCCTTGGAGGTGCGAGAAAGCATGTCCAGGGGTGCGAGAGTAGTTTCTAAATTTTCGATGGAAACTATCGCCTGTCAGAAACTATCAATGCTATGTCGACTTTTGGGACCTCCACTCCTATCCTCTGTACCTTTGCCTCAGATAACACTAAAATGCACCAGGCTAGAAAATCCTATTTACTGAGAAATATTTTACTCTGCAGTAATAAAAACTTCTCTTTTGAATCAATAATCACATTTTTAGGTTGTATTAATTATTTCTTCTTCGAATAAATTGCAGAATTTTGTTTTTAAAGGGAATTGTCATCAGGGTAGTATTTTTTATGCCTTTCCAACTGACTTTGTAACGCCTGAGTAGCTTCCAGACAAAATTTAAAGCGAAAAGAGCAAACACCGGGAAGTAGCTACATCTATCTACTTTTAGCCTGTTAGATAAATGCAAGCACAAATGTTTCTCAAGTGCCCCAATAGATGGCATCGCACGTTTTCGCATACTCTAAGTACGAACGTCAACGAGGTGGTTTGACGCAGAAATGAATACTAATTTTCTTTAATTTACCAACGTTAATCAGTGACTAAAGCTCATACTGGATACGATCAGCTGATTACATAAAGGTTTTCTAAAAATTTTGAAAAATTATAATTATTATTGTATTGATTGTAGTAACCCTCGTTATGTCGAAAAAACGCAAGACGATTATATTGCTTATAGATTCACTTGTACAAAAGAAAAAGATGGTATTCAAAGACCACAATGCATTATGTTGCAAAGCATTTTCAAACTCCAATCTTAAGCCGTCAAAGTTGTTAGAGAATTTCAACAATCAGCATGGTGGTGAATCCGCAGGATGTACTCTTAACATCTTGAAGTCTAAGAGGGCTCGATTTGATACCAGCGGTACTATCACAAAATTTGACGTTGAAGCAGATTAAAAGCCCTTGTTAGATGCTTTTTATCAAGTGGCATATCTGTGTGATAAGAAAAGAAAAGATCATACAATAGCTGATGAATTGGTAAAACCACGTGCACTTGAATTTACAAAAATTGTATCGGGTTCTGTAGCACACAGGAAAATTCAGCAGATTCCGTTATCGAGCGACATGATTTGATCGCGCATTCAAGATCTCAGTGTTGATATTTTACTGCAAGTAGTAGAAGATATCAAAGCCTGCCCTCTAAAAGTGAGTATTCAACTGAAGGAGTCAACTGATGTTGATAATTGCAGTCAGCTGTTGGTATTTGTGCGATACATTCTGGAAAAAGAAATGTTGGAAGAATTTTTATTTTGTGAGTCACTATAATTGACAAAAGGAATTGATGTTTTCAATCATATTGAAAACTTTTTTTTAAAACATCAAATACCCATGAATGTGATAGGTTCAATTTGCACTGATGGTGCCCCTGCAATGTTGGGCAAAAATTCTGGATTTTTTTTCATACATCAAGACAGAAATACCGTAAGTTACAATAACTCATTGTATGTTGCGCCGTCATGCACTTGCATCAAAAGTTTTGCCAGAGAATTTAAAACAACATTTAACTACTGCAGTAAATGCAGTTAAGTATATCTGAGAACGTGACCTTAATCATCGTATCTTTCGTGCTTTATGTGAAGAAATAGGTGCTGTTCATACTGTGCTTCCTTATCACACTGAAGTACGGTGGCTCTCCAAGGGCCGCATTCCAAACAGGGTTTTTGAATTGTCAGAGAATGTCGACTTACCAGATATATTTAGCCATCTGAATGAATTAAACACATCAATGCAAGGATTTGGTGAGAACTTAATAACAGCTAGGGAAAAAGTATCTTCATTTATTGAAAAACTTAAACTTTGGAAATGTCAAGTTGAAAATGGGAATTTAGCAAATTTTCCTTTGCTTGATTCAATCGTTCTGGAAAATGAGAAAAAAATAATTATACCTGAAATTGCAATATACCCCCAACAATTGAGTGAATCATTTTATGGAAACTTTACCACGAGAAATATTAGCAAAGTTTAGAGATGGGTACTGGATCCATTTCTATTTGACCCCGATGCAATGGACGACGGTGATTTAATGAAAGACGATCTTATTGAAATACGAGCTAATGCACATATTCAAATGTAATTTGAAAAACTGGATTTATAGAACAATTCTGGTGTACACAGTTAGAATCTTATCCACAGCTGGCAAAAGCAGCATTGCAGACACTTCTACCATTTGCCATCACCTACCTATGTGAAATGGGATTTTCATCACTTTTGCACATAAAAACAAAAGCCAAAAATCGCTTAAATACAAGCGATGACTTACGCGTGGCTCTTTCAAAAAAGGATCCTCGCTTCAAAAGTATTAGTATGAATAAACAACAGCAACGTAGCCATTAAATATTGAGATATTGTTTTCTATGTATATGTATATTTTTTAATAAATAAATTATCTTGCAATAGATGTAATTTCCTAAATAAAAAAAATAGAAACACATTTTTCAAGGGGGTGCGAGAACTTATTTTTAGATTCATGGGGGAGCCAGTCGATCACTAAAAAGGTTAAGAATCACTGGCAATGATGAATCTTTTGATGTCTAGTCGGGCTCTGCTTCTGAACAATAACTCTATTACAAGTAGTACATACCTAACAAAGATAAAAATTCAATACTTTAATGTAAACATGTCATAAATTCACTCAGACAATGTAATGCATTTTCATAACACTTAAAGTAATCATACATTCTTCATACCATTCCGATAGAAATCATACCAAAATTGTTAATAAACACTAAGTAATAGCTCTTCATAGATACTATGAACACGTTTCACATGCCCTAATCCATTTAGAATACATCTCCATATCACATATAAGTGTTAAAGCAGGTTTCCAACATAGTGAAATTCAATACCATACCTAATATTTACTAATATAACACTCATCCCCATAGTCCTTTTTACTTTCCTTATATACATAATGTATAAGGAAAGTATTGTGACGGGGTCGAAAATTCGAATTCGAGTTTCGATGGGAGAGCACGTTTCAAGCATCCCTGATGACGAATCAAACATTTTTGAAGTGATGTCTGGGGGTGTGTGTGTGTCAGTGGGTCTGTGGAGACGATAACTGACGAACGAATGGACCGATTCGAACCAAATTTGGTACAAAAATCACAATCTGTAAACACTGGAAGCCTTTTGTTTTTATACGCAATCGAAAGTTCAGAACCCCCCTAAATTTTCGAATGAAATTTTGAAAAAATTGTCAAAAAATCAAAACCAATAATAAAGTTACGCAAATAGACATTTCTTATGTAATTTTTCATTAGAAAACGATTGACATAAATTTTAGAACGCTAACATGAACCGTTCTCGAGATATTGCACATTTTTCAAAAAAATTATCAAAAAGTCATATAAAATAGAAAAAAAAATATTTCCTATTGAGAAACATGTTCACTTTTCATATATAATATCATGCGATAAATTGGGTGACATCATTCTCGTGGATCTAGCTCGTTCCATTCATGAAAAAAGATGCTTTGAGTAATACTTTTGCATTTGAACGCCAATTTATCTGCTGTAAGAATAACTTATTTCTTCGTCCATAACGCTTGGCGAGATTTTGGCGACGAAATTGGCGGAATGTCGCCAACTTGGCGACTTTTTGAAATGTTGCCAAATTAACGAAAATCTCGCCAAATGGATAAAAATGACGCTAAATCAATGAAAATGGCGACTAATTGTGGAAAATTCAATATCTAATAAGCTATATAATATATAAATATATAATAATTGTTATATAATATATGTCGAAAATTCAATATCTAATAAGTTATATAATATATAAATATATAATAATAGTTATTTAATATATGTCGAAAATTCAATATCTAATAAGTTATATATATATATATATATATATAGCATAGTAAATATATTAAAATAAAATTATTTCACAGTTATCCAATTTTTCTCCAGAAGTTGGCGCAATGCAGCACATTCTCCTAAAGTAACATACAAGATTCATATGAAAAAGAGGGGAAATGACCAAATGCAAGGCATAAAATGGTAGAGGGGGATGGCGACCCCTCTTTCCCGTTTAAAAGACTGCTTTTATGCCCGGGCAACACTCACGGTACCAATGCCATGCAGAAGCCATACTTCCGTAAATGTGTCAAATCAAAAACACTCGAAAAAGTGCAAAGAAAACAAATAGGAATCGACCAGGATCGCAAGGGAAAGAATGATTTATTCAACAACATCAATCTGGAAAATCTATATGAAATTTTGAAGGAACTACATGAAATATATGACTTAAAAGAGCATATTACATTCAGAAAATACGAGGACTTGATTCGCATTGTGTTGTTTGAAAACATCTTATTTGATGGCACCAACTATTTTAAACAGGTTAAGGGTATTCCGATGGGAGGGGGATGTTCATCCCTGCTCGCCGATCTATACTTGTGTAAATTTGAAAATGGCACTCATATATTACATGAAATGCCATATTTTCGTTTCGTTGACGATGTCCTTATTGGGCAATATAAGAATACACCCCAATTTGATTTTACTTTTTATCCAAAAGAACTGGAATTGATTGAGAATATAAGTAAGGAGGCAGATAGTGTTGATTTTCTAGATATCACACTAAAACATGACAGTAGATATGGTACTTATACCGTCTTATATGACAAGAGAAACAATTTCAATATAAAAATCAACCGCATTATTGATTGGAGGTCCAATTTGACCAAAAACATTTTCAGAAATGTCGTCATTGGTCACCTCAAAAGAAATCAACGCATTAATACTTTCAAGTCTGATTGCATCATGCATAATAGGAATATTATGAAGGAGGCAATAAAACGTAATTATCCAATTGGCTTCCTGAAATGTTATTATAATTCCCTATTTAATACAAAAAAGGGAGAAAATGCTTACTTAAAGGATATGGCAGAGGTATAGAACGATGAAAGTGAAAATAACGAATAGCGCATGCGTGGACTTCTGTTATATATGATGCACTCCATCTTAACCGACAGGTGCATTTGCTGCATTTCCATTCTTTCCCTTGCGATCCTGGTCGATTCCTATTTGTTTTCTTTGCACTTTTTCGAGTGTTTTTGATTTGACACATTTTCGGAAGTATGGATTCTGCATGGCATTGGTACCGTGAGTGTTGCCCGGGCATAAAAGCAGTCTTTTAAACGGGAAAGAGGGGTCGCCATCCCCCTCTACCATTTTATGCCTTGCATTTGGTCATTTCCCCTCTTTTTCATATGAATCTTATATATATATATATATATATATATAACTTATTTCTTCGTCCATAACGCTTGGCGAGATTTTGGCGACGAAATTGGCGGAATGTCGCCAACTTGACGACTTTTTGAAATGTTGCCAAATTAACGAAAATCTCGCCAAATGGATAAAAATGACGATAAATCAATGAAAATGACGACTAATTGTCGAATATTCAATATCTTGGAAAGGATATTAGTATCTACTAGAAGAAAAACTTATTTATTTTACTGTAAAAGTAGTAAATTCATTTCATTATATAAGGAAAGTCATGTGTTGCCCACATCAGATTTTTTTTCTTGTATAACGGATATATTTCGGTTTAGATTATCACATTTCAAACATGCGATTACACACATGCGAAAACACATGTTATTTCCATAGGAAAATTAGCACACTTGCTGTTTTTAAAACGTTGAAAATCGCATATGTTAGTTTTTGAAAAATTGAAATTCACTTTTATTAAATTTTACTACGTACAAAATTACATTTGTTAATTTTTGAAAGGTTTGTTGGTTTTTATACCTAGAAAATTGAAAAAAAAAATGAAATGAATGGTATTATACATTTTATTATAATCCCTAAAATATCCTGAGCAATACTTCTTATCTACTCGTTAATTAAAATCACCCTTCTAACACTCCTCTAACTGAAAATATCACCTCCTTTATGGAAAGGTCACGTACCAGTGGAAGCTGCACCTCTCTGAGTCAACATAGGAAAAATAGCCCCCGAAATAAGCCCATGTTAAAGTATGATACCGGATCCGTATCCCCGGTACTTCTGTGATCCAGAACCCCCTACCCTGCCCTACTTATATATAACACTTCAAATTTCATCAATATTAACACATATTCAGTTTCATAAATATTAACATATTTTAATACAATTGTTCAAACTAATAACCTTATTCAAAATTATCAGTTTGCAATTGCTAATTATCAACTCAGTACTCAGTTATGTATGATTATCTATTCTTCATTAACAACTATATTTTTAATTAACAAATCTATGGAATAAAATAAGATAATGAAAAAGATTTCTCACATAGTTCAATTTCTGCAGGTTTTCATTGTAGTCCTGTTTCCTTAATTCACGGCATATAATTTTTAATCCCCAATTAATAATAGATAGTTCATTATCGTAAATAGGGCACTTGATTATTCAGAGAGTCTATGAAAGTCACTATCACACAGGTAGCATAGTTCCATACTAAAAAAATTTGATGTGGGCAGCACATGACTTTCCTTATATAATTCAATGAATTTACTACTTTTACAGTAATAAAAAATAGATTATTTTTATAGAAAATATTTATATTCTTTCCAAGATATTGAATTTTCGTCAATGAGTCGTCATTTTCATTGATTTAGCGTCATTTTTATCCATTTTTCGAGTTTTTCGTTAATTTAGCAACATTTAAAAAAGTCGCCAAGTTGGCGACATTCCACCAAATTCCTCGCCAAAATCTCGCCAAGCATGATAGACAAAGAAATAAGTTATTCTTACAGCAGATAAATGACTATTTGCGTTCAAATACAAAAGTATTACTCAAAGTATCCTTTTTCATGAATGGAACAAGATAGATCTACGAGAATGATGTCACCAAATTTATCGCATAGTATTACATATGAAAAGTGAACATGTTTCTCAATAGGAAATATTTTTTTTATTTTGTATGACTTTTTGATAATTTGTTTGAAAAATGTGCAATATCTCGAGAACGGTTCATGTTAGCGTTCTAAAATTTATGTCAATCGTTTTCTAATGAAACATTATATAAGAAATGTCTATTTGCGTAACTTTATTAGAGGTTTTGATTTTTTCAAAATTTCACTCGAAAATTTAGGGGGGTTCTGAACATTTGATTATGAAAACAATAGGCTTTCAGTGTTTATGGATTGTGATTTTTGTACCAAATTTCTTTCGAATCGGTCCATTCGTTCGTCAGTTATCGTCTCCACAGACTCACTGACACACACACACACACACATCACCTCAAAAATGTTCAATTCGTGATTAGGGATGCTTGAAACGTGCTCTTCCGTCGAAAACTCGTATTCGAATTTTTGACCCCGTCACAATACTTTCCTTATACATTATTGTATATAAGGAAAGTAATTTGTTTTGCCAGAATGTAGAAATTTACATCATCGAGATTCGCGCTATATGAGGATCTTACCCTTTCGTAGGTGTCCAAAAGATGTAAACAGTTTTCGTAATGTAGCTGAATGTTTATCAGGCCCATCACGCATCAATAAGCTTTTGATTATACCATCTCTCGTTCCAAACGTATTCATCTCAAGTAAATAAATCTCAATCTCCTACTCTTAGGAACTCGGAGTAATATCAAATATTCCACGGCAGTAATATTATTCACCTCGAATTAATATATAGCAGATCTCTAAAATTTCATAGTACCATAAATATCAAATTTGAGTTCATCATTGCAAATCGGACCCTTGATTACTGTACACTATATGGTTTGTGAAAGTTATACATGCATATAAGACACCACCGTTACTATTCAAGGCAGGATGGGGTGCAGCAAGAACCACAAAAGATGCAACCTATTCTTGAGGTTCCAAATATCGTAATGACGAAAAGCGAAGGCAAGCAAGGCCCCTGAAAAAGAGCCAGCCTAAGGCAATGCTATCTAGTTGAGATTCTATCCAGAAATATGTATCTCTATCTGTCTTCGAAAGAAAACTTATCTTATTTCTTAACCTAATTACTTCCAAAAATCGTCCGCGCTCACCTATATTAAAACTTCGATCCAATCACATAACGTGTATTACTCCAATGACAAGAGGTTAGAGTTAGGGTTAAATTAATGACACCCCCATTCGGTACTTACTACTCACATCTTAGACTCGTCGCCTCGTACAAGCGTTCCCATAGTCTGGCGACTTAATTTTTTACGTGCCTAAAATAACACTAAGAATCACCGAGTACTTGATCGCCCTACCGTGACAATTCTATATAGCAATAGTCGACAACTCCTATTAATTGAAAAATGAATGTCGGTATTTGCAACAGGATTCCCCTTTATGTATATACTCCATTTAAGAAAACGCAGACCACTAGACGATTAAAATGTCCACATAAGTGACAGAGAAAATCCTATTTACTGCAGATCTAGAATTTCTCATATCATCAGGAGAATTGAAGAACGTGCTGCAGAAGTTCAGTGAACTGGATGGTACTAAAGACCTAAGGGTAAACCGCAAATACATGGGAGGTTCCTTCGAGTCAGGGCTGTCAGTCTCCTAAGCTAATAAAGGCGTTCTTGAATAAGAGGATTAAATTCGAAGTAAATAATATTTTTAATTGTAAAAGGGTAAATATGTCTGATAATTAATTTATCACGACGAAAGGTAACATGCTGTAACTGTAATCATTTGGACCCACAATACCGATTTTTCAAAAAATTTCTTGTAAAATTCGAAAGAAAAAAAAGTTACTAAAAATGGATTCTGGTATGGGAAAGTCAAGTTGAGACAGGCTCTCCAGTTAATTTTATTTTTATAACCACATACAGGTGTGAGAAAAATATATTTCTTTATTATTATTTGCATAACCAACATACATGGCTGGAAAAAATTTGCTGATAATTTTTTTCACTTTCAGGAAAGTCAGAGATTATTTCCCTCTGTTCCAGTCATTGGAAGAAAAACGAATGAATATATACAGTTCGGTAAGTTTCTGTTCTAAACCTAAAACCATATTTTGTTTTATAGTTCGTGTAACATACTTTACTAGCTGCGGGGAGTCGCAGTTAGTTGCTAGTGTTTAAAGCATGACTGATTAAAAATACACGGTACATGCGCTTACAGACTCCAAGATGAGTGAAATCAGACCGATATAACGGAATAGAGAAATATATAGCCCAAGTGCTCCTCTCCCAAAAGAAAATAACAGCTGATTAAAAACTCACTTTCATCGATTCAGTAAGATATCCACTGCCTTTCCTTTCAAATAAATTTGAATTCCAGATGTGTGAAAACCCAGGAAACCGTTTCAGTGGTTGATATAGAAATTGCATTTAATGGGGGAAGGCACTTAAAGCAAGGGCGTCTTGAGGGCCAAGCAATCCAAGCGACCTCTTAGGGCCACGTATTTGGAAAGGGCCTCAAATTTTTGCACGCTATTTTTATTGGACTTTTCTTGCATTTTTTTAAAAGACTGATTAGTGGACTATAACTAATCCAACGTTTTCTTGTATTTTATATACACTACGTGACAGTGAAAGTGAGACACCAAGAAGGAGTTAGCAGAAAAATATGCAATTTGCAGGGTAGAGGCAGCGCAGCTCATCGAGTTATGTAAATGATGCGAAATGAGCAGCTGTCCCGCGCACGTTGAGTGAGATATAAGGGAAGGAATCTGCAGAATCGGCAATAGTCGCGCCGCTCTGTCTGCCAAGGAAATAATTTTGCAATTGTTTTTGTATCAGAGGAAACGTATAGTAGCAGAGAATGCCAGGCCGCCGCCAACCGAGGCAGTTCCAGCAGACAGACGATTTCACGAGGGGTATAGTGATCGGACTCAGAAGGGCAGGTTGGTCCATCCGTCAAATCTCAGCGGACAGCCACCTACACGCGTCCACGGGGTGCACCGGCTGTGGCGAAGATGGTTGGAACAAGGAAATATGGCACGTTTGAGGGGTGCCGGTAAAGCCAGAGCGATGTTATCACCTGTGGACCGACGCATCCGCCGGCAAGCGTTGGCTGCCCCACAGGCCACTTCCGTCGCCCTTTTACAGCATGTGCAAGACACCCTTGATGCTCCCATATCGATCAGGAAGATTGGTCGCCGACGACCTACACTCAGGGAGCCCATTAAGAAGACTGTCATTGACCTAACAGTGCAGACGCCTTCGTTTGCAATGGTTGTTGTTGAGATCCAGACCGTCCGACCTACCAGAAAGGTGTAAGGCAACTGTTTGGACGGCCGGGAAGTGCCACCCAATTTAGATCGGAACCCAGTGGGGGAGGCATCCACACGGATCGTTTGCAATGGTGTCGGGCTAGAGCCACGTGAACGGCGGAATGGCACAAGGTCGTGTTCTCAGACGAGTCACGCTTCTGTTTCCGCAATGACAGTCGCCGTGTACGAGTCTGGCGGCGAAGTGATGACCGGTCCAATCCGGCCGCATCTGTGAAAGGCCACACCGTGCGAGAACGCGCCATCATGGTTTGGGACGCCATCGCCTACTACAGCAGGTTACCTCTGGTCCGTAGTGAGGGCACTATGACGGCACCAACGATACGTGGATGACGTACTGCGGCCGGTGACACTACCCTTCTTTCAGTGAGTGTCCAATGCTATTTACCAGCAGGATAACGCCCGACGACACGGCACGCAACAGCCAGCATGCCCCGCAAGATACCCAGGTTCTTCCTTGGCCACCAATCTCACATATCTCACACAAATCGAACACGTCTGGGAGATGATTGGACGTCGCTTGCGTGCGCTGGCACCGTCGTGTTCAGAAGACGAACTCTGGCAAATGGTTGACAGAGAATGGGCAGCTATCCCTCAGGACACCATCCGCAGGCTCATTGACTCTGTACCTAGACTTGTTGCTTCCATTATCGCCGTCCGATGTGGTTCTATAACCTACTGATCAGATGGTGTTATCGCTCAGTGTATAGGTGTATCATGTTGCAATAAAAATCACTTATTGCTCTCTCTCTCTCTGCCGATTTTCATCACTTTCTGCCCACTCCTTCCTGGTGTCTCATTTTCACTGTCACGTAGTGTAATTCTGCATTTTATCATTAGTTATTTGTATATCAGTTTGCATTTGTCTTTACAACGTTTCGGCTACAACCTTTTATAGAATTATAGTTGAGCACATTGCGAGATCACGACACTGTAATACCCACGGTGCGTACTCCCTTTGGGCTCCGGTGGTTTTAATGTAGGCTTTATAGCATTTCGTGTTTGTTTTCGTTACTAAGAATTTTGGTAGTGATTTCAGGCCAACTCAGTGAACCTCGGATTAAAAGAATTTCGATAATCTTTATTCCTTCTTCCTGCTTGAGCTATTAGTAGAGGATCTTTAGATATTAGATAAAAAAAAAACTATAGTTACATAACCATGGTCGGATTATCTATTGGAAATATTTCGGGCACATGAATATTTTTATGTCATAAGCAAAGGCCCCCCAAAATATTGTTGACCTGGGCGGAAGCAAAATTCCATGTCAAAATTTAAAGTTAAAAAACAATAATGAATCCGTATTTCTTTTTGCACTTGTAAAAATACATAAATAAATTGTATAATCGATATTTTGGATTATTATCCATTTCTGGATTTGTGACGTTCTACTGCATTTATTCATCAGACTCTTATGAAAGTTCGCTTGAGGCCTTAGAAAATCTAATGACGCTGCTGGCTAAAAGACACAGCTTGTATAAAATTAATGCATATCCATGAACAAGACAAGGCTATAACTCGTATTTATATCTCAGCATAGTTCTGTATAAATAGTAATAAGCACAGTATGCATAGAATTCAGCAGACTGTTTTGATCTCATACCGCTATAGTAAATGCAAATGCGGGATATAATATATTGTTAGGAACGTGTAAAGTGCTCTCACTGTAATGTCTTTTGAAAACTAGACGAGGAAAAACACCCGTACAGGCAACCTTTCTCATGACGTGAATCTATGGTTGTCATGTGCTGAAGTTCGAGGAAGGGCTGCCAGACTTAATGATTTATCGCCAATTTGGTGGCATTTCGAAAGTTCGAGAAACACCTCGAAATAACGAATGTTCTACCTACGAGACATGAGAGATTTCTAGAAGTTTCTATAGAAAGTCTATAAAAGGCGTCATCGCTCAGTTGGAGAGCAGTTGACGTGATACGAGCTACATTGAACTGTGATATTCGTCAATATTCTGAGAATACTAACGGCGATTTTAAGAAATTAGTGGAGCATTTATTTGCTGTTTTACTGTACTTGACTGTTGTTTAGTGACCTTGTGAGATAGTTATCGAGCTGTTTTCTGTATATTATTTCTGCTTACGCTGTGCTTGCAAATAAAATAATTAGTTTTCCAGAAATTTATACTCATTTTTGTATCTTGAGCGCACACAAAGGGTACGTCGTAACAATATGCATATTTTTCTAAATGGCAGTATTCGTTGATTTAAATCAATTTTTTTTAATCATTTATTTAAATCAGGTATTGTTCAGGAGGTAACCATGCTTTATCAAATTATTATTTTATTCTAATTGATTTAAAGAAATATATAATTCAAAAAATAAAATATATTACTGAATTAAAAAAAAATAATTAACATTTTTAATTAACTAAGCTTTGTTATACATCTAAAATATATTTCAATTTTTAGAACTAATCACTTTTTGCAAGTTTTAAAATAAATTCAGTTACTTTTTTTTTAATTTGAAAATTTAACATTAACCTAGGCTTTCTTTTCTTTTCGCCCGATACGAAAAGTAAGTTATTGGATATTTCTGTCATCCCAAAGTACTTTCATGCAAAGAAAAACAAAACCTTTAAACAGTCAGGGAATTTTGAAAAGGACTCTTCATCCCAAACGCATTTTAAATTGTAACTATGATTTTCAACATTACGGGTTATGCCTCTGATTATATAAATGTGCCACTAATAAGAACCATCGGATGAATAATTTAAATTAAAATTTCTATATGGTTTAATAATGGGAAAAACCCCTTTACTCCATTTCCAAAATTCATAAAATGGGTATAACATTAAGTTATTTATAAAGTGAAGTTTTTATTTTTAAAAGTTTAAAAAAAAAATCAAATCCTATTTAAATTTTTAAAAATCTGATTTCAGTAAAAAGAAAATCATTTTATTTATTTATTTTTTTTTTTAAATCACAAACCCTGCTAAACGGGCGCTGGTTCAATACGGAAACTCCGTATTGAAATAGAGCAAGAATGTTTTTTGTTCTAAACGAGCGTTCTGGGCGTTTATGATCGTGTAATTTGAAATTAAAAGTTCAGTTTGTTACTCTACTAGAACGAATTACCTGGAGCTGTCTGAGTCTCGAGTTTTTTTCATGGAATACTTATAATAATGTTACAATTTTATTTATAAACATTCAAATCTCTATAAAATTCGGGATTCTAAATCCTACTATCGAAGCTTCAACTGTCCGGAATTCCCGCCGTTTTTTCCCACGCGTTTTATAGATTTTTTAACAGCCGCAAAGGAAATTCCAGCCTATAAAATAATTTAAAAACTAATCGAAATTAAAAAATAAATAAATAAAGTCGAGGTGCACCTACTCAGGTCCTGAAGTACCTGAGTGCCAAATTTCATGATCGTACGACGCTTATGCTGTTATTACACGGGCAATTTTTATTGCCGAACTTTGGCGATTTCGCCCGTCAATCATACTTTAGGCTCCTCCTCTTTAACAGGTCCCTTCTCTCTAATCTCGCAGATTTCATTTCAGAAAACATTCTTTTGTGTGTTTTACTTATAATTTGAATCTTTTATATCCTAAAGGTGTCTGTAATTTGTTAAACGTTCTATTATTATTTTTCCACCTCCAGACTTTAGAAATTCCTCCCAGCAATGATACTTTAGACCCCGCTTTTCTAAAACGCCCCTCCTTTCTAGTACCGCCGAGTTCATTCCAAGAAGAATTATTTAGTGACTTTTTTTCGTATAATTTTGAGTTTTATATGCCACAGGTGTCTGTAATGTGGTAAAAGTTCTATTATTAGTTTTACATCTCCAGACTTCAGCAATTCCGCCCGGCAATGATACTGTAAGCCCCTCCTTTCTAGCAGGCCCTCCCTGTTTAGTGCCGCCGATTTCAGGAAGCATTCTTTAGTGTGTTTTTTCGTATAATTTGGATATTTTATATCCCACAGGTGTCTGTAATTTGGTAGACGTTCTATTATTTTTTCCATCTCCAGATTCTAACGTAATTTAGCTGCTTCGACGTATTACAGTCGCCATCGCCATCTTGAATGCAAATGAGAAGAGGAAAGGCGGAGCGTAGTGACGTCCAATTTTATCGTCCTCTGATTAGGTCGCCGCTCAGAAATTGAGCAACTTTTATTGCCGAGTACGAAGGAATTGAGACAATTTGGAGGCAAGATTTCTTCCCATTGAAATGTATGGCGTTGCTGCAAAATTGCTGGAAGGAATTGCTCCGTGTAATAACACCATAAGACGCCAGATTACCCGCTACAGACTGAGGCTCCTATATGTAGTAGACTGAGACAGACAGTCACGCAGACATCTTCCTTTATTAAGTAAGAATTCATTTTCCTATTTTTATTCTTCTGTTAAAACTTGTCTTATGGTGTTATTACACGGAGCAATTACGTTAGAATCTGGAGATGGAAAAAATAATAGAACTTCTACCAAATTACAGACACCTGTGGTATAAAATATCCAAATTATACGAAAACACACACTAAAGAATGCGTTACCTTACACCTTTCTGGTAGGTCGGACGGTTTGGGTCGCAACAACAACAACACTAAAGAATGCTTACTGAAATCGGCGGCACTAAACAGGGAGGCCTGTTAGAAAGGAGGGACTTACAGTATCATTGCCGGGCGGAATTGCTGAAGTCTGGAGATGTAAAAATAATAATAGAACTCTTACCAAATTATAGACACCTGTGGCATATAAAAGATCCAAATTATACGAAAAAAACCCACTAAATAATGCTTCTTGGAATGAACTCGGCTGTATTAGAAAGGAGGGGCGTTTTAGAAAGGCGGGGCCTAAAGTATCATTGCCGGGAGGAATTTTTAAAGTCTGGAGATGGAAAAATAATAATAGAACGTTTAACAAATTACAGACACCTTTAGGATATAAAAGATTCAAATTATATGAAAAACACACCAAAGAATGCTTTCTGAAATGAAATCTGCGAGATTAGAGAGAAGGGACTTGTTAAAGAGGAGGAGCCTAAAGTATGATTGACGTGCGGAATTGCCGAAGTTCGGCAATAAAAATTGCCTTTGTAATAAATAGCACCATTAGGGAAAAAAAGGAAAAATGAAAATATTAAATTTTTCTTCACGTATTCCCTGTATCTAGACTAGAGCCCCTATGTATATATAGGAGCCTTATTTCATTGGCTTACGTGCTGTTGACGTCGAAAGTAGGAGGTGATCACAATAATGTGATTCGACCCTGTACATAGATATGCCACCCAACAGACTTGATTTTCCATTTAAAGCGGATTTCGACTTTTCCTCATCCATATTAAAATATAGGGTATTCTCTTGAACACAACAGCGCAATAATGCGCGTTCAAATCTTTTTGGAATTTATTGGGGGTGATAGAATGAAATATGAAGCATCTGTTGGACTCAGAAAATACGAGGATAATTAATAAAATAATAAACTATAAATTAAAAACTGACGCAATCTAAGAAATTTGTAGTTCTTCAATTATTCAATAGATGGCGCATCTCGCCAAACTTGTGATATTCAGCGCCATCTGTCAACAGAAGGTAAGTTTTTGGATCGGTCTAACTCCGCCTAAACAGGCAAAGATATAATAGACTAAGATTTAAAACCATTTCTTGTTTCATGACGGTAATTCTTGATAATATTTTTCAAATTTTATTTTTACAGAAGGATTTACAATTCCCAAGAATACAACAATACACTGTCACCTGATTTCCCTCCACAGAAATCCTCGAGATTTTCCAAATCCCGAAGTGTTTGATCCTGAAAGATTTCTACCCGAAAATTCCTTGTCAAGACATCCCTATGCTTATGTTCCATTTTCGGCTGGTCCCAGAAATTGCATAGGTAATATTGTACAACACTAAAGATGTATAATCATAAACTGTGTACTCTACAAAGTATTCAAAGTTCGGGGATGATTAAAACGTGCTTTTTCGTCGAAAATTCGAATTTTTGACACTGGCACTAACGATGTGCGTCAGAAAATTTTCCTGGAAATGAAATATTTTCGGAAATTTTTCCGCTATGTTTTTCCACTTTTCCTTTTTTCTCCCTAATTCATTTAAAAATGAAATGCAATACGCTTTCCACACTGTTTTTTGAAAAGTAGGTAACTTTACAAGAAGCCTTTGATCATTTAGTTAATTTTGAGGAGGAAAGGGAATAATGCTTTATTTTAAAGAAAAGGGATAGGCAAGAATTAAAAAGGTACAAGTCTCATTTTACTTATTCTAATTAAAAAAAATGGGTAATATTTTTAGAAGACTATTCTTTCAGCAATAAATTCTCTAAAATTTATGAAAATATAAGAAATATGGAATATTTGCGCAAGTGATTTGGCCGAAGGAAAATATTTTAACAGACTAAATATATACTTACCTCAATGTCCACCAAATTGTATCTTTTATTTCATAGTACTAGCCATTCAATTATAAACAGGTATTTCAAACAATTTTTAATATTATTATATACTAGCAGTATACCCGTTTCTTCGTATGAAAATATAATATAAAGAAGTTTAACATTCACAATTATGTGTAAATTCCTATTGTATTCTAAATGACTTTGTTATTCAAAATATTCTATTTAAATATTTAATTTAATTCTTCTAAAAAATGTTTAAGAATCTATGGGCTCGATATACAAAATTATCTTCAGAGGCAGATCTGAAGAATAAAGCATCCTGGTCCAGTTAGTAAACAAATTTAGTAAATAATATTTTTTAATTCTCACAAAACGACTGAGATTATCTAGAAAATCGTACTTAATTATGCAAAATGTTGAATTTTCATTGATTCAGTGTCATTTTAATAAATTCGATGTCATTTTATCAATTTGGCGACATTTTGGTCAATTTAGCGAAATTTAAAAAAACCTCAAAATTTATCGCCAAGTGGGACTATAGAACTGACAGTCCCACTTGGTGACAAATAAGAAAACATCATCACAATACTATCTCCTAACAAAACACAATTAATTTCATTTATTTAGTGCAATTTTATCAATTTCAAGATATTTTTATGGATTTACATACATTTTTATCAATTTAGCGACATTTTAAAAATTCGTTAAATGTGTTATTAAGTAGGACGGTTGGACTGACAGACAAATGCTATCGAAACATCATTTCAGTACTCTTTTCATTTTCATCTATTTGACGAAATCTCCGTCAATTTGGCAACATTTAAGAAAAGTTGCCAACCTAGCAATATCCCGCAAAATTCGTAGATCTGAATTTGCAGATCAGAAAAATAAAACATCCTGATCCCGTTTGTATATACTAAATGAAAATACTAACATTGTATTAGAAGACCTGTTCTACTCTTACTCTGTTTCAACAATTGGCTAAATGAGTTAGTTCATTGGCTAAACACAATATATGAGTTTGAAAACTCTTTGCCAAAATAAACGAAAGTGATGTATGCAGTCCGCATTTAATATAATTAAAAGAAAAATCAAACCGTTCATTTATAAGATATATTTTTATATCCATTTATTTATTATTCAAATCGAAAAAATAATAATAAAAATTAACAAACACATTTGATTTAATTGTGTTGCTGAGCAACATGATATAAGAAAGAATCTTCCTCATAAAATGCTGATAATTAAATAACCATTTTGATTTCTTAATACATTTAATTGTTGAGCAAGAAAAATAAACCATGGTGTTAGAGTTTCCATTTAAATTCATGTTTCAAACCTGCGATTTTCAAAAGTGACTGATTAGAGCAATAAACACCCACCAAACTCAGAGGTACAGTTTCACTTTCACGTTTTAAACCAGCAATTTCCAACCTTTTTCGTTTGGAAGAACCAGGGAGTTAGAAAGTAGAATTCATAGGAAAAAATTTCGTTTCCATTAATATCTCGATAACCCCTGGTCTTAGAAACACGAAACATGGACTAAATTTTAAGTGGGGCTATTTCAAGGCTACCCACAAAATTTCATCAAATTCGGTTCAACCGTTCTTCCGTGATGACAATACAAACAAACAGACAGACAGACTTTCAATTTTATTCATGTAGATAGGAATTATTTTTAAAAAAGGGTTTAATTATAAGCATTTATTTAATATTTTTATATATTTAATAATATATTCCTTATACCTTTAATGAACTGAACAATTTATTTTTCGTTTTATTATTATTAATAATTACTAAATAGTAAAGAGCAGTAGTTATTCAAGAAAGTAGTAGATTCAGGGCTCATGGTGGTCGCATTTACACACTATCGGGCATACACGTATCGGGCGTAAGTCGCATTTTTACACGTATCGGGCGTAGAGTCTGTGGCGATTGAGCGTCGCCAGTCCCGAACTCGGGACCTCGTGCTTACAAGACCGACATTATACGTTTAGAGCAAAAGCTAGTTCGAACTTATAATTCGGGTACACATCTTTGATCCGATGTCCTTGGCAGGAGTAGAGTCGGCTTGCTGCCACACACTCCCCCACCTGATGAGGAGCCCGGCTTGAATTTCGGCGAGTTGGGGGGGGGGCATTCCAGAAAACCCCCGCGTGTCCCCATCTGAGACTCAGTTGAGGGCTGATGGCCGGGAGGCGTGTCGCCTCGGGCATTGACGTCGTCGTGATCAAGCAGGGAGTGATAGGCGCCTCTGCTCAGCGTGGTGCTGCCATCTCGTGTTGAGAGGTGAGATCGTTGGAAGCAGAAGGTTTTTTCGTACTCGTATGTCCAGGATAACCACTGTGGCGATTGAGCGTCGCCACGACCGAACTCGGAACCTCGTGCTTACAAGACCGGCATTATACGTTTAGAGCAAAAGCTAGCTTCACTCCGAACTTATAATTCGGGTACACATCTTTGATCCGATGTCCTTGGCAGGAGCAGAGTCGGCTTGCTGCCACAAGTCCTGATTTTCCTTTCAATCATCAGCAGCAGGGTTGGCTCATTAAAATCCCATAGGTCTAAACGATGTTGTTGTTTTTTTCGTTTTTAAAAACCACCCATTTGTTTGTTTTTTTCTAGTGAACAGAGATCCTTTAAACATTGTTAATATAATATTTAACTATTTATCTTTACATTTTAGGTAGTTTTCATTTTTTTTTGTAGTTATATTTTTATATCACAATAAATAAAACTGCAATCATCTGAAAGTTATATATTTAATAATTTATTTTTTACACCTGTAATAAACAGCAAATTATTTATGGTTCGGAAAGGGTTTAGTAATATTTATTTATTTTTAATATAATGTTGCTTTAAATTTAAGATTTACAACAATATTTTTTCTATCGATATGTCTTGTCTGAAGCCTCCTTTTCTCTTTCTCACTGGAGTATCTTTTGAAGACCAGATGGCGAAACCATCCGTAGAGGCTTCCTTACCCATGACGTGGATCTAGGATTGCCATATGCTGAAGTTCAAAGAAAGGTTGCCAGATTTGACGACTTTCTGAAGGTTCGAGAAATATCTCAAAATGACGATTATTCTACTAGATATGAAATAATATTTCGAGAAGTTTCTACAGGGAGAGTCTATAAAAGGAGTTTTCACTCAGTTGGAAAGCAGTTGACGTGATACGAGCTACATTGAGCTGCGATATTCGTCAATATTTTAAGAATAATAGCTGTTGTTACTTTCCTTATATACATAGCATAATGTATAAGGAAAGTATTGTGACGGGGGTCGAAAATTTGAATTTTCGACAGGAGAGCACGTTTCAAGCATCGTTGAACACGAATCAAACGTTTTTGATGCGATGTCTATGTCAGTGAGACTTGGGAGATGATATCTCATGGACTAATGGAGCGATTGGAACGAAATTGGGTACAAAAGTTACAATCCGGGAATACTGGAAGCCTATTGTTTTGAAACGCAATCGAATGTTCCGAACCCCTCTACATTTTCGAGTGAAATTTTTAAAAAATCACCAGATAATTGAAACCTTTAATAAAGTTACGTAAATAGTCATTTCCTATATAATTTTTCTTTAGAAAACGACTGATATAAACTTTAGAACGCTAGCATGAACCGTTCTCGAAATATTGTACATTTTTCAAATAAATTTATCAAACAATCACATAAAATAAAATTAAAAAATATTAGCTATTGTGAAATATGTTAACTTTTCTTATGTAATATCATGCGATAAATTAAGTGACATTATTCTCGTAGATCTAACTTGCTCCATTTATGAAAAACATACTTTACGCAATTATTTTGTATTTGGACGCCAATGGTCATTTATATGCTATAAGAATAACTTATTTCTCTGTCCATAACGCTTGGCGAGATTTTGACCACTTGGCGACTTTTTAAGATGTTGTCAAATTAACGAAAATGTCGCCAAATGGATAAAAATGACGCCAAATAAATGTAAATAACAACTAATTGACGAAAATTCAATATTTCAGAAAGAAAATAAGAATGTACTATAAGAATAACCTATTTTCCGAGCGTAACGTTTGGCTAAATTTGGGTGACGAATTTGTCGGAATATCTCCAACTTGCTGACTTTTTAAATGTTGTCAAACTGACAAAAATGTCAACTAATTGTTAAAAATTCGCCAAATTGATGAAACCGACGCTAAATTTATGAAATAACGACTAATTGATGAAAGTTCAATACCTTGGAAAGAACATAATAGAACATAATAACCCATTTTTCCGTCCGGCCGTCAGTAATAACACTTGGCTAGAAATTTAGCTGGACGTCGCCAACTTATCGACTTTTTTAAATGTTACCAAAGTGACAAAATACAGTCAAATTGATAAAAATAACGCCAAATGCGAAGTAATACTTCGCAAATTCTGATTTCCGTTATTTAAGAAATGCACTCAGTTTGTCAGTAACACTTGAATTTGGCGAAATATCCCTAGATCGACGGAAATACAGTCAGAATTGTAAAAATGAAGCTACATTAATAAAAATGACGTCTACTTGATGAATTATTAAAATATTTTAATATATGGACCATATCGCTTATTGAGGATGCTTTTAATATTGATCATTGTATATTTAGTGTTGCGCGAAATATAAGTTAACTGGATCCTTTGAAGTAGTTTCAGATGCTGTCATCCGGAAAACCGCCAAATGTACAAATCAATGTTAAAAACACAGTATCGTGGATCTTATAGATTATTACTTTCCTTATATATATAATGTATAAGGAAGGTATTGTGACGGGGTCGCAAATTCGAATTTTCGACGGGAGAGCACGTTTCAAGCGTCCCTAATCACGAATCAAACATTTTTGAAGTGATGTCTGTGTGTGTGTCAGTGAGTCTGTGGAGACGATAACTGACGAACGAATGAACCGATTCCAACGAAATTTCGTACAAAAATCACAATCCGTAAACACTGAAAGCCTATTGTTTTTATACACAATCGAATGTTCAGAACTCCTCTAAATTTTCGAGTGAAATTTTGAAAAAATCGTCAAAAAATCAAAACCGCTAATGAAGTTACGCAAATAAGACATTTTTTATGTAATTTTTTTATTAGAAAACGATTGACATAAATTTTAGAACGCTAACATGAACCGTTCTCGAGATATTGCACATTTTTCAAAAAAATTAACAAAAAGTCATATAAAATAAAAAAAAAATATTTCCTACTGAGAAACATGTTCACTTTTCATATGTAATACCATGCGATAAATTGGACGGATTACCCATACTTTGGGTAATACTTTTATATTTGAACGCCAATAGTCATTTATCTGCTGTAAGAATAACTTATTTCTTCGTCCATAACGCTTGGCGAGATTTTGGCGACGAATTTGGTGGAATGTCGCCAACTTGGCGACTTTTTCAAATGTTGCTAAATTAACGAAAAACTCGCCAAATGGATAAAAATGACGCTAAATCAATGACGACTCATTGACATTCAATATCTTGGAAAGAATATAAATATCTACTATAAATATAACCTATTTTTACTTTCCCTGCAATACATGGTAATGTATAGGGAAAGTATTGGAATCATGCCGAAAATCGCAACTCGAGTTTTCGACGGATCTACACGTTTCGAGACCTCTAGAATACGAAAAAACCATTTTTAGCGTGACGTCTGTGTGTGTGTGTCTGTCTGTGCAGATTTTGTATCCACTCTAACTAAAAAACTAATGGACCGAATTTTACAAAATTTTGTAGGTAAGTCACTTGTGGGCGGGGCTGGTGCTGATTAGTTTTGGGTACGATTCGGAATAAAAGAACCCGCCTTTTTTGTGAAATGGCCCCCAAAAGCTTGTATCCACTGTAGCTGAAAAACTAATGGACCGAATTTCACAAAATTCGGTAGATGAGACATGTATAGGTCACCCTGGTGCTGATTAGATTTTAGTACGATTTAAAAAAAAATAACCTGCCTTTTTTTGCAAAATGGTCCGCAAAAATTGCCAAAATCTAAAATAAAAAACTTGGTATACTCAAATATATCTATTAAATGCTGATTTAATACGTAATTTTTAACGACGAAAAGAATAAGACCAACCCCATTACACTAGGACTAGCCGTTCTCGAGATATTTTAGTTTTTCGTACTTTCCCTACGCCACCTTTGAAAATAAGTCCGGTTATCGAATGAGAACGAAAATTGAATTAAAAGTGAAATAAATTTAATTAAAATAAAGAGAACGTTAATATAAGTCTGCAGGGAAAGTCATGTGCTGCTCACATCAGATTTTTACTTTCCCTGCAATACATGGTAATGTATAGGGAAAGTATTGGAATCATGTCGAAAATCGCAACTCGAGTTTTCGACGGATCTACACGTTTCGAGACCTCTAGAATACGAAGAAACTATTTTTAGCGTGACGTCTGTGTGTGTGTCTGTCTGTCTGTGCAGATTTTGTATCCACTCTAACTAAAAAACTAATGGACCGAATTTCACAAAATTTGGTAGATAAGTCGCTTGTAGGCCACCCTGGTGCTGATTAGATTTTGGTGTAATTCGAAAAAAAATAACCTGTCTTTTTTTGCAAAATGGCCCGCAAAAATCATCAAAATCTAAACTTAAGAACTACGTATGCTCAAATATAGCCATTAAATGCTTGTTTAATACGTAATTTTTAGCGAAGAAAAGAATAAGACCAACCCCATTACACTAGGACTAGCCGTTCTCGAGATATTTTAGTTTTTCGTATTTTTCCTACACCATTTTTGAAAATAAGTCCAGTTTTCAAATGAGAACGAAAATTGAATTAAAAATTAATTAAATTTAATTTAAATAAATAGAACGTGAATATAAGTCTGCAGGGAAAGTCATGTGCTGCCCACATCAGATTTTTCTTTACTGTAAAAGTAGTAAATTCATTGCATTATATAAGGAAAGTCATGTGCTGCCCATATCAGAATTTATTTAGTTGTGCCTTCAAACAGGGAATGATGCACTACTTCTTTGACCTCGTGCTTGGATGACCGAAGCATTACTCATCACTAATTGATGCCATTTTTAAATGCATCTACTCACTCGTACACTCTTTTCTAGCCCTGTGCTTCTCAACCTTTATTAGGCCACGGCCTTGTAAATTCCTGTTTTTATAAGTCGACGGCCCGGTCCCAACAAATCTACTTGTAAATACATTACTAATATTTCTGAAGTTCATACATTAAACTAACATAAGTATTAATAATCAATCATGGCATAATCAAAGCATATTTGTACATTTATGTATACGGTGCAGCATGTTGATAAATACAAACTTGCATTTGCATAAGTTATCAGTCACTGGAATAATGAAATCATGTAGCATATTGTAACTTCCTCAGGCCAACATCGCTAAATTAAGTTGTGCTGATTTTCACAGACATATCTCATTTTCAGAACCAAAAATTTATTACTTTCCTTGTATACAATAATGTATAAGGTAAGTATTGTGACGGGGTCGAAAATTCGAATTCGAGTTTTCGACGGGAGAGCACGTTTCATGCATCCCTGATCACGAATCGAACATTTTTAAAGTGATGTCTGTGTGTGTCAGTGGAGACGATAACTAACGAACGAATGGACCGATTCGAACGAAATTTGGTACAAAAATTACAATCCGTAAACACTGGAAGCCTACTGTTTTTATAAGCAATCGAATGTTTAGAACCCTCCTAAATTTTTGAGTGAAATTTTGAAAAAATCGTCAAAACACCAAAACCTCTAATAAAGTTACGCAAATAGACATTTCTTATGTACATTTTCATTAAAAAACGATTAACAAATTTTAGAACGCTAACATGAACCGTTCTCGAGATATTGCACATTTTAAAAAAAAAAATACCAAAAAATCATATAAAATAAAATATTTCCTATTGAGAAACATGTTTACTTTTCATATGTAATACCATGCGATAAATTGGGTGACATCATTCTCGTGGATCTAGCTCGTTCCATTCATGAAAAAAGATACTTCGAGCAATACTTTTGTATTTGAACGCCAATAGTCATTTATCTACTTAAGAATAACTTATTTTTTCGTCCATAACGCTTGGCGAGATTTTGGCGACGAATTTGGTGGAATGTCGCCAACTTGGCGACTTTTTTAAATGTTGCTAAATTAACGAAAAACTCGCCAAATGGATAAAAATGACGCTAAATCAATGAAAATGACTCATTGACGAAAATTCAATATCTTGGAAAGAATATAAGCATTTACTATAAGAATAACATTTTTAACTGTAAAAGTAGTAAATTCATTGCATTATATAAGGAAAGTCATGTGCTGTCCACACATTAGATTTTTTATAATATTATTCAGTTTAAAATGGATTATTGTATTGCTAAATTGATTTTACTGATGTTGGTTTGATAAAAACGGTATTCAGTGAGAAAAATATTTATCCATTGTAATTCACCATAAAAGTGAGGTGAACTCTTATTCATATTAAAATTGAAATGCGGCTTGGTTATTGACATTTGCTACGTTATTGAGGCATTATGCTACGTTATTGAGGCAGATGTTATTGAGGCATTCTAGTTCTGCGCTTGTCGACACATTCACGAATATAATTTTCCATAGAATAATCCCAGTATGAAGTATTTATTTATAAAAAATGCTTAGAAAACTACAAATTTCAGGAGAATCTACTGCAGTTGATAAACACTGCTCTAGCCAATGCAGGCATCTCCATACTGTTACTGAATTCTATGAATTTCATAAGGTTTCACATCCTCCAACTACAAGAATTTGAGGATTGTTGCTATTCCTCTATGCTGCTAACAGTAAAGAGTGGCACCATTGCATATAAGCTTCCCTTCCAAATAATCATGCCACACTATTTATTGGGCAGTGTCAAAACTATCTTTAAGAATGTATCTTCCCTGTGCAGCAGTTTGAAATGCCTGGGGTATTTTCATCTCTTGAAATATTGTCAATTTGCTGTTACTTTTTTGAAACGTCCTTGTATATGTAAATCAATTTTATTAAATAATGGTGAAAATTGAGCACTGTTTCTGTCTATCTTAATACTGCAAACTTTTACAGGTCAAAAATTTGCTATATTGGAAGAAAAAACAGTAATATGCAACATCCTTCGACACTTCAATGTTATTTCTCTGGATCCAAGGGACAAATTTCATATTAAAATAGAATTCACTCTAAGACCAGCTCAAGCTGTGCGATTGAAATTCAAGCCCAGAAGATGAACTTCATGATAAAATACATTGTTCTTTCGAAGACCTGTAATATTTATGTATTATACGTCAGCCAGCTAGTAACTAAATTGGAGTTAAAATTATCTGCATTATTGAATTTTTACAGTTTCAGCATTTTTAAATGTTGCTAGAATTAAATGCTCTAACAACATTTAATTTATAATTGGTCTAAATAGGACAAAAGTTCTGAATATTAAAAACCATTTCAAATTTAATCATACAAATGGTGTACATTTTATAGTTCTGCTCAGATGAAAATTGCTGTATGTAAAACAGCATTTCCTGTTCAATCACAGTTATCTTATTTTCAACATTTTCATATATTTTATAATAAAAAGCAACATTATTCTTAATAGTTTATAGCTAACAAACAATTTTGGCAATTGAAGCTTAACTCGGTTACCATAGTTGCCACAATGAAATCAAAATCAATAAATAAGCTCAACAATAAAATACAACGAAAAAAAATCGTCTATTGTGACTAAATTAAAATATCTCAAGAACAGTTGATTGTACACCTAGAGTTAAGAAAATTTAGGATATTTATTTCTCAGTGCATAATTGTATAAAAACAAATTTTGTGTGCTTAACCATTCTTGAGTTATAGCTGAAAGAATATTAGAACAAAAGTTTCCGGTGATTTATAAATTTTTCGAACAAAATCCCAAGATTTCAGAATTTTCTTATTATTTCTAGGTCAAATCCATATGCATATCAAATGCATATGCAAAGTTTAAAGATCCTACCTGCAGTAGTTTGAGCTGTGTATGTGTCCCTTAGTCGGACAGTCTCGCTCAGCAGTAGGTATATGATAAGAGGTTCATAGAATGGTGCTTGTGCAAGTTCTCTTTAATTCTGAATTGATGCTCATAAACAATTATCTTCAAGTGCAATTTTTCTAAAGTTCACTTCTCAAGAGTACTACAAGTCCAGCATCCTTTAAATAATTCAATTTAAAACAAATGAATCATTTAGGTCCGACTCAAATCTTTCTTCACTGCAAATGCAAAACTAAACATATACAGGTACAATAGAATCTTAAAAATATAGACTGCACGTGCTCTGTAGGTTTCAAGGTATATATCAGAAAAGATATTTAAGTAATGATTATTTTTAAATTTTAATGTAGTTCTAGTACCTTTATTCCTTGGTAACAAAAATTTCAAACTATACCCAGTTTACAGCTGAATTTCATTAGAAAGATCCACTTAAAATATCTAATTTTCTGATATACTAAATATTTCACGAAGACTGTTCGAAAGGAAAATAAAATCAACAGTTCGTCATAGAAATAAAATGAAATATGAAAAGTGATTAGCACACAAAGGAGAATTTAGCTATAACAGTTGTACCCCCACCCACCTTTCCTTAGAACTGATAATTTCATAAAAATGTGAAATTTTATTTCACTAACGATCCCCTAATGAATAAAATGTTAATCAGTAAAATTTAAACCGCACTCAATTAGGATGAAAGAAATTTGCCTGGTTCTTTTTGATGAAAATTTGCCAAGATATTTTATCAAAAAGATTATTTGTAAAGATTGGGGGTTATCCTGATACTGATTAGATTTTACATGATTTGGAAAAATATAACCAACCCTTTTCTTCGCAAATTGACCATAAAAAATTGTGAAAATCTGAAATAATTAATATATTTCAGCAAATTTAGTCATTTAAGTACTTGTCCTTCATGTAAATTTTTACAGCAAAGTGAATAATATTTTAATTTTTAAAATTTTGAGAGATGAAGAGTTTAAAATGTTATCAAATGAAACTAAGATGCCCCACAAATGCAAATTCGATATAACATCAGAAAAGTACCCATGTTATTTTCTGCAATTAAACTCAATTTAATGCATCCTGAAATAATAAATAAGAAAATGAATTTAAGTCTGTAGGAAAGACGTACTGCTCACATCACATTTTTTGCTATGAAGTCTAAAACAACAAATAATGCACAAGCTAGACAACTAGATATCACAAACTTTTAAATTTAAACTACATTCAAATATATCGGAATATATATAGATACAGAGGCTCAATTGATGTGGTACATTTTTTAATCAAATGCTACTTTAGTAATTGTTATAAACGACTACTGAATACAATGCTTTTTCACTAGTCACAAAAATAATCTTGCAAATTTTTGACATTACATTACGAGCAGACTGTAAATTGCACAATTCTGAAATTTTACATGGACTAATAAAATATGAACCTGCAGATATACAAGACGAGCCAAGAAGTTTAATCCAAGCCTTGGTTGATTAAATATTAATTAATAAAAATTTAGCATTACAAGTACGGACAAGGATTTAATACATCAAATTCAATTTCTCTGTGAAGGGTTTGTTGGCAGAAGCATCACAATGGATGAACACAATTATATACCTTATTATTAATTATATGTTGATTATATGCTTTAATTGTATAAATAGTTTTACAACTATGATTATCATGACTCATGAATTGCAATAAAATTGTAATTATTATTACAGCTAATTATATGTCTGCAATAATAATGTATATATATATATATATACATATATTATATGTGTTGTTTCGTATAAAAAATTAAATAAAGCAATTACGAAAACGAATTTTTCATGATCACGTTTGTTAGAATTTTTAGCATGCCATCTGTTTAATTGTTATTGATAACCATTTAATATGTTTACATTTGAAACTGTGTGCATTGTACTTGTACAATCAGTTAAATATTTTATTTAATATTTACCTGGTTATTAATACAGCTGAGATTTAGTTGGTTCCTTACATTATACTAAGATGCAAATTCCTTCTAGTTTGTAAAATGAAACAAATCTATAAAGTAGTTTTGTTAAATAATGATATTAAATTGATGAGACATTAACATTTTAAATTATCAATAAATGACAGATTTACTCAGGGATTCATTACGGGAGATCCCCTACAGCTGGGATGTACCAACATTGGCAGAGACTGTGATCAATGCTTTTGAGGGAATCTAGACCACTACTCCACTACAATATTGCTTATCCATGGACACGCGAACAACATGACAGATTTAATTTTTCAGTTGTCATTCTAGGGTAGGAAAGACTCAAACTCTTTTTTATTCTATGAAACCCTTTAAGATGTTTGTATTCAGTAGTAAATAAATGGAGTCAATAAGGTGTACATAAGGATGCAGATTTTCTTAATTATTATTATTCCTTCAACACATCACCGACTTTGAATCTTCTTGTAAAAACAATTCACCTACTCATCCGTCATAAATTAGAAATCAAATTTTAATTAAAATATGATTGGTCATTCTAAAGTAGTGTTTTTACAAACATTTTAACATTGAAGTTATTCAAAAAGGAAGTTATGTCTCAATTAAGACTATTTAAACTCAGGAACAAGAGAATTATAGGATTATTTACCATTCCTTGGACAAACCTCACCAAACAGATGTGTAGAAAGAGGGGAACATTTTACTTCTGACTCGCCCCTCTGCATCCACCGAATGGCACTAATTCTAGCAAAAATTGTTCGATTTAGAATTTTTCTGAAAAACAAAGACCATCTACACATTGGCCAAGCACGGCCGTCCAACTAGTTACTCTAAGTCCTCTGGACGAGTCGGACGGTCTGGGTCTTCAACACTTCAACATTGGCCAAGCATCCGGCCACACAAAAAGCTACTCTAAGCCTATGCTCACTTTACTTCAAAAATCCCACCAAAGCAAAAACAATATTATCATACTTGGAATGAAAATCAAACAAATGTTCTAGAGTTACTGTTAGACCATCAGAAATGTTTCCATTTTATAATGAATATAGAGACATTATGTTAATAACACAAATTTTCATGAGTTAAACTAACAGACAAGTTATATTGTAACTCCCAAAAATAAAGTTCCAAAATTGTTACTTTACATATCTTGCAGCTTTACTATTTTTTAAAACTGCATTCATTATATTTCTCAAACAAAGAGTTCCTCGGAGTTGATGAGTGCAGAGATCAGGGGCAGAGCCCTTAGTAATTATAAAAATAAAGAAGTTGAGCATGAGAGAATGATTTTTAAAAAGTAAAAATCACAAGCATTTTATTCAACTCACAACAATGAAACATTCATTATTACATATGAAAACCTGGATAAGACAAATCTAGTGAGAATGAAATTCCCTGTCCATCTCCTTTTGATATTTGCTTAAATAAAAACAAAGTAAGGGCTGAGAAGTCTAACCAGTACTTGTAAGAATAAATTCATTTAAAAACTCAAACCATTGGTTTTATACAATAAAATTATTATTATACAAGGTGTTTCTAAAAGATTGCACAAATATCTCTTGAACAATTGGTCATATGTCCATGGTTCCAATTTCTGAAATGCTTTAATTAAGGTAGACTATCATCATATACAAATTTTGATCATGTAATACCTAATTTTAAAAAAAGAACAAATTGTACCTTTTTATACAAACCCCGTAGAATATCTTTTTACAATTATACAAATATTTCTCATAGCATAATTAGTCAAACGAAAGAGAAGTTCCATTATCATATGATCAAAATTCCCAGAGACATCATTAACTAAAAGTTTTGACAGACAGTTGGGGACTGTATAAAACTTTTGCTAAAGGTTGTTATGAATGCAAGTTTTTGAATCATGGAAAATTTAACGAAATTTAAATTTTTGTCAAAATTTAATTTATGTTTTCACTTTTTTTTATCATGTCAACGTTTTTAAGTCCTATAACTTGGATAATTTTTTAATGACTAATTTTGCACATTAGGGAACCAGGTTTTTCTTATTTAATTTTAAATGAATAAGGAACAATTTGCTAATTTGAATTTCTTTGTATAAAGCATGCACAAAAAGTTTAATATTAATAAAATGTATCACGTGACCAAAACTGCCAGTCTGAAAGTCTATCTTATTTGAAGCATTTCTTAAATTGGAACAATGGATATACGGCCAATCGGTTTAGTGATATTTAGTGATGCAATCTTTTTGAAATACCCTGTATAACAGAGCACTATATCATTTTGAGAAGACTCACTATATTTTTAGGATATCTCCCCATTGCTAGGTTTAGGTTTTGCGAAGTATAGGAAGAATTAGCATATTTAAAGCTTTAGTATAAAATTAAGAAAGGTTAAAAACAGATACTGAAACTAGACTTTTGCTAGAAAAAAGGATAGTGAGAAAAGAGAAAAGTTTATTTATTAACATATAAATACACAACAAATTGCTGGGAAACGATGCAAGTAAAAGTTTAAACAAAGTTTTGCATGAGGAAAGACATTTGCATAGGGACAAAAAGATTTGCAAAGTATTCAGACAAGACACATATTTCTGAAATTTCATTTTTACTAGATTTGAGCTGCGCAAAGGATAAACCTTCTTCTATAAAATGACTAGATTACATGAAAGGTTTATTTATTAACTTCATTCCATGGGGCATTAAGGTGCCATTGACATGATGTTTAAGAGAAGATTAATATGGCTAATGTAATTAAAGTTAACCTTGTACGGTGAAAATAAATTAAATTCAGTATGAAGACAATATGTGGACAGAAACTGCATGGCAATCCACAGATTTAGTCAATGAATATGAAGGTAAATATTGAAGTAGTTCATTTCATATTATCCGGCCAATACTGGATGTAATATCTTTGAGTAGATCCTTCAAATAGCCTATCCAACCAGTTTGATAGACCATCCAGCAGGTGCTCTTGAAATACTACATTTCCATAGATATCATTTGCAAAGATATCATTTTTGCTTGCCTTTGCAGCTTCAACATCACTGTTTTCTGAATCAGTGTTACTATCTTCAAACCCTATAAAATCGCCAGCAGACCCATCTGCACTTTTTATTTTACCATCTTTCTTTTTTGAATGTTGCTCAGCATGTTTAGCATGATACACACAGAAGTATTTCCTATGCCCATTCAGTGAAAGCACAGTGCCGATACAATTTTTAGGATTAATATTTAACTCGCGATACTCTCCAAGAGTCTGCAATAGCAGACACTTATACCAATCTAGATTCTTTTCAACCATAAGAAAAGCAAACATCAAAGTCTTATTTTTTCGATAAGGATACACAGCTCTATAGAAAACTGGCAAAAGCTTCATTTTTGAATCATTATCTAGCAGCAGAACTATTGTTCGACAACCTGGCTTAAGAAGTCTAACAAGACCATTGTAAGTTTCCCCCCGAAGCTCATGAATGTGTAGATGATATTCAGGTTTACTTCTGTTGGGCATACCAGGTACTTGTTTGCCCTCTTTCTGGTATTTTTCTCGAATATTTTGTTCTTCTAATTGAACTAAGTATGACATTATATATCCTATCAGGATAATGAAACCAATAGACAGCAACACAGAAACTGCAGGTAAAATTTCATGTCGAGTAACATTATCCCACAGTACATCACCAATGAGTATCATTCGATTTAAAACTCTAGAAAATAAGCTTAATGCATGTTCATCTGCTAAAACAGAAACAGTAGCATCATACAGAAGTGTTTCTGTACTCTGCATCACATGATTAACGGCAGTATTCAATTCTTCTTTTGTGCTATTAATTGCACCCTCACTGATATCCCAAGGATGTTCTAACCATTGATACTTCACTCGATCATGCTCTTTCCTCCAAATTAAAACAACATGTAAAACAGGGTCTTCTGGAGCACCAGAACTTAAAGCTTTGATAAACTCTTTCTGCTTTTCTTCATAGATGAACATAAATCTTGCCCTATCATTGGGCAAATCCATTTTCTGAATAAAATCTCTCATTACCGCTCGGTAAGGGTCGTGTTCTTTGGTATTCTGGGTTACCAAAATTACACATAAATATTTGCGAGCTCGAACAGACTCAGCTGGACACAGCTGATCAAAAAGTACCTGAGAAGATAACCTAGGTAGAACTAGAAATTTATTTGATTCAATAACATCACTCATTGTCTGAACAGATAATTCATTCATACTCAAAGTAGCAATTGGTTTAGAAGAATCTTCATTAAATATTAATAATGATTCCATTTTTGATTGCACATTATAATGTTTAGCAACAGTTTCAGTATCTTCACTTCCCAAATTAAGATGGCCCACAGCTGCTCGGCTACGAAACCTGAAAGCAACAAGCAAATATCTTAAACGTATTGACTCTGCCTTACTGAATATAAGTACTCTTATTCTGTTATCATGCCAACCATGGAGAAATTCACTCACGGTATAATCAGTTAAGCTAACAATTGTACGAGAAGGAATAAGTTTGCGACAGAAATCTACAACCTTAATAAAGCTCAACTGGTGATCTTTGTAATGAACAGCTCTACCATCAACTACACCAATTAAATACGGTAAAGAGCTAACACCAATTTTATGAGTTAGTGTACTTTCTTGTTGAGCATGAATAGCTGCAAAACCCATTCCTAATGGTTCAAGTTCTTGAATCAATTTTCGCCAAATGGGCTCAGCATTGATACATGCAAAACATAATTCTCCATAGAACAATACCAAGTACGGCTGAAAATTGCTGTTTGGCAAAACATGTATTTCATAAGCCTTTGCTGTGATAGTATGTTTGTGATAAAAAGAACCTTGGTTAAATTTAAATTGAAAATTAAACCCACTTTGACTGAAAATATGTTCAAACGGATCACTGTCAAATCTCTTAAACTGTGAATAATCAGGATATTGTCGGAAATTCGGAGTATCTTCAGTTATGCCTGAACGGTCAAATAGTTTTCTTCGTTCAGGATCCATTAAAAGTTCATATGCTTTATTAATTTCAATAAACTTTGATTCAGCCTCAAGGCCTTTATTTTTATCAGGATGCCATTCTCTGGCAAGCCGCTTGTATGCTTGCTTTATTTCAGGTATAGAAGAAGTTCTAGGCACATTAAGAGTTGCATAAGGATCTTTCAAAGAAAAGACAATTTGCAAAATCATAAAAAATATGAAAACAAACTGCATTGCATTGAAATGTGACATATCTTGAATAGAAATAAATTAAATATTACAGTTAAAACCACTAAGTTGCCATATTTAATTATGAACAAAAGTTAAAAGAATACATAAATGTTAGATTTCTTGGAAACTAATTGATCATGTAGTTTTTTGTGCAGGCTGAATAGCAGTCGTAACAGGTGCAACAACCTCTGGTTGAGTTTGAAGGTATCGTGTGCGCTTTCTGGTATAATGCTGCCAATGAAGGATTTGCTGATCATCAATAAATTTAGCACATGCAGAACTTGTTATTTCACGTCTAAAATGTTCATATTGGAGTAATTCGAGGAAATGTAAACACATAGGATATCTGTAAAGAAACAAGAAAATACATATCTATCATTAATTTAGTAATGTTTAGAGTATTTTAAAATTGACACCTAACAAAATTTAGAAATTTCATGTAGGCAAATCATGTATAAAATTATTAATCAGTTGGTACTACTGCACTCAAGCTCAACAGAAATAAGCAGACAGAATGATCCTGATGTGTATTTCATTTAAATATCCATTCCTGTTCCTGTAAAGGGGAGCACCCATTCCTCATTTAGACTTCGGGTTTATTAATTCTTTTACCCTGACGAAGGGGATTCAATGTATCCTCGAAATAGCTGTATGCTGCATTATTGTTGTTATTTGTGCTTATATACATTGCTCAAGTTCTCCTTATCCTTCGCAGTGTATTGCACTTATTGATCCATTCCTGTGTTTTGTGTCAGCTATACTGTTTTCCAAAACTCAACTTTCTTATAACCCTGAAAAGAATAGCTGGTGAAAGACCAATTTAAAACACAATTTTCTAAGAAATATCCCAAGTGAATGAGTTAAATGATGTTCATTGACATCATTGAAAACACCAGTAGCAGCTCGTCAATAAGTGCTGCAGAGCTGCAGCACCCCCTGTAATTTATTTCAAAATATATATTTTAATTTATTCATCGCATTTGTATAATTTTATCACATCGAGTTGGCACTTGGCACTGAACGAATGCAGATCGAAGTTCATAAACAAATTTTTGCGGCCGCAACGTAAGTGGGAAGATCAATTTCCGTATGAATATTCTCAAAGCGTGTGGGAAAAGTGTCTTTCGAGCTGCAAAACTCACAGCTCATTTTCTCCGCTAAATGGGTTGGTGCGCATGCTTAGAGTGATGTGTACGGGGGCAGGGGCTACCCGTCGTAATGACTGCGGCATGCTGCATCCGATGCAGTTCCATCTAGAGCTTTATTTGTAAGGCACGTATTTGAATTCCTGTTTACGAGTCAGAAACTGTTCATTTATGTTGCTTGTTTGTGTCTTTTAGAATAAATGATGGTTTAATTAATGTCTGTGTGTTTAAAAGCTAATTCAACGATGAGTGTGTTGCCTTTGCAGAAAATTGTTTTCTCACGATTATCTTTGACTGAGAAAAATTGCATTAAAAGTAATGGTCTTCCTCTGCCAAACTTAAAAATTATTAAGACATTGTCAAGAAGAAAGAGTGCGTACCAAAGAAAATTTAATCGAGAAATCTATGCTAAATACGACTGGTTATGTAGTTGTATCTCGAGAAATACACTGTTTTGTTTCCCATGCTTGCTTTATAGTGGGGATTCTGCTTGGATAAAAACAGGGGTAAAGGACTTATGTAGCCTAGCTGAAAAACTGAAAAAGCATAAAAGCTCTGTGAAACACATAAAAAATGTCATTGATTTGGCTATGCTTGGGAAAATAAATATTGCTAACCAATTAAGCGAAGGATATAGGTTAAGCATAGTCAAGTACAATGAGGAAGTGCAAAAAAACAGAGAGATACTCTCAAAAATAATAGACTGTATTAAGTTTTGAGGGAAGTTTGAACTACTATTACGTGGTCACCACGAAAGTTCTGAAGCTGCTAACCCTGGCGTTTTTCGAGGATTACTAGAATTTGCTGGCAAGCTTGATGGAAACTTAAAATCACAAGTTAAAATCACATTTTGAAACAGCCTCTATGTTCAAAGGAAACTCAAAGACAATTCAAAATGAGTTATTGGATTGTATTTTGAAAGTATGCCGAACTGAAATAATTGATGAAAGCAGTTGGGCAAAATTTCTAGCTGTCATAGCAGATGATACAACAGATGTTTCTGAGAAAACTCAGGAAGTAATTGTGTTTCGCTATGAAAACGAAGGCGAGGTGTATGAAAGATTTTGGGGATTTCACAACCCCCCAATCACAAGATGCAAAGGGTTTGTCACAGTATATTTTGGAACAACTAGATGTGGTATTGAAAGACGACTTTGAGAAGCTTATAGCTCAAACTTATGATGGTGCTGCTGCAATGAGTGGAGAAAAGAGTGGTTTATAAACCATAATTAAAGAAACTTACAGTAATGCTCACTTTATTCACTGTTATGCATATCAGCTCAATTTTCAGCTGAATTATGGAAAAAGCAACATCTCAAAATTTACAAGTGCATATATTTTTTAATAGTTTAAATGCAATCCCAAATTTTTTCTAGCGATCACCACAATGCCTTTCTGTGCTAGACTTGGTTTGAAAAAGAATCCCACAAGGTTCCAACACTAGATGGAATTTTAATTCTAGTGTAGTCAGTACTGTTTACGAAAATATTAACGAGTTAAAAGAATGCTTTGTTTGAAGAACTGCAGAGTCAAAAAACGCTACAACACTCCAGGAACCTTCGGGACTTCTACGCATGCTGAATGACCAAATACAATTTATTTGCAGCCCTACCACAACCCCAACTCACGAGCCGCTACTGGAAAACACTAATGCTTAACAGTAATGGTCGACTTGGGCTCCTTAGATCTTGTCTTGCACACTCCCATCCTCACAAAATTTAATTACAATCAAACACTATATTAATAATTTGCGAGGAACTGCAGAATGCAGAAATATCAGATGAAACTGATCACTTTTGTAACATTTATCACAAAATAAGTTTCAACAATAACCCGCATTCATTCTTGGACAAAAGCATAGCTGATACTAAAGACAGGAGTGGGTACTTAAAGGACACCACCAAGCATGTCACATTCATTTTAACAGCTTATTCCAGTTTTGCATAGAGCAATGCAAATTGACTAATAATTTGACACAAAATGCTATTTGTACTTTACTTAAAGTTCTATCTTCTTAAATGCTAGGGTTGCATCTGTTTTCAATCATCCTGTATATATGAACAAAGTAAGCATTTAGGAGCAATTTAAAAATGCCACAGAAAAATTTGATTATAATTTTAATAGAAAAGTAGCTGGAAAGTGGCAATCTAACTTTCTCATACCAGAATTTTTTTTTTTTAATTTTACAAGAAAAATTTTGAAAAATCGGTATTGTGGGTCCAATTAGTTACAAATATAGGGCTCAACAAATACCAGGCGCCTGGCCTCCTAAAAAACTATCCCCAGCAACTGTAAATTTGGCAGATCAGCAAAGAAAAAAAATCGATTAGAGAAAATATAAATTTTCCTAGTTGAGACTCTACCCCATCTGCAGTGAGAATCAGCTTCACAGTGCCTCATTTTATGTGGGAAATAATCAACAGATATCTCCTTATCAACAGAACAGATATCCGAGACCAGTCACTCACCCACACCATGGGTGAGTCGCATCATACACGCCAAGTATGGAAAAAAGGTATTGGGAAGCGAGGGTTTTGAAAGCGCAACAGGGCTGCAAGCATCACCAATTAACAAGTCTTTCGCATGTGTTTTGAAGCATGCTTATTTACCAATCATAGTATCTTAAAAATTTGTGCTTTTGTTTATAAAATGTATTAAAATTGAAATATAATTTGCCAGATAAAACTGATAAAGCAACAAAGCAGTCGTGTTTAATGAGTTTCTTTTTTCTACATACATCAAACAAAAATGAGAAAATAACATTAATTATACGAACTTCTAACTCTGAGCAATGAAAAAAGATTTCCTATTATAGAGTTATTATTATCAACTAGAAAATGTACCCAGGATTTAAGATAAGTGTTTGTGGCTTAGCCATGTGTGTACCAGTTGTTTTATTTGATGTTTATTATAAGACTAAACAAGGACATGTTAAATAGTTCTTTAATTTTCGCAATTTTGCTGTGTTGTTGTTGTTGAGACCCAGACCGTCCGGCCTACCAGAAAGGTATAAGGTAACTGCAATTTTGCTGTGTGTTCTAATGCAGTTTTTATCAGTGATTTGCATCTTAAATCCCGGAAAATGGTGGAATGTTCTAGAAAACGTACTCGGCATTGCCAAGAATTTAAGATGCAAACTTTTGATTACAATTACAGTGAATCTGACAAAGGATTCTTGAAAATTAAATAACGTTTTGACATATATGCCCACTTATAACAACAACGAAAAAATAGCTGTGCTGATGCTGTCAAGATCTGTGAGAGAACTTCCTGGCGCGGGGGCAACAAGAGAATAGTATATATTTTTTATAAACTCACGAAAAATGAACTATTAATCATATAGATTCCATTCAAAGTTAGTCTGAAAGAAGTTTTTGATCTTTTCATTGGTGAAGATGGAAACTCCAAAATAATATTTTTAGTTGCTAAGGAACGCATGTATGAAAATGTTACTAAAACGTAACACAACTATATAACTAATTCGAATTAAAAGAAAAAAAGCCAAGGCATATTGTACTGGGTCCTGAAGTACCTGTATACCAAATTTCATGTCCATACGATGTTTAGATTTTCAGATACAGACGACACAGGGGTATTTTCCTTTTATTATTATAGATTGTATCAATGTTGCTTGTTTTTACAGTATGTTGTGGAGGAAGCTCCAGTCATATGAACATAATAAAAACGAAATTCCAATCATCAATAAAAATTTGGTCTGTCTGTGAAAGATTATAATTCTTCAAAAACTGTGAATGAATAGTACTTTGCTTTAACAACCAAAAGACATGTACATTACATGGTCAGTACAGATAAAGTTCAATATGATTTCATATGTGCACAGTAGAACTACTAATGTAAAAATAATGCTTAAATTGAATATTTTTATATCATGTTAAATATATTATTTTTTTGCTAGATAAATTTAAATTTGAAATCATCAAAATTAAATTAAAATACTTTAAGGATTAGTGTTAACCTCTATGTGTAATTATACCAGTGTAATTATTTATCAAAAGCTCTTTATAACAAACATCGTCAAAATGCAAAATACCGTAAAATTAAAAGCTGGCTCCTAACTTTTTGACCCGGTTCCTAGATTGAGGAGAAATTTGTTGGGCCTTGAGACTGTTACCCTTTAAAGAGCTCGAAAAAATCTTTCGATTGATACTATATTTGACAATGTAGCCTCCAGGGGCGGTAACTTGCCCACCAAGGGGAGGGGGGGGGGGGAGGGGAGATAATGACATACCAAACAAAAAAATTTGTATCGCAGCTATTTTTCACAATGTAAAAACAATGCTTAAAAATTGAATATTTTTATATTATGTTAAATATATTATTTTTTTACTTTCCTTATAAATTTAAATTTGAAATCATCAAAATTAATACTTTAAGGATTAGTATTACCCTCTATGTGTAATTATACTAGTGTAATTATCAAAAGCTCTTTATAACAAACGCTGTCAAAATGCAAAATATCGTAAAATTAAAAGCTAACTCAAAGACTGAGAAGAAATGTGTCGGGCCCTAAGCGTGTTACCCTTTAATTTATAGGGCTTGAAAAAAATCTTTCGATTGATACCATATACTTCAGAATATAGCCCCCAGGGAAGGTAATTTGTCCAAAAGGGCGGGGGGGGGGGGGGGGGGGGGGGGCTAATGACGTCCCAAACAAAAGAATTTGTAAAACAGTTATTTTTCACAACAATGATTGAAATTATTAAGTCTGATGACTACTGAATCATAAATAAACCCTTTTATGCCTTTCCCAGTCGTCCAAATGGTTGCTCGAGTCCTTAGGATGAGTCGGACGGTCTGGGTCTTCAACAGCACCCTTTTATGCATAATTATGTCAAATTTTATCTTATGCTGTCATGTTAAACAAATATAACATTTTGAAGTTTCTGCTAAAATTTAAATAAAAATTCTATCTAATTTTTTTTATAACAAAGTTTCATAAAAATCCATTAATACTTGTGGCTGCTATTGTGTACACAAGAAATTGACCACAGATATCAGACAGCCAGGCATTACTCGAAAAATTGCCAAAATGTGTTCAGGACACAAGATCTTAAATCATAAATTGGTATCAAAATCTCAAATTTGAAAATTTTCATGAAAACAATACTTTATCTATACTATATATTACATAGTATGAGAAAGCAAAAATATAATGCATAAATAAGCAATCAAAAGAGCATTTCAACTACTAATATAGGATATGCAAAATGTAATAAAATACATGCTTCTTGCCTTTTAACATTAACAGATTTCAATATGCTCCATTGTAATTTACACAGCAGAACACCTCTAACTCAATCTAGGATTGTCAACTCTTATGGTTCGACCAGAAGTCTACCGGAATGGAATGTCCATCTCAGTCTCTCGAAAAGGGCCAATTTTCTCACAGAATCAACTTTCTTCTATGTTACTGACCAATTTCGACCTTTCTCGAAGGTTAGACCTACCACATTGCCATGATATGCGAGAATCAGGTTTTTTTTACTGTACAAAAGATGCTCTATCAGTCTATACCAACTGTGATTTTGATCTGAAATATATTATATGCTCTATAAAAAGTTTTTAAATTTGGCATAAATCACTAAACAGGTCATCAAGATTGTTACCTTTGTATAGCACCTCCAAAATTATGGAGGGCTTGCTCTTTCCGGATTAGATCTGAGAGATGAATACAATATTTTCTTTACCAAAAGAAAATCGCAAAAAGTTATGATTTTCACACAACAATGCATAATTTATGCAGATTTCAAGGTGTGAAAGCCCCAGGCCGTCCGGCTCGTCCAGAGGACTTGGAGCAACAAAATGGACGACCGGAGATTTCAAAGTGTGTCATTTGTGTGTTCATGCAATGCAAATTTGGTCTGATATCTTTTTTTCTTCTTATGGAACATTTAAAAAAGTATTTTAGAATTCCGACTTCAGAAATTAATTTCAGTTATCCTTGTTCAAAATGCCCGAGAAAAAAAAATTAGCGGCTGCAAAACATAATTTAAAAACCATCTCCTTTAGACTTCTTTAGACAGTGTGTTTTCTCAAGAGACTCCGACTTGTATGTTGTGTGACAATTTTGGGGCAAATGTGCAAATCTTTTTGTGTTTGAAAAACTTAAGGAAAAATTTCCTATTTTATTTCTTTATGAAAAAGCTCACTTTTACTTTAATTTTTTATAGATTTTTCTTTGTTCACATCGTTATTGCCGGATTCTGATTACCAAACAAAAGCTGGGAGAAAACAGTGAAATGAAAATCACCTTTCCATTTTCTTAGATCATTCTGATCAGATATTTTAATACATTTCTTCATGTTATTAATTATAGGATAAATGGTTTTTCTTTTAAGGGTATTTTTTATTTTTACATTTTCTCATGTCATGTTTAATTTAAACTACTCTAGCAGCGATTTGTCAAAATTTATATCTTTTAAAACTCGAGGGGGTGGTAGTTTAGTCATGATAGGAACTTATGCCGGAAATGTGAGATGATAGCTACACAGAAAATAGTCTGTCTGGAAGAGGGGAAAAAAAAGATATGCATATTTACTCTAGATCAGCAGAAGATTACAAACATTTGAGTTCAGAAAAATGCAGAGAACTAGCTGATATGTAGAATAATCAGCTACAAGTCTAAATTCACTATATTTTTTTTCACATTTACACAAAGAAAAAAAAGGAAAATTTAAATAAGTTCTGGGGATTGATTAACAACTTTATTTCGATGTTTGATAACAAAATTTTAACAGACCTGATTGAAATATATAACTTGTTAATGGCTCTAAGACACTTTTTTTTATTCTCAAAATAATTTGTATAAATTATGTAGCATTGTGCATATACACTATACAGGGTATCCCAAAAATGACTGACACATTTGAAAAATGCACAGGGATCATAGCAGATTTTCTAAAAATTTTAGGTAGGAATTTAAGGAATTTTTTTCAAAATTTTAGGAGCTAATTTCTATTATTAGTACTGTTTAATTACCGTTCTTTTCATTAATTAAAGGAGAATTGATACAAAAAACAAACATCATTGAAAGAAAAAGGTAATCTTTTGAATATTTTTCCTATTTCATTTTTCATTTTAATGCTCTGCAGACTTGAAATTCAAATTATCACTTAGTATTCAGTGGCCACTTTATCACAGGTATTTTTTGTGTAAATATATACATACATACACACTATATATATGTATGTTAGAAAAATGTTAGTTTAGTTTTCAAACAACTTTATATAAACAGAAAAAGAAAATTTTAATATAATTAACAAAAAAGAATCCAAAAAGCTCAAAATCACATTTAAAATTTTTAAACAATTGCAAAATAAAATACGGCCATAAGAGCAAAAATCTAGCTGGTAAGTTAGTAATTATTGCATGTAACGTACAAGGATTGCATTTACCCGTGCAGCGGGCAGACTTAAAGCAAATAATGCTAATAAAAGCAAATTTATTTTGGGAAAAGTGTTTATCTGTTAGCCTTGAACCCTCGTAGTGGGCTGGAACGTGATTGACAGCTATTTCAAATCTATGCAGATTGCATGTGCCCGCGCAGCGCAGCATGTATATCGTTATTACATGCAGTAGAATTGTCCTTATTGCAAATATCGTATGTGGATTGCATGCACCTGCTAATAAAAGACTATTAATTTTATACGCAGCAGCTGTATCATTACCCGTGTGCCTGCATTGCGGTCGGAAACGCGGTTGACAGCTACTTAATGAGTTAGCCGTAACTTCCGCGCGTATTTGAGGTGTGTGATCGATAGTAACTTCATAAATTGCATCATTCGCCGTGAATTGCACATGTTGCTACATCGTTAGACATAACTTGCGTGCGTAGCTGAGGTGTGCGATTGACAGCTACTTCATGAACTGCACCGTTAGTCATAACTTGCACATGTAACGGATGCGTGCGATCAACAGCCACTTGATAAACTATATCGTTAGCCGTAACTTGCGTGCGTAGCTGAGATAGACAGCTACTTCATTAAATGTACCGTTAGCCGTGACTTGCCCGCATAGCTGAGGTGTGCTAATGACAGCTACTTCATCAACTGCACCTTTAGCCATGACTTGCGTGAGTAACGAAGGCATGCGGTCGACATCTATTCCATGAAATGCACAGCTAGCCACAATTTATGCGTGTAGCTGAGGTGTGCAATAGACAGCTACTTCATGAACTGAACCATTAGTCAAGACTTGAGCGCAAAACGGAGACGTACGATCGACAGCTACTTCATGAACTACATCGTTAGTCGTTACTTGCACGCGTAGCTGAGGTACAAGATCAACACTTCATAAACTGTACACTTAGCCGTGATTTGCGCATGTAACATAGGTGTGTGATCGATAGTTACTTTATGAACTGCCCCATTATTTATGGCTTGCGTCACAGAGGTGCACGATCGACAGCTACTGCAAGAAAGGTATTGTAAGTTTAAAAGGCAGTAATTAAATAATATGAGGGAAATAAGTTATCCTATATTTCATCACAGCTACTGCAACACGTTAATCTAGACACAGCTATTTCCCTTCAATCATCTTCTGTTTTGATAGAATCAACAAAAACACATACACAAGTTCCTGCGGCTCAAAAGAACTCTAGTCCAGAAAACTATATTTTTAAATATTGGTTTTTGAGCAAAAATTCTTACAGAGTTCAAATCTTTGGTACTTTTCATCCCAGATGCATACTAAGCATGGAATAATTTGACAAAATTTTAAGTTTAAAAAGAAATGAAAACTGTTTAAAAGTTTTATCTGTTAGAAGCGGGAATGTGTTTATTTAACATTCTTCACATTTCTGCTCTTTCATTATTTTTAATTTATTTTTTATGGGGAGCATGGCGATCCAATTGCAGGACCTCCCTACTATGCCGTATTTTATTTTATCCATTGCTTTTCTTCATAAACTGCTATGTGGTCCAGGCCCCTACGCAATGCATCCTTTTGAAGAGATATTCTTTAATATCATCAATGCATAGAGAGATTGCTAACAGCAGACAAAAATTCCTTCTCTACTCTCCTGTTTGACATGATGTTGATCAAATATTACGTAATGAGGGGCGTAAGAGAATCATAATCCGACTAACTATATTTGTATTATTAGATTTAGACCTAAAATTCTTCAAAATTTTTGCACACAATTGATTCAAAACAAAGAATAGTTGAGCAAAATTTTAACTTTGCAAAGAAAGAGAAACTTCGTGATTTATCTAGTAAATATGAGGAAGCACACTATTCAACAATCGAACCCGTCTTTTACTATTTTATTTCTTTGAGAGGTTAAAGGCTTCTGGTTTGTAAGCTTGCGCTGGCGATTCCTAAGGTAGCCTGTAGAAGACCCAGACCGTCCGACTCGTCCAGGGGACTAAGAGCACCTATTTGGACGGACGGCCTAAGGTAGCCTGTGGAGATTCCCACTCCCACAAAAAAAAGAATCTCTCTCCTCTCTCTCTGCCCCAAACTCCGGTCATAAATGATCACGTGGGTCACCATTCGTCTTGTGATCGTATTTCACTTAAACCGCCCGCGGACGGAGAGGATATAACCATTGAGAATCGGTGATTTTGTCGTGATTGACACTTTTGTCGTCTGATTTTGTAAAAGATGAGTGCTATTTTAAACAACGTTTTAATTCCTGAAGTCTTTTTTAACATCGATTGCCATATGAATGGATATGTATTAGGGCAATAGTAGAGTAAATTTGACACTGCAGCAAAACATTACAAAATTTTAGGTTAATTTTAGGAATTCAAGGGAAGCTTCAAACTTTTAGGAATTTTAGGACGAATGCGATCCCTGAATGCATTAAAAAAAAAACAGAAGGCGATAGAAATCTAGTGTTTGCTGCATTGTACTTGGGAAACCAAGGAATTTTATTCAACCAATTTTCAAAATTTGTTACAAAGGTCACCAACAGATGGCGCTGCAGTTGGGTGAGAGCTGCAGGGAACCGCATATTGTCAGATGGCCATTCTGTACTTTGCTCAACATTCTGCTAGGGTGTGCATTTCAAAGATTTCAAGTTGCTGTTGGTTTATTCATTGAAAATGGTTTATTCGTTAGAACAGCGGCTATTTCTTGTTTTGGAGTTTCACCACTTGAACCAGTTTCATTGAAACGAGGCGCAGTTTCCAAAGGAAATTTAATGTCAAAAAAGAACAGTCAATCAATGCAATAAAGGTTCTGTTCAAAAAATTTGAATGGACTGGGAATGTCAATGATGACAGTGCTGGAAATGTTGACAGCCCAAGATCGGCAATGACAGAGGCAAATACTGAAGTTGTTTAGCAGGTAATCCAACGACGGCCCCAGGTTTCCATTCGCCGTGTTGCATCTGAGGCTGGACTACAACGAATGTCCACGCAACGTACCATGGGCCACAGCCTTCACTTGTTCCCTTAGAAGTCCTGGGTGCTGGTGCCCTGAATGCATGCGAAACGTTCGCGAGAGCTACGATGCAGCAGCTGGATGCCAGCGAAATCGATGTTAGAAACATTTGGTTCTAGAACGAGGCATATTTTTCCCTCGACGGCTTTGTCAACAAGCAGAACTGGTTTATTTGGGCAACAGAAAATCCTCATGCTGCCGTACCTTCATCCCTGCATCCCGCAAAAGTCATGGTTTGGTGCACCATTTCCTCCAAAGGATTCATTGGGCAATTTTTCTATCATGAAACGGTTACTGCAGTATGATATCAGGGCATTCTGCATGAATTTGTGGCGATTCGAAATGCTTTGGAGGACGGTAGGAACACTTCGTGTTTCATGCAAGACGGTGCTCAAGCACATTGAAAGCCTGAAGTGTTCGATTTCCTTAGCGAACATTTCGATGATTGTGTGATTGCCCTTGAATACGCCAGGCATACAGGAGACAAGCCAGGAGACAAGCTAGAATCTCTGTGTACCTCTCCTTGTTTACTGTTGCCCCTTCCGGTATGAACTCGTAATGCACCAAGCCCTTCTAGTCGAAAAACACCTCCAGCATTACCTTCCCCTTTAAATGGTCCAAATGCATTTTTTTTTACTTTGGCAACTATGGCGACTTCCACTGTGACGACTGCCGTTTCATTTGTGGGTCATACAAGAAACACCATGTTTCATCACCGGTGATAATTTTTTAAAGGAATGTCGGATCTTTGTCAGCAACGTCAATCGGTCTTCACAGATCCCCATGCGCTCATCACACTGATCTTCGGTTAGCATTTTTGGTACAATGTGTTAACACACACGATGTATGTTCAGTTTGTCCATCAGAATACCTTAGCAGCTCCCGTATGAAATTCTTGCCTTTTCAGTAATGACATTGATGGTTTGATGTCGGTCGGCACACACAATTTCCGCCAATTTTCGAATGTTGTCCTCCGTAATAGATGTTGACGTCCGCCCAGTCCGTGGATTGTCTTTACGGATTCAAGGCCGTCTGTGAATCGGGAGTGCCATAAAAAAACCTTCATACGACACATTGCTCTCTCACCATACACCTGCCACAACATGTGAAATGTTTCTGTCGACAATTTTGCAAAATGCTGGCAGAATTTGATATTCGCACGTTGTTCTTCAAATGCCATTCCCGTTTCCGATGAACGAGAATGACTACAGTTCACTGACACACATCGTCTGAAGAAACCCTGCACTGGGGACCTGTACACACACTTCCTTTTTACATCTCTCGTCACATGTGCCTTTATGCCATGGTAAAATAGTACCCCTCTCCTCCAATTGGAGATATCAGCACAGTCTCCCGACTTTTAGATCCTACCATGTATAAGCTTTCAACTAATATCCACTTTTTAAAAAAAATTCACCTTTTCAATACCCTGCATTAAATTTTTTTAAAAATAAGATTGTGAAATTTTGTTTTTGAAATACAATGGCAGACTACAAAAATTCATACTTTATAAACTTGGCATACTCAGGTCTTTTCCAATATTGCAAGTATTTGAGATAGCTGATGAAAGCCTTGTCTTTCAAGTAATTTCTCTGGGCAAGAACTAAAAAATAATAAATAGCTAAATAAATTTTGGTAAATTATATATTTTTACAAATGAGAATAAAAAAGTAAAAATTATAGATATTTTTTAAGGTTCTTTGTACTTAATAAATATAAATGAAACAACTGAAAATAGTTAAAAGATTTCAACAATTCCTGCGATTATATTTTATCATGCCATAAGCAATAGAACTATCCAAAAAGTTTCATATTACAGAAATCGAGATAAAGAAAATGAGACTTACTGACAAGAATTTAAATTTCTCTAATTTTGTTGCAAACATATTTTACATACTCAAACCTCATTGTACAATACAGTGATCCTCCGAAAAAATCTAACAAAATATTAGTTCTAAGCACTTGATGAATGGCTCTTTCTACACAATAGAGATCATTTTTTGATATCCAGATAGTGTAGTGTATATCAATCCTGATATATTTCTTCTGCAAAAACTTTATAAATCATGATAAAAGGTATATATTGGATTGACCTATAGAGCTTATTATTACCAAAATGCCATAGAGAATATATTAATTAAACACAAACTACTTTTTCAAGGGCCAATCATTTCTTTGTGAAAAACAGAGATAGACAAAATTGTGGTGAAATTTTCTTGGATGAAAACCAGGGCCGTGGAGTCTGAGTCAGTAGTCATTTATGGTAGAGTCGATAAAAATATACAAACTCCAACTCCTAAATGAAACTATTTAATAATTTGATTTTTTAATAGTTTTCTAAAATAATTTAAAGGCAATAAGTTTATAAAATACATCAAATGTTTACCAATTAAAAAGTAACTGATAAAAAATTAAAACTGAATTGATATTTATGTCCGTATCAAAGTATGATATTAGAAAACAATAGGAGTTTGAGTTAGAATCTGAAAGAATAAAAAGATGATTCAGAGTCCGAGGTTTGAGGTACCGACAGCACAGCACTGGTGAAAATACAATTGACAGCTTGTATTTTCACCAGTGCTGTGATAATTGTTGTTACTGAGGATCTCTTTTATAATTGTTACTGAGGATTTTGAAGAAAATATTTTGTTAAACCTGTTAAACCAATACAGTCAACTTGCATCAATCGCTATTATGACAATGGTTGAAATTGAAAACAATTGAAACTATATTTTTTACATAATCTGGACCCTATTTATGACAAAAGAAAAATTATTTACATTTTTAACCTATTAAGTTTGTCGGTATAAGCATCTAAGGCATTTATATTTTTCAAAATGCTCTGCTTTGCTGCCAGAGAAATCCCAACCATAGCATGTTATTCATGTGAAAACAATCTACCAGATAAAAAAATCTGATGTAGGCAGCACAACATTCCCTGCAGACTTATATCCATGTTCTCTTTATTTTAATTAAATTTAATTCACTTTTAATTCAATTTTCGTTCTCATTTGGTAAATGGGCTTATTTTCAAAGGTGGCGTAGAGAAAATACGAAAAAACTAAAATATCTCGAGAACGGCTAGTCCTAGTATAATGGGATTGGTCTTATTCTTTTCTTCGGTAAAAATTACGTATAAAACAAGCAGGATCTACACATTTCGAAACCTCTAGAATATGAAAAAACTACTTTTAGCGTAACGTCTGTGTGTATGTTTGTCTGTCTGTGTGTCTGTGCAATGTATGTATCCACTCTAACTCAAAAACTAATGGACCGAATTTCATAAAATTTGGTAGGTAAAACCCTTGGGTGTGACCCTGGTGCTGATTAGTTTTTGGTACAATTCAGAAAAAAAGAACCCGCCTTTTTTTGCGAAATGGCCTGCAAAAATCTCATGTATTCACTCTAGCTGAAATACAAATTGACCAAATTTCACAAAATTTGGTAGATTAATCACATGTGGGATACTCTGGTGCTGATTAGATTTTGGTACGATTCGGAAAAGAACAACCTGCCTTTTTTTATGAAATAGCCCACAAAAATCGCCAATATCTAAAAAAAGACTAAGTATGTTCAAACGTATCAATTAAATGCTTGTTTTATACGTAATTTTTGACGAGGAAAAGAATAAATCTATTACTCTAGGACTAACCGTTCTCGAGATATTTGAGATTTTTCGCATTTTTTTATGCAGCCTTTGGAAAAATGTACAATTACTAAATAAAAGCAGAAATTGAAATTTAGTGTCATTTTGTGGAATTAAACTCAATTTAATGAGTTTTTAAAGAAATAAAGAAAAAGTGAATTTGAGTCTGCAGGGAAAGTCATGTGTTGCCCACATCAGTTTTTTATTTTAGATTTTGACTAATTTTACGGGCCATTTTGCAAAAAAAGGCAGGTTATTCTTTTCCCGAATTGTACCAAAATCTAATCGGCACCAGGGTAACCCACAAGTGACTTATCTACCAAATTTTGTGAAATTCAGTCTATTAGTTTTTCAGCTAGAGTGGACACAGGCAATTTTTTAGGGCCATTTCGAGAAAAATGGCGGGTTCTTTTATCCTGAATCGTACTAAAAATTAATCAGAACCAGGGTCACACACAAGTGACTTACCTACCAGATTTTATGAAATTCGGTCCATTAGTTTTTGAGTTAGAGTAGATACGTACATTGCACAGACAGACAGACACACACACAGACGTCACGCTAAAAAGTTTTTTCGTATTCTAGAGGTCCCGAAACATGTAGATCCGTCGAGAACTCGAGTTGCGATTTTCGGCATGATTCCAATACTTTCTCTATACATTACCATGTATTGCAAGAAAGCAGTGGCGGCTCGTTAGCGAGGTGTAGAGGGAGGCGCTCATATATGTATTTATGTATAGATGGGGATATTTAAGTATAGAGGCATACTATAATATGTATTTATGTATATTATAGTATCCCTCCTCAGTTTGTGACAACTACGTCTTTTAGACTTCGAGTTCGTCGTTTGCCCGGCACTGATAAATTAGTTCTGGCGTTACCTCGAAATAACTGTATACCAAATTATTATTTTACTTGCGCTGATATGCATTTGCAAGTTTCCTTAAAATGAATAAGAGCCTATTGTAACCATGGAAATTATTTGAATGTATTTCTAAATAAATTTATATCAAATTTGTAAAAATTAAATACTCTCAGTCGTATGCATGTGCAGTATTTTATTATGATTAGCGCAATTGTTTGTACACCCAAAATGCACACAATTTCTCTCATGTACACAATATGGCTAATAGTTTTGTACCTGATCATCCTTGTAACCCAAACAGTAACATAATTAGAGAGCGAAAATCAACTAAATCTACGGCCGTTTATATGTAGAAACGGAATAACTATTTTCATACAAGTTTAAGAATGATTTTGGAATTTACAGAAAGTTCTTATGCATTATGGTTTTCTCTATTCGTCTTTAAAATGATATGAGCGAGTTCTGCCTGCTAGTAATCATTATATATAGCAATCGGTTTCTATAGCAATAAGCAGTTAGCTCGCTGCACGGATTCAACAAAAGTGGATCAAAGTTTAGAGTGAGCAGATCGAGTGGGTCCATTGTAGAGTAGAAAATACAGTGTGAAAATTGCATCAAAATCGGAGCAAGTGTCACTAAGATAGATAAAAATGTAAATATAAAAAAGAGGAGGGTCTCCCCTCTTCCACCACGGTTGTTTCATATTACATAATAACAGACGATGTTTGTGTGTCGACGTGTGTGTGTAAGGTCTGTAGCGGAAAATGTAAACATCGTACGGTCTTGAAATATCGTGCACGGATATTTCAGGAACCAAGGCGATGCATTTTTGTAAAACCGAAATATGAAATTGAGGCTACTTAAAGTAAAAGTTACGCCCAGAGGGTTGACATAATAAGGTTGTATATCTAAGTGATTGCCACCAGTAAAATCTAAATCGCTCAATTAGAAGGTGAAATAAGAAATTTGGCGGGGGGGGGGGGGGGGCCCTAACCGAACTGAAAGTTGCGCCCAGGGAGCTGACACAATAAATATGTATATCCAGTTCACATGTACAAATGGTGCCGGGACTATAGCCACCAACGGAATCAAAATGGCTCAATTAGGAACCGAGATGTGAAATTAGAGGATGACTACTTAAAGTAAAAATTGCGCCCAGGGGATTGATATGAAAGATATGTATATTCAAATGGTACAAAGAGTGTAGCTACCAGAAGACTCAAAATCGCTCAATTTAGGAACCAAGAAGTAAAACCGTGCGGGCTAGTTAAACTAAAAGTGACGCTCAGAGGGTTTGAATAAAACAATATGCATGTCCAGACGATACGCGTATAGATAGTGCAGAGACTATAGCTGCTAGTAGATTCAAAATCGCTTAATTAGGAAACGAGATGAGAAATTTTAGGACTACCTCAAGTGAAATTTACGCCTAGGGAGTATCGGATCAATATTGGACTTCAATGAAATTAGAAGCAAAACCAGGGGGATTGAATAGTCGCCGGTGAAGAGGGGGGGGGGGGGGGATTTTAAGGAAAACAACGTCAGATCAAAGAATCAAGTATCAGGTTGAAAATTAATTTTTAACTTCTTTAACAAATATTTATATTTTTTTTCAATCTTTAATGTTAAATAGCTGAAAAAGTAAGACAGCTGAGTAAATCAAGAGACCCACCCCCTCAGACAACACATTTCTGAAAGTGTCACTAAAAATATTCACGGGCATGCCACAAATACAATTCTCATGACTTTTAAGCAATTAAGAAATCAAACGCATTGAAATTCATCACAAACAAAGCATGGAACTACCCCAAATCAGAAATAATCCCCTTTCCGAAGGACAGACAGAACCACCCTACATCAGAAATGCCCCCCCCCCCCCCCCGTCCGGGCGCTTACGCAGCGAAATTAAACTGAGTGCTCCAAACAACGCATTTTTCTACCAAAAACGAAGAACGGAACCCGCAAAATACCATCAATAACCCCCACTTATTCAATGAAGTAAAAAGCACAAAATATATATCGAAACTTTTTTGAATTTCTATTTTCTATATCTAATACTACTAAACTATTTCTTCATGAACCAAAACTGAAAAAGCTAGGGGTCAATAGGATCAATAAAATAAATCAGAATTAGATAAATACAGTAATTTATTTTCAAATATTTATTTAAACATCCAAATTTATTATTTTAAAAAGAAGCGTACCGTGACCGTGCGTAAACCGTGACCTCCGCAACGCACGGTCGCGGAGCTACGAACACAGGCTGGCCGCCTTCGGCGACCAGCCTGTTCGCTATCCTTGAAAATTCTGAACGTGGCAAACTCTCTGGCGCAACCTACCAGAAAGGTATAAGGTAACTATTTGGACGGTCAGGAAGTGCTATCCAATTTAGACCAGAACCCAGTGGGGGAGGCATCCACAGGGACCATACCCTTCTTCTCCTCCTACCACCAACCTCTCAGAAGGACTTACGGACCCACATGTTTAACGTGATCTTACTCCGCGTGAACACGGTGGCAGTTTTGGCAGTGGCGGGAATCGAACCCGGGCCTACCGATTGTAATTCCGCGAGCTAATTTAACTTTTATAATGACCCTAAAAAATTTACATTTTAATTTGACTATATGCTAAGCCCTTAATTCCATCACTTAAAATATAACATAATATCATTTAAAATATCCTCATTCCATCGTTCCATCATTTAAAAGATCCTCATTCCATCCTTCTATCATTTAAAATATCCATAAAATTAAAATCATTTAAAATGACCATATACTAAGCTCTTAATTCCATCATTTAAAATATCACGTAATATTCCCCCGGCGGGAGAAAAATCGGACATTATCCGAGAAATTTAAAATCATTACTTCTTTAAAATTCCAATCCTGCAGCCATTTTTAATTATTTCTTGACTAGATTGGGCTTGTAAGAAAAACTGATGTTTGAACTTTCTAAAAATGTAAATTATTAGTCGAAAATCTCGCTACTTTTTCGGATGTGAGGATCTAAATACGAAAGTTTGTTATTTTGAGCCGAAAGTCACTTTTGTTTTAAAATCTTTAAAAAATATTAGAATTTGTCCCTGAGATTTGAAATTGACATATTTTTACTCGCAATTATCTGTTCTTTCCGGTCGTGTGATTTGTTTTTTTCTACAACGTCTGGATGGTGGAGAAAAAAAGGCAAAAAGGGCAAAAAACGGTTAAAACTCTGATTGCCAAATTTCGTAGCTCTCCGACGCGCGGTCGCTGAACCTGAACCTATAGTGTATAAGACAGACAGACATTGCATTTTATTATATAGAAGGTAGAAACTGAAGTAGTACGAATTATGTTCAATTTGAGATTCCAATGGCGCAGTTAAATTCTCCGTTGCCCTGTGAAAGTGTGCTTATTAATATGAAAGCATCAAGTAATTATTTAGCATCTGCTTCCACATTATAAACTGTTATTTGGTGCATTAAAAAATGCTGAAATATTTTGTACAGTGTATACCAGATTACAAGAAAAAATACATTTCTTGAATGAGAGCAGGTTTCGGGAAATCTAAAATCTAGCCCATCTGTGAGGACGGCTACTGAAATTTTTTACCTGTGCTAAGAATTTTTTTCACATTATATTCATTAATATATGTGCTTAAATACATCGCACAACAATCATAAATTAGAACAAACTGCCTCACGATGAAGTGCAATAACTGCATATTCATACACCACCCCCACAGCACTTGCCATTTAAAGATCAAACTCACTGACGTGAAGTCTCTCATAAAAGACCGGATCCAGCGGAATTCCGATCTATTGGTGAGTGCAAAGGGGTAAGAGATGAAAGGAACCTCTCCTCTTTCCAACAACCTTCCGGTCCAACAACCTTCCGGAAGTTGCCAGTCTTCCCCTGGTTAAAATTCGGCGAGAATGGCCAATTTTCGGAAGTTGCCATCTTCTCGTACAGCATTGAGATTAGAAATTCCATAAAAAAAATAAAAATAATAATAAATAAAATAAAATAAAGTTGTCATCGTAAAAATTATGGCAAAAGCTGCCCTTTCCTGTGCCATGAATGAAAATTGAAATGTTGTCACCTGCAAATTGCCTCCCCTAACTTAGCTAGTGTGCATTATCAACACCTTCTTTCTGGGGCGTGATGTGTCTCGCCTCCTCGTGGTGCCCCTTGGAACGCCTTTTGGTAACTAAACAAGATACTTTTTCGTCACAGCAGCCCAGTGATTATGCCTGTTATTAATAGAAGAAAGGGTCCTTCTCAGGGCCAGGACGTGACTGCCATTTCTGTCCTTTTTTGGAATGCAGGTGGTCTTTCTAGCACTAAATATTGTGAGTTTAAGACCATTTTGACAAGAGAAAATTGTGATGTCTTCGCTATTGTTGAGGCTGGCGCTTCCACAGATGCTCTTGAGTTTTATGGATGCCAAAACTTTGTATTGCACTCTTTGCCAAGATCATGACAAATTGCTTCCGGCATTATAATTGGAGTTAAAGATTCCCACACCTGTACTTTTAAGATCCTGCACTCCATGCAAGATAACAAGTTTGAAGGAGTAGAACTTATCGTTTGGAAGGAAAACAGATGTAACAAGTATATCTTTGTTTATAACCCTCCTGGGAATGAACCTCTGACTTCTATTATGGAAAGAGCCCTTGATAAACACAGAACTATTATTAGAGATTTCAATTGCCATTCACCAAGATGGGGCTATAGCCAGGTAAATAGATCAGGTAAGGCTCTGGAGGATTTCCTGGACTCTACTGCTGCGGCTCTCCACCCTATACATGGACAAACTTTTCTTTCTTTTAAAGGAGAAATAACAAATCCCGACCTTGTAATGTACCATTCAAACTTATCTTCTGGGGTTTCCCTGGACTTGTTGGAATCATGTAGTGGCCATGGACACAGGATTTTGAAGGTGAAGCGTTCTTTTGACTCTCACCATTCCCACTGTTTTGGGGATGTGTGCCCTCGTTGGAATCTGAAAAAAGCTGATTGGAAGAAGTACTCTTCTCTGACGGATAGTTTACTTGTCCAGGAAAAACTTCACTATTCTAATCCCGATAAATGTAATGATTTTATTGTTGATGCTATTAAGAGCCTGTGCCCAGGAATCCATCCCTAGAGAAAAGATTAGAAGATGCAGACCTTTTTGGACTGATGAGCTCTCTGTTTTAAAGAAAAAATGAGATGAAGCCTTTCTGAGAGTGGAACTTTCAGGAAGTACTGCAAATAATGTTGCTCTTCGACACTCACAAGCTGTCCTTAAGAGAGCCATAAGGGAAGCAAAGCGAAAATCATTTAAGGATTTTGTGTCAAAACTTGATTTTAGAAAAGATGGTTTGCGGGCACATCGATACTTGTCTTCTTTGAATAATGAACAAACCTCAAATAAGAACGAACCACTTACTAATAATGGAAAAACTTCCCGCAATAATAAAGAAAAGGCTTTGGCCTTTGCGAAGTTTTTTGCCTCTGTGTGCAGACTACCTTGCAGGAACACGCTAAACTTCTTAGGCAATCACCTGCTGGCTGCCTTAGCTATAGTGATGAAATTCCTTTTAATAATGATTTTACTGTTGATGAACTGCACAGAGCAATGCATGAGACCAGACGCGGAAAGAGCTCTGGACCTGACGACCTCCCAAGCGAATTCTTTTTGAACTTGAGAGAAAGTGCCAAACAAACTCTTCTCGAGTTTTATAATATTGTTTGGAAGACGCATGTTCCTGTCGAGTGGAAAAAAGCTACTATTGTCCCTCTCTTGAAGCCTCGTAAACCTACTGAGAGTCCTTCAAGCTATAGGCCTATTTCTCTAACCAATGCTTGTTAGAAATTGATGGAGAAAAAGGTTACAAATAGAATAAATTTTTATCTTGAAGAGGGGAAGCTTATCTCTGATTTTCAAGCGGGTTTTCGAAGAAAAAGAAGTACAATTGAACAGGCGACTTTTCTTTCTCAATGTATTAAAGATGGCTTCCATGAAAAACAATCTATGCTGGCGGTTTATGTCGACTTTAAGAATGCTTATGACAGGGTTTGGCAGAAGAAACTCATTGAAAAACTGATAGATTTTGGAGTTAGGGGAAATATGTTAAACTGGCTTAAGTCCATCCTTTCTCAGAGAATGGCTCGTGTTAAATACCAGTCTACCTTCTCCAAATATGTACAGCTCCAGGATGGTGTGCCTCAGGGAGCTGTCACGAGCTGTACTTTGTTTAATGTTATGATAAATGACTTAATTTGTGATTTGACTAGGGTTACTGGAATTAGATGCCTGGCTTTTGCAGATGATATAGTTATTTATACTACTGGTGCTGGCATTTCTGTCTTAAACAACAGAGTCAATGAGGCCCTGGGGGTTTTGGGAGACTGGTGCTGTGATAATCTTATGACAGTAAATTCTGATAAGACAGTTTGTCAGCTTTTTACCTTGTCTACCAAGAATCACCGGATAAATGTATACTACAATCATCATGTTTAAACTGGGTTGACTCCTATCGTTACCTCGGACTTGTCTTGGATAGTAAACTCTTGTGGAGAAAACAGGCTGAGAAGATGGCAGGAAAAGGCATTGACAGATTGAGACTCTTAAGGCCCTATCACATTCAACAACTTTTGGAACAACCAACTATTTCGGACAACTTTTCCCCCAATTTTTCGGTGTAAAAGTTGGCGATAGGGTTATTGACAGTTTGAAGAAGTTGTGCTAAATGACAAAACTATAGCAGTATGTTTATCGCCTTTTGGCGACAACTATACATTTGTACTTTTCGGCAGGTAGCGCGTTCTCGCTTCAACTTCGGCAGTAAAACAAGACTTTTACTTAGTACTTCCTTTTGTAACCTTTATTACTTTGTAATTATGACAAAATTGCTATCAGCTGCGGGGAAAAATCAAATATGCCTTGGCATAATTACGCTAGGATTATTTCTGCTTAAGAAGAAGAAAAAAAGTAAACCGAGAAGGATGTGGACAAAATCTATTGAAAATTTTTGATTTGCTCTTTTTTATATGGATTACTTCAGATATCATAAGCTTAAACAGATGAATGAACATTAAAGAATATTTGGATTTGTTACACATCCGTATAAAAAAGCAAATATATATTTGTTGAAAAATATTCACTCTATTTTAAGATACAAAATTAGTTTAAAAAGCGATATTGCCGATATTGACTGAAATGAAACAAAGAAAACGTAAAAAGTATTTAAATTCAAGAATGCCGTTATTAAAATATCATGTCTTAAACAAATTTAAGTTCATTACCATTTTATACTTGATTTTAAAGGTTTTCAAATGCGTATCTATATTAAATATTCGAAGATGTTCTTTGCTCATTTGTAACGTTTAAAATATTTCTCATTAAAGTAAACTTTTAAAAATTATTTTATCTACATTTATATTTATTGAGTAATTATGTTTTAAAATAGATTTAAATGTACATTCCATCTATAGCTGGTATAAAGTATACTTCAAGATGTTTTTCAAAGTAACTTCGAAATAAATTTTTATAAGCATTCAAATTTAAAAGAGTAAACTTTTCATATTTACATACAAACTTATTTTTTTTTATTAAATGTAAATGATTTTCAAATGTATTGTAAATTTCTAATTGTCTATGTGCGTTTAAAATAATAAAAAAATTCTTCAAATGTTAGCATTAAATTATTAAAATTTCAAAGTAGTTTGATTTTTGTTTTTATTCTAATCTAAAATGTTCAAAATTACATGTCGAAAGATAACTACTACTCGTATAAGGATGTTCGATGATTTCTGTCTAATTTTATATGCGTATTTTATATTTGCTAATTTTACAAGCACGTTTTTACTTAAGAATATATTCCATCTATACCTGGTATAAAGTATACTTCAAGATATTTTTCAAAGTAACTTTGAAATAAATTTTTATAAGCATTCAAATTTAAAAATAATTTACTGATATAAGGTTATTTTGTATATAGAACGTAAAATAATTAAAAAAAAAAAATTCTGCAGATTATTAAAGAAAAACTGTATTTGAATATTTTAGCAACAGATGGCAGCACTTGTAAAATTTAAAATTCGCTCGGATTCGAACCAGAGCCCAGTCGTTTACTGAGCTGATTCTCTACCACCCAAGCCAAAACTTCATATTCGAAATGTACTAACAAATTATATCATGAAATGCATTTAGTGTTATTTTAGAGTACTATTTTGAAGAATAAACAGAATAAGTTTTCAAGATGTTTTAGTATTGCAATAGAAGGATAAAAAAAAGTCTATAGAGAACATACATGAAAATTAATTTTCTAAATTCTGTCTGATGTTTTTTTTTAACGATTCGAGAAGGAGAACATAATTGTATTCGTTAAAACAAGGAAATTGCCATAGTGTAGTAAATATTCAAAAACAATTTAAATTAGGATCCTTTGTGTTTTGTGATGGAATCACTAGTTAGCTTATTTTAGAAAACTGATGAAATATGTACATATCGCCAAAGCAAACTCGCGTACGCTCTTGTTTAAATTCACAGAAAGATGGATTTTCTGAAACGCATCTATACTGTAAACTAGCAAGCCGCTGGCAAATATAAATTTGAATCAGAAGAGACCAAAGAGATTATATTAGTAATAATATCTTAATTTTTATTATATAATATTTCATGTATATAAAATCGCTTTGGAAGAGATGGTTCGTAAAGATGATATTTTCTCGTACGCATGTTTCTTCAAATTCTTTTTTAAATACAGTGGATCTTTTAGATTCCACAAAAATGATTTTTCACGTATTGATTCAATTAACTCCATTTCCATCTCGCATGACTACTTTTTTCGACTTCGAGACGACTTTCATTGACATCCACCTTTATGACACAGAAATATTATAAATACTTAACAAAATTCTAAATCTAAACTAAAATAATACTTCGCACTGCCTGGTTATTATATCAATATAATCTATCTGTTATTATATTCTATCTGTTCGCGCTCCACAGATTCAAACTTGCGCGAGGATTTCACGCCAAACCAGAATGTAGTAGAATCTGCGCCAACCTTTCTTCACACGTGATTCCTTCGCTACTCATCTGTGATTGGCTGGTTGGTAAAAAATTGTCCCAAATGAACAACTTTTTCTATACCGGTCAGATAAAGTTGTCCCAATTTTTTGACCTTATTTTACACGAGTTTTCCCCCAACTCGGCGTAAAAATTGTTCGAAAAGTTGGTTGTCCGAAAAATTGCCGGAAAAGTTGTTGAATGTGATAGGGCCTTTAAAGAGACTTTCTGGTATCACTTGGGGTTCCTCGGCTGATATTTTGTCTACTACCTATACGACTTATGTTAGACCTGTCTTAGAGTATGGAGGAGAGCTTATCGCCATAGCATCAAATGCCTGCTCTAAAATAGTCGATTTGGCACAAAACAAAGCTCTTAGACTTATAACTGGTGGAGCTGGCTCTACCCCTATCACTGCTATGGAGATTCAAACGAATATTGAACCTTTGAAGTTAAGAAGGGAGAAACAGCTCTTGAAGCTTTATGGAAAATGCAAGGGCCTTGACTTACACCATTGGCAGACCTATATCCCTTCTAACTTGAGATTAAAAACTCACTCGACTTTTTTGTCAAGGACTGAGGAGCTCATGAATAATTACAATCTAACTCCCAATTCTTCTCAACCTTTTTGTAATGGACTTCCTCAAAACGTGGAGTCCCTACTTATCACCTCACAATTGGCACAACTGAAAAGAAAAATGATGCTATACCAGAGGTCCTCAGAGCCTATTCCTTGGAGACCATCGCCACTAACTACCCAAAAGATGACTGGCTCCATATTTATACTGATGGTTCTGCAATGGAGGATGCAGTTGGAGCTGGCCTTTTTTGTGAGGGTTTTTTGAAGAATCTTATGCTGTAGGATTAGGTGCCACAAATTTCGATGCTGAGATTGAGGCCATTAAGCAGGCCATTCTTAACCTTCCAAATATGTGTACACCACTTAGGAAAGTGGTTTTCTTAGTGGACTCACAGTTTGCAATTTTGGCTATTGTCTCACATATAGTAGGTGAATCACACCATGTGGAAGAAACAAAGTTGCTTTTTAGCCAGACAATTTCGTCTGGCTGGGGAGTCGTTCTTCAATGGATTCCGAGTCACTGCAATATCCCTGGAAATAAAAAGGCTGACTTCCTGGCAAAGAATGGATGCAAGCTACATCAGCCTCTTTTTACATTGTCTTACAAACGGATTTGTGGAATTATTGAGGACAGATTGCAAAAGTCCCTCCGTGACAATCAAGTTGAAGCTGCGACGGGTAGGGCCTGGAATTCTTTGTTGCATTCTCAGGTCCCTATGGGCCTTCCTCACTCTGTCTTCACTGCAAATTTTAGACTTTTAACTGGACATGACTTTCTTCAAGGACACCTCTATCGTATTGGCGTGGTTGATTTGCCTGACTGTGTTCTTTGTTCTACTGATGCCATTATGGATTATAATCATCTGACAAGTCGTCCTGCACTTTATTTTATGAATTGTTCTCTCGACAACTTTTATAACAAAGCTGGTTTTTATTGGGTTGCCAGAGGGCTCATGGTCGATATGGCCTCCGCTCCGACGTAGGAAAAAAAAAAAATCTTCTTTCTAGGAGAGCCGTTAAGTCTGCATTGTAGTCATAGGTGCTCTCCCCTCATCCTCCACCCAGTGAATCCGATAACCGAACGAACATGCAATAGCGTGCTCACGATCGAAGTGATATATTCTGCTCTCCTGTACGAGATCTACATGTGCCGAAATTTCAGATTTTCACCTGACCGATAATACCAATGTTTAATCCTGAGTCAAGCCAGAAGAAATTTATAAATGTACAATTGTTAGAAAACTTAAATGTAAACAAGCAATACCTACATCGGTTGACGTACGGTCAAAATTCCAAAAATTACTGTTTTCTGATTGGTTGATCACTTTGAAATAGCTTGAAATTAAGTTTTAACCCCATGTTCGGTATTCCTGCAAATTGAAATGTCAACAAGCCCCCTATAACACTATTTTAAAATGTGAAAGAATAATTATTGAAATACTACTTTGACGCATAACTGAGAACCCTTTTATTTCATATATATGATACAGAAATTTTAATCTTCCCCAATAACGCACCCTTTTCTTTCATAATTATTATTCCAAATTCCTATTTCATGTCCAGCACGTATTGCGGTGCGGCGATATTAAATTCTATCCCATGCCACTAATATTAATGAAGTCTGCAGCACACTTCCTCTTTTTCTCGACCATACCATATATGGTCACTAATCTTAACCTCTGAGTAAACTTTCTCATATAAAACTGCATCTCCATCACATTTTAGATGCATAAAATGCGAAGACAGCATCTGGAAAATCCAGACCACTCGACTCGCCCTAAGCCACATGGCCAAAACATCGTTTGACGATGTTTCAGCCATGTAGCTGTATCGTTGAGTGAAACACATTTGGAACCTCTGTGGATGCAAAGATCCTTGAAAAGCTGGATCTACAGAGGTTCTATCCAATTTCATATTTTCAGATTGCATCTTTTCTCTAATTTTTTTATTTTTTGTCATTTTAATAATTTGAGCCTCCTGATTTTGATAATCCTTTCATGTTTGAATTTGATTTGTATGCATCGCTCTTGAATATTGATAAATTCATGTGTATCATTGATAATTTAAAATTAAGATCATTTTGTCTTATATGGTAGCATTGCTTTCCTTATGTCTGATATTTTATTTCATAGCCTCTTTACTTTATTTTCCTCCATATTGTTTTTGAACCAGAGTATGACACTGATCATGTTTTAAATTAGTCTTACTATTTTTATTTATTTATTTTTATCTTTTTTATTATTATTAACACATTGTAAAATATCTGCTGCATATGCACAAATTTATAAATGTTAGATCTAAATTGAATCTATAGTACTGTAGTTATTAACAGTTATATATATATATATATATATATATATATATATAATTAATTTCTTTTATTTCTTTGTATTTTGTAGAATATTTTGGAACAGTGTATTATGAGTTACTACTTACATTCTAACGTTGGATTTACTAATTTATATTTATATATATATATATATATATATAAAAAATAAATTACAATCCTACAAAGTTAAAAATGCAAGAAAGAGAAAGGCGGATATTGCCGCACTATCAAAATCTTAAAATATAAGATTTAAAATGCAAAACGATTTATAAAGTTGGAATGATTGTGTTAACAGGGTTGCAGTAAGGTCAAGGGGGATTGCGACCCCTTTTTCCTGGTTAGAAGCTAGCTTTGACTTCATGAAAATGCTCCCAGAGACTCTGTAAGCCCGTAACAACAATCGAACATGTACGTGGGGATAAAATGTCCGAATCCCAGACAACATATAAAAAGGATAATAAAAACAATAAAATTGGAAATTTTACAAACTAACAGGGTGAAAATCAAGGAAGAGTTGCATAAAGCGTATAGACTTTGGAGAGGGAAGCATATATATAAAAGTCACATCGAATATAAAGTGCATTTAGAAAGAGAAACAAAACAGATTATCCTAGGTAAGAGTGGAGTTGTATTCCAGGATGTCGGTTAACACTATTACACAATTTAATAAATGCTTAATACATTTAATCAACGAAACTCAGGAACAATCATATCCCTTCCGCTTTATCCAACATTATTACAATGTTTTTTGCAGAAAATATAGTGATAAAAATCATGTTAATTTATCCGACATCCTGGAATACAACTCCACTCTTACCTAGGATAATCTGTTTAGTTTCTCTTTCTAAATGCACTCTATATTCGATGTGACTTTTATATATATGCTTCCCTCTCTGAAGTCTATTATGCAACTCTTCCTTGATTCTCACCCTGTTGGTTTGTAAAATTTTCAATTTTATTGTTTAAATGATCCTTTTTATATGTTGTCTGGGATTCGGACATTTTATCCTCACGTACATGTTCGATTGTTGTTTCAGGCGTGCAGAGTCTCTTGGAGCGTTTCCATGAAGTCAAAGCTAGCTTCTAACCAGGAAAAAGGGGTCGCAATCCCCCTTGGCCTTACTGCAACCTTGTTAACACAATCATCCCAACTTTATAAATCGTTTTGCATTTTAAATCTTTATTATATATATATATATATATATATATTGTTCTAAAAATTTGATTTTGCTTGCTGCTTGCTTGTGTACAATAATACCAAAAGTGAGTCTTTACATTAATCTGATATTTTTTTAGAACTCATGGTAGAGATTTTGTAGAACAAATTATTTCCATTAAAATATTATCAGCTGTAATGTAATGTACAATTTTTTTTTTCAACTGTAGTAACAAATATTAAAATATAAATAAATGATAAAAAAGAAAATCCATAACATGTATTTTTATTTTTATGTTTATCAACATTGTTTAAATAGACAAATGATTGTATCTACACTGAAAATAAACATAAGTTTTAAATGTGTTTACATGTTTCAATTTAGATGATTCATCCACAGTGAACGAAAGTTGGCAGTGGCCAACTTTTGTTCAAAAGTGCCCCAAGTTTGCGTGATTCACCGGATTACACTTTCATTTCGTTTACTTAAGTATCGTGTTTTCTTAAATTTTGTTAAAGTTCAATCTTTTTCCTAAGTATTGTTTTTTCTTAAATTTAATTAAGGCCAATCTTTTTTCTAAGTATCGATTTTTCTTAGTATTTCATTAAAGTACAATCTTTTTTTTTTTTTTTTAATTTTGTGTTTTTCCAAAGTATTTTTTTTTTTTAACTTTCGAAGTTTCCAGTTATAAGTTTCTGAAATTGATTTAAAAATATTTTGGGTGATCGGTAGAATAGCTGACACCTAAATTTTCAAAGTACAAAATAGCGCCAAGTTGGCGCCATGCACAGCCACTGGGTTACAATTAAATTCCGTTTACTTCACCAAGCTAGTAGCCTACGACTTTCCGGACATCCAATCAGCACGCAACTTTTATGGAATAGTATTTCAATAGTAATCTGTGTATTTCACCAGATCTTTTTGCAAACTTTTTTCGAATATATATTTGTTTCTTCAAAAGTTGGTTTTGTGGATCTTTTTCGATCAATTTTGCAGCAACCTTTTATCGAATATATATTTGTTTATTTCCACTTAATTGACGAACATAAAGATTTTCAGTATTAGTGATTGCAGATAAAGTTTCTAAATGGCATCTGGTAAGCGGCAAATGGATTCGAGTGAATGTTCTAGAAAATGTGCTAGAGTGGATGTTGGTGAAAATGAGTCCAGCATAAAATTTTATTATATGGTTAGAATAAGGTTCATTATTTTATTTGTTCATCCTGTGTTTTGAAATTGACTTTTGTATTGTTCCGGGTTTTTAAAATGGGCTTCTTAATTTTAAAGTATCATCTTTTCTTGAATTTTGTGTCCAATCTTTTTTCTATGTACAGTACAACCTCGAAAATCCAGACCTCGAAAATCCAGATTTTGCCGATTCTGGATTTTTGATTTTTCCGGATTATAGAATTTGAATAAAATTCAGATTTAATATTAACTAAATACACTATAAAGCACTATTTTTAGTAAAAATAATGGCAAAAGTTAAGTTAATCAATTAAAACATATTATTTAATCTAAAAAATAGGGCAAAAGAAATTTCTAAGAAAAAATATACACATTAATAATTTAGAATGTGTGAACGAAACGAAATGATAAAATTACATTTTATCATTTCGTTTAAATATTTGAATTAGCATTTGTTATTTCATTAATTTCAGTTTATCGGAAAGCAGTTTTCTTTATCCTGTAGATGGACATTATTTCTGCTCGGTTATAAAGCTTCTTTGTTCAAGACCATTAATTGTATGAACGATTTTTTGCATAAGATTATCAATGGGTATTTTTTCTTCTCCACATTTATAGTCACTACTTTGATCTCTTTTTTATTTAATATTATATCTATAGTATGTAAATATAGCTTTCTAAACAAAAAAGGCAAAATATACAATCGCTTTCAAGCTGACACGTTCAACGAGAAAAAATCGTCAGAGATCGGGAGGGGGAGGAGATTCTGAAGACAAAACAGAATACATTGAGGAATGGAATTTGTACTATGAAGTTAATAAAATAAATTTCCGTGAAAGTTAATATGAATTTCCTGGATTTTTAGATTTAATTGAACAATCTGTGATAAAATGTTATGGTACAGTGTTAAAGTGTTTAATATTAAAAATTACATTGTTTCAGAAATATGTCTTTCAATAATGAGAAAAGGAAATTTTGATAATAAAAATTCTGTATTTAAATAACGATGCATATTTTATGCGAAATAATATATCGGGAGTTGTGACTTTTCTTGAAGGGGGAGGAGGGATTAACGCTAACAACGTAATTCACGCTCCAAACACGAGCCGATCTACGGCCTTCTATCTAAACTTTCGTTTCATTTCGAAAGTCGACCAGAAAATACGGTATTTATTTATAACATATAATTCCATATAAATAATCTTACCCTATTTTTTTAAATCCGCAACTTCTTTAGAAAAAAAAACCCGATCCGGATTTGGGAGGTTGTACTGTATATCGCTTTTTCTTGAATTTTGTTAAAGTCCAAACTTTTTTCTAAGTATCGTCTTTTCTTGAATTTTGTTAAAGCCCAATCTTTTTACTAAGTATCGTTTTTTCTTGAATTTTATTCAAGTACAAACTTTTCTAAGTATCGTGTTTTCTTGAATTTCGTTCAAGTCCAATCTTTTTTCTAAGTATCGTTTTTTCTTGAATTTTGTTAAAGTACAATCTTTTTTCTAAGTTCTGTTTTTTCTTAAATTTTGTTAAAAGTACAATCGTTTTTTTTAATTCTCATATTTTTTCTAAGTATTGTTTTTTTTTTTAATTTTTGATGTTTCGAGTTATGAGTTTTTGATATTGATTTAAAATCAAAACATATTTCAAGTATCGCATGTTTCAATATGGTTTCTAAAATTTTAAAAGATTTTTATTCTGCCATTACACAATATTTTTATAATGCACAAAAATCGTATTTTGTAAGTTTTTTATGAGTATTATTTACTTTTAATGAGTATTATTGATTTTTATTAAAATTGAATTCATTTACATTCAAAATTCCAGTTCATAAAACTTTATGCTACTTTGGTAGGAGGAGCCTATTTTACACAGTAATATACGTCACTTGAGTTGGGAGGTGCCAATTTCAAAGCAAGGAGAAACGCGCCAATTTGGCACACACTTTGGTAGGAGGTGCATATTTTAAAACATGGGAATATATGTCACCTGAATGGGGAGAAATCAATTTCAAAACACAGAGAAACGTGCCAACTTTGCACAATTTTGTACTTAGAAAGGGGGTCTATTCTATTGATTTGCCAACATAGCGCAAGTGCTAATGCCACTAATAACCTCTGTTACTGCAATCGGGACACTACAGTTTCCAGGCAGCTTTAGCTGACTACAGAGATCTTGCTGCACATGGATGTCACGGTTCAGAAATTCCTTTATGAAAGGCCCAGACCACACAGCCAACCCAGAGGTTTACGGCAGTTAAAAGAAATTCCTTTGTGTACTGTATTCAACAATCAATATTTTTCTTTCTCTTTCTTTATGATTGACTGCCGTAAAGTAAGAACCAGCCTTTTTGGGAGAGGGATAAAAAGAGGGAAATATCATAAAAGGAAAAATAAGGAAGTTGCCCTGAAATCTTTGAAATTCGTAATTTTAAAGAAAACATTTATATTTTTGTACTGAGAGAAAAAAAGGATCCCGAATAACCAGTCCATTACTATTTTAAATAATGTATTTTAATTGGTTAACTTCTTGTCAAATTTTTTACCAAAAACAGTGTATTTAGTTAATACTATATTTGAATTTTATCCAAACTCTATAATCTGGAAACGACAAAATCCGGACAATTTCTTATTTTCAAGGTTGTACTGTATTAAAACACAAGCTAAACTGGGTTGTATTAACTATCTGCTGCTCATTATCAGAATAGTGCAACTTTCTCGGAATAATCTAAAAGTTAATTTTTAACACATTATAGAGACCATACGCTGCAATTCTATTTTTTTTTTTATAAATGTTACTAGTGATCAAATCTCAATGAGCAAGATAACCATTTTTGTATGTTTTGAGACTAATCTTAATAACGAAATATAATTTCAAATATTACTTTAATGATTCATAATTAAAAGCAAACATATTTCTTTCCTTAGCATCTGTAATATGACTAATACAGTAGCCCCTCGTTATATCGCACCTCAATATATCGCATATTCGGATATATCATGCTTCTGTCATGTCTCCCAATTTTTTTTTTCTGATATACAATCCTGATGAAGCTGCACTATACTGGAAGTTATTGTCAAACAAAACACAGGATTTTGAGAAAAAGCATGACTAATTCTGGATACAAAAAGCAAAAGGACAGGGTAACACTTCTTTTTGCAGAAAATAAAACAGGAAGCCATAAGCCATTGAAGATGTTCCTTGTGGGAAACAGCAAAAAACCTAGAGTTTTGAAGAAAGTGAATAGGGAGAATCTGCCAGTGGTATACGAAAGTTCAAGAAATGCTTAAATGACACAAACCTTACACAAAAAATGTTTTTTTGATAATTTCATCCCATCAGTTCATCTTCATCTGAGAAATAAGGGTTTGGAAGGAAAGTCCGTGCTCCTAATTGACTAATGCAGTGCTCATCCCGGTGAAGAAGAACTTATATCATCAGATGGAAATATCAAAGCTATGTTTTTGCAACTAAACACAAGTTTTCTTCAACCAATGGACCAAGGAATAATCGCCATGTTCAAAATTATATATATATATTATTGACGTGAGTTACTGAGCAACCCATTGTTCATTGAAGAACGACCACTGCCTGAGGCAATGAAAAGTGTGAACTTAAAGGATGCCATGTACATTTTCCAAAAAGCGTGGTCTGCTGTTAAATCAGAAACCATTTCCAAATGCTGGCTGAAAGTTTTAAATGATGTTGAACTCAAGGGTATTGAAGAAGACTCAATAGAGCTTCTAGTTCAAAAATCCAAGTCGCTCGGTTTAAATGTGTGCTAAGATGAAGTGGATTAATGTAGATGATAATGCACCGACTTCTGAAACTCTTTCAGATGAGCAGATCATACACGAGAAGAAGTGAACCCAAAACTCATGTACGAGAAGAAGTGAACCCAAAAGTTGCTGACAGCGATGATGAAGAAGCGAGTTCCCTTCTGTCACCATCAAAAAAGCTATGGTTATGCTTGATCAAAGCACAGCATTTGAAAGATGCAACTCAAATCATATGAGTGAGATGCAGTTGATTCATTTTCGCTCACTGATATTTTCTGGAAAGCAAGTTTTGAAGGAAAAATTGAAGTAGCTAACATTAGATTGTATGTATGTACCTTCTTCGCAAGAGAATGAAGTGTGTACAATAATCAATTAAATGTGTATGTGCATTTGGACATAAAATTAAAAGATAAATGGAACTTCTCTGTCCTTATTATGTGATTATTTTTTATTATTGTATTTTTGCTCCTAAATTTTTATTGCATGTGTTCATAAAAGCATAATTTGTATAATATCGCCCGATATATCGTGCATTTTGCCATGTCTCCCGACAAGCGTGATATAGCGAGGGGCTACTGTTTTAATGTGTACAAATTTTGTCAAGTACCAAGTATGTAAACCTGTACATGGGGACTGCAGATTTATAATAAATATAGCTAAAACATAAGATTTAATAAAAATTTTATTTCAAAATCAAATGAAATATTATTTATAATTAATAATAGAATATTTGAAAAGAGGAAGTTTATGAACAAAATTTTAAGTATGCTTTTAGGGGTCAATATGGATTATTTCAAACATGTTAAATGCCATAAACACAAAAGCCGCCAACAAAGAACATTCTCAAAAATTTGAAAGACACTTCCATTGCAGACAGCAACATCTAAGAAACCGGTTTCACACTTCATTTATTATTATGAGCTCATCAATATAATAACCTATATTTGCAATGGCAGAAGACAGAGCCATTGCAGATACAAATTATATTAAATAAAAAATAAGAGTCAAAAGAAAAGAAACAACAAATCAAAATATTTTGTTGCATTTTCTTAGATCAGTACAACACAAACTCACTAGTGACTTTGAGAATATGGATTAATGGAATATAATCCATATTCTCAACCAATGGAAATCAAATTTATAAATGAAAAAAAAAAAGCAAGAATGAATCATTAGGTATACTTACAATTCAAATAATGTGGATTAGCAAGACACTGAATGAATTCCAATTCAATTTGAAACCTTAGGCGCTGTTGTTCTTCGGACTCTTGAAATATATTTAAAAAAAAAGAAAACATTACCATATTTATAAAGGGGGACAAATTTTATGTTTTAAATTAATACTTGTAATACCATAAATCAGCGATTGTTAATGAAACAGTCATTTTACTTCATATCCTACCAACATTTATATTTTTACTGTAATCAAAATAGAAAATATTTATTTTTAATATTTGACTCACAAATTTCTGTATGAATTTGCAATACAAAGGGTAGACATATTGAAATAATACTAAAATTTTGCAAATGCAAATTAAGCATATAAAAACAATTATATTATATTGTTATGCAGTAAGCAAAATACGATTTGCTTCACAGTTGATATAAATTTACGCTATGATTGAAGTAACTATAAAATTATACACATTTACGGGTACCTTTGCTAGACATAGTTCATGAGCCATGCAATATAAATTTCATTTCATTTTTTTGAAATTTTACTCAATTCCTTGAACACACAGTTATTTAGCCACAAGAAGATATTTTATAATGTTTCAAATAAATTATTTAATAAAATTCTTATTTATTCAGTTATAGTTATTCAAAATGAAAAACTAACAGGAGTTTATTCGTATGGCTAACAACACGAAAATAAAAATCTTTGGCAAATACTACAACTACACCACAACTGCCGCTACTAAAAAAAAAAAGAAGAAAAAAAAAAAAAGATATTTGATGTTAAAATAAAACATTTCAAAAATTCAAAAAAGTGATTGAGGTTTTAAAATGTATCAGAATACTTTAATTTATTTTTTACAGTCACATTTGATATTCTTTTATAATAATCGTTGATAGCCTCATATCATTCTTACATTCATTCCTCAAAACCAAATTGATTGCGTTCTTTTAAATTTGAATATTTGTTAAAACATACATTTATTCTCATTAAAAATTTTGAAACTTTAATATTTTATTCAAAAAGTCTTTTTAAAAACTTTCATGTAGTCATAAAAAAAAAGTTTCTTATTTTTTCCGTTAGGTGGAAAAAAGTCAACTAAACAAAAACAAAGTTTTGAAGCCGCCATCAAGGACATTTTTTTTCTCACTTTTTTTCTACGTATTTTAAGAAAATTGAATATTTTTAATTATTTTGATCAATTTGTTATTTTTTATAGAATTCAAGCATTGCTCTATCGATTTATTATCTCGAGTATTGTTTAGTAGTATGACTTTCATATTAATTGAAATATTATTACAAGATATCTCGTCACTCAGACAGCGGTTTTTTATTATATGTCTGCCTAGACCTTTTTTTTTACCACAGCTGTTTGACTTATGCATTCCGAATGACTGTGACGGTTATTACTGTAGTAACGCTGTCAAAGTTTGACAGGTTTTCTTTTTAGAATGGCGGCTTTAGCTGGTTTTAAGAAACATTTTGGCTTCATTGGGAGATAATAAAATTGTGCTGTGCAACGACTAGTAATCAAGGCTGAAAACTTTCTGAAACATTTTGCATTGAACATTGATCATGCGTGAATTCAATAAAAAGTAAGTATATGATTTGCATTATTATTTTATCTTTCTGACGAATTTCTGAGATCTCCTGAAATCTTCGATGATGTCTTAGGATCAAAATCAGATTTTAGGCTTATATTTGGTCTTGGGTCAGTTCTCGTATTGATTGACCAATATGAAATTCATTCGAAATTATACAAGCTCACCTTTCTTTTGAGCTCCAAGTATGTGAAATGTTTAAATGTAAAACGGCTTTTCTTTTTTTTTATGCCTAATTTTGTCACGCATAAAGTAGGTGTTATTAGTATTGCATAACTTAAAGGATTCGGTATAAACAATATTGTCGCATGATTACTATTTTCGTTAATTGTTTTTAAACTTTAGTTAAAAGTTACAGATCTTTAATAAACTCCGTGTTGAAATATTTTCAATAAAATTAGCTATGTAGTAAATTAAAATATTGCATTTACCTATACTTAAATAGTCAACGTTATGATTTTGTATCTTTGCTTTAATTTAAAAATATATTCATACAACCCATAAATCAAGATAATTAGCTTTAATATATTTTTCAGAATTATTTAAAATTGATTTTGGTTAAATGGTTTAATATGTTATGCCATAATTTTAAATTTATATTTTTACTATTTAAATGCATGCCAAATAGTTTACTAAAATTGTATAAATATGTATTTAAGATTGCTCAAACTAATGAGTTTTAAGAAAAAAATCTACTTGGGACATACTATAATTATTTTTGTCAATAAAAATTACATGTATAGTACAAAATGGTGTATATAGTAATATTTAGATAGTGAAAATAATGGATACTTATTTCATTATTTATGCAAAATGCACTTTTTGGATCCAAATCATCATAAAAAATACAAAATGTCTAAAATTTTTGTTAAATTCTTTATACATCTAATATTCAATTTCAATTAGCAAGTTAATGCATAAATTTTGAATATTTGAAAATGTTTTACTTTATAAATTTTTCCTTATCTTAAAAAAAAAAATAAGCGAAGTAAAAAATATTTATCAAATACATTTACTTTTTAATGCCTAATAATTGTATATTTTTTCCATATTTGTGAAAACCTTAGAGAAGTGGCATTCGTGAACTTTTAACAGTTGTGGCCTAATGCAGCTCAATGTTCTGACCCTGGATGTATGGTCAGAATAGAAAATGTCACTACTTTTTCGATTTTTTATAATTTCAAACTTCATTAAAAATAGTCAATTTTTCCTAAAATCCAAAAAGAAAAGAAAAAAATCATTGAATTACATGTATCACATTTTAACATAAAAGAAATAGAATACTGTACATTACATCATCCGGTTGCACTTATTGTTGCAGAACATCACCTAACATCTGGAACACTGTGTGTCCATTCCATGGAAAACTTTATACTTTGTAGTTGTCCGCTGCAACTGATTATCAGAAATCAATGGTGTCATGCTTTACCTTAGGCTCCACTACTTCATTCTCTGTCGCTTTCTGGTATTTGATAATGAATCAATTGTGCCTTATGACAAATAATAGAAATAACATTAAAAAATACATTCTCAGTTGCTGTGCAGCTTGACAGTGCCTGTAAAAGTCATATTAAAAAAAAAAACTGAGTAGAAAGATCTTTATTTCTTTAGTCCTCTTTTTCGAAACCCTAGTGTCTCAGATTTAAAGTAGTATGCAGAGTAATCAGCATCCTCCTCAGCATTTTCTTATACATATGTACATAATATATTCGCAAAATTGCTCATAGACATTCTTTGAGAGTTTGTCTGTGATTGCTCATTAAACATTGTCTGAACATAGTCCCATCCCAATGAAAATGCCTTCTAACAATCTGACATTACATTATCATATCTGACATTACATCCTCAGTACAAGATCTATTTTCTTATCACGTTTAGCAACACATATTTTGACCTATTCTCCAAAATTTTAGAAAGAATCCTTCTCAACTCTTCTAAACACCCAATTACTTTTTACTCGCTTGCCTCTATTATAACTATCAAACAAACTCTCATCAATTTTAACAATCTTGCTAAGTCATCCAAGTACACTATTCTCATCCACAAGCACTTCCATGCACACAGCTTGACAAAAATTCATCCAATTAGGTATAATTTTCAGCTTATGCTCTCCTCAAACCATGTACTATTTTCTTACAGACTTCTTCGCACAATTCCCCCCTTTTTTTTATACATAACTATCCAATCGTATTTCATTCCTAGCTTTTGTATCATTAATTCATATTCACAGGCTGTCATACCTACATTCACACACCAGTGGCTTGCAGTGATATTTTGCATCAGGCAAGCACTGCATTTAATTCTGATATATAAAAACAAGAGAAAAATGTATCATTATAAAACATTTATTACCGCTCTTAGACCTATTTATACATAAATTCAAATCTTCTATTTTTCTTTGCGAACACATTAAGGTAATTTTTGTGGAAATTAGAATTCATTCTCATATTTGTAAGAATAATGTTTTCTCATATTTGACCTTGTTTTCAAGCATTCTAAGATACAGCAAAAGTTTGTATCTGTACTACTAGATGGCAGAATCATCACATAAGTAGATATCTCACAAAACCAAAAAATAACCAATACTATTGGAATAACCTAAACCGATAGATTGCTATTATAACATAAACAAATTTATAATTGCTGTAAAATTACGTACAGCCATAATTAACTTGAAATATTTGTAAATAATAAAAACCAAAGACATTTATAATATATACATGTTAATAAATATTTTATATGCTCTTCTGAAAATAATAGTAAAAGAATGATCATGAAATAATAAATAATTTACATTAATCTGAATAGAGTGAAAAAATTATTCTATAAGGTATAAGAAAAAATTGTATAAAATTAAAAGAACCTCCTTTTTTTACAAAATGGCCCACAAAAATTGCCAAAATCTAAAATAAAAGACTATGTATGATCAAATGTATCAATTAAATGCTTGTTTTATATGTAATTCTTGACGAGGAAAGGAATAAGAGTAGCCCCATCACTTTAAGGCTAACCGTTTTCGAGATATTTGAGTTTTTTCGCATTTTTGATACAGCTGTTTTGAATATACATCCAGTTCCCAAATGAAGTTATTCAATGTTATTTTGTGCACTTAAGCTCTGTTTAATGAATTATTAAAGAGGAAAGTCATGAGTAAGAGATAATTATTAAAGAGGAAAGTCATGCACTCGCTCACATCAAATGTTTTCCCTTGACATGCAATAAAACATCAAATCAAGAATATTATTCTTTCTGACATTTATATATAAATTAAATGCTCTTTTATATCACTTTAATATTTGCCTGTCTTAAACATGTAGTAGTATGTAGTTATCGATTTTAAAGAAGGAATGGAAATATTTCTCCAAATGAAGAATATCATTCTTTCTGACATTTACATATAAATAAAATGTTCTTGCTTATCATTTTAATATTTACCCTGTCTTAAACCTATGGTATTTAGTTATCTATTTTATACTTTTAATTTACTGTATTGAGAATTAAACAGCCTTATTTGGATTATTTATCTTATATATGAATTTTATAGCTATTGAAACGAATGACAGGAAATTGTTTACTGTTATTGGTTTAAATAGCTGTAAAATTCATGCATATATGATCAAAATAAGGTAGTTTAGTTACCAGTGCGGTAAATAAAGAAGAGAAATATTTTCTTCTATTTATAACTGCATTCCTCCTTTAAAATTAATATCAATGCTAATTTTTTTAACTGTTATGTTTTTAACACTTTCCAACATAGTTGTAAAGTGTTCATGACCAGGTATGGGGAATCCCACTCGCCAGTTCTTTACTGGCAAGTCCGATTTTGCGAAATTTTAAAATTTTACCTCAAAGCAAGCCCAAATGCACAAAATAATGGAGACTTCCCAGTGACTCGAAACACGTGGCAGACCGCACATTCCGATTATAATTTAGGTTCGAAATCTGTTGTGAGCAGTCGTCGTGGGTGTGAAAATCGCTTTGCGTAAAAACCAAGGGATTGTTGCATATAAGAATAACCCTTCACCTGCGGAGAATGTAGAAGTAGCTGTCGATCACGCACCTCCGCTAAACATAAAAGTCACAGTTACCTGTGCAGTTCATAATGTAGCTGTCAATCGCCTACTTCCATTACATGTGCAAGTCATGGCTAATAGTGCAGTTGATAAAGTATCTGTTAACCGCATACCAGGTCGCTAAGTGGACTCATCACTAATGATGCAATTGTTGCGAGAGCACATGCAATTCTGCACTGGGTCATTCCGTGTCAAATCAACCAATGGTCTGAACCTTAGCATCATGGAAATTGATAATTTTTGGTACAGTGGCAGTATCAGTGAAGCTGACAAAAACTGTAAAATATTAGATTTTTTGGGCTCTTAGTTTTTCAGTTATTGACTTTCAAAAAAGCGAAATTTGGTAAAGTTTTGAAATATTTAAACAACTGTAGATCAAAAACTATTTAACCTAGAGAGCTCAAATTAGTATAATTTTCTTTTGCTTTTAATGAGTCTTAATTTGATATATAACATGATATGCTATTTCAAATTTGAATTTTTTGAAAAACTTAAAAAAAATTTAAATCTCAAAAACACCCATTTTAATTTTTTTGAAAAAAATATATGCTTTAAAGGTGTTAATGGACTACTTGTATGCCAAGTTTCATAATGGGATGGCAATGGGTTCCTATGAAAAAAAAAATTTTTTTTTGTATTAAACTATGCATGAAATTCCCCAAATTTAATTACAAAAAATTTAATTTCCATAGAAACCCCTTAATGATCGACTATGAAAGCTCTCTGGGTCAAATAATTTTTGATCAACAACTGTTTAAAGATTTCAAAACTTTGCCAGATTTGGCTATAATAAGCGAATAACTGAATAATAATAAGTGAATAACTGAAAATCTAAAAGATCAAGAAATCTGAAATTTTACACTTTTTGTAAACTTTACTGGTACTATCACTGTACCAAAAATGATCAAGGTATCAAAGTTCAAACCATTAAGTGATTTAACACAGAATGACATACATTTAGTACATAACTAATTAACCAGTTGTTTCAAACATTCAGGCCACATATGTTCTTTTCAATTTTAACAATTTGCTACACACTTAAAATTTCACATATGTCACTCAAAATTTAATTTTGTATTTACAATTATAATTACAACACCTCACTTTTTTCAAGAACTTTTAAAATAAGTACTTCTCCAAACTGAGTGAAGACAATTTCATTTCTTCCTTGCTCGAGGTACGAACTCTCCCAGTTGCAGTAACAGGCTCTACTTTTTGCAAAATGATCTCACCTGGCACATTCAATGCATTGTACGTCAATCAGTTGAGGATAAAAGAAAGAAGGACAAGGTATTTTAGGATGTAGGAAGCTTACTTTATAGTCGATCGTAACATTATTCTTCTCAAGAATATATGCAAGCGACCAAGATCCTTTATAAACTACAGTGACAAATCCAGATTCAATTTTTGCTAAATTGGTTGGTGTAATATAGTCTAATGCTGTCACATGTTCAGTAAACTGGTGTTCACTATAGTAATAATGCTAAACAAGAAGCTGATTTTCAGAAATTGGGTAAAAAGAATGAAGTTTTTGAGTACATAGACTTTAAGTACTGCACAGTTGATGAGTACGAAGAAGTTAAAGAAACACTGTCGCCACGGTTCAATGACTCTAAGGCAATCATGGGTACTCAAAAACTTCATTCTTTTTACCCAATTTCTGAAAATCTGCTTCTTGTTAAGCATTATTACTGTAGTGAACACCAGTTTACTGAACGTGTGACAGCATTAGACTATATTATACCAACTAATTTAGCAAAAATTGAATCTGGATTTGTCACTGTAGTCTATAAAGGATCTTGGTCACTCGCATATATTCTTGAGAAGAAAAATGTTACGATTGACTATAAAGTAAGCTTCCTACATCCTAAAGGACCTTGTCCTTCTTTCTTTTATCCTCAACTGATTGACGTACAATGCATTGAATGTGCCAGGTTAGATCATTTTGCAAAAAGTAGAGCCTGTTCCTGCAACTGGGAGAGTTTGTACTCTAAGCAAGGAAGAAATGAAATTGTCTTCACTTAGTTTGGAGAAGTACTTATTTTAAAAGTTTTTGAAAAAAGTGAGGTTTTGTAATTGATTGTAAATACAAAATTAAATTTTAGAGTGACATATGTGAAATATTAAGTGTGTAGCAAATTGTTAAAATTGAAAAGAACATATGTGGGCTGAATGTTTGAAACAACTGGTTAATGAGTTTACTAAATATGTCATTCTGTGTCAAATCAATTAATGGTTTAAACCTTGATACCTCAGAAATTAATCATTTTTGTTACAGTGATAGTACCAGTAAAGTTTACAAAAACTGTAAAATTTCAGATTTTTAGGGCTTTTAGATTTTCAGTTATTTACTTTTTTAAAAAATCCAAATCTGGCAACATTTTGAAATCTTTAAACAGTTATAAATCAAAAACTATTTGACCCAGAGAGCTCAAATTGGTGTCGTTCTTTTGTTTTCGATGAGCCTTAATTTGATATACAACATGATTATGGTATTCTAACTTTTTTTTTTTTTTTAAATTGGAGTTTTTAAAAAATTACAAACTAAAAAAAAAATTTTTTTTAGAAAATCTAAAAAAAAACAAGAAATAATCAATCATGCTTAAAGCATTGATTATGAAACACTTTCCAACTTCAATGCAATTTTATTTAAACATGTCTAAAATGCAATACATTCCTTGGTAATATTTTAAAACTTATCACAATACTACATTAATTTATTATATTTGAAAACTTAAACCTTCATCGAAAAAAATGAACTTCACTCAAATGACGGCATTGAAATATAAATTGCCTGGTTAAAACATCTCTAAAATGTTATACATTCCTCGGTAATAATTTTAGAATTATCATAATACTACGATAATTTATTATATTTGAAAACTTCATCGAAAACAACTGAAATTCATTCAAATGACGTCATTGAAAAAATAACACGCCTGGCTCTCTCTATAAAAGCAGCATTTCATTCATAAATAATTTCCCATTCATGTCATTCATCACAATACTATAATAATTTATTTTATTTAAAAATTAAGACCATGGAGCTACAAGTAATTAAACTGTATGCGTAAAACTTCATCGAAAAAATCAGCCTTCTCTTTGTAAAATCAATGAATATTTCATTCATATCAGCTATGCAGACTCCATGAACTAAATGATTTTGTGTTAAAGAAATACAGCAATTCTAATATAACTCATTTTACATATTTTGCTGTTTACATTTTACATAGGTGAAAAATAGGCTTCGTTGTAGAAATAATCAAATTTGGATGAGCATTTAAACTCAAATATATTGTAATTGTGCTGTTTCAGTATGTAGATGCACAGAATTTAAGCAAAAATAAAATGGTTTTAGGACGGATACAACACTCAATATGAATTAAAAAGAACTTTAAAAATCACGATTTTGAGACAAGATGGATGCCATATATCATTTTGAAGTGGGTCACGTGATCTTTTCATATCATGGTCACGTGATCGCTTCATATAAGAGGTGTTATTATTATTTTAATTTTTATTTAAAAAACTACTGAATATATTTTGCTGAAATATTTTTTATATATTTTATGGGATAATTCAAATATTTCCTAAAATTTTCGAAGCAATTTGTGAATTTTAAATCCGCTTAAAAAATGTTTGAAAAATTAGGTCCCATAGGGCTCAATGTATTTCATTTTTTCAACATGGGTTCAATCCAAAACTAATTGGGTGATATTATTCATTTATATTCCCATAGGTCTTACAGACCGTCTGAACAACATACTAAAATTTCATTTTGATTAAGTCATTTTTACGGCAGTTATCATAGTAATGGACAGACAGGCAGACAGACAGAATGAACAAAGTCATAAACACTTGTCAACTTTGTTGTAAAGTGTTAAAAAAAACCTGATTTCTTTCAAAAAAATATATGTTTTAAAGACATTAAGGGACTATTTGTGTGCCAAATTTCATAGTCAGTCGTTAAGGGGTTCCTATGGAAATTAAATTTTTTGTAATTAAATTTAGCGAATTTCACGTATAGTTTAATACAAAAAAAAAATTTAATAGGAATCCATTGGCATTCCATTATGAAACTTGGCATACAAGTAGTCCATTAACATCTTTAAAGCATATATTTTTTTCAAAAAAATTAAAAGGGGTGTTTTTGAGATTTAAAAAAAAAATTTTTTTTTTTGAAGCTTTTCAAAAAATTCAAATTTGAAATAGCATAGTCATGTTATATATTAAATTAAGACTCATTAAAAGCAAAAGAAAATGACACCAATTTGAGCTCTCTAGGTTAAATAGTTTTTGATCTGTTTAAAGATTTCAAAACTTTGAAAAATTTGACTGATTTCCCTTTTTTGAAAATCAATAACTGAAAAACTAAGAGCCTAAAAAATCATATTCTGAATAGTGAAGGTTCAAAATTTCTATTTTTATCGGTTGATTTGACATGGAATGACCCCACTGTAACTTAGTGCCTTCCATTATTTTAAGTGCTCTTTTGGGGTAATAGCACCCTGGCCTGTTTCAATTCTCTGGAGCGCTCTAACTAGTAGTAATTAGTCATCTATATTCGAATTTTTTTAAATAACAACTGACATTCTTACATCATAAAGTACTAAATTCTAAAATAAATGTATATGCTATTCTAATGATATTTACATCCAATGTATGTTTCATTAATGTTGCTGCCAGTGCTACATATACTTAGGTATGTGCTCAAATTTTCAATGATTATAGTAAAAATTAACTTGTGTGCACTCCTGGATATATAGCACCTTTAACTTGATACTTGATTGGGCAAGTCTAATTTAGTGTAAAACTTTCAAGTGTGTAGCAGAGTACCAGTAGAGTGAAATAAATACAGAGTCCTTTTAGTTGAAAACAAAATCAGCATTTTATTCAAAACAACAAAGTCTTGCCTTGTGGTATAGACTAGCTGTGATACTAAGCATGCAGCTGATAACATATATACATGCTTTGAAATTGATGACGTGCCAAGGAAGTTCAGTTTGGAAAAATACCAGTAAACTGTATGTCATTCGACTTCCATCCATTCGAAGGTCACATACTGGAGCATGATTTCAATTTACATATTTGTAGATGACTAGAACGATACATTAACGATTATAACTGTAAAACACCGGGTAAAAAGTCCAATCGTGATTAACACCATCACTGACGTTGAGGAGATACTTATTACCGTTGTAAATGTCTTTTAACTAAGACATTTATATTTACACATCGTAATTTAACAATTTATCTTAACTATAACTTTCTGTAGTACATCGTCAAAAAGAACAGACTATATCGTCATGACCAACATGATCAATAACAGCTCAATAATAAGCTCATTCGTAATAACGATACTAATGCATTATATGCATAGACCTACTAATGTTTCCAAAACACCTAACACCTACTACCTACTGTTTCTTCCAAACCGAACTTCCTATATATGTCAGGATTGGTAGCTTCCAGAATGATTTCCGAATTCTGTCCCTAAATATGCAGATGATTTGTATACGCGTTGGATATTCAAATTTGCATGAAGACTTCTGCTGAAAGAACACTGTGAGTCACTCCTGCGAATGAGGTAAGTCAAAAATAAATTGGTGTTTTTGAACATTGCTCAGGAGAATAGTGAATCATGATCTTTTGTTTACGTTCTTCCAGCAAATTGTACATTTTAATAGAAAAAGCTATAAAAGTCTAGTAATATACATAATTTTATTATTTTGGAATTTTATTTAAACTTGTGCAAAATGTGTTAAAGTGCATGTAAAATGTGCATTTTGGGTTTTTATTTCTTTTTGCTGATAAAATTTGAGAACCTTGATCAGTGCAACAATGTGAACAAAATGGTTGGTAAATATTTTTTTCTGGCTGGTAAGAATTTCCAATAGTTCTCCATCCCTGTTTATGACTTTCGTCATTCTGTCTGTTCGTTCGCATGATGATAACTACCGTAAAAATGACTTTATCAAAATGAAATTTTAGTATGTTGTTGAGACGATCTGTGGGACATATGGGAATGAAAATTAATAATATTACCCAATTAGTTTCAGATTTAACCTGGGTTGAAAAAATGAAATACATTATACACTATGGGACCTAATTATTCAAACATTTTTTAAGCACAAAAGTTAAAATTCGAAATTACTTTGAAAACTTTAGTAAATATTCAAATTATTACATAAAATGTATAAAAAAATTTCAGCAAAATATATTAGGTAGTTCTTAAATAAAAATTGAAATAATATGATTAATGAAGAGATCACATGACTCATTACAAAATAAGATATAGCATCCATTTTTTTCCTGCTGTGTAAAGATCTTTTAAATGTATATTTAGTGTTGCATTCAGCTTAAAACCACTTTATTTTTGCATATTATCTGTGTATCTAAATTCTCTGGCCAATGTAATAACAATATTTTTTCTTTCCCTGCAATACATGGTAATGTATAGGGAAAGTATTGGAATCATACCAAAAATCGCAACTCGAGTTTTCGATGGATCTACACGTTTCGAGACCTCTAGAATATGAAAAAACTATTTTTGACATGAAGTCTGTGTGTGTCCGTGTGTCTGTCTGTGCAATGCATGTATCCACTCTAACTCAAAAACTAATGGACCGAATTTCATAAAATTTGGTAGATAAATCACTTGTGTATGACCCTGGTGCTGATTAGATTTTGGTGTGATTTGGGATAAAATAACCCACCTTTTTTTTTTTTTTTTTGTGAATGGCCCACAAAAATTGCCCGTATCCACTCTAACTGAAAAACTAATTGGTCAAATTTTACAATATTTGGCAGATAAATCACTTGTGGATCACCCTGGTGCTGATTAAATTTTTATATGATTTGAAGAATAAGAACCTGCATTTATTTGCAAAATGTCTCGTAAAAATTGTATATATCCACTCTAACTCAACTAATCGACTAAATTTCATAAAATTCGGTAGGTAAGTCACTTGGGTGTGACCTTGGTGCTGATTAGTTTTTGGTATGATTCGGGGAAAAAAAACCCACCTTTTTTTGCAAAATGGTCCTCAAAAATTGTATGTATCCATTGTAGCTGACAAACTAATTGATCAAATTACACAAAATTTGGTAGATAAGTCGCTCGTAGGATACTGTGATGCTGGTTTGATTTTAATACGATTCGAAGAAAAAGAAACTGCTATTTCTTTGTTAAATGACTGGCAAATCTAATATATTCAATCGAAAATAAAATATTACATGAGCAAGATAGTGAAACTCTGAAATAAATGACTAAAATTGATATATAATGATGTATAATGTTGTATAATAATGTATAATGATAAAAATGATGACTAAAATGACTAATATTAATTAAGAATTTGTTCTAATTTTACATGTATGTAAAAGTTGACAACTAAGCAAATAAATCTGACCCCATGACTGTAGGATAAACGGTTCTCGAGATATTGTAGTTTTTGAAATGTTAAAGAGCTGAAGAAGTTAAAGTGAATTAAGTTGCCAAACGAAACGAAGATGAAATTAAAAAAAAAAATGAATTGGATATGATATCAGAAAATGATCCATATTATTTTCTACAATTAAACTCAATTTAATGCATAATGAAATAAAAAATTACAAAATGAGTTTGAATCTGCAGGGAAAGTCATATGTTGCTCACATCAGATTTTTTATTTTAAATGATCACTAAACTTTATTTCTACAACAAAGCCTAATTTTAACATATGTAGCGTGTAAACAAATCAAGTGATTATAAGGTGAGTTGTATAAGAATTGCTGAATTGTTTTTTGCGCAAAATTATTTAGCTCTGGAGGCTGGAATGTAAGTGATATGAATGAAATGAAATATTCATTGATTTTGCATTGAGAGGCAGACTTTTTACATTTCGATGCCGTCATTTAAATACAGTTCATTTTGTGTAACTAGAATTGTCTTTTTTGATAAAGTTTGAAGTTTTTAAGTATAATAAATTACTGTAGTACTGTGATAGTTTTAAAAATATCATTGCTGAATGTATTACATTTTAGAAATGTTTAGATAACATTGCATTTCAGTTAAAAAGTATTTCATAATCAATGTTTTATACATGATTGATCTTTTTTGTTAATATATAAACTAATGTGATCAATTATTAATAAATTATTTATTATGTCAATTATTTTTTCTGTTAACTTAATAAAAATACAGTAATTTTAGATCTTACAAAAAAAATTTCTTATTTTCCGAAACAAAAAGAAACCTCAATTTTTTTTAATGGTAAGAAGGTTATTGTATAAAGAACAGGTAAAAAAAGTAATCAGTGAATTTAAATATAGAATTCATCTTAAAAAAAAATTCCTGTTGCTAAAATTAAAATATTTTTTTTTAATATATTTTTCAATTTGAGGCAAAAAAAATGGCAAGGTCTTTTTAATTAAAATATTATTAAATTGTATGCTGTTTGTCAATAAGCATGTATTCTAGAACAGGGGTTGGCAAACTGCAGCTCTTTGGTTTTGTACATGTGGCTCTGAAGTAAAATTGAAAATAAAAAATAGAACTATCATAGTTTCATTTATAAAACTCTTAAAGGATTTCATTTACATAATGGTGGATAAATGTGACCAGCCAACAAGTCGAAGACATTAAATTAGCTTCAGCTTTATCAATAGCGGCAGATGATTCTTGCAACATCAAGAATGCAGCCCAGGTTTTCCGTTTTCTGTGGTATATATCATCTGAGGGTCCGAGAGAAGAACTTCTGGTATTATTGCCATTCACCAAACTCTTGGAGAGAATATAGCAAATGCCGTCATTGAATACATGGAAAAAAATAATATCCTACTCAATAAAATTGTGTCAATTGCAACTGATGGTGTAAAAAGTATGACGGGAATGAAATAGGATTTTGTTTCAATTTTAAAAGGAAAAAATAATCATTAAATGATTACTTTCCATTGTATATTTCACTAGGAAGCACTTTACACAAACATTTCCAGATGAAATCTCTAAAATTAAGGAATTGGTAATAAGGATTACCAACTTTATTACAGAGAGTCCATCGACAATATAAAGAGTTGCTAAGTGAAATGGAGAGCGAGTATACTGATCTCCAGTACAACAGGGTTCAATGGCTTTCCAGATGTGACGTGTTAAAGCATTTTGCATCTTGCATAAATGAAATCAAACTATCCCTTGACAACAAGGGTGTTCAATATTCAGAATAAACAGAAGTTCAGTGGTTGCAAAAATTGTACTTTATGGTGGACATTACATTACAACTGAATCAGCTCAATTGTAAATTACAAGGAAGGGGGAAATACTGCTTTTTCAGTGGTAGAAGAAGTTATTTCATTTGAAAAGAAATTGATCCTGTTTGCTGAAGATTTTAAGAGGGGAACTTTAATTCATTTCCCCTCTTAAATAATAATTTGATATTGGCACGGCTAATTTTGAAATACAATGGCTGGACTTGACAAGCAAAGCCTACATCTTGGTACTGAAATAGAAGAACTGGAAAAAGAAAAATGCTGTCTAATTTCACAGTACGAGCAGACTGCTATAAAAGACAAAAGGCAGACTCGATTATTTTCAATACTTGGAATAGTCTTCCGGATTCATATCATGACTTGAAAAAGTTTACATTTAGTGTTCTCAGTATCTTCAGGTCTACGTATTTATGTGAGCAATCATTTTCTAACATGAATTTCAGTAAATGTAAATTGAGGAGCCAAATTGGAATCGTGCCTTAAATTAAAAACTATTAGTTTTAAACCAGACATACAGAAATGTTCAAAGGAAATACAAGCTCATTGCTCACACTGATTAAATAAAACCAATGAGAGCAATTTTTTGTGTAATTTTTTCTTCATTTAATAAAAATATAATTAATATTATAACTTACTTGTTATAATATTACTTTAAATTTTCCTTATTTGTAAAAATATATTTATGGCTCTCCTCGGATAATTTTTAAATTGTTATGGTCGACAAGTTTGGTTCTTTCATCTCAAAAATTTGCCAAACCCTGTTCCAGAATATCTACAGAAAAACTTATGTGTTTCTGACAATTGCGTGCAGAGCAAAAAAGGATTTTAATTTTATCAAACAAGAATTTTATTTCACACATCCTCAAAGCACTAACTGAATTAGCTCCATTTCTTTGAAAATTTATTGCTAAAAAACTAATGTATGAAATCAACTAAAATTAAGTATGGCATTATAACTGAAAAATATATTGATAAAAATCAAATTTTGAATCAAGATTTGAATTCAACCTGATTGTATTAGTATACATGAGTTTTTACAGCCCTCATGGCTGCAATCAGTACTCTGACATACTGACACTGCATCAGTGGCATAGCCTGAATATTCATTCAGCAGGTGCATTCGGCAAAAAAGGTGCAAACCAGAACTTTAAAGTAAACTATTTCAGTCATTCATTATCATCACTTGACAACATAGCTTTAAATGTATTCAATAAACTTAGGTAAATTAATTTTATAAGAGATAATATAAGTTTGATAAATTATTATTTTATTAATGAATTATTTATGTTTAACAAGTTTAATAATAATTACACTAGCCATAACAAATAAAATAATATTAATGGATAATAAAAAAGAAATAATTCTCATAAAATTTTAAAAATATATAAATGATTAGTTAAATTTCTTGTGTTTCTTTTTCATTTTTGAAAGCATATCATGTACTTTGTCAAAATTCAAGTTTTGGGTAAAATCTCGTTCAATACTGAGTAATGCTAAGAACGATAGACTCTCTTTTACCATTGTGTTGCAAGTAATTTTTTATAAGTTTTAGTCTGCTGAAACTTCTTTAAACAGATGCAATTGTTAGTGGTATTGTCATTTAAAATGTTATACAATATAAATACATTAGAATATGCAGGGTGAGTTTTAATTAATCTACAAGTTTAAATTTAAATAACTCTTGAGTTGTTGCAGATAGCACTACAAACATTTTTTTATTGAAAGGAATGTGGAAAAGGATTTTAGTGCATAAGGTTTTCAAAGTGAGAACCTCCAGAGGTGACACAATAGCGCAACCTAGTTACAAAGTTGTCAGTTACAAATTCAAGTATTTCTTTTTTCATGTTTGAAAATGCATCAGTTATTGAACTTTTGAGGCTAATAGGGTCAATCGGCTTCTTTTTGTAAACCAAATCTTTTATATTCGACCCCAAAGATAGAAATCACATGGATTAATATCTGGTGAATAAGGTGGCCAATGCAATGCACCAAGATAACGATTTGGGTATTGATAGGCGATAACTCGGGTTCCAAGCTCACTGTTAATGGTGTCAAAAACATGCTCTATGCGGAAAAGCACCATCCTGAGAAGTTATTTTAGTTAAAAGTTGTAGGATAATTAAAACTCATACTGTATATCTTTTAAATTATTAACTAGCATAAAGCTAATTATTTCATCCAATGCAATTTCTTTCTTTTTTTTTTTTCAGTAAAGAAAATATTTACCAATAAATGATTTAAAGGATTTATATTCTTCAGCAACTTCATTCTCACTCTGAAGATCATTTAAAATTTGCTTAGAACAGAAAAGGCATTCTCTTTCCTCATCAGAAAAAAATTGCTTTCTAAGATCTTGGGAAAAAATTTTGGACTTACATGTAAGTAGTTGATTTAAAATCTTTGAACTTTATTGTTAACTTTTAAATAATATTGTCAAGAATAACAAAATAATTAAATATTTTAATTTAAAAAAATTTCATAGGATCATGTATAGATTTATCTTTACTGATTTCATCGAAAAAACATTTTAAGTCTGCACTCTAAGAATTCAGGATTTATGTTACACACTGCAGCTAGCTGTGTTGCTTCGTCTAAAATTTTAACAAAGATTGTAAATCAGGCATATCCTTTTGACAAGAAGATATGAGAACATTGACAATTTATAAATTTATTGTTTTTAATTATAGAAATTTAGATAATAGTGGTTAGAATTGAAATCTACTGACATGTAAAATTGAAAATTGTTAATATGTAGAATTGAAATATATCCATATATGACGAAATTCCACATCTTAAAGCCATCGAATTAACAGACAAATTTATTTCACCATAAATGCATCTTACTGCATTATAAATTGCCTGCAAGATTTTTTATAGATATTAAGCTGGATATTCTGCTTGACTAGCAAGTGTCTGAAAGTCTTTTAACTGTAAAATGTTAAGACATGTTGCTACAAGCTCTTGTTCGCTTTTTAGAATATTTAAGCATGGTAGTCTAGTATTCCAAAAGTTATAAATAGCTTCAGCAGTACCAAATAATAATTTTGTTTCAACACAGCTTTGCATGGATTCAGTTATAATTAAATTTAAATTATGGGCACAACAATATATACATACACAGTAGACAGCACAATAGTTTCTATTCTTTACCCCTGTCCTCTACAATTTTTATATATCTAATCCTAAATCATTCAGTGATTACAACACCAAATTCTAAGGCTTTCTATCCCGCAAACTCAAAACAATATTCATTCTTATGAATCGTTTCAAAACTGAACCTGTATGATTCATGTACCTAAGTGGATAGAAAATTGATCTAATCTGGATATATTGTGAGGGCATGGGTACATTGTCTTGACAATGTATCGATCAAAAGGTTTTCTCAAGCATTTTAAAATGTTTTTGTGAAAATTGCTCAAGATCATACTATATCATGCTAAAACATAAAATAACTAAAAAAACTAATTAAAACTTTTTAAAAATCTCATGAAAACACATCATCCCAGGTGCTGAAGTACTTGTGTACCAAATTTCATGATCATACGATGCTTAAGTTTTCCAAAACAGGATAACAAATACACAAACAAACAGACATTTCCTTTATTATTATAGATTAAAGGGATGAGGATGGCCTACTCTACGTTTTTGTTATCCTCATGAGGAAATTTGGCCTTATTGTGTGCCAGTAACCAATTCTAATGCTCCTTGCATTGATATAGTTATTCTTCTACTTTCTTTGCATCTATCATTGTCTTATGCTTTTTCAATTGTTCTTTTCTCCTCCTTTCTATTAAGAGGTGCTACCCAAAAATTGGTGAAATTGTAAAAAATGCTTGGAAGTTACTTATATTTTCTATGTACACCTGCAGATAGTGCTGCATATGACCATTTTGAAAATGGATTACCATGTTGCTTCCATTTCAGGCAATGTGGTTGTTGTGTTTTGCAATTTAATCAATAGTAAAAGTAGATGATGCGAAAAAACATCGTGTGCATTAAATTTTGTTACAAACTTATATAATGTGCTTTAGAAATTCAACAGGTAAGCAAACTTTCAAGCTAAAGTGCTTTTAACCAGACAGTAATCTATAAACAGTTTAATTAGTTCAAGAATGGTCGAGTGTTAGTTGAAGATGATGATCATTCTGGACATTGCTCAACCAGAAAAACCTTAGAGAATGTGACAAAAGTGTGTTATATCATGCGAAAAGATTGATGGCAAACGATTCATGTTGTCTGTGGGGTTGTCAGATTGTCTTATGGCACATGTTAGTGAATTTTATCGAATGAACTGAACATGAGAAGAATTATTTTCAAGTTTGTGCCATGAGTGCTGAGCAATGAGCAAAAGAAACGTCGCATGGAAATCTCTCAAGATCTTCCAAGAACAGGTCAGAAATGACCCATATGCATGAAAATCTCTCAAGATCTTCAAGAACAGATCAGAAATGACCTAGGTGCATGAAAATCTGTCAAGATCTTCAAGAACAGGTCAGAAATGACCCAGACTTTCTAGGATTGAATGATGAGAATGGGGTTTATGGGTATACAGGACCAAAATAATTGGATTCTGCATCATAACAGTGCACCTGCTCACACCTCAATTTGCCATGCAGCAATTTTTGGTATCCACAAACATGACAGTTCTCCTTCACCCATCTTGCTCACCAGATTTACATGCCTTGGACTTCTTTCTCTTCCCTAAATTTAAATGAAAATATAAGGGAAAAGATTCAGCACCATAAATGAAGTCTGGGGGAAATTGCAGTTGGTACTGTATGCTCTAACAAAAAATGACTTTATTGTGTATTTCCAATCATGGGAAAAGTGCTGGAATCGATGTTTACAATCCAATTGAAACTATTTGGAAGGTGGTGAAGGAAAATAAGTTATAAAGTATGTTAATAAAGTTTTATAAAGAAATTTTGCGAACTTTTGGTTAGCACCTCATATGTTTTCCAGTTAAATTATGAAAACATGTTTTGAGGTAGATGATTAAATAAAATCTTTTATGGAGGCAATTGGATATGAATAGTATATCTAATTTTCAGCAACCTGAAATAATCAGAAATAATAATTGAAATAATCTTGAGCTACAAATAGAACTAAGCTTCTGTGGTAGTTTTGAGTGATTGGAAGGCCCAGACCACACGACCAACCCTAAGGCTTACGGTAACTTACTGTGTGGCCGGAGTTTCGAGTGATTAAATTTGGTCCTACTTTATTCTTTTTAATCGCAATTTCAACCAGGGCTGTGGAGTAGGTGTCTATAGCCATTTAGGATGGAGTCAGATTTGGTAAAAATACTCTCTCTCCTAAATAAAACTATTTAAAAATAATTTTATTTTGGAATATTAATTTTTTTAATAGTTTTTAAAATTATTTTTAGGTAAATTTGTAGAACATCAAATGTTTACAATTAAAAAACTATTTATATAAAAAATTATAAATCAGTTGCTATTTTTATCACTATTGGAATCGGATATTGGAAAAGTTAAGAGTCGAAGGTTTGGGGTATGGACTCCACAGCCCTGATTTTAACCTAGAGGTGAGGTATTTCCACATTTCTTTAAATTGTACATTTAAATTACAAATAGTAAACTATGGTAATTTTGAGTGATGAAATTTGATCTTACTTTATTCTTTTCAATTGCAATTTCAACTTAGAGATAAGGTACTTCCACACTTCTAAAAATTATACGTTTGAGTTACAAATAGAACTGAGCTTCCATGGTAATCTTGAGTTGTTATATTTAATCCTACTTTGATATTCTTTTTAATCACAATTTCAACTTAGAGGTGAGATGCTTCCACCCTTTGTAAAATTGTACATTTGAGTTACAAATGAAACTTAGTTTCTATAGTAATTTTGAGCAGTTATATTTGGTTCTACTTTGATATTCTTTTCAATCTTAATTTCAATTTAATGGCGAGATCTTTTGCATTTCTTAAAGTTGTATGTTTGAGCAAATTTATTTAATAAAATCATATTTTAATTTAAAATTCTTTGATTATATATAAAAGCCTATTTATTCAAACTTGGCACTCTGTAGAACTCTATTACCTTGACCTTTATTTTCCGGTCAATTTGAAATTACCACTAATTGCCAAATTTTCTGGTCATTACAAACTTTAACATAAAGGGTTTCACTCCCTCTTATTCATGTATGTTTTAAAAATTGTTTTAAATATGAATTGTTTAAAATATATTATATCTTACAAATATATTGTTTTATAATGATTTTTTTTTTTTCTGTATACAGGTGATAGCCTAGAAAATTCAACTTTTCTGATCTATTAGTTTTCTGCAATTTTAAATGAAAATCTTCCATGTTACACAATGGGTAAGTTGGATTTAATAATGCCACTTTGGTGTTTTATCTATGTCTATAAAATTCATAATATGTTTGTGTAGAAGACTCGGACCACTCGACTGACCCAAGGGTTTAAGTAGCCATTTGAGTAGCTAGCTAATGTGCCTGTATGCATGCTCTTTGATTTACTCTATCTGAGTTCAGTGGCTTCTTCCACTGAGCTCAGAAATATGAAATTTGGAACCAACATTGAAATAATCCTTATCCTAATGAATTTTAAGTCCTAGAAAATTTTGGAAATTTTAAATCATATATATCCATTTGGAATTCAATTTATTTATTAGTGGATATTACTTTCCATTGCATATTATTTCATATGAAAATTTTTCATTGTTGCAAATCTATATATTATTTCTATAAGCTTTGTACTTTCCTTATGCATTGTATAATATATTATGTATTGGAGAGTATTATGATGAGTTCAAAATTTGAATTCAAGTTTTTGACAGATGAGCATGCTTTAAGCATCCCTGAACTCAAATCGAACATTTTTGAAGTATATATATATATATATATATATATATATATATATATATATATATATATATATATACATATATATATATATGTGTGTGTGTGTGTGTCCATCCATGAGACTGTAAATACAATATCTCATGAACAAATAAAGCATTAAAAATATAATTTTGTGTACGATTATTATAACATAGCTACCAACTCTCCAAAATATTCTAGGAGGCTCTCAAATTTTTACACTTTCTCGCGATTTCCAGAAAATTTGTGGTGTCGGCTTTGCTGCTTGACTAAGCAGTTTCTCAGCTTGACCAGTCAAAGCAGTTAATGTACATGTCTGTGGCAAAGGATTTAATGTTCTATAATTGACACGGCTTCAGTTTCAAGTTTAGAACTTTAAGTTTCACATTTTGAGATACTCGCTCATTATGAGTGCATTTAAACATATGGTCAGCTGAGCTGTATATGCCGTGGTAATCTCGGCCCTTAAGCCATCCATACATTATCTTAATGTAAATTATTTTGTATAGTTGAAGTTACTTGTTAATAAATGGTTAAGTTAGTGACTGTTGCTTTTCCTTAGAAGCCATTTCATGAGACAGTCGCACTATGCAAATAAGCAGTAAAATGCTGGGCTGTGTCCCACCATAAATCTCCCACATTTTAGAAGATTTCTAATAAAATCCTGATTGTAGAAAAGTTTAGGAAAGTATCCCTGCAATTTGTGAAAAGATCCCTACAAGTGAAAAATGTTCTAAAACTTGTTAAAGTATCTAGAAACACATTAATAATCTAAAAGTGTACCAGCTGAACAACATTTCCTAAATGCATAAAAATATGCCACCTACTGAATATTAGAATGGAATTTTTAAAATTAGAAAATACAAACCCCACAAGTTTAACCCTTTCGGGACGGCGGCATTCCGAAACTGCCGTGGCCCAAAGGACAGAGCGTTTCGTTTCCGAACTGTTCTCAAAAGACGGCTAATTTTTTGCACTAAGCCTAACTCTCGAAAAAAATTCACTAAAAATCACCCGTTCAACACAGTATTCTACTTTTTTCAGGAAGAAAGGAAATACTTATGTTCTATTTGATGTATATTTTTTATACAAATTTTCTTTTATCAAAATATTAAAAATTTTAGTGTATATATGTTTTAGGTACAGATGGATAATTCTTTGGCATGTCCTTCCGATTTTTTAAAACAGTACCACATATGTGCATATTCTTAGATAACAAATACTTTGCAAGTACAGGAGAGGTAAAAAATTTATCCAAATACAAAGTATATCCTTTTCCTAAAAGTTCACTTAGAAATGTTTTCACAACGCGTTCTCCTTACCCACCATCAGAGCTTGATAATTCCGTGTCCTTTCCAGTATACACAAGGAAATTCCATTTATAGCCTGATTCCGATTCTGACGATTTATATATTTTTATTCCATATCTGGACCTTTTCGAGGGGATATATTGATGAAATCCCAGCCTTCCTTTCCATGAAAACAAAGATTCATCAATGAACACATTTCTTCTAGGAGTGTATATAGATTTAAATTTTGAAACTAATGCATCTAACATGGGTTTCAATTTATCTAGTTTTGGGGCATTACTATCAAGAGTAAAATGAAGGTAACGATGTATATGATCGAACGATGGATAACGATGGTATATGATCGAATCATTTAATAGAAAACACAAGAAGAATGAAGTTTTTCAAATATGTTTATTTAAGGGTGGGTGGGTGGGGGAACTCCACAGAAACACATTTGAAGGGTGAAGTGATAGAAAAAGCATGCTTCGTGATGAGTTAGAGACTTCAAATTTGGTATACGGGTAGATAGTTGGAAAGGAAGAAAATGTGCAATTTCAGTTTTCCAACATTTGCTATTGTAGGGGGTGCCGCACACTAAAATGTTCGATTTCACGAATAACTGAAAAACTCCTCCTTTAGAGTGTGATAGAAGCTTGAAATTTAGTATATGGGCTAATCATTTGATAAAAAAAACCTATGATTATTATAGTTTTACAAAAATGATCATTTAAGGAGGTGCAACACAGAAAACATTCGAAATATGAAGTGATAGAAAAAGATGCTCCACAATAGGATAGAGACATCAAATTTGGTGTACTGGTAGATAGTTTGAAAGGAAGAAAATGTGCAAATTTCAGATTTCCAATATTTGCTACTTTAGGGAATACCGAATGCCAATATGTTCGATTTTCGGAATGAGACACGCTTCCTTTTAAAAATGTGATACAGGCTTTATATTTGGTATATGGGCCAATCATCTGATAATAAACCCAAAACGAATAGAATTTTTCAAAAATTTCATTTATTGGTGTGCTTCAAAGAAAAATGTTTGAAAGGGGAGATGATAAAATAGTATGCTTCGGGATGAGATAGAGACTTTAATTTGGTGTACTGGTAGATAGTTCGAAAGGAAGATGTGCGTAATTTAAATTTTCTAATATTTTCTTCTTTAGGAGGTTCTGCACACTGAAATATTTGATTTGCTGAATAAATTTGAAACGTGAATTATTTTTAAAAATGACAATATTCAGGGGGTGCTTATTGCGAGACCATTGATTTTCAACGGGCATTCGGCTAGTATTTAATAATTAGATTAAGATACATTAGGATTCAGTTTAATATATTAGAATGCAAAGATAGCTAAACTAAAACTAATTAACATTTAAAACAATCCGCTATAACCCCAGGTCAAGAAGGTTTAACATTTATAAGTAGGGGTGTCTTACCCTTACCAAAATGGCACAAAAACATTTTTAATTTATAAGCATTTGTTTATTCTTGTGCAGAATTTTTATATATGTAAATTTGTAATAAAAAATTTTATTGAAATATTGAAATTATTTAAAGAAATTTGTAATTTAAGCAGCTGTATAGGAGTTAATTAATTTTTCTGGAACATATTTTTCTTTGGAAAAGAATACTGATATAAAGTAGTTGGTTTGAGCAAATAATCTATAAACTCCTTAAAAGATTTTAATATGCTATTAAAAACTCCTTAATTTTCGTTTTTAAATTTGAGTATTAACCCCCTACTATAATCTCGGCACCATTTGTACATGCCATCTGATATACATATAGATTGCATCGACACCCTAGCCTATTTCAGCTAGTCTTCTCCCCACACACCACCACCAAATTTCCCACCTCGCCTTATAAATAAATGATTTAGACTGTGACAGTGGCTATAGTCTCGCCATCATTTGAACGTATGACTTGGATATAAATATTTATAGTAGGGGTGCACAACCTTTATAGCAGAAGGGTCATTCACATGAAATGATAAGGCTGCCGAGAGCCAACATACCCAATTCAGTTTGAAAGTAAATATCAACAGTTTACGTTTGTATATATAGTAATAGTACAATCTAAACGTCTTTTTAAAAAATATGTAAAGATTGGCCACAGTTAAGCACATTAGTGTGATGGTTGAGACTGAATTTTACCAACAATTTTTGGTATATTATGTTCAAAGCTAGTTGTTGATATTCTCAAGACAGATTGCAAGTGTTGATCTGTCAATTTATTTCTTAATTTTGACTTATTTAGATTCATAAGGGAAAATGTTTATTCGCATATATAGGTACTACCAAACATGGTAGCACATATACTTGCATTATCTTTTAAGCAGTGGCGGCTTGTGCCCAGAGGGCGCAAGGCGCATTACTTCCTCATAAAAAGCCCCTACATTATTATTTTTATTTATATAACTGTATTAAAAATTTTGCGTATTTTGCAAATTTTTTTCAAAACGTCAATCCACAGAAGTAGTGGTGCCATCTTGTAACACATTCAGCAACTAAAATCAACAATGTAGTTGCTGAATGCATTATAAGATGGCAGCACTACAAGAATCTTTTACACTGTGATTTCATCGTAGGGCTGCGAATTCAGAGCGACCTAGATAGAACGAAGATACATAGTTTCAAATACTATTGTGAGTTTGAATGAACGAATATGAACATTGACTGTTTTCAAAGCATTATGTGCCGCGTATCGTTGAACGGCCGTCAACAGAAAATAAGCCAGTATATCATGGGTCTTCTAGAATTGGCATTATTTTGCTATTGTGGCTGCTCTTAAGAATATGAATTTGACGAATTTTGTTGTTTTCAAATATAGTTTTGGCATTTTTAAATAAATCCTTGAATAAAATAACTTTGTTTATTTTTAAAGTTATATAAGTAATTCTGTTTTAAATTGTTCAATAGTTTATATTTTTAAAATATAAAAGTTCTTATATAAGTCTGATCAAAAGTTTGTTGTATTCTCAACATTTATGTATATAAAGGGAAAGTGTGATGATTTGAATGGTTAAATTTGTCTTTTTGACGGATTTAAATATTGAAAACATTCTCTAACTCAAATTTAACATGATCTACGTGTGTAAATGGCTGTTTATGCATGTAAGAATCTATGGACATGATATCCAAATAATGAATAAAGCGATTTGACCAACATTTTGTACGATTATATTGTCTCTGAAGTATGAAATGCTATTTACTGTCAGCAAGTACAAATATACAGAATTTGCACATATTTACGTTTTTTTTAATATAAAATAAATAAATGGCAGTCATTCATGTAAAATATGTTGATAATCAAAGTACATGATCATTTTATAAAAACTATTTTTCAATATAAAACATTTTTTTAAATATAAAATAAATGTCAGTCAATCATATAAAATCTTTTGATAATCGATATACATGATCATTTTATAAAAGGTATTTTATAATCATCAGAAATAAAATTATACAGTAATTTTATTATCAGTAGGAAACAAAGAAAACTGATTTTAAAACCCTGGCTTGCCCGGATTTTGATATGTTAGTAGTTAATTCATGAAACGACTTATACTCGTATAATAAACTTTACATGCAAAAATTGCAAGTTAAATCGGTCATCTCTTTTCTCATGCAGTATTTTCGCATTATAGCACATTTGGAAACAATGTTAAATAACGATGCTATCAATGTAGCTAAAAATGCCAAACACCAATCAAAGTAATACGAAGTCAATATAACCTTTTTTATTTTTGTTGTAAGTGCATATAAATAAGTGTGATTATTAAGTTTATTAAGGCATTGATAACAAAAGAACCAAATTTTAATATATATGTGATTGATTTAACAGTGTGCAGACCTTTTTACACGCGATTGTTAGATTGTTACAGAAATTAACTTACCTCGGAATGAAATAAATTTATATGCAACCCACATCATACGTTTTTGACTCTTGAATGTAAAAATTTACGAAGAATGGTAAATATTTCATAGATGCCTATAATTCTAATATGATTCAGCATTTCTTTTTGCAGCACAGTGCAATATTCAACTATTAAATCTTTAAAAAAAACCTATTAAATTTAATTATAAAACTAAGAAACAATAATTTCCGAAGACATTTAAAATATATGGTAAAAATCCCTCTCACAGCAAAATGTTTAAAAATATAAGTTTTATTATAAATTCAAGTTTTACCAGCCAATTATCCTTATACACAAACACATATACAAACATATTTTCAATTTATTTATATATATACATCATTTGTAAAAAATATTATGTTTCTCTGTTACAGAATTACTTAAAAAATAATCAAATTTTTAAACCCATTAATAATCAGTCTATCAAAATCAAAACTAAAATGCTAAAATTATATACACAATTAAATATTAATTGTAAGTTTTTTAAATTTCCTTATGTTACTTTAGTTCCTAAATTCCATAAATCACCTCTCAGTTTTAGAACAGTCACTTGTGGACATAATACCTTTACCACTACAGCTAGTAAGTACTTGCTTAACTGTTTAAATAGAATTAATGAATCTCTTAAATTTAGGAATCCAGGATATTTCATTTTAAACAATAGTTTTGATTTAGTAAATCACCTTAGCACGCTTCCACAAATTCTTGGTTTCCATACCTTTGATTTTAAAGACCTATTTAATAATATTGTCATTAAAGATTTATATAAAGTTATTACCTTTCTTTATCATGACTATCTATCTTCCAATAATGTTGCATTTAATGTCAAAAACTTTCCTATGCTCTTGCACTTTGTGTTATACAACAATTATATTATCCAAGGTGATAACATTTATTTACAAAGATCTGGTGTACCACAAGGTGTCTGTAGTAGTAGTAGTATACTCGCTAACTTATATCTTTATTATTATGAATGTCATTTAAACTCTAATTCATATATTATATATAGATATGTTGACGACTTAATTTGTATTATCATTGAAGATTCCTATCCAATTAATATTGATTTTTACCCATCTAACCTAGAATTAATTCCTAATGAGCCTAGCGTTAGTCAAACTGTAAACTTTTTAGACCTAAATTTAGATACCCTCAATAATCATGTAATCACCAATCTATATGATAAAAAAGATTCTTACAACTTCACTATCATAAAGCTGCTATCATATCAATCTTGTAATTCTATTCAATTGTTTAGAAACATCATTTTAAACCAGCTATTTCGAATACATCGACTTTCTGATCCTCGGTTTCACTTTCTCCACATCAATAATCTTAAACGCATTTGTCAAAATTACCAATATCCGGAAGTATTTGTAAATAATATTATTAATAATTTCAAATATACCACGTAATAATTTTACACATGCATTATTTATCTTTGATTGGATAACTCAATTTTGAGAATTCACCTATTCTTATCACCTAACTTACCACTTGGCCTGAGTCTAATACTATTTTCGAATTACTATTTTCGAATGACTATTTTCCACTTGTCCTGAGTCCTGTACTGATTACTATTTTTGAAAGTCTCTACATATTATGTATCGTTCAAATGTATTCATTCCGGTGCCCACTCGCATTGACGAAGTGAGGTGAAATGCTCAGTCGCTTGTTCAACTTACATGTGGTAACAATGCTTGTGAGTTCATTTTTCTGTTCGAGGAGGTATTATTTTTCTGATTTGTAATTCAATTGATTTATTTTTCTCCTTCCACTAGCCAGTAGACAGTTTCAATGGTGTCTATAGTTAAATACTATCGCCATTGTCAGAAACTGGCTATTCTATCGGTTTTAATTCGAATTGTATGGCTGTCCTGATGAGAATGCAATTTCGAACTAACCGCCATTTTTTGTGTAGTTTCAATTGATTGTTCTCTGTGTCTTAATCTTTTATCTTCAGCTAATTATTATTGTCTTTTCTCATTTTTGCCGTGTTTTATTTTTTATTTTTTTTTATTTATAATATATTTATATACTTTTAATTGTAATTTTGTATCCTTATATTCTTCTCATCCCCCTTTCCATTGCAGTGATATGTTACCTTCCATCTTTATCCTTAGTCTTGGTCTATAGTTACTCATTTGTAACAGATATGCTAGAAATGGTTTTTTTTGTACATGCAGTAGTTTATGCATAATTTTCGATTAAAATCTTTCATTTTATATATATATATATATATATATATATATATTATCCAAGGTGATAACATTTATTTACAAACATCTGGAGTACCACAAGGTGGCTGTAGTAGTAGTATACTCGCTAACTTATATCTTTATTATTATGAATGTCATTTTAACTCTAATTCATATATTATATATAGATATGTTGACGACTTAATTTGTATTATCATTGATGATTCCTATCCAATTAATATTAATTTTTACCCATCTAACCTAGAATTAATTCCTAATGAGCCTAGCGTTAGTCAAACTGTAAATTTTTTAGACCTAAATTTAGATACCCTCAATAATCATGTAATCTCCAATCTATATGATAAAAAAGATTCTTACGACTTCACTATCATAAAGCTGCTATCAATCTTGTAATTCTATTCAATTGTTTAGAAACATCATTTTAAACCAGCTATTTTGAATACATCGACTTTCTGATCCTCGATTTCACTTTCTCCACATCAATAATCTTAAACGCATTTGTCAAAATTACCAATATCCGGAAGTATTTGTAAATAATATTAATAATCATTTCAAATATACCACGTAATAATTTTACACATGCATTATTTATCTTTGATTGGATAACTCAATTTTGAGAATTCACCCATTCTTATCACCTAACTTACCACTTGGCCTGAGTCTAATACTGTTTACTATTTTCGAATGACTATTTTCCACTTGTCCTGAGTCCTATACTGATTACTATTTTTGAAAGTCTCCATACATATTATATATCGTTCAAATGTATTCATTCCGGTGCCCACTCGCATTGATGAAGTGAGGTAAAATGCTCAGTCGCTTATTCAACTTACACGTGCTAACTATTCTTATGAGTTCATATTTCTGTTCGAGGAGGTATTATTTTTCTGATTTGTAATTCAATTAATTTATTTTTCTCCTTCCACTAGCCAGTAGACAGTTCCAATGGTGTCTATAGTTAAATACTATCGCCATTGTCAGAAGCTGGCTATTCTATCAGTTTTAATTCGAATTGTATGGCTGTCCTGATGAGAATGCAATTTCGAACTAACCGCCATTTTTTGTGTAGTTTCAATTGATTGTTCTCTATGTCTTAATCTTTTATCTTGAGCTAATTATTATTGCCTTTTCTCATTTTTGCCGTGTTTTCTTTTTCTTTTTATTTATATTTATATACTTTTAATTGTGAATTTTGTATCCTAATATTCTTCTCATCCCCCTTTCCATTGTAGTGATATGTTACCTTCTATTTTTATCCTTAGTCTTGGTCTATAGTTACTCATTTGTAACAGATATGCTAGAGATGGGTTTTTTTGTACATACAGTAGTTTATGCATAATTTTCGATTAAAATCTTTCTATTTTTATTTATTTATATATATATATATATATATATATATACATACACATAAAACAAGCTTTAATCAGTGCCTCTCTCTACGTATTAATCACGATCCGCCACTGCTTTTAAGTGCAAAAATTCATCAGGTAGAGTTTTATAAAAGTCAAGGATGTCTAAATCATGGAATCTAGATTTGCATAAGTCAGAAGTTTGTAAGTCAATGAGTTCCATTTGAACATTTTCGGGAGCTTCCTGAACTGGAACAGAAAATGAATCCCCAAACAATTTCATTTTAACCTTATGTGACTCAAAATCTGTGAATCGCTTTTCAAATGAGCTAAACAGCTTGTTTATTTGTTCCGAATAATCCAGTGGTTTATCAGGAAATTTTTCCTTGAGTTTCATCAGGTAAGGAAAGTTGATGAAATTTTGACAACTTAGCTGCTTTGAGAACAAACAGCTGGAGTTTTAGTTTGAAAGCAGATACTGCATTAGTCATTTGGTTAACAAATTTGTTTTTTCCCATCAATTTTTTGCTTAGGTCATTCAGATGGGCTGTCACATCAACCAAAAATGCTAAGTCACACTTGAAAGATAGTTCTTTTAACATCTTAGTTTGCTTGCCTTTTTTTTTTCAAGGAATGGTATTATTTCATCAATCAAGTCGGCAAACCTTTTCAATGCCTCTCCACGACTCAACCACCGTACCTCACAGAAATATATCAGATCACTATGTGATGCATCTGTATGTTCTAACATCTTAAATTGTCTGTGATTCAAACCATGTGAGCGAATAAAATTAATAGCATTACTCACTGCCTTCATTAAGCTGTCAAATCCCAGTTCTTTTATGCACAGCTGTTCCTGGTGAATAATGCAATGATACCCAAGCAAATCTTTGCCTCGATCACCCAAATGGTTTCTCAGCAAACTCACCATACCATTCTGAACTCTAATCATATCTGGAGCACCATCGGTGGTGATACTAACTAGTTTGTTATTATCGAAATTATGTGTGGAACACAAATTCAAGATGGTGGATAAAATATCGGCTCCAGTTGTTCTCCCCTTCATTGAACTCATTCCAACCAGTTCTTCAGTTACCTCAAAATTTTCAGAAATCCCTCTAACTGACAAAAGCAGCTGAACTGTTGAAGTGTTGTCTGTTGACTCATCAGCTGCTAGAGAAAAATACTTAAATTTGATGGCAGCAATCTGTAGTTGTTCATTAATATCATCAGACAAATTTTCAATTCTTCTTTTAATTGTCATTCTGCTTAGACTCACATTTTTAAATTTGTTGGTGGCTTCAGGGCACAATTTCTAGACAGCGAATAAAATGCACTGCTTGGCAAAATCGCCATCAGTAAATGGGTGGCCACTTTTAGCGATTATGGCTGCAATATCCAAAGGCACTTCAACACAGTTATCCAATTGTGCAGATGCTTTTGTAAACACATTCCTTTGTGCAACGAAAGAACGACGAAGAAATTCGATTCTGCAATTTTGATCTTCTCCCTCAAGCTTTGAAACTGCTGAGTGTTTTGTCTCGTAGTGCCACTTAATGTTATACTCCTTGCAAACACTAATTGTAAAATTACATATCAAGCATGTAATTCGACTATCTTGCTCTACAAAAAAATACTTTGAAGTCTAGGCTTCCGAAAACTTTCTATTATCATTCGCTACCTTTCTTTTCATTTTCGATCTTTCCATTGTGGCAAATAAGTATTATACGAGAGACGTAACAATGTGTACTTGCGAAGTCAAAAGTACACCAGCTCAAATCACCCAATCCGCTCTTCGGAAGCAATTTTTTTCTCCCAGCTCCTAGCATATGCGTACAAGCACACTTGCGCCTGATCTGTACAGGCTAGAAAAGTTCTTTCCCACTCAGGCAGTGAAACTTGTGAAACTAGCTTTGGTGAACTCCGGACTTTGCTCTTGACTTATTGCCAAATTATCGAAAAAATTTTCTTCTCACCAGTCCATTCTGGAACGATAGTCAAATTGCAATAACTGATGAGCCCTCGGCGGGCCACAGGTTGTGCACCCCTACTTTATAGTATCAACTCCCTATGCATAACTCCTCTGCACATAACTAATTTCACTTTAAGTAAATATCAAGTAGTCTCAAGTATCTTAAGCAAGTATCAAGTCACTATCAAGTAGCTTCAATTTCATATTTCGGTTTAACAAAATTCTTGCTGACTTGCATGGTCCTAGGTTCTGAGGCCTCCACATTTCATGGACGTCCAGTGTATATATTTTCTACTACAGACAGCCCCACATACACACATGCACACACATACATACAAACATCTCCCTTTATTATAAAACATGAAATGACCATGATAGGGTGGTGGGAGGCCCCATTTTTTCCATCTTCGTTTTTATCTATCTTAGTGACTCTTACTCTAATTTTGATGCAATTTTCATGCTGTACTATCTACTCTGCAATGGACCCACTCAACTTATTCTCACTAAACTTGGTCACAATTTTGTTGCTCTACAACTTTTGTGCCCACTGTGAGAGTGCAAAACTTGCTAAAATACTTATTGCTTTAAAAACTGATTGCTATATTTAGTGACTGCTAGCAGGCAGAGCTAGCCAGTATCTTTTTATACACATAAAGCATGTGAGTTTTCTGTAAATTCAAAATTCATTCTTAAAGTTATATTCAAAATTGTTCTTTTATATCTACCTATAAATAGCCATAGATTTAGTTGGTTTTGGCTCTTTAATTTTTTTACTGTTTGGGATACAGGGACTGGTCACGTATGAAACTGTTGGCCATGAAGTGTATATGAGACGAATCGTTTACATTTGGGACTTTTGTGCTAATCATGAAAAATATATTGCACATGCATACGACTGAGGGTATCTAAATTTTTCAAATTTGAAACAAATTTATTTATTTATTTATTTAAATAAATTTCATTATTGCAATGGACGCTTATTCCTTTTAAGAATGCTTGTATAGCATATTTGAGCACAAGTAAAATAATAATTCGGCATACAGTTGTTTTAAGGATATGCTGGATCCTATTTGTCAGTGCTAGACAGCCAACGAACCAAAACTCAAAAAGACGAAATAGGCACAAATACATAAAACTCAGGGGTATATATGGGTTATTCCATATCAAATCAACACAAAAAGTGACATTTTCAACCCAACCAACTCCAATTTTGTTAAAAACTTGGTTATTTTGTAGTCCACTCATGTATAAGACACTATGCAAAGTTTTAGCCCCCAATTCTCATTAGTGTTTTATTTATAAAAATTTGAAGTTTGGAAAATCTGTTAATTTTTCATGATTCGTGACATATTCAAACATCTGTATTTTGACCTAATCTACAGATTATACTAAAATAAGGCTCATTTTGTAGCTTAAGGTATGACCTTAGTGATATGTCACGTGGCCTCATAAATGATATTTTTAATTTCGAGGTTTCTTTAAACTGTGAGAAAAGTGTATCTTTATTTTTTTTTTCAAAATAATATATTTTGTTGATAGGCTATTTGTACGACTTAAGTGAAAGAATTTTTTAAGTCGTGAGCAGAGTAGTGTAGTGTCCAAGTAAAAGGAAGTTCAAGAGTCAGGTTAAATAACAAAGTCTACATTTATTCAAAACACATAATCTTGCTTTATTACAAAAACTAGCTGCTTTAGATATATGCAGCTAAACATATATATATATATATGCATTTATAGTAATGTACTATTGCTTAATCTGAAACAGGCATATGTTTGGGTTAATTAGAATTAAATACTCGGACCTGAAGAGGAATTTTATTCTGATTAATCATCGAATTTGGGAAGGTTCTGTTCTTTTCTCTTATCGGCATTATGGCTGTGAATTTGCTTCTATGGTGATGTTAATATTACTTGAATTGTATTTTTATTTTTATTTGTTATTTTTTTTATTTTAACATAATTCTTATTATTACATTTCAAATATATATATATATATATATATATATATATATACATGGTTTGTTTGTAGAGTTGAATAGAAACTTAAGAAGTTCTCAATGGAAACATCAATAGTGACGAATTTTTCCATTATATGTCACTCGACTTTCACCTTCCATAGGTACATACTGGAACATTAACAATTCGCTTTCTGACACAAGATGACTAGATAATTTTGTACTTATGAACGGTTGTGCTCATGTTCAATATTAAAAGCATAAATCACCTGTATAAAACTTTTGTGACAAAAGCCGCCACACACACAGATTAAACCTTTAACACCGAAGTCGCCTTTTTAACTAAGACATTCAATTAGATGACCGTCATACTATAACCAGATCTACAGGTCTCCAGATCTCCTAAATTTAACTGAGATCCAAGAACTACTAATTTTCTGATATCCTAAGAACCTAATGATGTTTCCAATGTGAACTCCTTAAATACACTGAGATCGGTACCTACCGGAATACTACAATGTCCAGGGTCCGTCCCTAAATATGCAAATGAGTTTGTGTACGCATTGGATATTCAGTTTGCATGAAGACTTCTGAAAAAACACCATGAGTCACTCTTGAGAACGAAGTAAGTGATTCAAAAATAAAGTTGTGTTTCTGAACATCGTTCAGAGGAATAGTGAATCATGAAGTTTGTTTACATTCTTTCAGCACTATTTATCTCTATTATGAAAAAATTTCAAGTTAGGGAAAGCATGGTGAAAAAAAATTCTAAATAAATATATGTTATATGAGCAGCCATTCAGAAAATGCTGGAAACCACATAAAAGCATAATTGATTAAATAAGACTTGAACATCATTATACTTAACTAAAAGTTATAAACAATTACTAATGTATAATTTTATTTATTTATTTTTTTACTCAATTTTAAGATTTGAAGGAAAATCACTAATTTGAGGGTTTTTAAATGAAATCACAAATTTTAGCAATTTGTATCACCATTTTTGGCACACTTCTATAAAACTCACAACTTTTATTACTTTTAAATGAAATTATGAGTTTTAGCACTTTTAACTTTTAAATAAAATCTTAAATTTTAGCTCTCTTATGTAGAATCACTAATTTTTTTACTTTTAAAATAATCGCAAATAGCACTTAAATCGTGAATCTTTATTTTCTTAATAAAAATAGCTTATTATACACTTTTTCATAAAAATCACTAATTTCAGCGCTTTTTCATAAGAATCGCAAATTTTTGTGCCCTTACTGAAAAATCATGAATTTTAGTGCTTTTTTAAATAAAAAATGATGCATTATTCCGAAAATCTGGAATTTTACATCTCTTTTTCAAAAATCGTGCTGGAAGAATGTAAACAAACACAGTGATTCACTATTCCCCTAAACAATGTTCAGAAACACAATTTTATTTATGAATCACTTACTTCGTTCTAGGGAGTGACTCATGGCACTTTTTCAGCAGAAGTCTTCATGCAAATTGAATATCCGACATGTACACAAACTCATTTGCATATTTAAGGGCGGACCCCGGACATTGTAGTATTCCTATAGATACCCATCCCTTTATATATGAGGAGTTCATTTTGGAAACATCTTTAGATCTTTGGGCCTTTAGATCTTAGGAGACCTTGAGTAGATCAGTTGGTTGATCGAGTTAGTTGAGATCTGGTTATAGTATGACGGTCTTCAAATATAATGTCTTAATAAATAGACTATTTTGGTGTTGAAGGTTATTCAGATGTGTTAATCTGTGTGTGGTGGTTTTTATGACGAAGTTTTACACCAGTGATTTATGCTTTTAATCTTAAGCATGTGTACGACCGACCGTTCATAAGTTCAAAGTATCTAGCCATAATGTGTCAGAAAGTGAAGTCCGTGTTCCAGTATGTGATCTACATAAGATGAAAGTCGAACAACATATAATGATAAATTTGTCACTACTGATGTTTCCAATGCAAATTTCTTATATTCTTCAACTCTAAAGCAAATCTGTATATATGTTTAAAGCAGTAAGCCTTTGTAATTTGGCAAGACTTTGCAATTTAAATAAACATAGACTTTGTTGATAAATTTGACACTTGAACTTCCTTCCTTTGACACTACACATGTCTGCTCATGGCTTGAAATAGATCTTGGATTCTTCAACTTAAGTTGTACAAATCATAAGCATATTTACTTTGTATACCTATTGACAGATATAATTGAGTGCATGTTTAATGACGTTTAAATGCTATTCTTTAGCAAATTAAATCTCGCATGTGTCCCAAGAATTTTATGAAACAGATGGGAGATGTATTTTTACTTATCTTAACCTGTTCATGACCACTATAGCTTAAACACAATAGAAAGATTTTCTCTTCTACAGCCCACTGATGCATATTCGTTACTTGATGCAAATAGCTTCTAGAGCCCAGTGATGCCAATGCACAATGTTGGATTGGGACATTTCATTAATATTTTTAATAACACTAGATGGCGTTAGAATCCTATAGTTTTTGCAAAGCTAGTTACTGGAATCGTTGACCTTTACATTTAGCTTCAGTTTTTGTTTTTCATGAGAATGCTGACTAAGTTGATTGTATAAATAAATACACATACAAGCTATTGTGGTGGTTCTGATTTAATAGACATATCGACTGAGATATTTAGAGAAATGGTTTCGTTTTTGGCAGTTATTCTGTGTTTATTTTAACGATGATGGTCATGGGTGGTACGTTTAAAAGGGGATTAGGACAGGAAATTCTTATTGCTGGTTTTCAGTGGCAGTGCATATGAGCTTGTAAGTATTTAGTCAGGAGAATTGCAATAATAATATTGAGAAGAGTAAAATATATTTCTGAAAGTAAAATTTAACAATTGGTGAATGACTCAATCATATAAGTAAAGAAAATGAAATAGTTGCTATGTGCTTTAATGAAGTTTATTTAAAAGATAAACAATGCGGGTAATGATATTTTTGATACTTTGGGTACAAATAATTAGAGTTCAAATTTTTAAGATCTACCATATCTTCAGTTTTCTTAACTCTGGACTAAATATAAACAGTTCAAAGCCTCTTTTAAAGAAAATTAATTTTTTTGATTTGTATTTCATTGATCATATTCTACAAGTAATATAGTAAACAAAACAAACAAGTTTTCAAGGCTCATGTTTGAAAAACAATGGTGAAGTCAGGTCCCTCAAAATGCAATAAAACCTAGGTATTTCTGTGATAATGGTAGATGTATTAATAAAGCAAAGCTTTTTAATGTGATTTTTTTTTTTTTTTTTTTTTTTTTTTTTTTTTTTTTTTGCCACATTAGGCTTAGCATCCAAAAGTGCCTGGACCTGGAGCAGCAGACAATTCTTGCTACGCACAATCTCACAAAAGTGCTTCTTCCTTCACTCGGTGGTTGTGAATGGGTTAATACACCCATCGCTATGCACAAAACATGTATATATATATATATATGTATATACATATATTATATACATGGTGTCCCACAAAAAGTGAACAGTGGAAGATGTTTTGAACTATTGGTTGTAGACCCATGGTTCCAATTGCAAAAATACTTTAAGAGTGATTTTCTGTAAGCGAGGTCTGTACGCTTCCTATAGGAGTGTGATAGTTGACATTTTTTATTTTTCTGAAATTTGCACCAAACATGTTTCTATGTATTCTGATTATATATCAGGAAAACAAAATAAAAGGTTGCCAAGATATGGTTATTATTTTGGTTGGGTAAAGGGCCATTTTTCGTATCACAGTCCAAATACAGCAAATTATGATTTAAATTTCTGGAAAACTTCAGATAGGTGCCAAAGTTTTTTCTTTTTCACAATTGGCTTATATAGTACTAGTACTAAGTTTTAGACATGATAATTTCTTGGCACCTTGCTGAAGTTAGGCGGAAAGTGACCCCTAAATTGAAGGTCCTGTGAACAATTTTCCGAAATTTGAAGCTAAAATTTGGCAAACTTCATACAAGTGCAAAAATTTTTGATGTGCATTATGTTTTAGCATCACATCTAGGTTATTATTACACAAAAACAATTATGGCAACTCTAACCAGTTTTCCAGAAATTCTTACTAAAAATCAAGTTTTCTCAAATTTCGCCATTTTTTAAAGTTAATTATCTCATAACTTCAGCATCCCAAAAATACCCTATTTATGCCAGAAAATAATATAATTGTCATATAACAACATCCCATTATTTGTTCTTTGGCACCTTTCTCAGTTGTTTTTTAAAAATGACTTTTGTTATCAAAATATTGAAAAACAGCTAATTCTGTGCTGCATTTTAACATATTTTTAATTTATTTTAATTAATTATTTTCTTTAATAATATCAATTTTATTATTTTAAAATTAATATATATTACACATTTTTTTAAATATATGATTAAATTAAAAATTATATTTGCATAATGATGTCAAATCTTCAGCCTGGTACCTTGACCTTTTTTTAAAAAGAAAATCAATTTCAGTTTTACGTTATATTACAGAAGTGAAAATATCCAATCTTTTTACAAATATTTGTCTGAAGTTCTGTTCTTGTGAGTTGCAATCAAACTAGGAAGAGCTACGACAATGCTACATTTTCAATATTAAAATGGCAGAAACATATTTTATGGGGAAATCAAGAGTATGGCAAAAATAAACTGAAGGAAATGATTAACGAAAGTACTATTTACTGGCTAAGGAATTGGGGAATGAAAATTTTACCTCAAAGGTTCCACGAAACAATGCAAGAGTGGTTTGGGAAACGAGGTATCTCTAACCACATTGATTGTATATTTTTATGGGTAAAGATGGCAAACAAGAAAAGGTGGCATATCTTACACTTGCAGGCAATTGCACCCAAGATATGTATGCTGTATTATGTATTTTCAAACATGTATTATTCCAAGTAAGGAAGGATTTTGCTGGCGTTACCAAAATTGTTGATCGGCATGACAATGCTGGGTTTTATTCAGCAGTCAATGTTATAGCAGGGAAAGCAGCAATTGCATTGGAAATGGGATTTGAAATTATAGAGTGAATTTAATGAGCCTCAGCATGGCAAGGACAATGTGATAGAGATTCTGCAGTCATCAAGAAGCACATAAAAAGCTACTTCCACAGTGGTCACGATACCACTTCAGCGCAAGATATATTTACATCACTTTTATCTCTAGGTGGAGTGAGAAACGTGAAGCCATCTGTTATTGAAATTTTGCATAATGAAAGTTCAATTGACAAGATTAACTTGAAAGGTATATCTACGATAAATCTGCAGAATACTCAGGGAATATGTTTTTGGAAGCATCATGGCATCTACCCAGGAAAACAAGCAGCCATTAGAGTTCAAAATGTAAATCATGAATTGAAGTTCAATATCATTCATTCATTCATTTCCTACTAATTTTCCAACTGGTAAGCCTCCCCAGAAAAAGAAAACACAAGCACATGTGCCAACTTTATTCTGTCCCGAAATGGAATGTACATCATCATTTAAGACGGTTGGAGAATTTGACAATCATGTCCTTAATGGATAGTATACCATTGCAGAAGATACTAATATAACAGGAGACAGTGTAAAGATATTGTATGTTAAGAAAATGAAGACTGGAGTTGAAAATTTGTTTTACCATCAACATCCCTGCAAGGAGATTCCACACTACTTACAACTTCTACGAAGGACAGAGTCTATAATTTCATGGGATGGGCTTTAAAGAAAAGGAAAAATAATCCCAAATCATAGCTGAAACAAAAGAAGTTTATACATGATGCTTTTATAAATGGAGAACAAAGTGGAAGAAAAATTAGTCCTGAAGCTCTAGTTAATAAAATAAAAAATTCAATTATTGAATATGGTGATAAATTTTTCTGTGTGGATGAGTATTTGTCAAAATACCAAGTGATGTCACTATTTTCCATATTGGCATCACACAAATAGAAACAGACCCGGCATGCTTACTTGAACACAAAAGCAAGTAAACTATACGTAAAAGTAGATGCGGATGGGAGTGATGAAGAGGATGAGGAAGATATGTGTTTAGAGTCTGAGATGCACGAATGCCATTACAAGGAAACGTGCCAAACTATCGCTGAAATAGAGTATGACTTATTGAAAATGGAACAAATACCAACCAGATATCAGCCAAAAATTGAACAATTTAAATACTATGGTGTATACTATACCAAAAACTGTTACAAAGGAAAAGTTATGTTCCTAGAAGACACTGTTATTAAAACACACAAAGTAAAATTTCTTCATAAGACTGGAGTAAACCAATATGATTAGCCTAGGTATCCTGATTGAAAATATCAGTAACAGCATCATCTTCTTTGGACCTGTTGAAATAAGTAGAATGCCTCCTCTTTTCTTATTAAATACAGAACACAAAGATTTAAAGAACTCGTATCAGAAATTAAAAAAAACAAGTTTGGGAACAGCAGAAGAGTGAAAACTTTTAGAACTCTTATTTAAACTACCAACTTCAGATATAAACAAGAAAGATCAATCATGCTTAAAGCATTGATTATGAAACACTTTCCAACTTCAATGCAATTTTATTTAAACAAGTCTAAAATGCAATACATTCCTCGGTAATATTTTAAAACTTATCACAATATACTACATTAATTTATTATATGTGAAAACTTAAACCTTCATTGAAAAAAATGGACTTCATTCAAATAACGGCATTGAAATATAAATTGCTTGGTTTAAACATCTCTAAAATGCGATACATTCCTCGGTAATATTTTTAAAATTATCGTAATACTACGATAATTTATTATATTTGAAAACTTCATCGAAAACAACTGAAATTCATTCAAATGACGTCATAGAAAAAATAACATGCCTGGATTTCTCTATAAAAACAGCATTTCATTCATAACATTTTCACATTCATTTCATTCATCACAATACTATAATAATTTATTTTATTTAAAAATTAAGACCATGGAGCTACAAGTAATTAAACTCTATGCTTAAAACTTCATCGAAAAAAATCGTCCTTCTCTTTGTAAAATCAATGAATATTTCATTTATATCATCTATGCAGACTCCATGGGCTAAATAATTTTGTGTTAAAGAAATACAGCAATTCTAATACAACTCATTCAACATATTTTACTGTTTACATTTTACATAAGTTGTTGTTGTTGTTGAAACCCAGACCGTCCGACCTACCAGAAAGGTGTAAGGTAACTGTTTGGACCGGAACCCAGTGGGGGAGGCATCCACAGGGACCGTACCCTCCTTCCCCTACCACCAACCTCTCGGAAGGACTTTCGGACCCACATGTTTAACGTGATCGTACTCCGCATGAACACGGCGGCAGTTTTGGCAGTGGCTGGAATCGAACCCGGGCCTACCGAGTGCAACTCCAGCGCGCTAACCAATGGGCTACCGCGCCCCACATTTTACATAAGTGAAAAATAGGCTTCGTTGTAGAAATAATCAAATTTGGATGATCATTTAAACCCAAATATATTGTAATTGCATTGTTTCAGTATGTAGATGCACAGAATTTAAGCAAAAATAAAGTGGTTTTAGGACGGATACAACACTCAATATGAATTAAAAAGAACTTAAAAAATCACGATTTTGAGACAAGATGAATGCTATATATCATTTTGAAGTGGGTCATGTGATCTTTTCATATCATGGTCACGTGATCGCTTCATATAAGAGGTGTAATTATTATTTTAATTTTTATTTAAAAAACTACTGAATATATTTCGCTGAATTTTTTTTATATATTTTATGGAACAATTTGAATATTACCTAAAATTTTCGAAGCAATTTGTGAATTTTAAATCTGCTTAAAAAATGTTTGAAAAATTAGGTCCCATAGGACTCAATGTATTTCATTTTTTCAACCCGGGTTCAATCCAAAACTAATTGGGTGATATTATTCATTTATATTCCCATAGGTCCTACAGACCGTCTGAACAACATACTAAAATTTCATTTTGATTAAGTCATTTTTGCGGCAGTTATCGTGCTAATGGATGGACAGACAGACAGACAGAATGAACAAAGTCATAAACACTTTTCAACTTTGTTGTAAAGTGTTAAAAATAGGTTCCATGCATATTAAGTTAGCTATTGTTAATTTTACATTTACCTTAAAAAAAATTTGCAAAACAAACAGCCTACACTAAAGAAAGTTTTGAACATTATCTACTTGTTTGTATACCATAATAAAATTTGTAGTATTACTTAGATATTTGTCATTGAAGTATATGCTAGGTTGACACATTTTAATAACTATTCCAGGTGCATGTCATTTAAAAAACATGAAAGCACTACAATTTGTCTACAAATTATAATTATTTCCCTTCTGAAAATTGAAGACTTTGTTATATAGGCCTATTGGGTTTCTGGAAATCTGGGTACAGACACTATTTTCAACAAATTTCTCTCCATAAAATAAAGTGACAGTAAAGAAATATTTCATACTGTACCACAAATTTGGTATTGATTAATGATCAATGACAAAATTCAAATTGATAAAATAAATGTCAAGGTTACAGTTTTGATATATAAGTATTCAAATACAATACAGAATTGGCCGTTTTTTCAATATTTTTATAACAACAAAAGTCATTTTTAAAAAACAACTGAGAAAGGTGCCAAAGAACAAATAATGGGATGTTGTTATATGACAATTATATTATCTTCTGGCATAAAATAGAATATTTTGGGGACTATTTAGCTTTAAAAAATGGCGAAATTTGTGAAAACTTGATTTTTAGTAAGAATTCCTGGAAAACTGGTTAGAGTTGCCATAATTGTGTTTGTCTAATAATAACCTAGACGTGATACTAAAACATAATGCGCATCAAAAAGTTGGCACTTTTATGAAGTTTGCCAAATTTTAGCTTTAAATTTCAGAAAATTGCTCACAGTATCCTCAATTTAGGGGTCACTTTCCAGCTAACTTCAGCAAAGTTCCAAGAAATTATCATATCTAAAACTTAGTACTAGTATTATATAAGCCAATTGTGAAAAAAGAACTTTGGCTCCTATCTGAAGTTTTCCAGAAATTTAAATTGTAATTTGCCATATTTCGACTGTGACACGAAAAACGACCCTTTACCCCACCAAAAAAATAACTATAACTTCGCAACAAATTTTTTTTTTTTTCAAAAACACTGATTCACTTTTTGCTATGACACTATAGAGAACATCTGGTGTGAACTTAGCAAAATCAAAAAATGTCAACTATCACAAGCGTACCTTGCTTACAGAAAATCACTTTTAAATAAGGAAATTATAAAATAGTAATTTAAATCATGTGCCATACTTTTGTAAAATGTTAAGAAAATTAACTTTATATACAGCCCCTCTATCAAAAAAATCAAATTATAAAAGTGTTATTAATACTTTATTTAGTCAAGCTTAAGAAAAATTTGGTTCTTAAAATTTCAAATTTATGTCGAAATAAATTGTCAATCTTCCTGATTTACATCACTTCCTCATAACTTTTTGATACTCTTTTAATCATTAAAATGCATAAATTCAAGGACTGTTTGTTCACAATTTGAATTGATGCACAGAAATCATTCAGTAGGTTTTAAAACACATTTTTCCACACTTTGTTTTTGAAAAAGACAATTGTTAAAATAATACTGGTTAAATATTATTTTAACGCTTAAATAAGGTAAATAAAACAGATTACTGTGATTTTATTGGCCTGTCAGATATTTTTCTGACAAAATCTATGGAAAAAAATAAGCATGCCTTTCAAGTTTTGAAATCATCTAGGATTATTGAAAACCATCGTTTTCAGTAGACTCAACAAATTTTTAACACATTTGTGTCACTACACTTTTTCTACCAGAATGAGAGCCCTAAATGAATCGGTAAGAATTCTCGCATGCTGTATAGCAGACAGCGGATTCAAGTAGACTGGTAGAATAATTAATGATAATTATGAAAAATTAATGAAATTTTTAATTAATGATATCTATGCCAAATTGGATTGTATTACAGATAATTTTTTTTCAGTTACACTAAACACAGTATGGGTAACATATAGAGGGACTGTATAAAAAATTTATAGAGGGGCTGTATAAAAAATTAATTTTTTTAACTTTCTACAAAAATATGGTACAGCATTTAAATTGCTATTTCATAACTTCCTACTTTATTTAAAGAATTTTTGTAATTGGAACTATGGGTCTACAACCAATAGTTCAAAAAAAATTCCACTGTTCACATTCTATGGGACACCCTGTGTATATATATATATATACTAATACATAGACATAAATACATAGATGAGAGCCCCTTCTACATATTGCTCACATGCCACCAGTGCATCAACCTGTTCATCCAAGAAACATGCATCAAAACTTGCGTATTTAAAATGTTTCTTAGTAAAAATAATTAAAATGCATTAAAGAAATATTTTACATGCAAATATTATTCTCTCCAAAAGTAGTAAATGTCAATAGAATAATTCAAATATATTTTATATTTTTATGTTTATCAAGTGATGTCATTGTTTGCTAGATACTGGAGAGCCCGAAGTATAGATCTAACCACTGTTATGAGACACTGACTGGTAAATATGACAAGCATTTAACATAAGGAAACCTTGTTAAAAGTGTTATTCCTCTCCTATTGCTCATTTATATTTGTTGCAATTCAGGAAAATGTTGATATAGGCATAGATATAAAACAAGCTGGTACAATCACCAGTCTGTGCTGTCTGAGATCCAGTTGAAAAACTTATTTTAATATTTCTGATATATATTTTGTAGCAGTCTGTTATCAGAGCTTGCAAGAGTTCTGACTAATCAGGCTAATTTGATAACTTCAGTCCATGTTTGGACAAAAATACCATTTGTTGTTCTGTAATTTTTTTTTTCTTATGCTTAGTCATTATTTGAAGCAGTTAAACATCATTTGATTTATTATTCAATTTTCTTATACGATATCTTATAGCATTTATTATTTTCCTTGTAGGTAAAAGCCCTTCTTTATTGCTCAAGAGTAAAGCTGTTTGTAATAGGTAACATTAAATAGTTAAATCGTTAAATTGAAGATTCAAGCCAAATACTAATCATGCAGAACGGCACGTATCCCTGGATGGCGTCAACTACTTTGGCACAGAAAAGCTGGGCTCCTGGCTATCAAGCCAGTCTCACTGATCTATTTTTGAAGAAAAATCCATTGCACTTCGGTACTGGAATTTCCCAGTTAGCTGCTGCTTCCAATTATATTGAGAAAATGTCGACAATAAATGACTCGCCTCCTAAATGTCCACATCCTGATGCCAAAGACAAACCATATCCTTGTGATATCTGTACACAGTACTTAAACCTCTGTAATAGTCTTCGAAATGATGGAGTTCCAGGAAACAATACTCGACAGACAGACAGCCCTGGGCTACCAAATTCTCCAGGTGAAAGAAAACCTATGGCTCTTATGCCAAATACAGCACCTTCAGCAGTAGTGCCCACCAGTGGGATTCATGCCTCTATGGGTGTCCATCCTGGTCCTCCACCTGGCATGCAAAACATGAAACCAAGACCATTGCCTACGAAACAGTTCCCCTGTCCTGTTTGTCACAAACTATTTACTCAAAAGGGGAATCTTAAAACTCATATGATGATACATACTGGTGAGAAGCCATACGCATGCCAAGCCTGCGGAAAAAGTTTTACTCAAAAAGGCAATGTTGATACTCACATGAAAATCCATACTGGAGAAAGAGAATATGGCTGTGAAGCTTGCGGAAAACGATTCACCCAAAAGGGCAACTTAAAAACTCACATCCGAAGTGTGCATACTAAAGAGAAGCCTTTTGCATGTGGTTTGTGTGGGAAATGTTTTTCTCAAAAGGGTAACATGCAGACTCACTTACGAACACACAATAAAGATGACCGATTTCCATGTACACTTTGCGGAAAAACATTCTCCCAGAAAGGAAATCTTAAGACCCACATGGCTCGTCATGCTGGGCAAATACCAACAAAACGGCAGTTTGGTTCTCGGCTTGCAAATCGAACTTACGTTGGGCAGTTGGTGAAAGCTGGTCAGCCAACAGTGCCTCGTATGCCACCTTTTTCAATCCAGCCATCTCCAGTTTCTTCTCAAGCGTCTACAACATCTCCATTAAATTCCCCAACAACCCCACAACCTATACCAACTCCAACTCAAAATAATCATCCAGATATACGCAGTCCTCACCAAGGTATTGGCAATCCGTATTCTGAATCTCCTATTGACTTAAAACCTCCCTTGAATTGCCACCTTCCACTTTCTAGACCTATGTCCTGCAATCAACCTCCTGGTATTCCAAATTCTCCTAGTCCCCACCCATCTCATCTGTCGAGTCCATCTCCTGAAGATGAACCTAATTCACGCCCTTTTATGCACAGTAAATTGTTTCAACACTCTAACAGCATCCATAGTCCAAATTATATGAACGATCAAATTCATGATATGCATCCCAACAGTGGTCTGATGCTGAATTCCCAACAGTCAAGGATAACCAGTCCTTTACCAGTCGGAACACCAGGTATAGGGCAGAATCACGAACGTGATTCTCGTCCTTTTTATTCAGCACCTCCAACACCCATTCCAGCTCCCATGACCCCAGTGTCTCGTTGGCTGCCCCATGCATCAGCACGCCATTATGATGGATTTCAATCTCATGCAGGCCTTGGATGCTACAGTTCTATTGCTCCTCATACCACACCTTTGTCTCGATTATCTCTATTAGCATCAGGATCTGTTAATCAGAATCAGAATAATCAACTTGAAAATGGTGATGATATGGAACCGAAAGAAACTGAATCTGTTCAGCAACATTCACAAGAGCATTTCCATTCCCCTACTAATCCTGACTTCTCTCAATTACTGGACTGAAAATGTTGATTTAAAATCAATTACTCAAACTTAAATAGCTCCCAGTTGTACAGTGTAAGTTACTAGCATTTATAAACTTACATGTACATAAGTTTTAATATTGTGATGCTTTGTTTGTTAAGCGTAATTGTTATCATTTCCTCTTTTTTTTAAGTATATAATCTTGCAGGATTTGAAGTGCCACTGGGTTAAGTCTGTCATTTAATTCAACAAAGTTGACTTTTTTTTTTTTACAAGGTCTTGGCACAGGTTTATATATTTTGGCATGTATATAGTTAACTTCAAAGTATGTAGAGATAATTTTAATATCTTGTTAATGCTTTATCTCACTCTTTGAAATTCTTGTGTGCAATCTCATAAAATTTATTGTTGAATTCACAATCGAGAGCACTGTACCAGGCTCACACATATTTTGTACTCAAAATATGATTCAATTTTATTACTGTTTTTGTTTTTAAAGCTGTTACTTTTTTTTAATCAGTGAAAAATATATAAATGCAATATTTCAATCTTTTAAGCTAAAATTTTTGTTAATTTTATGAATATATTATGATATTTTAATATATATTTAGTTGATGTGAATTAACATTTTACCACACCTAAATGTATATACCTCTAAACTCATTCATTTTGGGATTTATACTGTGCTTTATGATAGCACTTCAGTTTCTCTCCCTTTATAATTAGATTTTGTGAAAAATAATATATATATATATATATATATATATATATATATGTACATAATTTAAATTTTCCTAACTTTAATGCAACACATCTAATATAATTCTGGTTTCAAAATAATTATTGTATAAAATTACATTTGAATACTATAGTAACATTTAATGATATCCTACATTATAGATAGGGTACTTGAATACTATATGGACCTCAAAATAATGCTGAATATTTTACTACACAGGTATTTCGTTAATGTGATATCATTATTTGCCCATATATAGTTTTTTACACATGAAATATAGTATGTTACATATGCATTAATTTAAACCACTGGTCTAAGCAGGGAGAAATTGATAGGTCATAACCTCCAACTTCCTATTGGCAGAAAAATTATATTAATTATCCACAGGGTTCACATATTGGGAAATAAAATCCAGTACTGTAACCTCCCATTTGGACATAACATCCTCTCCCTTTTCCGAAAACCAAGCTACACCTATAATTTAATTATCCTTATGTAGGTTAATCTGTTTGCTTGTATCTTTTAAAAGTATTTTTATTTGAAAAGGATGAAGGTATGGGACTCTCAATATTTAGATTGTGCAGTTTCTTCTATTTATTCTAATGACATTTCATAGAAAGAAACAACTGATATTAATGGTCATAAATTGGAATTATATTTAGGTAGCATTATGTCTTGGAAGTGAAAAATAATATGCTTCATCACCATTTCATTGTAAATTACAAATTTGGATTAAAAGAATTGCACTAATATGGTAATGTGACCATTAGTTAAATACAATAAATTGTTCAAAATGCTGTCAAAAAAGAAATACTGTAGGAAAAGCACTTCATTAGTGCTGTATAAAACAAGCATCAAATAATACTTTATTTTAATTTTGTTTTGTGCTTTATACTATTGAAGTATTTTCCCCACAGGTATTTATCAAATACAATCACAGTCAGTATAATACTCAAGTACTGTAGATAGTTACAAAAACAAGTGTCTTATATTATTTTAAATTTTCTTTAGTTAAGTTCGTAAGTATTACATTTTTTCAATTTAAACTTTCTATATATGTATTACTTATAAATTCAATTAGAAAAATTGCAATACTTATATATGCAAATAATTCACATATTTTAGTTTAGTCATAACATATGCTGAAATTAAATTTTGTGTTTTAATTCTGTCTTAAATTAGCCATCAGTACTATAGTTCTTAAAATTATTTCATGCAATGGAAAACCCTGTGAAAATTTTCTTGTGAAAGAATATAAATGGTATACAATTGAAGGAACCTGTTAAAAAATAATATACTTTTTAAACTGTTTTTATATGTTAATTATAGACAAATATTTTTAATGCACTTCAAAGGATCTGAATATGCAACAAATGTTATTTAACGCTTGTATCTAGATTTCATCTGTGGTAGACATAAGATGTGTTTAAAATTGTCAACTGGTTAGCTTGATTCCACCTCTGTAACTAGAACATTCAAAAGACAAAGCTGAAGAACTTTGAGGATCAGTGCAAATTGACCACGATTGCATTTGCAGTGTATTCAGTTTCAACTAGCGATCGGCAAATAATACTCTTCTCGAATTTAAATATCAACCAAGTCTCAAATATTCGAATATCCCAAAAAATTATTTCAAATTATTAATGAATAATATTTGCATTTCTTAAATATTATTAACTATCAATAAATAAATATAAAATAAAAAAGTAAAAAATCTAATAAAACCACATTAATTTAGAGACTTCATTTTAAATTTTAATTATTTTACAGAAGTTTCTTATTTTAGGTACTCTTAACTATAATTGAGTAATTGTAGATGTTTCTCACCTACAGCAGAGTTTTATTTAAGAAAACAAGCTTTAGGATTTTATCTGCTTTTTTTATAAGGTGCTCAAGAGTTAGTCTTAAACTACTGTTTTCAGCATCGTGATTAAATATTTAAAAAATAATTCCTTCGAACAAGGATAAAGGCTGTTACTTTTCCAGTTGTTGAAAATGTTTTCATGTGGTTGAAACAAACTTTCTAAGTACTTTCGAATTTCTTCTTCTGGAAATTCCTAACTTTTCATTCTAGAATCTACTGTTAATCATGGTGTGATATTCTAGGTATTAGAATTTCTTCTGGGGACTTTATATTCAAGATCTCGAATTGTGAATACTTTCTTGTATTCAAAGTAGTGACTACAACTACTTTTAAAAAATAGTCACTACAAAGCTACGTTTGAAACACGATCAGACCCGCCAACCTGCAATCTGGAGACTTTCTATCTCAAATAAACAAGAATGAGTTATCAATTATCAGCATTTCTCGCAGGCAAAGAAAAAATATTCTAATTTGTTACATACCTAGATTATTTACTTTCTGCTTATAGTTTGTTCTGTGCTATGTTACTGTACTATGATGTTTAATTTACCATGTATGTTAAAGAAAACAATATAGCATAATAACATTTCATAGAATGACAAACTGTACAAAACACTTAAATAGAATCTCTTTCAGAAAACTATGTTCTTGAATGCAAAAGCTTTTGAAATTTGTTTCATTTTATTTTTAATAGCATTTTAATGAATCACAATATCCCTCTAGTGTTATCATTCAATATTAAGAAAATTATTTGTAGTGAAAAATAATTTACTCATGTTAATAGACCAGTTCAAAATGATTATATAGTTACTATTCACTGACTAACCACAGAACATGCAATGCATCCATCTAATTTCATACCCAAAGTCCACAATTGCAAATCTGCAACATTTTATCATTATATGCATAAAATTTAAGTTTGTTTTCTCACAAGTAATGTAAAAAGAAGTAGCGAATTGCACTACAAAATAAAAAAAAAAAAGTACTGCAGTTTCACTACGTGTAGTACACTACTTCCAAAATTGGTTAAGAATTTTTCCACTTGATAAAGTTTTAGAAATGTCAATGTGCCTTTTCATCTTTATAACCAGACTCTCAGAAATTTAACAGTTAAATACAGTAATGAGATTTATTGCTACAATCATTAGGTGGCTTACTTCTTTAATAATTCATCTCTCAGAGAGAGTTTCAAATATTATATTCACCAGTTGTCTGTGTGTGTGTGTATATATATGTATATATATACACACACAGACAACTGGTAATATCTATTGAAAACAATGTGCCAGTGTCCAGTGTGCGCGAGTCTTACTCCAAACAATTTCTAGGACAACACAAACATCCATACCTCAGCAGATTCGAACTCGCATTCCACCAAATTTCTGAAATGTAGGCCAAGTAGCATACCTCACAGCTACCAAGACAACAATTTCTGCCAAGAACTCAACACAACAAGTGCCTGTAATTTCCACAAGGCAAGTGATTAAATGCCCAATATGTCCAGTTGACAGTTTTGGACAACTTCTTAATTTAAAATTTAGATTAATTTTGATTGTCAGAAAAGATTGGTTTAATTTGAGTTAAGTAGCTTAGAAATATAGCATTACATTTTAAACTTCTTTCTTTAAATTTTAGAAAATTACTTTAAACATATTTGAGTTCTTTTTTATGTTTGAATTCCAATTTATTACCTATATATACTATTTATAAAGTTATGAAATGTGTATTGAAACTTCAAAATAATATTGATGCTTAAAAAGCAAAAACATTTTAATGATTAAGTTTAATTAGATATTTTGTATGGAAATTGAATCTAGTAAATATGTAAACTTCTGCATAAATGTATAGTATTTTTAGTTTCTAATTTTTTCTTATATTAAAAATATATTATTAACCCCCTCCCCCTTAAGGATCAATTTATTTACTATTATTATCTCATTTTAGCTCTACTCGCTGTGTTAGAAACTGTCATGAGTGTTAAGCAGTTAAAGCAAAACAAAAAAATTGATATTTTACCTGTGCCTTGTCCTCTAGTATTTTTAATTAGTATTTGTCTGAAAAATTGTGTTCAAAAGCATTTGTGTTAAATTTGTTATTAAGTCTTTTAGCTTTTAAAAAAAAAGTATTTACATTTTTAATGACTTATATGAACTGAGATAAACTGACATATGGTAGTGACTTTTTGCAAATGAAAAGTTACTGTGAATTCTGACTTGTTGAGCAGCGTTCCAATGGTTTCTGTTTATTTTTTATTGTTATTGCTATGGTGTGCTTGTTTCTGTTGCTTATCTTATTTTAACAAGCTTTTAGTTCCTATTTAAAATCTAAAATGTTTTTAATGAATTAAAAGGGTTTTATTGTTTTGGAAATGGTTTATGTAATATAAATGTATATCTACACATCCCCTTGTATATTGTTTTTATCATGTTGTTTCTAAGCTTTGCTTTTGGTAATTGTTAAAAATATTTTATAATTGTTCTGGTGTTATTGCTAAATTCTTATTTGGTAGGAATTGCAAATTTGTATTGCCTTCAAGGTAAATGTAATTTTGTGTATGTGATGTAAAGATCAAAAGAATGGTGGAACTCTACGTAAGTTCAAAGCTTGTAGAGTTAGCAGGGTATATCTGTTGAATTTTTTTTTTTCCCATGAGAGATTTGGTAGTGGTAGAAGAGTTCTAAATTATAGGTGCACATAATATATTTTGATGCACTCATCAAATTAGTTGTAGAATTTCAAAGTTTAGATTCCACTTTAGGATATTGATTTTAAATTTGAATAATTGTGTTATCACTGTCATCTTTCATACAAAAATGATATTGAATGTAATTTATTTTTCAAAAGCATTTGTGCTGTTTTAGTATTGCAGTCTACCATTTTAACTAAACTTTTATATCAAATTTTCAATTTTATAAAGCTGTTGATAATTAATGATTAATTCAATTTTTTGTGATATACCGCATATTACTAAATATAAGGGGATTCGTGTATAGGCCAAGTATGTAGTTACTGTAAAAAATTTGACCAAAATCAAAAACCCGTATGTAATCTGAATTTTTTTTTAAATCAGCCAAATTATATGAAGTATCGCCAAATATATTAAAGTCACCAAACTGTTGCTACCAATTGGCATGGTTATGCCAGTATTGTTGACTGAGAAAGATGACCATGTGATCTGTTCAGGTTTAAGCTGTATGACGATTTGTCATCAGGTTATCGTGATATCGAAAGCCCAGACCGTCCGACTCATCCTAGGACATGAGCAACAATTTGGACGGCCGGTACAGGTCATCCTGATGTGTGATTGCTTCTGATTTACTTACGAAAATGCCAACAAAATGATGAGTTCAATTATAGTAACTTTTTGCAGCAAACTGAGGAGATTTTTTTTTAATTCAAATGATCATTGATTTTGCTATTTCAATTTTTCTAGTCATTTTATTTTTTTCTGTGTATTTCAAAAAGATGCTCAGGCAGAAAAGTATGCTGCTAGTTTTAAGCTAAATATTATCTCTTTCTTATACAGCAAATTAATTGCTGGCCATAATTTTTCTTAAATGAAAAGCAAATATAGAAATGGAGAAAAGCTTAAAGATAGATTTTATAAAGACAACTATACACAAGAAGATGCAGTTCACCATTGTTTTGAGTTGCATAGTGGACAGGACACATTTGCCTTGTTTTAAAGACAAGACTCGCTGAGGAGGTTAAGTTTTCACATAGTGTGTTTGTACCATCCACCCTTGAAAGAGTGGATGGACGAAAGTGGCACTTTGGAATGGACCATCATTGCTCATCTAGGACTTGTTTCGGGTACATCATATGAAGAAAGTGGAGAAACAATGGCGTGTGATCATTTCGTCTATGACTGTAATTCATAGCCTTGACTCACTCTTGTAGTCATCCAATGTTTCTCTTAACAAGCCATTTAAAGATAAGCTTCAGGCCAAACAGATTTGAGTGGATGGCATAATCTGATGCAGCAGTAACAAAGGGTGGTAACAAAGTTGACATCGTCACGAGCGTTGATTATGTGAAATAAGCACGATTGGACATTTCATCAGAAATGATTGTCTGATCTTCCAAATGTACTCAATCAACAAGCTAATGAACAGAAATGAGTACAATATTATTTTCGAGGATGATGACGATATCCACCGTAACTTTCTCATGACAGAGGATGAATTTTACAAACTGTTTAGGAATTCAAACACTGATTCTGACTTCAGGGGATTCAAATGATTTCTGAAGAATTGCAAGATGTTTGAATGCGGATGGATGAATGTGTGAGTGGCTCAGAGAGAGAGAGAGAGGAGGAATGAATTGAATGAAAAATAAACATACAATTGCTGAAATGTAAGATTATCTGTCCTGTGTTCTTAACACTTTACAACAAAGTTGAAAAGTGTTTATCACTTCGTTCATTCTGTCTGTCTGTCTGTCCGTTAGCACGATAACTGCCGTAAAAATGACTTTATCAAAATGAAATTTTGGTATGTTGTTCAGACGGTCTGTGGGACCTATGGGAATATAAATGAATAATATCACTCAATTAGTTTTGGATTGAACCTGGGTTGAAAAAATGAAATACATTGAACCCCATTGGACCTAATTTTTCTAACACTTTTTAAGCAGATATAAAATTCACAAATTGCTTCGAAAATTTTAGGTAATATTCAAATTATCCCATAAAATATATAAAAAAATTTCAGTAAAATATATTCAGTAGTTTTTAAAATAAAAATTAAAATAATAATTACACCTTTTATATGAAGCGATCACTTGACCATTATATGAAGAGATCACGTGACCTACTTCAAAATAAAATATGGCATCCATCTTGTGTCAAAATCGTGATTTTTAAAGTTCTTTTTACTTCATATTTAGTGTTGTATCCTTCGTAAAACTGCTTTTTTTTTGCTTAAATTTTGTGCATCTACATACTGAAACAATGCAATTACAATATATTTGAGTTTAAATGATCATCCAAATTTGATTATTTCTACAACAAAGCCTAATTTTCACTTATGAAAAATGTAAACAGAAAAATATGTAGAATGAGTTGTATAAGAATTGCTGCATTTCTTTAACGCAAAATTATTTAGCTCATGGAGTCTGCAATATAGCTGATATGAATAAAATATTTATTGATTTTACAGAAGCATAGAGTTTAATTATGTGTACCTCCATGGTCTTAAGTTTTTAAATAAAATAAATTATTATAGTATTGTGATGAATGAAATGAATGGAAAAATGTTTATGAATGAAATGCTGCTTTTATAGAGACAGCCAGGCGTGTTATATTTCGATGGCATCATTTGAATAAATTTCAGTTATTTTCGATGAAGTTTTCAAATATAATAATATAGTATTATGATAATTTTAAAAATATTACCGAGGAATGTATCGCATTTTAGAGATGTTTAAATAAAATTGCATTGAAGTTGGAAAATGTTTCATAATCAATGCTTTATGCATGATTGATCTTTCTTGTTTTATTATTATTATTATTTATAACTCATATATAAGCCATTCTTCCTACTGTAATATAGGGAAAATTTCTTAAAATTCTTGGCCTATACACTGAAATATATAATAATTATGTATTTAAATTAATATAGAAAATATCAGATATCACAAACTTATTTTGTATTTCCTTTGGCCCTATATATATATATATTGGCAACCGTATTGAATAGTTGGTTAGATAGAGTACAAGAGTAATATTACTTTTATAGAAATATATTATTACTGTTTTAAGTATGGTGCTACAGTAACATGTGGCTTTTATAGTAACATATGCAGCATTTCTAATATTAAAATGCTACCACATTACAAGATACAAATATAACCTGGAATTATGGATTATATTGTGCTGTTTAAAATATTTCCTACTTATGAATAATCAACGAGAAAAATTATGAATCAAATGCCTCCTCCGAAAGATAAATTGAAATTTGATATTATGCCAGTTTTAAATTTGCTGCTAGAATTTAAATATTTCTTTTTGTTAACAATTGGCAATTGGGAGCTAAATCTGATGCTTTTCTTTGCTGTGGGGGGGGGGGGCTCAATTTTTTTTTTTAAATAAATCTACTAAAACTGCACAAATTGCTTTCTATTTCCACTTTTTTAAAGTTAAAATGAGGATTTGTTTTGGTTCTGCCAATTGGATTTGGGCACACATATTTACTTTCCCAACAGTGCAAAATGCTATACAGAAAACTTTGCAGTTTAGTTGAAAAATTCAAGTTCCTTGTAAATTTGTGCATTTTGTGCACCGTAGTGCATGAAACTATTTCTGGCATAATTTATATGTGTCTGTGCAGAAACAATATGAATTTTTGTGAAATTTGGCAGTTTGTAGAACTATAAATTCAACTGATGCTAATGAAATGTTGGTGCATATCAAATCGGTAGAAGTGTCCCTCTCTTTCTTTTTTAAGAGACCCGTAAAAATTGAAAGTAATCTAGCTGTGGTTGCCATCAGTCCCACCTAACAATAGACAGCTAGGTTACTGAAATCAAACTGATAGTTCCAAAAATACCATCTTCCTTTTTATCACTTTGCGACCCGTGATGAAACAAGAATTAAATAACTTAATTGAAAATATACTTTCCTTCCCAATACAAATGGCTGCACCTTAGATATATGTAGATGCACTACAAAATTTAATTAACTACCAATTTATTCATTTGATTTTTGAAAAAGTTGTGTGCAACCTGAAATCATAACCTCCATCTAAAAATCAAACTAAACAAAATTTTCTAAAAATCCACCTTATACATGATCTACCTTATTAATGACTCTAATCCTTTCCTCCCGCTTCGAACTTTGGAAATATATTTCAGAATCATGTGATTTTTGAACACAATACTAATAATAATGAAATGTACTTTGATTTTAAATATTTATGACTGAAAGGTTTATAACTTCAGTCTAACAAAAAAATAAGGAAACTAACTAAAAACTAAAAAAAATTAGAAATTTTGCTTTATTTTGTTAGTCGATATATAAACTGTTTTTCCTCCAGGCACAATCATTGTCTGAAGTATTATCTACATTATCAGCTAAAAAAGCAAATAAATTTTAAAATCTGTAAGTCTGAAGGGTTAATTTTAAAAGATTAAAATTTAATTAATTTTTATTATTAATTAACGTTTGAAAGTTGAAAGCATATCTCATGATATGTAACTTCTATTTAAGGCAAACCTCAACTTCCTACACTAAGAATTCGCATTTTAAATCACATGGGTCAGACACATTTTATGCTAAATTATATTGATTACATGTTTGCTTTTTTATATGAAAGTAAATGAAACCTTTCCCACTACATTTAGGTTACGCGTTTTCATGATGATATTAATTTTTTTAACTTTGACTAATTGGTACCCTTTAAAATTGCACCAAGTAGCCAAATAAAAAATTAAATTATTGAAAATTGTGAAATTTTATGCAATTATAATTAAGTAATAATTTTATTTTATGTGATGAAACTAAAACCGCATTTATTGAATATAATTAATGAAATATTACTGGTTATAAGTAATAAAATAGTAAGCATCGATTTTAGTCTGTAAGGACAGATAGACATGTGTTGCCCACTTCAGATATTTTACTTTTATTGTTAATGGCATGTGCTTTCAATCAATGGAACTTATTTTAAATAAATATTTTCTTTATGTTAATCAAAAAAGCATCTAACCTGAACTAAACAAAAACCTTAATTTTGTATTTATTCTAATGTTATTCTGAGATATAATTGGATTGACTGAAAGTCACAGTAATTCTAAATTTTACCATCATGAATGAGACGAGTGAATATGCTAGCTGCTAAAAATGTTATGTTTCGTTTTTAATGAAAATGAAAAATAATTATCTTTTAATATATTTTTTGAGTTTATACAGTGTGTGTTCACTTCTGTTTTTAAATGATTTAATAATAGTATGTTTTTACAATGTTAGTGATATAAAATGTAGATTAAATTACAGTTGCATTTGCCCTGCTGGTTTGCTTGTATTTAAAAATAAACATCTTCTGTATCAAACAGAAAGTGCATCTGCCATCTTGTTTCTCAATATTTTTTCCTTAAACAATAGTACCTGAGCAATAAAAAGATTAATATCTCATATAAGCTTAATATTTAATATTAAAATGAATATTCCAGCATTGCTCACATCCTAAATAAGCACCCACTACATAAATAATATAGATACACTACTCAATTTCCAAATCTCCTGTTTTAAACAAAAAATTATTCCTGTGCTTCATTTTTTTCCATATGCAACCATGTCAGTTGTACAATATTGGCATAATATTATGTAATAATCACGTAGCACACTAATAAATGGAGGATGCTGAACTTACTTAATATAAATACTATTTTCTCAGCAATAAATGAAAATTCTTGAAATTGCAATAAGAAAAATGTTCCTTTACCAAAGAAAGTAAAAATAAATAATTACATGCTATCTCATTGAGTTTTTATCCGATCTGTGCCATTTTTGAGTGTGATACTTATAATCATAAAATAATGGTAAATTTTAAAAATGTTATCGCTACAATTCAAGAAATTAGCATGTTGGAATTTTAGAAGCCACTACCTCTAGCATACTAAAAACTGGAAACAGCTGCCAATCTCTATCTTGCATTGTTGATTCCAGAAAAAAAGAAATTTAGCCAGACTGTAAAATTGAATTTTTAAATGCTACCTTCAAAAGTTTATATCTGATTGAATGAAAATTTTTAAAAAATACATGCTATAATAAAATAATCATGCATTTAAAAGATTGTATCTAAAATTATGAAAATTTAAATTTTTGTATTTTAAACCACAGTTCCTGTCGAAACATGTAGCTAATTTAAATTTCAAAAAAATCTTGAAGCATATCGTCCCGGGAATTCAGCTACCCCTGTACCGAATTTTGTGGCTGGCTGTAGTTTTGATTTTTTACTAAGGACAATATGAAAACATCTTTTATTATGTAAAGATATATTTTAGTAATAGAAAGGGAAAAAAAATAGGCCATACTAAATGGCTTAATCGATTTTGAATTTTGAACATAAAACATAATGCTTAGAAGCAAAATGGTGGACATATATTTTCCTTTACATAGCACTTTTAAATTTATTTGTAAATGATAGCTGAGCATTGACCAACTGCACTGCAACTTAAAATACAATATAAATTAACTTTTAACAGATAATTTTAAACTTCTATGGTTTATTGTCTGTAAACTGTGTTGAATGCTGTAGTTTGTGTTTAATATATTCATTACTCAATGTTTATAATTTTGTTTTATATTGCATTCGTTATCAGAAGTCACAATTTTTTAGGTTACTTCCATGTTACAATGATTTATATTAGAACTTGTTTAAAATAATGTTTTTAATCTTGCTTTGTCTGTTCTGTTAGTACTTAAGACAACATTGTTGCATTTTATCGCTTGTTTTCTATTAAAAGTATGTGGAACTACTAAAATTCCAAATGCTATTTATACTGCAAGATTATTTCACGCTATTATGGAAATAAATTATATTTTAAATAGAGCTTATAATTTTGGTGAATTTAAAAGCATATGTTGATATTTACTCCTAAATTGTTTAATATCGGTTTTACAATTAGTTTTTTAGCACCGGTGACACTTTACTTGTGAATCATCTATTTTTTGGAATTTTATTGTACTAATTTGCCTTGATAATTTTTATTATATAGCTACTTCTGGTGGTATAAAAATATAATTAGTATTTTATTTTGACTTAAAATTTTACGTATTGTAAATAATTTGATATGATTGATTAGCAATACACATTCATATGTTAAAACACTTTTATTTTTATTGTTCAAAATATTAATGGTTTTCTATTCCTGGTAAGCATTTATGTAAACTAAATTTGAATATGTTATCTCTGTGATTTGTGCCAACTGTGCTAGTCTATGGTGTAGTTCCAAATTTTTTATTCCTTAGTTCTATTTGAGCTTTTATTCTAAAATCACTAAAATCTTATTAACTCTAGCTATTGTCATGATAAAGCTAGTTCTATTGTTTTGGTTTTGTTACGATTAATTTGATATATATTTTAAGTAAAATCGGCAAAAAGGTGTTACCTGTTTTTGTTTAGTTTTTATTTGCAACATTTTATCTGAATGAGATGTGAAAACCACTGATTGGATATGAATGTCACATTATTTTAATTATATAAAAATGTCTTAAATTTTATCTAAAATGTATTGTTTACCAAAGGTTTGAGAATTCTGAAATAGCAAGAAAGATTTTAAGTGTGGAAAGCTCTATAATTTTTTCTCTTATTAAAAATATCCATTTATAAGTATATTATAATTTCAATTAATGCGAAAAAATTGTAATATTTGAAAAGAATATTTACAGTGGGTCTGAAATGACTCATAACTCTCTTTTGCTTTACCATTGAGCTCACCTGTAGCAAAATTGTTAGAATTTGGTTTAACAGGAAACTGACTCAAATCTCATTCTTGGCAATGTGTGGTTTTTGACATGGCATATAGCCATATATATTGTGTGCTTCTTGTATTATATTATCTCCTAAATTAGACATAGGTGTTTATAATCATTTTAAATTTATATATTTTTTTTAATTCTTGTAAAAAAAGATCCATACAGCAGCAAGCCAACAAAATTCTACTCTGTTACTAATTTATGAATTTCAATCATTCTTTTTATCTAACATAGATTTTTTTGTGGTGGTTGGTTCTATGTTTATAATAAATTCATAACAAACAAACTTTGACTATATTTTAGAATAAATGGAATAGGAACTCCATTATGTTAAATTCACTATAAATAAAGCATGTAAATGTTTTCTTCTATTAATAAATTTGTTGATTTTTCCTCACTCTCGGCACATCGCGTGTTAACTGAGATATATCTAAAAGTTTCATTAAGATACTTACATATTTCTGTATATAGTGCAACAGTAATATCACTTAAAAATTAATAATTCTTTGAATTTTAATTGTTGAAAAGAAAATTAAAATTTAATCCCCAAATACCTACCAGTTATAAGTAAATGTATTTATTCTAAAACCAGTTCATTCAACAGAATTATTGATTAAACTGCAATTCAAGTAATGTTATAAAAATTGCATTACTTTAGTTCACCATCATTGCAAAATTAAACCTTTTTCTTTTATTATGTAAAGTCAACTCAAGTATTAAGTGCATTAATGAAAAAACTCAGATAAAGCTGTGTTACAGATTGTGATAAGGTTTTGCATTCATACTACTTTCATGTCAGAACTGTAATTTTATAAAAATGAAAATAGTGTGATGTTTTGACATTTTTATAGTCACCAAGCAACAAGATAACACTTCATAAAATGACTACTGATACTCAAGTGTTATATTTGTGAATCCTGTTTGTCTATTTTTGTGTCTGGCTTTAGATTTTTTTTAACATAAAATTCTTGTAAATACTGCAATGGCTACATTGTTTTAAGTATATGTTTAAAGTTTGTTCCTTTTACTGCACTTAGCTTTGTTTTTATTTGTTTTAACGTTAATTGTTAATGTTATTTATGTTCAATGATGCATGCATATTGTTATATAGCTAGTAACTTTCCCAACTTTTGCCTCCAATAACTCCATATTTTTCATATTTTCTCTTGTTTTCTCAGGAGAAGTGCAAATATTTTTCTTAAGATTCGTGCAAATGTTCCTTTACTTCAGAATTTTTAAAAATTTATATCTTTCTAAAAAATTTTTTTTTTAATTTTAATATTGTGTTAGTTTTGTTGAGAAATGGAATGTTATAATATTTTTGTTATAGTTTCAGAATGTATATGTAATTTATAAAAAAAAATTATTCTTTTTTGCACAGAAAAAAATTCTTGAAGGAAACCATGGGAACTGCAAAAATTCCAACCCTATATAAAAATATTTTATAGTTCTGTAAATTTCTAGATAAAAATTTTTGGATTTGAATTTCATAGGATTGGTAGCTATGCTGTTATTTCAATTTTGGAATTCATTTTGCATGAATGAAAATGAGAGAGTAGTATTCATTAGAAAATTGAACATAAGTTAAATATAATCAATCCTGCTTAAATAACAAATTCCATGAGCTCCAAAATTATTCGCAACAAATGTGACCAAAACTTGTATTAGAATATAGCCCTAATTCAATGCAATAAATAAAGAAATTATTAAAATATGCATAGCAAAATACATTTTTAAGAACAAACATTTAAATAGCTTTAACTTAAAGTTAAGATTTAAATTGATACATACAGAAAAAAAAAATACATTTTAAAGGAAAACATTTTATTATTCTATATTAAAAAGGAATCATTGACCGATTTCTTTACTAAATTTCTTATTGTGGGCTGGCTTAAATAATGTCCATCTGAATGCCGTTTATGGTTTTCATAACACTAAAGTTCAGCAGATTAGCATTTTTTTATTCAATGAAATCAATTTTGTTTTAAGTTATGTTGTAATATTTTCTTTTCATGAGCTGATAACTATGTAATAGTAGCTACAATTAAGCAAAAGTGAATTAAAAAAAATTCTATTTTATCTGCAACTGTGTTCATCAAGTTTTTATTTACAATAAGGCATTCTCCTATAACTCAATTGTAATAATTTTTGCTTTACAAACTTTGATATAAGTATTTAATCCCTCCAAAGTATTTGGCAATAACTGATCTTTTTAACATAGACTTAATATTGCAGCATTAAAGAACCTTTCCAAAAAAATCTTTATAACCCATTATTCACTCAAAATGAGTTTATTAAGGGATTTAACCATAATTAATTTTTAAATAGAACCTGCTTACTGTGTTGGGATATGGATATTTTGCTATCCTATTTTATCTACACATATAAGATAAGAATTATAATTCTTTTAAATTATATTTGTACTGTTAAGTGAGATAATACTATAACATACAATTTGATAGAGATTACTTTGAAAAATGATTTTGAAGATAAATCCATTATTTTTTATTGCATTTAATCGTACTTAGCTTTTAAAGATTTTGTAAAATTAAAATACATTCGTTTAGTGCTGTATTACTTTTTATGGAGTATCTTGAAGCTGCAAAACACTCAAAATAATTGAGTTAAAAATTACATCTATTTTTCATAAATTTAAAGTTTGTATAATTCCAAGTATCATCACAATTCTTTAGAGCAAGCGTTTCCAAAGTGTGTTGCATGGAACCTTAGGATTCCGTGGTAGGATAATTCCACATACATTTTCATAAAAATAACACAAAAAATTTTGATTGCATAATTAGGTCCATGAAGCAGTTTTCTCATTTTGGGGGTTCAGCCTTTAAATTAAATTTTCAAAGAGTTACGTGAACAAAAAAAAGTTAAAAAAACACAGCTTTAAAGAATGCAAGTCATAATTTGATAGAGTGTAAAATTGATTCCTGCTAAAACATCCAGCTACAAACTGGTGACCAAACATTGTTGATCTTATATCTCATGAGACTAGGCTGCACATATTCGAGTTTTACCAACAGAGAAAAGCTATACTGCAAGTTTATGTCTACTTTAATTTGGGTTGATAAAAGGTGATTAGTAGTAGATTATTTAATTATGATAAATTGTTAAATGCACTTATATTTTCGAGTTTTCTAAGTATAATGTTTTTAAATACAAAATAAATTTATTGTCACTTCACCAACACCATTTCATTAAATTCAAAATTATTGCAACTTTTCAGCAATGAAAACTGAAGGTGATACTTGCACAGCTTAATCCGAATGCAACATAGGCTTTGCTTTTTCAGATTAATGTAAGGGTCTGAAATAATGTATTTTATAATTCGTGTTTACTTTAATTCGTGTTTACTTTTCTTTTCTGCTTATAAAGAATTCAAAAAATGAAATTAATTGTTGCACATTAATGTGGAATTTTAATTATGAAAGCATATTGATTAATTTAAATATTAAAGTATACAGTGTATTTAATAATTTTAAATAAATTGGAGCACAAGCACAGAATTTATGCAGTTCTACACTTTATAAAATGAGATGAGTGATTTTAAAAATATGGTTAAATTTATAGCTCTACAAATTAGTATGTGCAATGCTGATTGATGAATTAATTTACTGGTCTGTACCCTATTAAATTTATGCATTTTTATAACTATTTAAAAACTAATATTTTTATGCATATAATTTAAATTTGATGCTTAAATATTTAGGTAATTCTACTTCTAGTAACATTACACTTAATGAGATTTTATAAATCAATTTACGGTTATCTCTTTTAAATTGCACTTCTTTTATCTTGGATTGAAAATCTACAATTTTCTAATTATACTACATAGATTTAGACTTTCAAAAAGAAGTCCGAACACAGTTCTCACAGGCTGCCATTAGCATATTCACAAATTGGAGAAATTATAATGAGTAAAACTTCAAGTATTTATATTAAAGAATTTAAATTTATATTATGAACATAGTATATTTGGGAGCTACAGTTAAATCTAACTATAATGACTACTAGACTGTCTAATGTCTACTAGACTTAAGACATGGAAAACATGTTTGTTAAGCAAGTTTATGAATTCCATTACAAAAGCTTAAATGGTACCAATGTTAAAAGTACATTATAGCAAATATCTGTTAAGCTGGCGTACATAAAACAGAGTATTATACGGTCTTATCGTGCTACTAGACTTAAGAAAGTTACTATCAACATTAACTAAATTAAATTATAAGCTACTCTCCAGAAAAATAACTAAATTAGGTAAAAATTATAACACAGAAAAGTAACTGATTAAAATTAAATTATCCAGAAAAGTAACTAAATTAAATTAAAATGTTACTTTTGCAATTCAGATTACAAATTAAAGTTTTACAGCACAATAATGTGTTTGACCGATTGTAACACAAAATGAATCAACATTGAATAAAACTACAAACAAATTTATTAAATTTTAGCAACAATTGCATTTCCAAATGTTTATCTGTGATTCGTCTTTGTCTTGAGTCCATAAAGTTTCCTCTGTGGGAAAAACACGTTTAACAAAAACTTTTTAATATAACCAAATTTTCATGACATTTTAGTAAAATAAGTAATGAATTAAATTAAAGGTAGCGAAATAAATTAAAAATTAACGTAAAAAGTAATTTTTAACTTTATTTTAACTTTTTAACAGCATTATTCCCAAGCCTGCTTGCTACATTATAAAAGGCATTTTTTACTTATCCATTCAAGAAAGTAATGCGTTATATTATGATGGTTTTTGTTTCACATTTTGAGGTATATAATAATGCAGCTTTTTTTTTTTTAATTAAAGAAAGCCCTATGACATTACCACTTTTCACTGTGATACATAAACTATAGTAATGAAGTGTAAAGTGTTGCTCCCATTGGCATTCCTCCATTCTGCACTAAATGTAACTGTTTTCGTATTTTTTTTTAATTGTTGGAGTTTATTAACACATGTACAATTTTGTTTTAAGATTCCTAGTATTGTATAAATTAATAAGAACATTTTAAGTTGCTTTATGTGCATTTAAACACATATTTCTAAATGTGATTTTAGTTTAAAAGTTATTAGAAATATTATGTATTTTAGTTTTTATTCAATTTGCATTTTTCAAGTTATAAGCATAGTATTTCTTTTAGAAAAATTTGGTAATTTTCTGTTAAATATCTTGCAATTTCAATTGACAACTAACTATCCATATCTTTAAAAGTTAGAGTTGTGTTATTTTATGTTTTCATTGAAAGTTCATGGTCAAAAGATGCAAATTGTCTAACTTTCTATATAGAATTTTTTTAAGAATATGTATTAGAACTTTTTGTTAATTATTTGAAATTTATTTTTAATATTAAACCATTATTTTTTATAGTGCTAAAAATATTACATTATAAATTGAAATTATAGTCGTATAATCTCTGAACAATTGAAACATAAAATCACTTCTGATGCAATAAAATTTTCATCCATTCAATAAAAGTATAAAAAACTTCTTTATTCCTGATTATTAATTAATCTATCCTTTGTAATATTGCTAATAGACATTTTTGTTCTGTGTCAATTGAGGTTAGATATTATTTTTGTGAAAAGTAAAAATGTCTGCTGGTGGAGTAAGATATTGATGTAAGGATTCCCTATATACTGTTCATGTTTATTTTGAATTTTGTCTGAAAATCAATCATTTAAAATTACTGATTGAAGTTGCCATTTATTTTTATTTTTTTCTAAATTAAATTACCTTGAAAGTATTTTGTGTGCAAATACGAAGACGTGTTTTAGTCACTTATAAGTCCTAAGTGATGCTATGGCGCTCTCTTGCTGAATATTTTACCATGTAAGATAAAGAGAAAGAACTCTAGAGCACCTTTTATCAGCCAGAATCCTAAGTATTGCTTAGTCTATGTAACAATAAATTTGTGCTTTGAAACAAATATAGAAAGATAAACATTACCAATGAATATGAAGAGATATTGCAAAACACCTTTAGAACGCTGAATATTATAATACTTTAACAAATATTGTAAATTAAAACATTATAAGATTAATATAGTTATAAATAAGCAGAATAGTGAGTGTGACTTCTAAACAAAAATAAAATTAGAATAGGTGTTGCAAAACTAAACACCTCAATGGAAGAGAATTTTGTAAAATAATTTCTTATTCATATCCAGCTCAGATGCCGCAAAGACAAGAATAAACTGAAAAACTAAATTAAAATAGTTCAAAGAGACAAAGTTTAAATGAAAAATACTAAACTAGTATTTCATGTTAGATTAATACTACAATAGTAACAGTAAAATAATAGTATATTAAAAATACATATAATTATTGCCCTAAATGCAGCATATAAATAAAATAACATTAATAATTAAACTTATTGAGTAACCAATGAGCAATGTAAAACATCTTTAGAAGACTCTGAAAATTATAACACTTGTGCATTGTAAAAAATGGTTAAAAATAAAAAATGTAAAAGGTCCTTAAATTCTTTGAAATATAAATTTTAAAATACAAGCATTTTAATTCTCACTTTTACTATCACTTTTACTATTATCACCGATCTATGAAATTACAAGTATACTATATGTAGTCGCAATTTAAAATAAGCTGCCCTGCTGATTTTATATTTTATTTTAAATGATGTTGAATTGTAACTTTTTTTATTGAAGATTGACAATGACCCAACATCACAAACAAATACGACTGAAATAAGTGTATATATATTAAAGAGTGAAAAGTAACCAACAGCAATCAATAAATGAAAAAACACTAAAAATAATGAGCTACCCCAAAATTGACAAAACATGACTATCAGACCATTAAAGGTAAGAACTGTGTCAGCATTTAAAACTACAAGTAAATTCATAATGGGCTTGATATGTTAATCTTAATATCTAGTTTATTTTGAGTAGTAGTATATAAATGTTCTACTAATAAAAATGTTTCTTATATTCAGTGTTTACTATACATTTAAAAAAATGTTTGGCTGAAATTATTTTCAAGTGCTATGGTGGAAGTGATGCAGCGTAATTGGTATTTGCACTCTGTACCAAACCCAGATTACTTTACTGGAGTAATCTCTTAGCAGAAAATAACATAATTGTTCATATTTGTATAAATTGTATTTGGTGTTATCTAGTTTCGTGAAAGCAATATATTAGTGCAACTATTTTGACAAATTTCATAACATGGTGGAGAATTCTTACTTATTTTGAAGGTTTTGTATAGTATGCAATTGCCAAATGTGTTTTATGCTCGAGGGATTTGAGTTAAAGCTGTAGAATCTGATGTGTATGTATATAATAAGCTGACAATTGGTTGTACAGTCTGATATGTAGATAATTTTACACTTTTGGCAGTTTTTAGCGAGAGTATGTAACATTTCTTATTGTACAGTTCTACTGATGAAATGCAACTACAAAGTAACATCCAGCAGTGCCAAGGAAAATGTTGCAGTGTCTGTGATTTATTCATTGTATGATTCTTCAGTGTCAAAGTTCTTTGAAAAGTTCCTGTGTGCTTTCTTTTGGATTGGGTCAAAAACGACTGTGGTATCTGTTTTTGTTCATCAGCTATTTTTGTGACAAATGTGCTTGCCTTGTCAAATCGTGTTGTGGTGTCTTTTGCATCTTGAAGCAATGTAGATATTGTTATGCATTGGCTGATGATTGTTAGAAGTGTACATTACTATTTATTGGTTTATTAGGTTATGAATTAAAAAATTAAAAACCCATGCTGTGTGTTTTTTAAAATCATATTCATATCACTTATATACTTCCTTCTTATTTTTAAAAAAATGAACACTATTTATTATTTGAATTTGCAGTCATTAATATCTTGCATAACAAAGGAAGATATCTGCCATCTGTAGTCGAAAATCAAAGCTTCGAACAACTGTTAAATTTGGTACAGGGGGTCAGTAGCATTGCCCCCCCCCCCCCCAGGAATCCATTGAAGTTTTGAAAAATATTTCAGGAAATATGAAAAAATATGTAGTTATAATTCCTATCATCCATCAAAACTTTGGCTTCAAAATCATTTTTATTTCGGGTAGACAATAATAAAATCTCTGACATTTCTCAGGACAAAAGAACAAGTGTTCTTACTGAACGGATTACATTTATCGATTTTCTAACCTCTGTAATTTTTGAGATATTATGATATTTTTTAATTTGGTATTATTTGATCATTATAAGCATTGTGAAAATTTAACTTGAAGCTGATGATCAGTTTAAACATTTTGAACTTAAAAATCAGTTTGACCAAATTTTTGATATTTTGAAACCAATTAATTATAACAGACGATTTTTTGAGAAAAGAGATTTTATTTTTATTTCTCTCCGTAAAGGAACTTTTTTAAAAGAAATTAATATTAGTAAATTTTAATTAGATAATGTACTTCGCAGATTTTTTTTTTCTCAATTTTAAAATGTCTTAATTTTCAGTGCATATGCTAGCTTTTCTTTAAAACTGTTGGTTGAATTTATTGTGTGTGCCTTATCAATCTATTGTGCTACTTTCACTAATTTGATCATATTTCAGCTTCTAATTATGTTAGAGTTTAACTTTGAAGATTGTTTTAGCTTGAGATGAAGGCTGTGTACCCAAATTAAATGTGCCCCACATGTATATTTAGGGCATATACATCTGTACAGCAGATATGTTTAGGCACTTATTTATGGTTTTTTAGGTCTAAGCAAGTTTTTTTTTTTAAGCAGGTGTGTCGTTAATGTGTTTGGTTTTTGAGAATTTGCAGTATGTTCTAGTGTAATTTTAATAAAGGTTAGCATCTTATCCCTGACCACGACAGGTAATTGTAATGATGACTATATAAGTCATTAGAAAATGTATATGGGATTGCTTGGAAGCGGGAATTAATTGAATTAATTCATTCAATTCTTCAAAGGCAAAGTTGCTGCTGTGCAAGTACATGAACTACTGCACCATGAAATAGGGGACGCTAAGGTACCTTAAAATCAACAGTATGTTTTCTAAATGAAAATAGTTGCAATTCATAAAAGTGCCCAGATTTGGAATTCCAGTGTGCAAAGAATACAAATGATATCACATTATAGCAAGTCTCCTACATACAGAGACTCTACTCCTGTCAAGATTCCAAGACTAAGAATAATCTCATATCCGTACATGGAGGAGAATTTTCCACTTTGAGCTATTGTAGCAAAGTGAGGTTTGTTAAAAATTAGCTGTAGATGAATACCTTATAAAAGTCAATTATTGAACAGATAAGCCCAGAAACATTTTTGTTTTGGAGCAGTGTGAAGTATTTAAAAGTATGAAGTATTATTAAATGCCTGTTAAATTATGAAGATTATTATTTTGATCAATTTCTTATATCGGAATTTTAAAATTATAAATTCTAGTAAAATTATTTAGTAGAACATAAAAAGTATGTGTTTCATAAAAATTCATGAAAATTAGTCTATTGATAGACTAGGATTTCATTCAAAGTGTGTTTGAAAGAGAACACTTCGATCTTCACGGCTGTATTAAGATGAAAACTGTGTTAATATTTTCGATTACTAAGGAATTAATTTGTACAAAAATTGATCAAAATGGCCTTTCATTTAATAACTAAAAAGCTAATTGATTTTCAAAAAAAAAAATCACAAAGTATTTTCTATTGGGAATCATACCCCTGTTCTAGATTTCGTGGCTATGGGTCACTTAGATTTTCCATTGTGTGGCAGACATCTTCCTTTATTATTGCAGACAAGCAGAGCACAGATGATTCAAAGACTGTCCATTTTGATCACTTGATACTCTCACTTCTAGACCATTGCAAAGTCAGCTGTGTCAAAATACAAGTGACATCATCTAGCATAGTCTGTTTATCAGTCAATTTTATTATATCGCAATTTTAACATCAGGTATTTCTTTAAAATATAAAAAGATATATATTTTTTAAATTCATTATGATGAATACAAATTCTGTTCAAAGTTTGAAAGAGAATTCTTCGATCTTTCCAATTGTGTCAAGATCGAAACATTGTAATAGTATTTTTGATCGCTAAGAAACCGATTTGTGTGAAATTCACTCAAAATAGTGCTTTAACATTTAATATCTAAAAAACTAATTCAATTTTTTTTTTTTTTTTTAAATCGCTGAGTGGTGTCTTTGTGCCTGAACTGAGGTATCATTGTACCAAATTTCAAAAATCTAAGCTGTAGGTCACTTAGATTTTCTCCTACAAGACAGACACACAGACCTTTGCTTTTATTATTATAAACTAGAAAATATACCCGGTATTTAAAGCAAAAGGTATAGTTGCCTGATGAGAGAGCATAATACACCATAAATACACTTTAGCCTTCTGTGCAGATGTGTAATATGCCTTGAGCCTAACTACGCCCTAATATGACAGAGTATTATGCCATAAATATGCTTCCTATGGTTGCAGATATGAAATTTATTTTTAACTAAATGGTGTTATAAGTATTATTTAGTCGCCTGTTTGCATCTTAAATCCTGGGTAATGCCAGATATTCATGTTTATTGACTTGTATTTTTTTGATTAGAAAAAATTATTAAATTTATGAAAGTATAACTATTTGTCATAATAATATAATAAATTAAACAATATGTGAAGTACCCCTGACATTTGTCATGTACCCTAGTTTCAGAAATACTGTACTAGATGCTTACAGATTTATGAAAGTATAACTATTTGTCACAATAATTTAATAAACAATAATATGTGAAGTACCTCTGACATTTGTCATGTACCCTAGTTTCGGAAATACTGTACTAGATGCTTACAGATTTAATTTCAAATGATATTTAGAATATTTTACAAGAATCAAGGAGATTTAAATATACAGAAGGTGCCTTACTAGTACTTACTATACCAATTAAAAATTATGGAAGCCATCATACCAATTAAAAATTATGGAAGCCATCATACCAATTAAAAATTATGGAAGCCTCCTAGTATATTAAAAAGAAGTAACCAATTTCAGAAACTATGCAAATTAACTTCACTAATCAAACTACTATAAAAGTACCAGTGATTGAGACTGGATCAAAGTCAAGGATGTGTATGAAGACTACTTTTCCAATTACAAAGATGTAATTAACTATATATTTGTGATTAATAAGATTATCAGAGTTCAAATAAATAAAAATTTCTACTAAAAAATGTACAAATGTTCTGTGAATAGAAAAGCAACTGGTTTTAGAGTGCTTACAATAGCTACTTCAACTATATTCAAATAACGTGTGAACAAAACTTTAAAAGTACTAACACATGATACTGGAACTAGGAATATGAACATAGAATTAAGGAAGTAACCAGTTTCAGAAGCTATATGTGCTAACATTATCAACTAAATTCAAATAACAGTTAATCAAACTACTTTAAAACACTATTGAATGAAACTAGAATTGATAAGGATAAACCAAACTGAAGAAAAAACAAAGTTTTAGTAGATATATGAGCTAACTTTTAAAATCAAGAATGTATATGGAGGATACTTTTTCAGGTTACGAACAAATACAACAATCAGAATACGAACAAAGTAGTTCCTTACTTTGAGGCACAAGGTACTGCTGATTTATCATTTACAAGATTTTCAGAGTTCAAGTAAATAAAAGCATCCTCCAAAAAATCTAGTTTAGATGCAGTTCGTAAAAGGATGCACATGCTTTATCTTCAGTATCAAGAGTCGTATTAGTGAGACAAGCTATGTACTGTCATTGCAGTTTATTATATTAAGGGAGTCCCTTTATGAGTTAAAATTGGTGAAAAAATCAAGTTCTAATAAGAATGTGCAGTATATACCAATAAAAAAATGTGCAATATAATTTATAATACATTATCCAGAAGTTTGAAATAAAAAAGGTTTTTCTCCATTTTTATTCTTATAACTCTATAAATCAAAGTATTTGAAATTCTATTCCAATTTTGGATATAATTCATAACTAATGTTCTACATTCTCTAAAAACAGGGGTATGTGCAGTGGAGGTTGAGATAAGGGTTGCCACCTAGTAGAAACCAAAGTTTGGGACATTCATTTTATAATATAATTTACTTTGTAGTTCGCCATTAGATGGCACTATCTGGCCATGAACCAAAGTTATAGTGAAACATGTCTCTACACAGAAATTACTGCAGCTAGCTGCATTACAGCCCAATATTTAAAATTTCCAATTTTCCAAAATTCTGTTAACTGAATATCTGGTTATCAAAAAAGTTCTAAATTACTGGAGAAAAAATGTTTAAATATTGATTGTGTATTAATGTATACTGCTATACTCTCCCCTACCTCATCAAGAAAAGACTTTGGTATTAAAATATCTGTAATTCAACTTAAAATTAATCATATTTGCACATATGAAAATGATCAAGGGACAACAATGGAAATGAAAATACACCTGTCCCCCCATTTACACGGAAGATAGGTTCTGAACAAAACCGTGTAAATTGAAATCTTTGATTTTGCTAAGTAAAATCGTGTAAAACTAAAATAACCCCAAAATGTGCATGATTCAGTCATTTATTTAAGTAAAACAAAAGTAAGACATCTTAGAAAACTTAAAATTATACTTAATTTATAAAACAACAAACATATGAATGTAGTAATATAACATATTTAATTTATTTTACATTAGGAACAAAGAACAAAAAAAACAAAAAGACCCTTAAAAATTAATTATAAGTTTAATCACTTTCATGTACTATCAGTCTTTTCTTTCTGATAGGCATGATGTCACTTTCATCACTTGAGCTTTCTTGATGCGATTCTGGCTCAATGGTTGACGAATTAGGCAAGATCTCGGGTTGACAAGACTTTGTCATGAAATCGGTAATTAACAATTGCGTAGGTTTTTTTGCTAAATCTTTATAGACCTCTTCATATTGATTTAAGCATTTACGAAAGTCTCGCTGGAATGGGAGAGCTCGATCAACATTTGTGTCATATTGTAAGAAATGGTTGCCCAATTTTCTTCCCAAATCAAGTCCTACACTTATGATTCTTGCTGTGAACGCAACTGGTTCAGATTGTTCTTCATCAGAATCATTGTCTTCATCATGTTTGTTTCACGAATCATGTTAATTAAATCATCTTCATTCAATTCTTCATCAGCCATTATTTCTTCAATATCTGCCTGAGCTAAATCTTCAAAACCTTCTCCTCCTATAGTATGGGCCAACTCAGTGATCTGAGAATATTCATGCTCTATTGGTGATTTATCATTTCCACTTTCAACAACATCCGGCCATATTGCTTTCCTTTCCAGCAGGCGTTGATCGTTGATCCGAGTGTATGACAGTCCAACATGCTTAACACAATCTAAAATTGTAAATTTCTTCCAAGCATCCATCAGAGTAAGAGATTCATCATTCTCCATTTGTTCTAAGATATACCTGAAAGTTTGCTTGATGTACAGTGCTTTAAAAGTCGAAATTATCCCTTGATCTAACGGGTGTAATAAGGAAGTTGTATTCTTTGGTAAAAAAACAACTTTTACATTTTTGTGTTGTAAATCTGGAGGATGACCTGGTGCATTATCAATTAATAAAAGAGCCTTAAAAGGCAATCCCTTTTTAGTTAAATAATTTTTGACATCTGAAACAAAAAAGTTATGGAACCATTCATTGAAAGCTATGGCAGTGACCCATGCTTTTCTATTAACCATCCAATAGACGGGAAGGTTTTTGATATTTATTCCTTTGAATGATCGTGGTGATTTTGATTTGTTAATCACCAATGGTTTCATCATATAATCGTCAGAAGCATTGCAACAGAAAAGAACTGTTATACGACTTTTCGCTACTTTATGACCACTAGCTGATTTGTGAGCTTTGGTTATAAAGGTTCTTTCCGGCATTTTTTTCCAAAATAATCCAGACTCGTCAGCATTGAAAACCTGATCAGAAGTGTAGGAGTTAGCGGCAATGATTTCAGCAAGTTTTGCCGGATATTGTTGTGCCGCATCCGAATCAGCAGATGCACTTTACCTTTCATTCTCAGATTATGTAAATTTGGAATGTCTTTGTTTGAATCTCTCGAACCACCCATGGCTTGCGGAAAAAGATACCTTCTTTTCATCGGAGAAAGTCGACGGCGACTGATTCTTAAGTGATTGATAAATCTTCAAAGCTTTATTTGTAACAGCATTGGTATCTATCAGGATTCGCTTTTGAGTTTGGTCTTCCATCCATATCACTAAGGCTTTTTCCATATTTTCCATTGTAACATCTCTAACATATGAAGTCGTACTTATACTGCTGCAGGTTCCAGCTGCTACACTTTTTCTAATGGAGTCTTCATTTTTTCTTATTGTCCTTATTGTGGCTTCGTTCCTGGAGTAAAATTTAGCAACATCCGTTACTCTTTTTCTATTATGTAGATGCTCTAATATTTGAATTTTAGTTTCTAAAGAAATAACTTTTCTTTTCATTTGATTTTTTTTCAAATCCTTTGACATTATAGAACCTTAACAAATTTACGCAAACTATAAAGATGCAAGAAAAACTATAAATGTTGAAAACTTACCAGTTCAAAAGATAAACGCACAATAATATAAGCTTTGCTGCTAAAATGTTTCTGCACTATGCACTTACATGAACCAGATAGTTTTACTGTTGTGAAATACATACGGGGATTTCCCTACACGGGGATTCCCCATTACGGGATTCTGCTAAATGTATATATTTTACAACACCGGGAATCCCCTGTTGTTTTCATCAGTGTTACCAAAGGAATAAAATTCAAAAATGTCATAAAATCTTTGTATAGGCGTATATGGAGCGGAATATACATTTTTATCAATTTTTTGAAATCTGTTAATTTATAAACCGTGTAAAAGCGAAATCGTGTAAAACAAGTGCCGTGTAAATCGGGGGATAAGTGTATCACTATTATTGGGGCCCAGAAAAGAAACTCACTTGCAATTTTATAATGGTTACTAACTTGAGCGTGTACAAAGTAAAAAAGATAAACATTATCTGCTAAAGATCATCTAATTTAGATACATTTTGAACATTTTCAAAAAATTTGGGGCATTTTATGAACCAGATGCTTGCTGGACATGGAACGTTTCTGTGAAATTTGAAACAATCACAGAAAATTCATTACGAGCAGCAACTCTAGATGGGACGGGGGGGAGGTCATACCCATCTCCTTCTATTGGTAAAACAATTATATTAATTACAACACTATAAGGTCCATATTGGAAAATGAAATACATCCTTTTACCCCACCCCCCTCTCCTCCTGTTCCAAGATCCTGGCTGCATCTATTTCTGTCTAAATATTGCAACAAAGAAAGTTCTTTTTATCTTTGAAACTACTTAATACCTTTATCCAACCTTTATATGCTGTGCCTAATGAAGTTTTTATTTTATAGATTTATAAATACAGTGGAGCACCGTTTATAAGTTTCTCAAGGGAAATTCGAAAAAGACGTATAATCGGAATTTTAAGAAACAACTTTGATTATTACAAATTTAATGCTACAAATCATCCTAATTTATTTAAAAGTAACATTTTTATTTTTTTAAGATATTATCTATATTGAAAATAATATTTATTAAATTTTTATATTTAAACATTTACAATCACAAAAATGAAAAAAATCATACTTTTATTTTAATTTCATACATACATACCTTAAGTAAATACACATCTTGTTTTATACGATTTATGTGCATGCACATAGATGATGTTAATTAAAAAAATCTTTAATTGCCGTCTGATGTGTGGATTGAATGTGAGTAATGAGTACAGCATTATGAATCGAATTAAGGTCTTTGAAAGTTTTTTCACTGGTGTTTTGACAAAGAAAATAAGTTCAAAGTTTATCAATGGAGTCCATGGCATCTTTAAAGGAAGGTGGGATAACTTCTTCACATTCTTCTTCAACATCATCATCACTACTTAAATTAGCACAAGACAATTTATATTCTATTAATTCATCAATTATGATTAATTTCCAAGTCATTACGTCAGTATCACAATTCACATACTCCTTGAAAGTAACTTCTGATCTCAGGAGATTCCAGTCTTCTTCATCCATAATCACAGTTTCGTCATCTCCAACACTAACATTACTGTCATCATTGGCATCATATTCATCTAATTTTGGATCTGGAAACCCTCCTTTAATGAAACAATTTTTTACTGCTTCAGACTTGACTTGAGTCCATGTTAGGGAGATCATGTTTATCCCCTGAAGTACGTTTATCTTCCCTTGGATATTTTCTGTAGTGATGCTTTGAAGGGCATGTTGAATTAAACTCTTTCTGTAATACACTTTTACGTTTTTTATTATTCCCAGATCTAGAGGTTGTAGTTTGCTTGTGCAATTTGGTGGAAAGAAAACCACTTTCACATTTTTCAAAAAGTCGGTCTCTTGGGGGTGAGCAGTATATTGATCCATAAAAAGTAAAATTTTACATTTTTGTTGTTTCATATCTTTATCCATTTTTTTGAGCCACTCAGTAAAAATTTTAACAGTCATCCACGCTTTTGTATTTGCTTAATCTACTGGCAATGTTTTAACTTTTGTAAAACACCTTGGTTTCTGTGACTTCCCTATGACTAGAGGAGTCATCTTATACTTCCATCAGCGTTGCCACAAAGTAAAACAGTGAGACGATGTTTAGAATTTTTCCCACCACTGCAATTGTCACCTTTAAATGTGAGAATTCTTGCAGGCATGAGATGATAAAAGAGACCTGTTTCATCAACATTGTAAATGTCCTTCAGCTGGTATCCATCAATTTTGTTCAGTAAGTTTTTTAACCATTAGTTAACAGTTTCAGTTGGAACATCTTTAGATTCCCCGCTTATCACTTGACTTGAAATTCCATATCTCATTTTGAATTTATGAAGCCATCCAGTTGAAAAACATGCATCTTTACCATCCAATTTCAATGCAATTTCCTTTGCTATTTCCATAAGCATGGGCCCACTCACAGGAATATTTGATGCACGATATTGTGTTAAAAACTGAAGCAAAATGTCCTCTACTTCAGGAAATTTGCCTTCTTATACACACAGTTTCTTCGAAGCAGAGTTTCCGCAAGCTGCTGCTCTGTCCTCAATTTTTTTTTCTTTCACAGACAATGGTTTTCAGAGTAGAAACTGGAATATCCAGTATTTTAGCCGAATGTACTTTTGTTAATCCTGTACTTTTGTCAAATTCTTTTAAAATTTTAATTTTATCTTTTAATGAAATTGCTTTATACGTTCGGGACATTTTTGGAGAACGTTAAATTTTTAAGAAACCAACAGAATGATAACTAACAGACTGAACAGCAATACTGAAATGTGAGTTCTCAAAAGCATAGGAATTCGATTCGAGAATGAACTGCTTATCAAGCAAAAAAGTTTGGTGAATAGACCCTCTCATTGTTTTTTTTTATTTTTCGTTTTGTAAGCATTGGGTCATTTTATGGTAGGGGTGATTTCATCCCGCAGCAGGTGCAGTTTAGGGTTGCCACGTAAATTTGACAACTTGAGTGAGAATTCTTTGGGAATCAAAAAGTGCACTAAATTTGTAACAGTGGCAACCTATGTAACAGTACCTCTACCCTTGTGGTGGCAATTTCCAAATGTTCTATCCGAATGAAAATTTTCAAATTTTAGAAAAATTTATCGGTAGAAAAATGATATATAACCGAAGTTTTGCATCGTATAAATGAAATATTTTATCATTACATGGTTAGAAATGAATCGGGATTGGGCTGAAATGAGGTATAAATGAGAAATGTATAAACAGTGCTCCACTCTATATATTTATATAATAAAATATCCATCATCATATGCATTTATTGACTCAATAAAAATTGACACCAAAATTTTACTAAAGCTATTTTCTACAAGTTTAGGTTGGTATAAAGTGCATTTTAAGAAGTCAAAACTTTTATCACACTCCTTTAGGTACCAATGGTGAAAGGGTAAATCTACAGCAAGTTACTATAAGACAAAGAAAAATGAATCAAGTCATAACATGGATTTCACATATGCTAAACTTCAACAGTGATCTCTTTAAATTAAAAACTAATAGGCTAAGATTTATTCACTCCAACCAACTTCAAAATTATATGCTCAAAAACTTTTTTAATATAATGTACCCAGTTGTTTCAAGTTATAGAGCTATTTATGGAGCATTTGAAAATTCAAACATGGTAAGTTGATTTTCCCTATCGCAATACCTTTCCATACAGGGTGTTTCAGCACCTCGTTCGTTCAAGCTTTGGCAATTGGTTTTAGGCACGTACTTCTTATTTGAAAGTTTGTTAAAATTAAATGCAAAATTCTTTCATATAATTTTATTCTGGTGGGTGATATTTTCATAAAAATAGGAGGTCTAAACTTTTATACAATCCTTTGAGCAAAAAAATAAAAGTTCAATCAGAAAAAAGTTCTGCTATACAGTAATTAGTCTAAAGAGAAGAAAAAAAAACTGGTGCAATCATCTGCAATATTCATAAAAATATTTATAATAGAAATAATGTAACATAACAGGCTAAAATTGAAAGAATTTTGCCTCAATTTTGACTCGTACTGCAAGGAACTAACTACAAATTGAATACAGACTGCATAAATTGTGTCTGTGCAATATTATTTGCAACTGACACTGCATTTTTAGGGGGAAGTTCCTGATTTTTCTGTAAGCAATATATAATTCACTGAATACTGTAGATAATTGTACTTGATTTTTTCTTTAGACTACGTACTGTACACCACACTTTTTTCTAATAAATTGAATTTCTTTTCTTTTTTTTTTATTGCTCAAGGGATCATATAAATATTTAGAGACCCACTATTATGAAAATACTACTCACTAGAAAAGAAAATATCTGAATGACTTTAGCATTTTTAGAAAACTCTCAAATTGGATGTACATGTGTAAAACCATTAACCGAAGCTCGAAAAATAAGGTCAAATATCCTAAAACACCTTGTATATTAAGTTATATGGAAAATTAAATACACCCTGAAAATAAAAACTTCACATACTACTTAATGAAAAAATCAGTTTAAAGATAAAAACACCTTTATTTCAACACATACAAGCAGAACTATCACTAAAGAATGTAGCTTATCTAAGCTTAATAATAATTTCATTAAAAGAAATGCACAGGGAGGTAATATGTTTTGCGTTGTTGATCTCACTTAGTTTTGCATTTACAAATATTATCCATGACATTACAAAAGATTTTACACAGATAGCTGCCATCCTATTATCCTGCCATAAACATTTCTTATCAGTAACAATTGTATCTTGAAGAAATAGCAAAATATTGGCGCCAATACAGATGGATGGATAAGAATTAGCATAGTACAATTTTATTGTATGAGTATACTTAGATGTTTTTAAGCAGAAACTAAATGCAAATATACATAAACCTTTAAAACCAGAGTTCTAAGGACGGGTTTAGGTTTTATTTTTCAGGAAAAATTTTTATGTGAATAATATATACATTGCATAAAAATGTTATATAACATTCTAAAAAGTAAATACATAAAAAACTAGTAAAAACTAAATATAATAAAAAACCTGTAACAAAAAATATAAATTATATTATATATCATATTATAATATATATATAATATTTAAAAAAAAACATAACTTATTATAATATTAATATAAGAACTGTTAAAAAATAAATCTGACTGAATCTTGCAAATCATGATAAACACATCATCCAAGCATCTCTGGATCATCTGTGCAGCTATAAAGAAAAAATAAAACATCCTAAAAAGCTGTGTCCAGGAGTCATTCTACAACATGCAAAGCCTTGTTACCTTGTAGTGAATGTGTTCACAACAAAGCTCTAATGAATGCATTGGGAGACACTGGAGCATCTTGCTTTTAGTACGAATCTGTCCTCCTGTGATCTCCGTGTCTTTGGTTTTCTTTAGAAAACCCTACAGAGTCGTATGCTCATTTGGATGCTGAAGTGCAAGAAACCTCTTTGAACTGCAAGTTTTGGATTTCTTTCAAAAAGGTATCCATTGCTTAGAAACAAGGTGGGATAAATACTATTTAAATATGGGTGATTATGTTTGACTGAATTAAAAAATAAAAAGTTATATGCCTTGGCCAGATTTTTATTAAATAATCCTTAAAATTATTAAAAGTGAATATATTAGGCTGAAAATTTAATTTACACGGAAACAAACAAAAATTGTAAAAAAATTAAAAAAAAAATTTCCACATACAATAGTTAAAGTATCCCTTCAGATAAAAATTCTTCCGACTGCATAGAAATACAATAAATTATATTCTATTAATTTTTCCTAGAACAAAGATATGGATAATGAGTTAATATAAAATCAAATATGTATTAACAAGCTTTATATATATAGTTAATATTCTAAAAAGAATTGCATTTAAATATAAAGTCTTTAATTATATACACAAATATTACAGGTGTCATCCTGAAACATAACAATATACAACAAAGTAGGAGTTTTACATGCAAAGATTGTAAATACTTAGATCTTAAATATAATCTGTGGATTGACACTACATAATTTTATACAACACAAAATGTTAAATATCATTATAAAATGTTACAATTTAATTTGCGTTGCAGCTAATATCCTTGCTTGCAAAATAAAATCATCATTGTGCTTATCCAAAACTAATGCTTATTTAGAATACTAAATGTATGCACTGAATATGGTTTAGTTTCCAATAAAACTAAAACAATTGATTATTGTATAATATTATATAAATAATATAACATTGGCAGTTAATTCCTCCATTTTTAGATGATAAAAATTTTAGACAAATGAAGATTTTCGACTTGGAAATAATCATGGAGATGAGTCAATCATTAACAAGAACTCAATGAACACAAAAGAGTGGTTATGTAACAAAATATTAATAAGCTCAATAAAAAGTGCTAAACAGTGAAATGCAAGACAAACCAATACATTTTCCACATTATTTACTATAAACTAGTAATCAAGGTTTTTTAATTAAAACAAATTGATTATAATTATTTTATAAAATAAGAAACTGAAGGTTAATGTAATTGTTGCTTTTATGGCAAATTTTAGGATTTTACAGTTAAAAAACCAACCAAATAAATAAAACTGGACTGATCATTTCTTTAAATATATTATAATTTGTTTATTTGTTATTAAGATGCAAGAAATAAAATGAGAATTGCCTTTTCCTTTCACCGAGTACTATCTGGCATTCTGGCTTCTATAATCAAATTTGAGGCATGTTAATAACTCGGAAAGTACATTTATATCAAAACATAAATTAATATAATTCAATCCACCTTTTCTTTCACAATCTATCAACTTGTTTTGTCATTCTCTAAAAGCTTAATAATGCACAAAATTCCTACCGATGAGTCTTCCGATGAGGATAATTTGAAACTTACAAGAAAGTTCCATATTTAAAAAATATTACTAAAGGGGACACTCTTCATATACCTTATCTATTAATAATTAAATCCTGGTCCATAGGACAAGGTGACCATTTGTCCCTGAAACAAGACTAGTGTTCCAGCTTATTTTTGTACCAATTCAGTATTTCTTTCTGAAAGTTATAAAATAATGAATATGAAACCAGAACCATGATTAAAATAAAACTGTGAAAATTTTGCTAGTCTGGCTACAGTTTAACCTTATTGAGAATCCTCGAGACCTTAGTGAGAAAATATCAGCAAATGTTGCTAAATTGAAAAATAAAATTCATTTTTGGGGCAAATATGCAACAGATAATTAGTGCAATGCAAACATTTATGTTAAACATGTTTCAGAATGTTTAAATAAAATGATTATTTTTTAAATTAAATTATTCTTACTGTAGGAGTATTACTTAATGTTCCGTGTCAGACCATGCAATGGCTACTCATGTTAGAGTGCACCCTTCTGATTGCTGGAGTGGGTGTGGTCAGTAATTAGAGGGGATGACCATTCCATAACAGTCAGTATTGGTTAACGGTATAAAGGGTTGAGATTCCACTGAGAACAATTATATAGCCCATCAAAGGAGTCATCATCTACCAGGAGTACGGGGATGGGCCCTCTGAAAAACAAAAGATCCCATATTCCCCTGAAAACGCCAAGAAAAAAATGGTCATTTTACCATAGTTTTGCTGTTTCCATGTAAACACAAAACTGCTTCATGAATGCTGTTATCTGCAATAGGAATGTAATCATCACTCTGCATATAATTTCTTTAGAATTATATGGTCATAAACTCGATAGGAAATACTGCATGGATTGGTTGTTAAAAAATACTGGTGCTTAATAAATACTGTATGTGTTGTACAAACAAATTTCTATACATTTAAAAGAAATTTTTAATGAATAAAATACACAAATGTAGTTAATATGAAACTTCGTATAGCTTTTAATATTAGTATTTAGCTAACTATAATTCTGCTGAATACATAGATTTTTATGCAGTCTAAATAGATTGCAAGAGATTGCAAATTTATTTTTCTTGAAGAGCTAAGTGTGTGTTAATTTTTGAAATATGTATTATTTTTCCTAGATTTTAAAAGTACATTAACCTAAAAAAATTCTACCTTCAAATATAGCAATTTGGATTACGGTATAAGCAGACATTTACTGAATAATAAAAACTAGTACATATTTCCAAATGTGATTTCAGGCATAGAGATTTATGAATTTAGAACTGCAAATACAATATTTAACTTTAACCATATTAATTTATATTTTCTACAACTCCCTGGAATACTGATCATTTGTTGGCAAATAGCAGTTAGCATGCATGAAACAATTCTGTACATAACACAATAATCTCCCTAACTATAAATTAAGAAATAGTTACAATAAACAAATTTTTATAAACCCTTAAAGTTCTTATTAAAATTCAACCATTTTCATCCTTTTTTTTTTTTTACATTAACTCATTCATAATTAATAAATTTAAATTTTATACTCTTGAGTATATTTGAAAAATAAAAAAAAATATCCAACTAAAATATCAAGATTTTATAAATAAAATAAATTAAAAAATGAGATTCTAAACATAAAATTGCTTTTAACACTCAACAAAGTAAAATATAAACTTAACAAGTTTCACAATAAAAAAATTTCCACATCATATACTAAAAATCATTACAGATAACAGAATGTCATACACTTCATTTTACATAGAACTGTCACCTTTCTGAAGTGAAATTCATGAACCAAAGTGTGTAAGAGAAAGATTTTTTAATGCAAGCTACAATTTAATTAACACTATTTCTTGTTAAATACAATTATTCTTTCAGTAGCTGTGAACATAGTTCCAAAAGCTTAAATTTGACTTTCAATTCAATGCCTACCATTATTGTATCGTTTACTCAGAACTAAAAGTCTAGAACAATAGATACCTCTTCATATCAGAAAAAAAGAAAAAATCACTTCCCATAAACCACAAATGTGGCAATCCTAATGATGACTGGTAAAACTAACTTTATCTATAAACTCTCCAATTTCAAATTAAAATAAAAAAATCTGTGTTTCATAAATGACCTTTTAATCTCGCATATTTCATTTTATATTATTTAAGATTTTAGTTCAAAAACTATAGAAAATAATGATTATTCTGTCTACTACTGTTGTGATAATATTTCTAAATAATTTTATGTTAAAAGGTTAAATTTCATCTCTGATAATCATTTGATTGTACAATAAAATACTTATTTATCTCAATGATTTCGAAGGCATTTTAATGGATAAATCTTTGAGTTTGAAATTTATCAAATACTTATTTAGTAATAAAGCTTATGATAGATGAAACATTTATACAGTACAGGTCAACCATGTGATAAAATTATAGTACATATAGAAAAGGTGATTCAGTGCTTGAGAAGCATGTTGGCGATCATTGGAGTTTCATCTTCAAGCAAATTATTAATATATGTTTTTCATTTGGCTATTCACATGCAAATCCACGTTTACTGTGAAATTTGCAATTAAAATGCTATATTCTATCTCTTGCAGAGAGCAACTAAAGGGAACCGTTAATGTCGACAAGTTCCAACTAGTTAAAACTAATTAAAAATAGTTTATAGATTCTAAAATCAGGCATTCACAAATTTAGAACAATTAATAAAAGATTCAAATTTGGGACAGACTAGAAAAAAATTAGAATGGGTGACAGCCCTATTCCTCTAGAAAAAAGTTTAGCAATATTAGCATTTAGACTATATCAGCATTTAGTTATTTATTATTTATCAGTTCCTTTTCAGTATTACGATTCAACAATATTAGCATTTACTTATTTCTCAGAGTCCGTCTTTAATAAATGCTCATTTTTGGCAAAGTAGAAACGACATAGATAAAAATGGAAAGAAATTAATATGGGGAACAAAGTTTGAAAGTGTCTCTACATTTCCCAAATTTTGTTAAATTATTATTAAATTTGGCAGTTTGCTGTTTTTCAATGAAATGCATTCTCATTAAAATTTAGACTGTAATGGATAAAAATTTAGAAATAGTTTCCATGCAAGTTTGGCAATTAATATCATTCTATGGAACCTATATCCAAATTTTGCCTGAAAACCTACTGGCCAGTTGTATTTCTTTTTTTTATCTTAAACATTATATCAACATTTTAGGAGATTCTTTTGAAGAATATCCTATTATTATAAGGAAAACATACATATAAATAAACGATTTTGATATCCCATAACAAGTATTTTAATCAGTAATTTATAACATCTCTAAAAACTGTAAAATCTGAGTTTTGATTTTTTAACATAATTGTAATATATTTTTGTGTATTATATACATGATAAAATAAAAAGTTAACAATACAGAATAATCATAATATTCAGGGATGTATCTACAGTGGTCCGCGGTAGTCGGGGTTTCCACCACTCAGAATTTCCGACCACCACTCAATTGCCGATCACCACTCATCCAAAAAATATACATATTATAATTACATTTAAAAAAAGTTATATTCAATTTTTTCAAATGTTTTTCTTTAATATAAAAGTATACAATACTAATACTGTTTGTGTGTGCGAATTAACGCAAAGCTCGTTTCGAAATTTTATATTCGCAATTATAATTGTTCTGGAAAATCAACCATCACTCACATTTCTCTAGATACATCCCTGAATATTATATATAAACTAAAATATACATCAGAATTCTAACAGAATCTGTTTAAAAAAAAAAAATCACAGTCTTACAAGATATTAATGGAATGTTGAAATTGTTAAAAGAAAATATCACAACCACTAAACCTCTCTCTATATTTTTTATACTTTATGCTTTACATAAAATATAAAAAATATATTTAAAAATATATCAGATCAATATTTTAAATAGTAAAAAAGATGTGTTAATTTTAGAGAAATATGAAGGTGCAAAATAATTGCAATATTTTATATAAAAAGTTACTCTTAAATGTGTGTGTTTTTTTTACACTAAAATAACAAGCTTCATCAATAGTAATAAACTGGATTTATAACTAAAAAAAAAGCAATATACATGTTGGTATCCATTTGTAACCATTAATCAATTCTTAAAAAGTAAAAATCTAAATCTTAGTGATAAGTACATCAGTCTTTTTTGAGGTAGTTTAAAAATTACTGTTTCAGCAGATTGGAACTTAGGAATAAACTGCATCAGAGTATTATTTTTTACACTAGAATATATTTTTTTTTATACATTTTGAGAAAGGTGTACTACCTATTTGACAGCTCATATATATTTGAGAGCTCAAGCACATTTTTAATTCATACATTTTAAGAAACAAATGAGCTATAAACAAACATTCGTTGAATTATCGATAGGGTAAAAATGCTCTTTTTTAACACACAGCATAGTAATTAAAATAAAAATTGCATTGCATCAGTTTTCATGAAAAATAGGATGATGTGGGAACCAACATTCCCTTTAAATTCTCACTTTTATTTCTCTTAACACAATATTTTACATGTCAGAAATACTTAACAGTGGTTACCAACTCAAGATTCATGAGTCCTTAGGGTGTAAACACGGTGTTTCCACTAGAAATAGGTTCCAAAATTACAGCACATAGTGCTAAAATTTGCTGTTTACTTAGCTCCTTTCTTGTACACAACCTCACAGATTGCATTAAAAATCTAAAATGGCAGCTATTTTAATTTATATTTTTCAGAAATATTTCTACAAATATTTTTTTGATTAAATTCCTCATTAATCCTCAACTAACTTTCTGGCACTTTTGTAACATAACCGGCAATATAGGTCTTATAACAAATATCCCACAACAAATTTATCTGTGTAGTTTATGTATTATTAAACAGATTACTCTGAACAGGAACTTATTCCATTATTTAGTTTATATTTGACAATACTTAAAATTATTAAAATATAGCTTATACTTAAGGCTTGTTACGTAGTTCCCCCTACGTTGTACTTCCAAAAACAGCCAAAACAAACCAGGTTTGATTCAGAGTCAGAAACAGAGTTTGATTCAGAAGTTAGGAACCACTGTTTGATTTTCTTTTAACATACAGAGCTTTTTTAATAGCATGCTCTAAAATGAATTACAAGTAGGCAGACTTTTAATAATATGTTCTAATATAGGATTTGAGAACTAAAGGCTTCTAATTTTTTAGGACAGTTTCATTAATTTCCTATGTTTTATCTCACTGGTTTAGACAAGGCATAAAAATGTTTGTGAATCTTAAACAAATTTCTGTTAAACATGGTTGAGAGTGTAATAGAAAATGCACAGATTTTTTTACGAATAGTGCTCTCCAAAGTCAGGTTTAACACATTAATTGCAAGCTACAAGTGTCCAGCAAATTTTTAAATCATTAATGTGCATTGGTTTTAATGCTCTGCTATCATTTTGTACATACTATGAATAAATTAAACAGAACCAACAGCATAAGGTGAATTCCGAACAACTACAAACATTCACTCATACATGAAAATGGAAACTAGAGTCTATGCATTTAAAGAGTCTAAAGCACTAATGACTTCACCACAAATAATAAACCCTGATTACATTGAACTGCAAATCTAATCAATACAATTTTAAATTAAGACAAACAATAGAAAATTAAAATATGAAAAAGAGAATGGGATATTTGAATGATAATAGCCATCATTGTCATAGGTAATTTTATAATTTGGGATAAAAGTGTAGATCCCATAAATATTCCTGTGTATATATGAAGTAAACTGATCTCCAAAAAGGCTGCATACAAGAAATTTTATTATATATAATGCAAAATGCAAATATTTAAAGAAAATCTAATTAATATATACAATTTAAAATAAAGAATCTTTGAGAAGGCTGCACTTGACGCCTAGAAGGCCACAAGTTCCCTACCCCTAGTGTAGCATATATTGGACCAAGGGTTGTTCTTTATAAAATGTTTTGTGAACTTTTAAACCATTTTACCTCTGAATGGTAACATGACAAGATTTCAACCTATAGTTATTTTTATTAGTGTTGCTATATGTAAAAATTGATTTATCGTAAAAAATAATTATTTTGGATGAAAGGGCATCATTTATTGTGAAAATACACACAATAACATCAGAATTTTTAAATATATCATTTTGCTGTATAATAACATCTCAAAGTCAATAAAAGCACCAAATTTTGATTGTCATTATACTATGTATATATATATATATAGTCTCAGCTACTTTAAAAGCAACTAATGTAAGCAAAACTGTCAATAGTTTTACAGCTTTTTGAAGTATAGCAAGTTACGAGCAGAGCTTTCCTGCCATCGGCTCAAATATGTTCCTGTTGTTGATGCTATTTCTCAGTAACTACTTTCCCAATTTGCATGGAATATTTATAAAATCCACCAAGATACAGGTTATAACGAAGCTCGAATGTTAAAATTCAATCTGTAGACTCAGATAATTTAAATCAAATTTCCCATGTTAAATCTATATGGATAATTATTTTTGAAACTTTCATGTGCTATGTCTCAAAATAAATCACCGTTGCCATTTAATATCTTATTTATACATAAAATATAGTTCATTTTTAAAATGATTTAAAATGTTTTTTAAAATAGATCATGTGACATGTGATACTTAATATCAATGTCGAGAAACATGGTTATGAGGCTAATTCCAACAATGCTTTTTATTGAAAAGCAACCGTTTATTAAAACCACCAAGCATTGAGCTTAGTATAGCTATATTTTAGGATTTATGAAGATACAAATTTCAATACATTTTAAATGTTATTTTGTTTTTATGAGAACATTCATTAATTGTGATTATGCTATGGAAGTAACGGGAATTCTCCAACTCCATGTATTTTACATATGTAAAAATTAGTATTCTTTTTGTTCTGTCACATAACTCTAATGCATTATATAATTCTATATAAGAAAATTCCTTTTCTATGCCTGTATCTGTCTGTCAAGGCTTGCAACACATTTGGCAACATTTTGTAAAACTTGAAAAATATCACCAAATTTATGAAAATATAAAATTTATGAACATTCAATAACTCAGAAAATTAAGTTGACTTGAGACATTGCAATAACTGACTTCAATTTTTTCTCATAACTTAAATTATCTTATACATTTATATTCACTTATACTGCAAATATTCACATTATTTTGAGTTGATGGATAAGTATAAAAAAGACAACAAATGTAATGGAATATCCTTAAAATAAATTTTATTATCATTATTTTAGAGTAATCATATTAACCCGAGTAAATGAAACCTCACAGAATAGAAAATAGCAAGTTGAAAAGTAAAAAAAAATTTCAATTCTAACATCTATATATATATAAAGAAAAGTGTGTACGCATGTATGATCCACCATAATGGGAGAACGGCTGAACCGAATTTGATAAAATTTGGTAGGTAGTCTTAAAATCACCCCACTTAAAACATAGGCCATGTTTCGAGTTTCTACGACCAGTGGTTCTTCAGATATTAGTGAAAAATGTCACTTTTTCGTTTGTCTCATCATCATGGGAGAACGGCTGAACCAAATTTAATAAAATTTGGTGGGTAGCTTTGAAATAGCTCTCCATAAATTTGTCTGTTTCAAGTTTCTAAGACCAGGGGTTGTTGAAATATTGATGGAAAACGAAACATTTTCCTAGGAGTTCTACTCTCTAACTCCATGATTCCCAACAAAAAAGATTGGAAATAGTTGGTTCAAAACATGAAAATCAATTAAATCTCTGAGTTTTGTGGGAGTTTATTGAATGTATTAGTTACTTTTGAAAATCGCAGGTTTGAGATATGAATTTAAATGGAAACTTCACCATGGTTTATTTCTCACAGGCTTACTAAACAATGAAAGGTATTAAGAAATCACAAGAAAGATCAATCATGCATAAAGCATTGATTATGAAACACTTTCCAACTTTAATTTTATTTAAACATCTCTATATAAAATGTGATACATTCAGCAGTAATATATCACAATACTGTAATAATTAATTATATTTGAAAACTTAGAAACTTCATAGAAAAAAACAAACTTGATTCAAATGACGTCATCGAAATATAAATCGCCTGGCTCTCTACGGCTTTTTACGGCAGCTATCATGCTAACGGACAGACAGACAGACAGAATGAACAAAGTCATAACCACTTTCCAACTATGTTGTAAAGTGTTAAAAATGGTTATTTAATTATCAACATTTTATGAGGAAGATTCTTTCTTATGCTGCTATGACTTGTATAATGCAATGATTTTTTTTTTCTTACATAATACAATGAATTTACATCTTTCACAGTGACAAAACAATGTATAAGATTCATGGCCCTATATGTTCAGGTGTAGTATTTATTGCAGTTTTGCATGGTAAATCCGGAGCAAAGCTGGGTATTCGCTGCTAGTCCGTTATATTTGTGGACGTCTGACAAAAAATACATTTGACAATCATTATGTTCAATTTTTTTTCATTTATGTACAACTTTTGAACAAAAAAAGGGGATTGGTAATCCTTATTTATAGAAAATGTAGCATTGTGGCTAACAGTGGTAAGAGTTAGTTTAGATGACTATCAAATTTATGTAGTCTATCTTGATTTTTTTTTTTTCTCTCAAAATCTTTTGAAGATGGTCAAATTTTATAATTTTATTTTTGAGACTTAAAATTCTATAAAAAATTGAAAATCTGTTTCAGAAAACTCTTAAACGGACAGAGGATCTATATAATTGTAAAGAAATTCCCTCAATGAAACAAATGATACAAAATTTTGTGTGAAAACTCAAAGAACTACAATTATTCTATTAATTTTACAATAAAAAAAAAATAAACACTCCAGAGTTTCCTGAAAATTACTAGAAAATATACCTGACTTTGCCTGGGATTTAAGATGAGCAGTCATCACGTAGCCATGTGCACACCCACACAAGAGTTTATTTTATTTTTGATATAAGCAAGCATATTGTTAAAACGTTCTTTGGTTTTGGGGAATTCATTGCGAGTTTCAATGTAGCTTTTATCAGAAAATTGCATCTTAAATCCCGGGAAATACCAGAATATTTTTAAAAATGTACCTGGCATGGGCAGAGATTTAAGATGTAAACCTTTGATTGCAATCACACCGGAATTCACAGCAAATTCTCGAAAATTAAAGAACACTTTAACAATAGGCCTGTTTATAACAATAACTTAAAAGAAGTCACACTGAAATGCTGAATAATTGGCTCTACAAAGTCAGTCTCATGCTTGTAAAACTATATAGGACATTTTCAAGATGAGACAAGTCTCCGATTCAAGCTAAGTCCTGACAAAACTTTGCCATTTAAGATACTTGCATATTGGTGGCAAAATAACAAAAGACAAAACCATGGTTCTGCTGTATACAAACATGATCAGAATAGAGAAAGAACAGTAACAGCAAAACGAAAATTAGAATGCCCACAAAGTTAAAGACATGTAAAAACCTTTCAGTACAGTATCTTAACCAACAAAAAAGCTGAGATGATGTCAGAATTGAAAGCGAAATTCAATGAAGGAATAAAGAATTATACAAGAAGCAGCAGCATATTATCTTTAATATAGGCAACAGCAATGCTCATATCCAGATTAAAAAGTTGCAGAATATAAAGCTTATTTTTCATCCATTAAACTGCACAAATAAGTTACAACCAATTACGATTTATCAAAAGCCAATTAAGGTTTATCAAAAGCCTGAACTACAGTCATCGTAAATTTATGCTATTAGATTATAGCTGTATTGATGAAAAGAAAGGTTGCACTATAATTACATTAGAAGCTAATCCATTTTTTGACAAAACCTGAAGATAAGGAATAGAAAACGCTATTTAAAATGCATATCACTATAGTGGTTTTATATGTTTAGAAGGGATAAGTAAAGATGATAGAAATTAAGACAATTTATTAATCTCAGTGGATCCTAAATTTGCAGAAAAGAAGTGGTTTACTTAGTAGTGAAAATTCAGATAAGTATGTTAATGTTGATATAGCTACAGAATGTAAAACTGATATTGAAGTTATTCACAAAGTGCAATATTGAAACCAGTAGATAATAAGTGAAGGTGAGGAACATAACCCCAATGTAATAGTAGAGCACTTTCCTACAATCAAACAGACATTAAAAACTACTAAGTTGTTGGCACAATTTTATAACGAGAAACAAACAATATGTTTCCCATTACATGTGATAATTGTACTTTTTGCATAGTTTAACCTTCTCCTTTTAAATGCTGAGTCAACAGTTGGCTCACTGAAATCTAGTGCCTTCTATTTTGAAACTGTTCATTTCAGAATTAAAAAAATTTAAGACTCCTCTCAAATTGGTATGCTATATATAACAAAATTGTTGTTTTCAGCCTTCTCCAACCAATCAGAACAAGCCATTAGCATGCACTATGCATACAAAGAGTATGTGCAGTATTGGATCAATCCTCTCTTTACACACAAACTGGAACACCTACAACAAACCAGAATTTTTACTTGTGCTGCAGGTGCATAGAAAATCTCTACCTTTCATGGCTTAAGTAAATGCAGAAATTTAACCCACTTCTGTCAAAAAAGATTTGACTTCAAACTGAAAATGAAGCAACTTTAGAGGCACTTAAAATTATAGACAAATAACAAAAAGAGACAAGACTAGCTCATTCACTAGTTAGTTTCCTTATATACAATAATGTATAAGAGAAGTATTGTGACGAGGTCGAAAATTTGAATTTGAGTTTTCGACAGTGAACACGTTTCAAGCATCCCTGATCATGAATCAAACACTTTTGAGGTGATGTCTGTGTGTGTGTGTCAGTGGGTCTGTGGAGATAATAACTGACGAACGAATGAACCGATTCGAATGAAATTTGATACAAAAATTACAATCCGTAAACACTGGAACCCTATTACTTTTATACGCAATCAAACGTACAGAACCCCACCCCCCCCCCTAAATTTTCGAGTGAAATTTTGAAAAAATCATCAAAAAATCAAAACCTCTAATAAAGTTATGCAAATAGACATTTCTTATGTAATTTTTCATTAGAAAATGATTGAAATAAATTTTAGAATGCTAACATGAATCATTTACGAGATATTGTACATTTTTTTAAAAAAATTATCAAAAAGTCATATAAAATAAAAAAAAAAGTATTTTCTATTGAGAAACATGTTCACTTTTCATATGTAATACAATGCAATAAATTGGGTGACATCATTCTCGTGGATCTAGCTCGTTTCATTCATGAAAAAAGATACTTTGAATAATATGTTTGTATTTGAATGCCAATAGTCATTTATCTGCTGTAAGAATAACTTATTTCTTCGTCTATCACGCTTGGCGAGATTTTGGCGACATATTTGGTGGAATGTCGCCAACTTGGCGACCTTTTTAAATGTTGCTAAATTAACGAAAAACTCGTCAAATGGATAAAAATGAAGCTAAATCAATGAAAATGACGACTCATTGTCGAAAATTCAATATCTTGGAAAGAATATAAATATCTACTATAAAAATAATCTATTTTTTTTTACTGTAAAATTAGTACATTCATTGCATTATATAAGGAAAGTCATGTGCTGCCCACATCAGATTTTTTTTTTTAATCATAACATATGCATTTAAACTATTTTTGCTCTTGCTATTGTATAGACAAAGTATGATTTTCCTGAATATTTTCAATTTGGAAAGATAAACATGTTTTAAGACTTCCGGTACCCATTTCAACTCTTTTTTTTTATGTATGTCATCAGACAAACCAACCTATTTTGTTGAACATGCACTGTTATTGCTGGAGGACGCATTCTCTCATTAAAATATTTTGGAAGCAATGGCTGATGACTACAATATGCAGGTCAATTCTGAGCAAAGCATTCTGCAGCAGCTGGTGAGTGAAAGCGAGTGGGGGGCAGTGACCCCCTAGTATACATATAATTTAAAGTTTGTTCCAGATACAATTTCATAATTACTGAGATTTTCTTTCCAAATTCAGTATGATTATTCCTTATTTCACTGTGGATAGCCTAGTTTATGTTTGAAGTTTCTAAAACTAGAGATTATCAAGATAAGATATTAATAAAATATGCAAAGTAAAATCTTTCATAAAAATTATATTGTGCAGATAATTTTTTTCCCGAAATTTATTTGACGAAAATAATTATATTATGTATCATAGCAACAAAATTAAATTAAAGAAAAAGGTGTTTATACAGCAGATGATTTTCATTAAATCTATTTGATTTTATAAATAATGAAATTGATATATTTTTTTTTTTTTTTTTTATAAATAAACAGTATTAAATTTTTGATTGGAATTATATCAGTTACAGCCTTAAAGGATATAAGATCATGGAAATTATTGATATTTTCAATTTCTATCAGTTTTATCTTGGGAGTTCAATTATATATTTTAATAAAAAAAATTTAAGAACACCCTGATTTAAACAGTATTAAAATTTGAATACATTTTAAATCATGAGTAATGGCATATTGAGCATATCTGTTTGTTTAATTTATATGCGTTTATAAAATAGAAATTTTTGCATTATTCTATATTTGACATTTTTCATATTTTTTTCATGCTTTTTAAGTCAAGATGATTCCTAAAAATCTGAATGAAATATAATTTCTGGTACATCACTCATTGTTAACATAAAAAATGGCAATGCCTTGAATGTTAATTAAGTAAGTGGGAAAATTATGTTGGTTCACATGGAAATTTTAATGTGTCATTGCAACAGCATTTTGGACAACACTATTCATTTAAAATAATATATTGCATTAACAAATCAGGGTTGCCACAGATAGAATGAAAATAGTTGCTTTAACAACCTCAAAAACTGAAAATAGCAGCCATTTTATCAACTTACAATCTTAATTTCTTACGATTGTAAGCATTTTCACAGTTTAAATTAAAATAACATCATTGATAAAAATACTAAAAAACAAGTTCCATAAAAATCGTAATTTTTTAATTTATCGTCTTTCATAAAAATTGCGAGTTTTAGCATTTTTTCTTTAATCTTGCAATTTTAGCACTTTCTCTCCTAATTTTAACACTTTTTGTAAAAATTATATATTTTAATGCCTTTAATAAAATGTTTACAAGTGTTAGCACTTTCTGATAAAAATTGCAAATTTTAGCTTTTTTTTAACAAAAAAACATAAATGAAAGCATTTGTAATGAAATTCATGAATTTTTATACTTTTTCATTAAAAATTACGAATTTTAATAAAAATTCTCAATTTAAATTTTCATAAAAATCACAAAATTTAGCGTGCTTTCATAAAAATTAAGAATGTATGTGCTATTTTGTAAAAATCACAAATGTTAATGCTTTTCTATAAAAACCACAAATGTAGCACTTTTTTTTGTATAAAAAGTGTAAATTTTAGCATTTTTTTTTCTTAAATTAAAAGTAAGACAGTTTTAGTGCTTTTCATAAAAATGGCAAATTAAAGCACACACCAATCTTAAAATCGTAAATTTTGAACTTAGGAGTTATGCCATATTGTAAATTGGCTAACATTGTTTCAAATGCTTAGAAAATTAAAAAATTATTCTTATTTCAAAATAAGAATGCAAATAAACTTCTTCACTAAAGCTTTTCTATTCCATTACAGAACTGTTTTTCCCCCCATCAAAGAATGAACATAGCTTCTTTTTAATGACATTATACACAATCTGCCTTTTAATTGGCTGGTTCACATTCTACCATACTTGACATCACCAAGTATTTATTCTATTGGATAAATAAACTTAGAACGTAAACCAGGAAAATAAATCTGTTTTTTGTCTGAATTTTTCTTGAAAATAGTCACTAAAATAAAAAAAAAGCTGCCACTTGCATAAAATTAATTGCTTATTGATCCTCTTTAGCCAATAATATTTGTCACAGTAGTCTTATGTGGAAAGTAATTTTAAAGAGTCACATTAGTCACCTGTGGCAGCCCTGATAATTATTTTGATTTAACAGTTTTATTATTCAACAATTCAAGCTGACTGTAAAGAAGTCAAGCTTGCAATGCCTGTACATCATATACAATTTTACAAAATTTAACTGCACTTTTTCAAGAAAAACTAACAATTTTTCATGAAACTAAATGCACAAGTAAAATTAATCATGCAAAAGCAACTTTTAATTAAAACTAGCAAAACAAATTGTAACTATAACTATATAAGCATAAACAGCAACACATATTTCTTAACTTTTTTTTAATATGCATTCTTCTTAAAATGACATATAGAAGTTAATAACATCTTTTATGAGGATTAAATTCTTTAGAAAAAATGCACAAAATATTCAGATAAAAGCAGCTTCAAACTACTAAAATTAATGCCACTATTACACTGCATTTACATTCATACAAAAGTTCCAATAATAACCCAATCTTTCATTTGTGACTCTAAATTCTAATTGGCAAAATAATATACAAAAAAATTTATATGTATAAAAATCTCAAATAAAATTATGCATAACCATTTTGATCCAATACTATAATTATAATTCATTATTTCACTGTATAATTATTTGAAAATTCCTCTTTCTCTACTGTGTTAATATACTAAAACCTGTATAAGCCATCCACGATGCGTAACTTTAGAGGTTAGTAAGACAGGTGGTTCCTTATTACAGGGAATTTTGTATATGGGGTAAACATTTCATACTGAAACAATATAATTAAGAAATGGCTTCAAAATACAAGTTAATGCCCATATAGATTCCATTTTCATACAACTGAAACTTACAAACATCTAAAATATAATATATAGCAGGGATTGGAAAATATCTTGAAATGTTAAAAGCCAGAAAAAATATCAGCACAATGTATTTTTAAAAGTTTTTATTAGTACTAATAAGATCATACAAAGTGGATAAATATAAAATTTATACCACTTTATACACTGCATTTAAGCCCATTGACAAGTCTCACAGCTTTTATTTTAAATTACCAATGGTTAATGGTTTTATTAAGGTTAAAGTTCTTTAGATCATGTCCATTTAAATTTATCATTAATAAATTTCGCAATCCCAGGAAGGGGACTAATGACGTCATGAACACAAAAATTGTATTGCGGCTATTTTTCACAACAGTGGTTGAAACTATACAAAGTCTCGCGATCATTAAGCCGTAAATAATTCTTTTTATGCATGATTATCTTAAATTTTGTCCTATGCTACCATGTTAAAAAAATATAAAATTTCGAATTAACTTCAAAGTTTATGCTTGAATTTAAAAAAATTCTATCTAATTCTAGATTTTTCGATAACAAATTCGGATATAAAGTTTCACCAAAATCCTTAAATATGGACATCACTCCTAAAATAGTCACAACGTGTTCAGGTCCTAAAGCATATATTGGCATTAAAATCTCGAATTTGAAAATTTTCATAAAAACAATACTTTTTCTATACTATGTTATATAGTATGATAAAGTAAAAAAATTTTCACAATTAAACGTGATATACAATACTGAGGATCGCCTATAAATGCAGTTTAGCCGCAAAATAGCCCTTCATTTCATTAATAATCTGTTTGGAAAACAACTTTTATGTATACAACTCGTAAGAATTATAAAAATTTTAGTGGATACAAACAGAATGCATGAGTGGAAGATATTTTCACAATTAAACGAGATATATTGAGAATCGCGTACAATTGCCGTTTTTCATGATATACTGCTACAAAGAAATCCCTTTCATGAGTAATATGTTTGAAAAATAGTTTTTGTATATTATACGATAATAATCATTGGTCATCTCCCTTGTGAAGCAGAAGCAATCGCCGTATGCGAGGGCCAATTTCGCGGACAGATTTACAATCGCAGGGAAACAGTTTCCAGATGTAAGATCAGAAAAACTCCCATCTCAAAATTCGTGAGATTTTGGACGTTCGTGACCGATTTTATAACTTTTTCTGGACTTTTGTGCCCTGTGGGTACTCTGCTTAAGGAAGAGAAAATTTGAAATTTGGAAGGAAAATATTTTCGCCCGTAGAAAGAAGAAAATTCTCGGTCAATAAATGAGAAAAAAATGGAAATACTCGGGAAAATAAAAACCAACACAAAAGTGGAAATTCGCAGATCCTTGAAAGAATCTCATACCTGCAATTAAAATGAGAAATCATGGCCGTCAGCTACAATTTTTTTGGTCGCTATGGCGACCTGGCACCCGATATTTTTCAAACCCTGATATATAGAGTCCTAATTATATGCAAATGCACATGTTAGTCATTTTTTGTGTTAGTGCATATTTTTCAACAAAAATTGCATAAAATAAATATTGCCCGATAATGTCTTTGAATGTCGAAAAAACATTTCCAGCTATAAAAATAATTTTAGATGAAAAGGGACAAAATTTTACTCTTTTAGAAACATTTAGAAAAATAGAAAATGATGTTTTGTCCTTATCTATTATTAAACAACTAATAATGTCACAAAATTGATATTTTTTCATTTGGTTTAACTTATGCTATTATATGTGTATATTATAACCAAATGGGAAAAAAAAAAAAAAAAAAAAAGAATGGATGAAATTTTTAGTGTATAATTTAGGATTTTAGTACATAGTTTAGCAACTATTTTGTGCATATAATTTGGTCTTTAAAATTAATTTGCATCATATACAGAAAACTGATTTACAAATTGCCACTTTTGTGGATAATATAAAATTATATTTCACACTAGTTTTGATACAAAAAAGTCCAAAAACATTCACACTGTAAAGAGAAAGATTTAAGCAGAAAACATTGACTTCTTTTAAAAGTATTCAAATTATGATGTTAAAAGTTATATTTTTCTTATTATATGTAGTTTTCATGCCAATGTGGCATAGACACAGACATTGGGGTTCCATTTTTTTTTCAATTAATTCTATTTACAAGAAATTCCTCTAAATCTAATTTGGTTACATAATGACAGCAGGTATGAATAACAGTTGATTTAAGTTATGCTATTATAGATGTGTATATTATAACTAAATGGCAATAAAAAAAAAAAAAAAGAATACATAAAATGTTTAGTATATAATTTAATGTACCATTTAGTTTAGCAGGGGCCTTTACACCAGGTAAAACATTTTCGTTCACTTTTTTTTCTTATATATTTTTTCTAAAGTGAATTATGGTACTCTACAGAAATTCAAATACTACTAGCTGAATGTCCATTAGAAATCAATGGTGTCACAATTATCAGACTCCAAACTGAAATCCATTTCTATATATTCAATTGTAATTAGTAAATAAATTTTATTTTGTTAAATTGATAAAATTATGGAATGTCTCGTCAGCTTTATCAAACCATCAAACTTTCACTGAATTTCAAGTTACTATTGTACTTCTTTGCATAGCATGTCTCCTTTTAGGCTCTATAAGATAACAGTTGATATGCTAAAAAAAATCTACTGCCTTCTATTCTGAAACCATTTTTATTATTAATATTATTATTAAAGAAATAGCATACTATTTTGAAACTTTATTGGTACACTCTTTTTTACTTCCAGGTCACTTAATAGTTAAATCATGGTTAAATGGCAGTGAGAAAAGGGGTATCATGTAATCAATTTTCCAATGAATTTCATTAAAAAACCTTAAAACTGGTTCAGTTAAATAAAAGAAATTGATAATTTTGAATTAATCTACTAAAATTTACATTGGTCTAAATTTTATGCTGGACTAAAATTAAAACATAATTCATAAGATAACTCGCTAAATTAATACATTTAAGATAAAACATATTCAATTTTCCATGTATCAACTGTCAATTGAGATATGGGATCAATATTGGAACATTTGCACTGATGCTATTAACAAATGGCATGGCACACTTAATTAAACAATTTGGATTACTTTTGCAGCTGAATGAATAGTAAACACTAAAACAGAAAAATGTGCTTTTAGCACATCTGAAGATTCTGTATTTGATGGGTATTGTTCTAAATTAGCAAATTCATCAATTAAACCAGGAAATATTCCAGTACTGGATAAATAAATTTCACTGGGTGACATAACAATATGTTTTTTAAAAATATTTCGGGGCAAACCATTTGGATCTAAAAATGCTCGTTCAAGAAGAAGGAGTTGATCATTAATGCGACGTACTGTCATAGGATCTGACAAATCAACAGTTTCTTGAGCAGAATGAAATTTCATTGCTGCATCAGAAAAGTTTCGGATAGCCATTTCCAAATGAGATATATCAATACCATGCTCATTCATACTTTGTTTAAATTTTACTTCCAAGTTGATGTAGAAATCTTGAAGAATCTGTGCATAGTCAAATAAATTAAATGGCAAAAATAAGGAATCTGACAAATCACGCAGTAATTCGCCTAAAATTTTTGTCACAGCAGCATGATATTTAAAAGATGGATCAATGAAATTTTTTACAAAATTAAAGTTATCAAATTCAGTATGATGCAATGGATAGGATGAACTAAACATGGTAGAATCATGAACGTATGACACATCAACAGCAGGGATACCAGCACCAACAAAAAAAGGAGCGTAATTCCCTCTCATATCCATTTCTCTTATTTTCGGACGAACTAATTGCATGGCATTTTTTATGTAGCTATCTAATAAACTAGAAGCATTTCGCTGTGGAACTTTTGTTTCCATTTCATCATAATCTTCAACAGAAACATGTTTTGAATACTTCGGGTATAGCAAATTTGATATGTTTCGTTTAATAGGAAAAGTTACCAACCAAGAATCAAAAACAGTCTTCAACCCATCCATTTTGTCATGTTCATTAGGATTTGTTACTTCTTTAGTTGCATTAAAAACTGCATTATAGAGAAGAGGCGATGCTACTACTCTAATTGATGCATTACCTGAAACTAATATATCTGCATTTATATAAGCAACTGCTCTACCTTGTATTAACTTCAAGTTTTCTTCTAACCATTCAGTGGATCCAATAAGATTATGTTCTTCGGCACCCCAACTGCAAAACATGATTGTACGACGAGGTCTCCATCCTTCTTTCAACAAACGCCCAAATACTCGTGAAATTTCTAATAAAGCAGCTGTTCCTCCACCACCATCCACTGCTCCATATGCCCATGAATCTCGATGACCACCAATTAATACATACCTAAAAATATTATAACAATTATTTTGCAACATATAAAGAAATATGACAAATTAAATAAAAAAAAATTTCATTGATATTCAAAGTAACTAGAAATTTGTTACATGCAGCTCAAACTGCTACTAAAGTAATAAAACTAAAATAAATGCTGTTCATTAAATGCAGTATACAACAAAAAAAATAATATTATCTATCATTATCGAAGGCAAAAAGCAACCTTCTTCATCAGGACACACAAGAAGAGCAACCTTCATTCATGAGAGCTAGATCAGCAACTGATATTAGAAAAACAAATAAGACTCACTTTCCTTTTTGGTATTTTACCATTCATTTATTTTGATCTTTTGTTCCTTTGGATTTTAATCTCTTTTTTTCTATTCTCGCTATTGGTAACTACCTTTTTTTTGCTTCTGTTATGTTTGCTGAAAACATTAGTTGTCGATCTGACTTTCATGAGTGAAGGTTACGCTCCATGTGTATCTTGATGAAGAATACTGTTTCTTACCTTCGAAAGTGGTTATTACTATGAATTTTTAAGTTGTTGTATGCTGCATTTGACAAAGTTAATTTAGCTGTAGAAATGTGTTACTTGCAAAAATTAGTTATAAAAAACATTGACAATTCCTGAAATTGGGAAAATGATACTAGAACACAATCCTTTTCTTTCGACAAAGACCGGCTAACCTACCCAAACGAATAAGGTATTTGTTTAGACACCTGGAGCAAAGCTACTCAATTTAGACTGGAACACAATGAGAGTGACATTCACAGGAACCTATCCTACTTCCCCTGTAATAAATCTCTTGGAAGGACTTTTGGACCTACAGATTAAAGTACATATACACCACATAGACAGTTTGGGAAGTTAATTCATCAATCAGGCATCATTTTTGCAATTTAAATGACATTTTCGTTAATCTGGTGTGAAATATCGCAAGATTATTCACCAAGTTTGTAGAAATGCAGATTCACAGTGGCCAAGTCGCCATTGGCAATCAAGTTTGCAGTCATGGCGACTTAAATTATTGCAGTAAATCGCTATTTCTGGCGACAAAAATTTCTCCGGAATCCTTTCTATCCCATAATACTGGTGGCCGGCAAATCTGACTGATTAGCTCGCGGACCACAAGCTGAATCTGTAGCTATGAGCGATTGTGCCACACTGAGTGGACAAAGGCCGGCAGCTCCACTCCCATAAACTAATTCAAACTGTCGTATTATCTGATGTTTTTATTGGCATAGTAGGAAGGAGAACAGTGTTATAATAATCTTGCTCTTCTCAAGTAGCATCGTTGGGACAGCGTAATCACGTACTATGTACTTTTAAATTAGCGATAACTCTAAACGTGTGTGTTCCCATATGTACCTGTTGCAAATTCAATTGAATAAAATTTTGTTTTACTGGATTCTTCTGTGGATCTGAAATTTTCCACCTTTTTTGTTTTCCAAGTACTTCCAAGTTTTTTCTTTTTTTTGTCCCAGAAATTTTCTTCTTTCCATGGTCAAAAATCCTGATAAAATCATAAAATCGATCATGAATGTCCCCCAAAATGTCACGAAATTGGAACAAAGCCATGAGTTTTGAGACCAAATTTTCCCCTTTCTTACATCTGAAATCTGTTTCCCCATGATTGCAAAATCGGTGCTCAAAAGCAGCAATTCCCACTGTGTCCAGAGAAAAAAAAACAATGTTTATCTTTCCAACACTTTTACAATCTATTTGTATGGACTAAAATTTTTATAATGATTTCGTTTTATATATATATAAAAAAAAAATTTCAGACATATTAATACAAGAAAGATCAATCATGCATAAAGCATTATGAAACACTTTCCAACTGCAATGCAATTTTATTTACACATCTCGATACATTCAGCTGTAATATTTTTTAAATTATCACAATACTATAATAACTTATTATATTTGAAAGCTTAAAACTTCATCGAAAAAATGAACTTCAAAATGACATCATTGAAATATAAATAGCCTGGCTCTAAAAGCAATATTTCATTCATCACAATACTACAATAATTTATTTTACTTAAAAACTTAAAACCATGGAGGTAAAAGTAATTTAACTCTATGCTTTAAAACTTCATTGAAAAAGTCTGCTATAAAATTGTCTGCTTCTATATGTAAAATCAATGAATGTTTCATTCATATCGGCTATATTGCAGACTCCAAAGCTAAATAATTTTGCAAGAAATTCAGCAATTCTTATACAACTCATCTTACAGCTTGATGTGTTTACATTCTCCATAAGTGAAAAATTAGGCTTCATTGTAGAAATAATCACAGTTTGATGATCATTTAAACTGAAATATATTGTAATTGCGTTGTTTCAGAATATAGATGCACAGAAATTAATGAAAAATAAAGCAGTTTTAGGACGGATACAACACTAAATATAAATTAAAAAGAACTTTAAAAATCACAATTTTGAGACAAGATGAATGCCATATATCATTTTGAAGTGGGTCATGTGATCTTTTCATATCATGGTCACGTGATCGCTTCATATAAGAGGTGTAATTATTATTTTAATTTTTATTTAAAAAACTACTGAATATATTTCGCTGAATTTTTTTTATATATTTTATGGAACAATTTGAATATTACCTAAAATTTTCGAAGCAATTTGTGAATTTTAAATCTGCTTAAAACATGTTTGAAAAATTAGGTCCCATAGGACTCAATGTATTTCATTTTTTCAACCCGGGTTCAATCCAAAATTAATTGGGTGATATTATTCATTTATATTCCCATATGTCCCACAGACTATCTGAACAACATACTAAAATTTCATTTTGATAAAGTCATTTTTATGGCAGTTATCGTGCGAACGGACAGACAGATAGAATGAACAAAGTCATAAACACTTTAACTATGTTGTAAAGTGTTAAAAATAAAGTGTTCTTTTGAAGAACTATTTTCATTAATAAACATCGCGAAAAACTGCATTTGTACGCGTTCCTCAGGATATGTCGTCTAATGAGAAAAATATTTTCCAACTTTGCAATCTGTTTGCATAGACTACAATTTCTTAAATTATTTCAAATTTTATACGGAAAAATTATTTTTCAAATGTATTAAAGAAATGAAGAAATATTTTGCAGCAGAATCGAGAAAAACGACATCTGTATTGATTCTCTACGTTTTGTTTAATTTTGAAAATATTTTCAACTAATATTTATTCACTTTATAGTAGTGTGGCGATTGGGACTAGAACCCGAATTTGATCCCGAACCAGGGATCCTTTGCTGACAAGACAGACATTTTAATCACTGAGCAAAAGCTAGCTTCGGCTCCGTTCTTATAATTCGGGTACAGGTTCCAAGCATCTTTGATCAGACGTCTTTGCTGCCGCACACTCCCTCACCTGATGAAGGCCCCGGTCTAATTTCAGTGAGGAGGGGGGCCGCTGAGAAAACTCCCGCGTGTTCCCCCGAAATGCAGTTGAGGGGCTGAAGGCCGGAAGTCGTGTTGCCTCAGGCATAATGTCTGTCGTGGTCAACCAGGAAGGGGGTGGCAAGGCCTCTGACTCCGTGTGGTGCTGCCATCTCGTGTTGAGAGGTGAAAACGTTGGAGAGGAAGGTTTTTTCGTGCTCGTATGTCCAGGGTAACCTCTGTAGCGATTGAGCGTCGCCAGGTCCCGAACCAGGGACCTAGTGCTTACAAGACCGACATTATAATCACTGAGCAAAAGCCAGCTTCGGCTCTGTTCTTATAATTCGGGTACAGGTTCCAAGCATCTTTGATCAGATGTCTTTGCTGCCGCAGTAGGATTTACACTTTTATGTCTGCATATATGAACATTTCATAAATCCACATATTTCAGGTACCTGTGTATGATATATTATAAATGTTTTAAGCTATTATTAATTTGAATCAAGTATTATGAAAGAATTAGTTTTAAATTAAAAAAATGTAGCTGAAATTTAAATAAACCAGTCTATTTATGAAACTCATTTCATTGTTTTAAATAAGTCACTTTGGGTTTCTTTTTCAAAGAAAAAAGTCACTATTTCAACAATTATTAAGGATGCTGCTGTTGAGGAACCCTGCTAAAAGAATCCTATCCAATCCATCTCCATACTATTCTGCCTTATAGTACCTGAATCACCAAATTTTTGTTTTTAATATTCAAGTGAAATAGCTTGTTTAGAAGAAATAACATTCTTTTCGTACAAGTCCAAGATATTTTGTATCTGAAGGCACTTGCATTGCAGAATCAAATTGAATTTAAGTCATGGGAAATATCAGCTAGAAAACACAGAACCTCTTAGTATCCTTGTTATATTTTTTTAAAAAGTTATTCTTCCTAATATTTTTATGGTATTGTGTCAAAGAAATCTTTTATAAATCCTTTATTTATCAAAAATTGCGATATTTGTGTTTTTTATGTGTTTCTCAGTCATGGCAACCCTATTGAATCTTTATTTTTTATTATTAATATGTTGTGTTGCTCTGTGACTGTCATATTTTAAATAATCATCATTTTCTAATTACTAGCTTCATTTTGAAAACACACTAATTTTTATAAGCAGCTGTTTTATGGCTCTAGTGAATGGAATTGAATGAATTTAAATCAATTTTTGTAATTTAAATTTATCTATTTTTTTTATACCATTATGATTTCTTTAAATAGGGTGTCTCTGGCCTACTGCCCATGAAACATAACAATATAAGAGTATATAACTACATAATTTTAAGTACTTTCAATCCATGAACTTACCTCAACAGCCAGGTGTATAACATACCATTATAAACACCTGTCGCCATTGAAAATTTTTTGGCCACTAAAAATTTTGTTCTTAGTGGCCACTATTAAAAAATCTGAAGCTGAATCTTCACAAGTTTGCCATATGTATCGCCAAGTATTACAGACAAATGGACAGAAAAGCATTTTTTATATACTAGATGGTATGCCCATCATACGAAGAAATTCAAAGTTTACAAAACATTGCCTTCCATTTGGCAACATTTTTGTCACTTTGGAGCAAAATTTAAAAAGTCACCAAGTTGGTAACATCACACTAAATTTTTGACCAAGCGTTAAGGATGAATGGACAGAGAAATGGGTTATTCTTATAGTCGATTCTTATGTTCTTTTCAAGATATTGAATCTTCATCAATTAGTCATCATTTTCATTGGTTTAATGTCTAATTGTTATCAATTTGGTGACATTTTTGTCAATTTGGCAACATTTAAAAAGAGTTGCCGATATTTCTGCCAAATTCGTCACTAAAATTTCATCAAGAGTTATGGGCAAAGAAATAAGTTATTCTTATAGTAAATGACTATTGGCATCTAAATACAAAACTATTACCCAAAGTTTCTTCTCTAAAGTATGGAACTAGCTAGATCTACGAGAATGATGTTCAAATTTATCGCATAATATTACATATGAAAGTGAACATATTTTTACACAATAGTTAATATATTTTTTTAATTAATGTGATGTTTTGATAAATTTATTTGAAAAATATGCAATATCTCAAGAAAGGTTCATACTAGCATTTTAATTTTGCGTCAATCATTTTGTAATGAAAAATTGCATAAGAAATGAATATTTACATAACTGATAACCAGGGCTCGAAAAATATGGTCGCCCAGTCACATCCAACTTTTTACTCTGGCGAACTGAAATGTAAAAGCGAGTGACTTCTTTTTTTCATTTTTCCTGCACAGAAAAAAAATGCACTAAGGGAAATCAAGTGCGCTCATCGCTGCCATTCACCTTACGATCTTCCTTAAATTTCGAAAATGAACACAAGGAATGTGCGGGAGAGCGAATGAAAAGCAAGGATGAAACTGTTTCGCGAATCCCCGGTGTTTTTACTGGGAAATCCGCATCTCCCGAAAGCTACCCCCAACAACTCCTTTTTTCTGGGAAATTTCTAAGTTGCATCGTTTCTCCCGAAAATTTATAAGGGGCTGCATCCGGAACGGGTGCAACGCATCATTCTATTGTCCACTAGTTACGTGTTGGAAAACGTAATCATTTGATCGCGAGTCGCTAATTTTCCCGGAAGAAGTTCAAAAATAAAACTTCCTTTTTCTTTAACTTAGCTTCGTTTACGGGAACAACTCACGAAGTTCTTCCAGTAAATATCTGCATGCGGATTGGAAGTTCGACATATGCACTGGCTCATTTGCCTACTATATGAATTGGACCTTGGACTTCGCTCGGGTAGATACTAATCTCCTGGCATAAATATTGGATTCATATACGATAAACTCATATTGGATTAATATATGATATAAGATGATACATATTGTGTGTACGCGGGATTCGCATTAGATCATATGCATTGTATATGAGACATGCATTGTGCGGTCGCATTGAGCTATGGTTTTAACTAGCTGTTAAATTAAATAGTAGATAGAATATGGCTGATCCTAGTAATGGACGAGAAGTAGAAATATTAGCTTAGATTAACGTTCTAGTATCGAGTTGATAGTCATAATGCAAAACAAAATATTCTACAGTGTTTAGTGGAAGGTGGCTAATAATGTATGAGTTAGTACATATTAGTGTTTAGTGCTGTTTATTGACTGATTTTCTTTAAGACAGTTAACAACTGAAGATGGCCTTAAGTAAAAGGGCAAATCCTGGAGTTAAATTAAAGTGAAACAGCAGTGTCATCTGATGGATACCGGTGATTATATCTTTAGACTTTGTTATAAAGTGTGTTTTTAGACTGTGCTTAAAGAATGTTTTATTTAGTCAAATCAACAGATGACACTTAAAGATTTCTAAAAGTGTGACTTTCAGAAGGTGGAAAAAGAACGACATAGTAACTGAATCAAGTGTGTCTAAACAATCCAATATGGACTTCCTATGTGTGCTTAAACTCCAAATTATGTATATATGTTCTAGCTGTTATGTTCATACAGCAACTGCTTTGATGTACTTTTGGCAAGATACCTACGTATTTCAATAAAACATAGTCTTTGTTTTTGAGACATGACTTGATCTTTTATTTCACCACTGGGCTAGCTCTGCCAATAATAAATTACTCTCTGCTAATTTAAATAGTAGTATATAAATTTATCCAACATTACGGACAAGTTGCAGCTAGGTGTTTCTTAATGATGTTTCTTTTTTCCTGAGTGTATAGAGCAGAGCACACTAGGTACAAGCATTCTGATTTTCCCGAATTTGTTACATTTTTTTTCTGCACATTGTTCTGGGACTTCGATTTTCGGTAAAAGATATTCCAACTTTTTCGCTAAAAACATTATGATATCTCCAAAGAAATCTTAACTGCTTTGGCCAAGTTCTTCAAGAATGATGTTCCTCACAGGATTCACGCTATTGTGTGTAATTAATAAACATTTATTGGGAAAGATAAGAAAAGTGCATTTGCAAGATGAAAATATAATCCTCTAAAATTTTGTTACCAAATATAGAAAGAGCATTTTTTAACGATTCGTGAAATTAATGCGAGCTAACTTTTGCAGAAATGTGAAGAAAATTATTATAACAGACAAAAAGTCATTTTATGCCTTTATGATTGACCTCTTTAAATACTTAACTTAAGCAATAAACTTGTCATTTTCTCGGAAAACCCAATTTTTTCATCTCCCAGAAAATATACAAATTCTTTAAAGGACTTTGATGGAATTCCAAAGACATTTTTTTCAATGAAATCCTTGGGATGAAAATGACTACTTTAGACCAAAAATTGGCCCTAGCAAAAAAATCCATTGGAGCATATTCATGGGTTTACGTGTTTCATTTATTAGTTAGTAATTTAACAGTTTAGTAATATCACAGACATTTTTTATTTAAACACGATCACCGGTATATTTTGTTTTATTTTAAATATTTTCCATTTTTTCAATCTGTTTGCCTCCACTGATATTTTTACATTTATTGTGCTTTTTATGCTGGAATATTACCTTTTAAACATATTGTAAATGAAATTGAGATATATGTTTAAGGTAATGAAGTTAAAACATTTTTAATTTTTTTAAGCATTTAGTATTATATTAGAAATACATTTGAAGAGCATAAATTAGAATTTGATATATTTGCACTCAAAGTTGAATATTTAATTTCAATCAAAAATGAACATCCTTCTAATTTTAATGCTACTAAAAGTACTTAAAAAAAATATTTTTAGTTCAAAATATTTTGAATAACATTAGCTTGGTGCAAATATAGACTATTCTGACGATTGTCTGACGATCAGTAATTATTAGGGCAAGATCAGTAATTTAGTAACATAAAATTAAAAAAGAATGCTTTATTATTAAAAATATTAATATAATAATTTAAAAAATTAATATTATTATATATTTTATATTAATTTTTATTAAAATATTTTAAAAACATAATAATTATTAAAAAAATAATGGTGATATTTTATATTAAATATTGACATACCCACATTCGAATGCCACAACTGGCTGGCTACTAGGTTTGTTGACAATTTTTCAACTCCTACTGATAACTTTATTGAAGGTTCTGAATTTTTAATGATTTTTTTAAATTTCATTTTAAGATTTGGGGGGGGGCTTTCAAACATTTAATACGCTACAGTGTTCATGGATTGGAATTTTTGTACCAAATTGTGTCCAAATTGCTCAATTCATTTGTGAAATATTGTCTCTACAAACATCACCTCAAAACTCATTAATTCGTATCCAAGGATGCTTGAAATGTGCTCTCCCGTCGAAAACTTGAATTCTTGACCCAATTACAATACTTCCTTATACATTATACTATGTATATATGGAAAGTAAAAAATGATTAAAATTAAAAAAACAATAAAAGTAGATGAATAGAAAATGCTAGAGTATTTAGAAAGAGAAAAAATAGAAATAATGCATGTCAAATTCCATTTTTATAAACAAGGTGATCAACTACCCATTGAAAATCAATGCTGTCACAATAAACATATTCTGAATGTTTTATATACAGTATAATTGGAAGAATTTAAATGTTTCTTATTTTGTTGGTAAATGATTAGAATTATGGAATGTCTCTTCAGCTTCATCAAACTAACACACTTGTGCTAAATTTCAAGTTTCTATCTGAACTGCCTTCATAATTATTGACCTGTGAGCCTAATTCCATATCTCTACCCAGGATTGGCAATTTCCCGGGAAAAATATTCCTGTGGCAAAAACTGGTTTTTACCGTGGTATTTACCGGGGCTGGGGAAAACGTTGTCAGCCCTGTCTCTACCTAATTTAACTCTATCTCTAAACTTTTATGCCAGTTTTCATTAAAATTCTAGTCAGTGGGTTTCATTTTTTAAAATAACTGGATGGATTGGCATGGATTCAGAAAATCCCTGCAGTTATATAGATAGAACTGCAAGGACCTTTTGAATCAGTCATATTGCAGTACGTCGCTAAATAGAAGGTTGCTGTAAGATGACTCTACTGTGTTAAACTTTGAAATGTGTGTAATTGTGTATAGTAATGTGTATGTAAAACATGATGGATTTTTATATGATGAATGTAAACCAAAGCATATTTAAATAAATTAAGTCCAAATTTGTACAAAAATTGCAAACCATTTTAACAATGATTGAATTACAATTTACCAAAGGTAAAGCAATATGAATATTAAATAACAAACCTGTCAGGTTCAGTTTTCCCACGAATGGTTCCAACAACATTATAAATGGTCTTGTTTACTAACTTATTATAAATTTGCATTGATATTTTCCATGATGGATTCTTAAAATCTGGACCTAGCTTATATGTAAAGTTGAAGCCACCTTGCCATTCTTTGGGAGCCTCCATACCATCTAAGGAAGCTAAAAGTTGATATGCATCTCCAAAACCAATAGGTTGAACAATAATATGTGGTAACAAAGCTGAAGATAGTAATAAACGATTAGCATCATGTCTAGCAGGATAACCAGGAGTTAAGGGGTCACCAGCACCATTCCAAAGAACAGAATCGGTGCGTGCAACATCTGGAGGAAGCCACCAACTTTTAGGATATGCATCAGATTTTAAGATTGGTGGATTGTAATTTTCTGGATCAGGATATAAAATTAAGCCTGCTGCTTTCACTTGTTGCGCATTCCAAACGATTTCATCTGCAGGCAATTTCCAGTGTCTGGCAATAAAAATTTTATTTTCCAGTGAAATACCATTATTTATTAAATATTGAAAGTCTGAAGTTTGTCCATAATTAACGTAAACAAGATTACCAGAAATATTACCTGGCAAAGAGTAGGGACTGAAAGGTTGATTTAGATGTTTTTTACGAGGTGCCTGTATCGCCATTTGAACAACATCTTGTTTATCAACAAGCTTTATCATATTCATTCTTTCTTTGTCTGGATAACTAAGCAAAACATCATATTCAACTATTTCAGCAGTATCCAAACCATGATTTATCCATTTTTTCTTAATATCTTTAGCAAAATAACGATCGGTTGGGCTTCCAGCTGTATGTGGCTCAAAACTAAACTCTTTGATAAAGTTTTCTACTTCTTCACTGCTGACCATTTGAGAAATCTTTCGCCTGACATATGGATTAGCTTCTTGAACAGAGTGCAAAGCAACTGCTAAAGTTGGCACACATTCACTATGTTCAGAATGAGCAAAGTAACCGACAATCAGACCAACAAGTGCACAAATTAAGCCAATGCCAATACCACCAACAACAAGATTTCTATTAGAAACTACACGAATATCTTCCGTAGTCCTTTGATAAATTTCATCGTCTCCTCCTTCTTGATCTCCCCAAGTGACTTGTCCTGCTTCCATACCGTCTTCGTTACGATATGGTCTATACTGAGCTGACATCTTCATCCCGCTAAAATCATAAATAAATAATACTGTTTGCTAATAAAACTGTCAATCATCCCTAAGCGTGACGATCCTCCAGATTTATCGAACGATAGCGAAATAGACAGTACGTATACACAAAGTGCGATACGTAGTTTACTGAACGTATTATACAATATTTTAATTAAAAATATCCATTTACAATATTTTTTTTAACATCATCTTTCAAGAACGCATCATTGGAGTAAAGTTGAGGTGATAATAACAGTCACAGAATACGGTATTTAGATCTACCGCTATGATCAATTAATAATAACAAATGTTTCATGCAATAATAAGATTTATTTTCAAAAGACTGTTTGTATACAACTTCTTACAAATTATTTTAATACAATTATTGTGAGGCCGAAATATATATTTAGGTTAGTATTCAGGTGCCGGCGCAGCGCAAATAACTGACTTGGCATAGCGGTAAAAGTATTCAGGTATAACGCTCGGAGCAAATCCTTCGGACAGCATCGAAAATCTACACCAACTTTTGAGGCTTCGCAAACCAAATTGCAGTCTGGGATCGTTTCAAGGATGTGATAAATAACAAAATACTTTTGAATTATTTTATCTTTATTTACTACAGATATAGCTTATAAAAACATCCGTAAGGAAAATACAATGTACTTGTACTTTGTAGATTTTCATATTTAATTTAGTATCTCGAAAATTAATGGGTTACTTGAGGAACGGCCGGAAGCTTTCACAAACTGTGTGTATTGGTTCGCTGTGGTTCTGTCACAAGGATTTGCGACAGGAATTTGCTCGGAGCGTTACAACTGAATACCCTTTCCGTCTGCGCGGACTACTGGCCATAATCGTGACCGAGTGTATTTATTTATTTGTTTACATAAATCACACGTTATATGTTTGTTAATGAAAACTAATTGATCGTATGGATGGAAGGTGGTTGCTCGCTGCGGCGTCTGCTCTTTTTGGTTTTCGTAGTGCGTGTTGGTGTCCTTTAGTAGGTGCTTGTGGTTTGTGTTTGTGTAACTCAAGTGTAGTTTTCCCCCTAAGGTGAAGGGGTTGTTGGCTTGTGTGCCTGGTTTCTTTCTTTTTTGCTTTTTCGGTTTTCCTTGCGTCGAGCGTACGCAAGGGCGGCATCTCGGGTGCCTACGTGGCTCGGAGGACTGCTTCGACTACGTCTTCAGACTATTTTCAAGAGTGGCGAAGGCAGTGGAGGCTACCCATACGGGTAGCGTTTCTTTTCCTGGGGTAAGCTCTTCTTTTAGTACGAATACAACGAATTTGAATGAAAAAATGAACATGTATGATCCTCTCCTATACACAAACCAAGCCTCTCAAACTGAACAGCTCTCGTCAGCTGTCAAGCATGGTGTTCAGGCCATATCTCTAGTCATAGAAGCTATCGACGGAGCGATACCCAGATCTCATCCTAAACAACTAAAAACTAATCTCATGGCCGTACTCGGAGCCACTGATGTATTGTCCCAAATGCAACTCACTCGAACCAACAAACTTCTTGTGCAAACCACTCAGTTGGAAGCAGCTAACAAACTGTTGGAAATGAAATCCCTGCTATCTGTCCCAACAAAAACATCGTTACAATTTGACTGCATCACATCCCGTTTTTTATTGTTTAACATAAGCATGGAGGTCACGTGTTCGGACATAGCAGAAGAACTCGCGGAAGGGGGATTTGAAGTGAAAGAAGTCCGTCGGTTCTCAAAATTTTCAGGGGGAGTCCGCCAGCCCACTTCGACAGTTTTGGTAACCATCCTAGGAACCCAGTTACCAGATGCGGTCACCCTATGGTTCGAAATTCATAGAGTCTCGCTCTTCATAGACCGGCCCCGCCAATGCACTAGGTGCTATAAGTTTAACCACAACACTAAAATGTGTCGCGGCCCTCAGTTATGCCTCAATTGCGGAGGCGAACATGAACCGGGGTCATGCAATGCAGAAGCTATACAATGCCCAAACTGCAAAGGGGTCCATAAAGGCAATGATAAGAACTGTCCATCCTATTTAGCAGAGGACGCGTTTCTGCGGTTCAAATGTAGAAATCGGCTTTCTCTACAAGAAGCTCGAAACCGATATAAAGACAAGGAAACGAGATCCGGATCAGGAACGTATGCAGGTGCAGTTAAAGAGACCCCGGCTGGGCATGTTGGCCCGACCAACCTTATCTCTCAACAAGACCTCAAACCTTTTCTTCAAGCACTTAAAGTAGAAATGCTCAACATTCTAAAGGAAGAGGTCAGCGCCAAAATCGAAACAGAAATAAGGGCCCAAATGAATATTATTAGGCAAGAAAGCAAGAATATATTAGAGAAAGTCGTTAAAGAAACTGAGGACAAAATGGACAAGAGGATATCCAATGTTATAAAAACTCTCTATAGCAAATTGAACCAAATGAGTTCGAAACGGGTTCAATCTCCGTCTCCAAAGCGGAAAGACAAAACGGGAAAGAAAAAATTAAATCGGGAAAAATCAAAGGACGATGACGAGAATGCGATGATGGAATTAGAAAGTGAGCCTACTGTTGATAACATGCAATTTGCCTTAAGCCCTGCGGACGCGGTGAAGTCCAGGGGTAGAGAGAGACAAGCGGACGTTCCGTAGCGGGGCTTGGGCCTCGCTACGGGGGGGGTTTCGGGTTTTGTGTGCTGTTGGGGTTTTTTTTTTTTCGTTTTTCGCGTGCTGCTGTCGTTTTTTTTTGTTTTTGTTATGGGTTTTTCGGTTGTTCAGTGGAATTGTCGAGGTCTTCGTGATAAGCGCCCCTGGCTTGTTGATCGGTTTTTCAGTTCGGCTGATGTGTTGGTCTTTCAGGAAACTTTTCTTTCGAGGGCGGTTCCTTTCTCCCTTCCCCACCGGGTCGTCTACCGTGCTGACCGCCCTTCTGGGAGGGGCGGCGGGGTTGCGATTTGTGTGAATGATCAGATCCCGTCCTCGCTCATTGCTATTCCAGAAGACTCCTCCCACGGTACTGAGGTGATTGGGATCAAGCTTCGGTTGGGGCAGACTTCAACCCTGTCGATCATTAATATTTACTCCCCTAGGGGCTGTTTCGAGGGAGCCTGGTTGGAAAATCTCCTGGCTTCTATCAGCAAACCTTTCCTTGTCCTGGGTGATTTTAACTCCCAGCACAGATGCTGGGGCTCCGACCGGACTTCTCCCGGCGCTGAGATAGTGGCCAATTGGATCATGGGACAAAGCATCAACCTCCTCAACGACAATGCCCCTACTCATATCTCCTGGAATGGGAATACGTCCCTTATCGATCTCTCCATCTGCTCGTCCGATATTGCACTGCAGTCTAGCGCTAATGTACACGCCGACTGCTTCTCCTCGGACCACTTTCCTATCAAAGTACAGATTAATCTGCGGATCCCTTTTAACATTCGGCAAGAAATTCGAAAAAGGTATAACTGGGGTAAAGTTCATCTGCTGCTGAATAAGTCGCTCAGAATGTCCGGAGAAGGGAGTATCTCGTACGAACATTTCCTGAGTGTTTGTGGCTCGGCTATGGCGGACAGCGCCCGGTGGCAGGCCCTTAACGTACGCTCTGGGGCCCCCTGGTGGAATAGCGAATGCAGCTTTCTTTTGGGGCAAAAGAGACGGTTCTTGCGGTTGGCTAGGACCACCCTCCGGCGAGATTTCTGGATATCTTACCGTCACGTTTCTGGCAAGCTTCGAAAAGCCACTCGAACAGCCTCGCGGATCTATTGGCAGAAGGTGTGCCAAGAGGCTTCCCAGTCCGGTTTCATCTATAAAATCTTGAAAGCGCTCAATAAAAGGAGTGATCCTCCTTCTACCTCTCACTGGATCCTCAAGATCGATGGACAAGACACCTCGTCACCTCAGTCCCAGGCCAATGCTTTTGCTGAATGGTATGGCCGCACCGAACCGCTGGAAGGGATCCCCTTAGACTTCAGCGACGACGAGAACCAGGTCTTCAACGCGCCTTTTGAGCTCAAAGAACTTAGAAGATCTCTTTCCAACACGTCCCAGGGGTCTGTCGGGCTTGATGGGATTCACATCAAGACCCTTCGGGGATTAACCACGGAAAACCAGCTGATTTTGCTTAACCTCCTAAACAAAAGCTGGACCACAGGTGACATTCCTGAATCCTGGAAAAACTCTGTCCTCGTCCCCATCTTGAAGAGAGGGAAAGACAGGCAAGCTGTTGAAGCGTATCGTCCGATCGCTTTAACCTCTGTGGTAGCGAAAGTCATGGAGAGAATGATCCTTTCCCGTATGACCCACAGGATTTTCACGAAGGACATCTTCCACGAAAATCACCATGGGTTTCTCCCCTTTCGCGATTGCTCAACTTCCCTGACAAAGATCCACGAAGACATTATGGCTGCAAGAACAGCGAAAAAATATATAATCCTTGTCTCTCTTGACATTAAAGCCGCCTACGACTCTGTTTGGAGGGACGGGCTCTTGGCCAAACTGCTAGACGCAGGTTTCACGGGAAGGATAGCAAAATGGATTTTCGAATTTGTTTCCCACCGATACTTTCAGGTCCGGTGGAGAGGATGCCTCTCTCGAAAGACACCTAGCCATTGCGGAATTCCTCAGGGCTCAGTCCTTTCTCCGTTTCTCTATACAATCTACATGCGAGACATATTCGAGACTGCGGTATCCAATACCGAAATTGTCGTTTATGCGGATGACATCTTTGTTCTGGCCCAAGGGATCGAATGGGCAGAGGTCAAAAGGAATATCCAGTCGACGTTGACCAATATAGGACAATGGTGCAGCTACTGGAAGTTAACCATCGACCCTGCGAAGTGCTCAGCGATTAATTTCTCAAAGAAAAAAAGCTTGCCCCAGTTTAACGTCGGTATGTGTGGCCGAACGATACCTTGGGTCACCACGGTCCGGATCTTGGGCCTCCACTTTTCCCAGAATTTGACCTGGAAGAAGCATTTCGAAGAACTTCGCATGCGTGGCTTTCGAAAGCTTAACGTTATAAAGTACATCGCCCACTCGCAAAGGGGGACTACCACGGGTCACCTTCTTCGTATAGTGAATGGGGTCGTTAGATCCATGTTGGACTACGGGAGTATCATCCATTCCAACGCCTGTGTCACGGACAAAAAGAGAATTGAGGTGCTCTACAACGCGGCCTTAAGAGTAGCCACCGGGCTCCCCAAGTGGACACCGCTTCCTGTACTCCGCAGAGAAACTGGGACATGGGAGTTGTCTCGCTGGCACGAGTGCCTCAAGCACAGGTTTATCATTAGGCACAAAGCGCTAGGACGTTTCTCTCCGCTCAACCGCACCCTGGATGGTTCCTCGCTGAGCACCCTGAATCTACCTGCTCAGACGTGGGAGGAAATTCGTCTGGACTTTGACTTTCGTGAAGCAGACCTGATTCAATGGACACCCCCTCCGAATAGGTGGTCCTGCCCGGGACTTACCATCCACACCAATGATCTTGGGTTTCAAGACACTAAGCTACCGGACTCTATAATCTGCGCGCAATTCATGGAGCATTGGGAGACATGGAGAAACCATACCTGCCTAGCGTCGGACGCCTCTAAATCGCTAACATCTACTAGCATTGCAGTCTGGAACGCCTCAGCTAACCGCGGGTGCTCAAAGTCTGTCCCTCATCTGAACTCTATCTTTACTGCGGAAGCCCTGGCTATTAGTCTCGCCATCTCTGAACCTATGACAGAAGAGCAGCAACTTGTAATCTTATCAGATAGCCTGTCTGTTCTTAAGGCTCTCAGAAAAGTGGACAAAAAGTCTCCGAACGTGATTCTTTTTCTCAGAAAGAGACTGGAAGAAACCCTCCAGAAGGTCCGAACCATCAAATTGGTATGGGTGCCTGGACATAAAGGCATTGGCCCAAACGAAGAAGCTGATCGGCTCGCCAAAGCTCACTCGGACAACTTAAACTCCATATTGTGGATTTCCCCGGAGGACTTGGCTGCCGCGCTCAAGCGGAAGGGAGCCATTGCGGAAGATCGCGCCTGGACCACTAGCAAGTATTTTTCTAACTTTGGCCACATCGAGGCCCGCTGTTGGTACTTCAAGAACTACCCTATATCTCGTTGCGGAGAAACCCTGCTGGCTCGGCTGCGGACAAGGACCCTTCTGACCAACGCGGTGCTTTATCGGGTGAACCTGGTCTCCTCCCCCCTCTGCACCACCTGTCAAGTTGCTGATACTGTCGACCACCTTCTGTTGGAGTGCAGAAAGTTCAAACTCCAACGGGAAAGTTTGTTCCATGCCCTGGGGATCGGCCCCTCTACCCCCTTTTCCTTCGCTTCCCTGTGTGATTTTTCGTCCAACGGTTTCTACCGGGCGTCCTGTCTTGCCTCTTTCCTCATTGGTTGCTTGCGGTGAATTGGGGTCTAAAGTTTTTCTTTTGGCTTTCCGTTGGCAACGGTTCCCCCCCCTGCTTTCTGATTTTGTGTCGGTTGTGCTACGGTTTTATACTTTTCTGTCGTGTTGTTTTTGCATATTCGGGCTGTGACGCGCTGTGTTTGGTGCTTCGAATTCGAAGATGCTAATTTTGTGTGTTTAGTTTCTTGCTGCCAGGGCGGCATGTTGCGTTTTTAGTTGCGGAGCGCAAAACCGTTCTTGCGAACGTTGTTATATGCTCCAGGAGCCCAAAGCGGGCGACCACCACTACCACCACCACCACCTTGATCGTATAAAGGCTGTATTTAGATTTAAAACTTATATTAAGCGCAAGTATTTTGTGTTCCAAGAGTAAGAGTTTGTTGAAATAATAAATATATTTATTACTATTCATCAGATTTGATTTTTGTGTGTTGATATTATTCCTTTTCAAATTTTATATTGTCAATTTGTGGATTCGATTCATATCATATAATGAAAGCTCTTTTATAAGGTATTAGCTTATTAAATAAGCAAAGAGCTGTTTCAACCATGTTCCCTTAGTAACGAGCCTTAGCAACGCGGGTAGACATACAATCCATAGTTCGCCCATTGGTATACACGTTGTACGTTGAGCTAAGAATATTTATTTAAAGAATTAAGTAATATTTATGCAACAACTTGCTATATTTGATAAGCTACAACACTATAATCGTGCAATTTAAGTAACAAAATGGTTGTAGATCTAATATTAAAGCACATTAAAACATTTCAATATGTTTGTAAAAGAATTACCATACTTGAATTCAAAATAATTAAACAGAACTCATATACATGAAAGATACTTGCCACAGATAAATTATTTATCAATAATAATGCAATTTTATGCATTGTAAGATCGATAAAAGCCGATATTAAATTGTAAATTGATTTTTATTTTAATGTTTTGTTTTGCATACTTGTGATAGTTTATATTTATAAAAGGTAAAAATTTCAAGCTCATACTTACTACTTTCCCTGCAATACTTGGTAATGTATAGGAAAAGTATTGATATCATGTCGAAAATCGCAACTCCGAGTTTTCGACGGATCTACATGGTTTGGGACCTCTAGAATACGAAAACACTATTTTTAACATGATATCTGTGCGTGTATGTGGTTCTTTGTCTCAAAAACTAATTGACCGAATTTCATAAAAAAAAACCTGGTATTGTTTAGATTTTGCCATTTTGGTACGATTCAGGATAAAAGAACCTGTCTTTTTTTGCGAAATAGCCCACAAAAATTGTCTGTTTCCACTCTAGCTCAAAAACTTTTCACAAAATTTGTTAGATAAATCACAGTGGGTTACTCTGGTGCTGATTTGATTTTGGTATGATTCGAAATAAAAGAACCTGCCATTTTTTGTGAAATGTCTGCAAAAATTGTCTGTATCTACTCTAGATGAAAAACTAATAGTCTAAATTTTGCAAAATGTGGTAGATAAGTCATTTATGGGTTACTCTGGTGCTGAATAGGTTTTGATATGATTCGGAAAAAACAATCTGCTTTTATTTGTAAAATTACCGACAAAAATCGTCAAAATCTAAAATAAAAAACTACATGTTCTCAAATATATCAATTAAATACGTTGCCTGAAATATATCAATTAAAAAATGTTGATGATGAAAAGAATAAGATCAACCCTATTACTCTAGATCTAGACGTTCTCGAGATATTTTTGTTTTTCGCTGCTCCACCTCTGAAGAAAAGTCCAGTTACGAAATGAAAATTGAGTTAAAAGTGCAAATTTAGTATAATTTAAAATAATTATAGGTGTTGTTTTGCGCAATTAAATTCATTTTAATGAATTATTGAGGAAATCAAGGAAACGTGAATATGAGTTTGCAGGGAAAGTCGTGTGTTGCCCACATCAGATTTCTTTTGTTTCATATATCATCGGCATGCTTTTCGAATTTCAAATAATATTTAATGCTTCTTAACGAATCAGCATAAAGTGAAGTTGCAACCCTTACAGCAACGATCGTCACATGTGTGACAGTGACGTTTTAGTCACATGACACCTGAGTCACAATGTGACATCATATTTGTGACTTCTATGCGGCGTTACATATTAGTAACTTTGTAACTTCATTGTGACTATATTCTATGATGATTCCATAATTTAATTAACACGTAACAATGTGACTACATTACAATGTCAATTACAATGTGACTACATTACAATGTCAATTACAATGTGACATCACAAACGACCATGAAAATGACCAAAATGACTTCGCTGTGAGCTCAATATGACATTGCCGAGATGTACTGTGACATAAATCTTACATCACTGAAAAAAAATGCTGTTAGAGAACAGTTGACAACATAGAAGTTCATTATTACCTTAAGAAAGAAACAATTCTTAATTTCTTTTTAATAAATTGAGTGACGATAAAAAAGAGTAATAATTCCCTGAAATAAAGTGACCTACACATATTCATAGCAATTTTTTCTTATCTTCATTAAGATCAACTCTTTTGATGGCCGACAGCCACGTCTTTCGGCTATCTTCACTAAGACGTTTCTTAGATTCATCTCCTCTAATTAATACAGCGGGGAATCTAAAAAGACTTACTGTCTCGATCAGAACTATTTCCGCATTTGAAAACACCAAAAACGGTTGACATAATAACAAATATAAATTCTTATAACATTATACAAATGAGTATATTTACAATTGACTCAACTGAAAAACATGCAATGTATGTCTACCAGCAACAGTTGCTAGGTGTATGCTTGGTGTGACGTTAGCTGAAACAACTCTATAGCTTGTAAATTTACTGATTAATTGGACTAATCCTGAGACCAACCCAACGCACTTTCAGCTCGCTCACTGAGTCGTGCCAAGCGTTCCAATTGCGAGCCCTTTATGTTGTAATCTGGCAACCTCTTGTATCAGTGTTTTTTGGTGTAATTATGTAACAACCAATAAGAATATTCACGAAGGTGATGTAAGAATATGTTTCTGTGCTTGCTATAGTTTTCTGATGTAGAAGCACATTTTTTTTGCTATAGTTGCACATGCTTTTATTATTTGATTTTTTGTATAAAATTCTACTATAATTTGGAAAATAAAGGTTTGAAAGAAATGTTTAATTGGTGTGTTATAAAAGGGATTATGAGTGATAAGTATGTTTGTCTTAATGGGGGAGATAAAATGAAGTTGAGTGTGAGAGACCGAATTACTGATTTGTTTGAATGGAGCTAGTATTTCAGCCGGAAGAGGAGTCCTGAAGGTTAATGTTTTTTGTTTATATCCCATGTTTTGAAACTTTGTTTATATTTTTCTGTGTTTAGAAAATTGTTTCCCCCTTTAAAAGTTCTTAATCCTTTCAGTGAAGAGTACAAACTTTTTATAAGTATAAATTTTTTGAAATTTTGTTAGAGTTCAAATTTTTTTCTAACACGGACCACTGGTACATTTGTTTAACAGATTTTGACCTTCAAGTCAAACCCCTGCCCCTGTATGAATCATCAGTTACATGGAGAAAGTGATCTTGCTACGTGTGACATGCACAGATAAAATTGTAGCATATTCTGTGTCTGAGCACCGCAGGCAACCGTTCCTAATAAACCAGAGATCACTGGGGGCCCCATCCCAGTGTAGAACGGCCTTTAGGTCGAACCCCTGCCCTTAAACGGATCACTGGTACATTTGTTTCACAGATTTCGACCTTTAGGTGGAACCCCTGCCCCTACACGGACCATACCACTGGTAAATTCGTTCCGTAGATTTCAACCTTTAGGTGGAACCCTTGCCCCTACACGGACTACTGGTACATTCGTTCTACAGATTTTGACCTTTAGGTCAAACCCCACTCCTACACGGACCACTGGTACATTCGATACCAGGGCCCGTGCTAGGAATTTTAAACTGTTAGCCAACAAATTAGCCAAATTGAAAAATCATTAGCCAAATTACACGATTATTAGTCAAAGTTACCGTCGCAAAGTTACCGGTGAAAAAAATTCTACTTTTAAGCCATAATGCAGCTAATAATATTAATTTCATTCTAAACAAGATATATAGGTAGATTTCATTTTTTTAATCATTAAATAAGCTATTAGTAAATTAAACTTGTATTTACCAATGAAAGATCACAATGAGTTACAAAAATGACAAATTTATTTTATAATTCACATAGTTCAAGGACGCTTCATAGGGTCAAGGACGCTTGAGAGACAGGAATGCGCTGTCTGCCGTTCGTTTTGAAGAGCAGCGTGCTGGGAATTAAAGAATACCTGAAGCTTGTCACACGAGAACGAGCGTCCCCAAAACAGACGGGAGACAACGCTCGTATGTCATAGGCCTACTTGTCTGGAATCGGACTTTTATTCCAAATTAAATCAGACTTTTATTCCATATTATCTCCCAAAAAAATATTTACGAAATTTTCACAGTTTCCAAAAAATCATTCGCCATTTTTTTCACCAAAGTATTTTTTTTTATCGCCAGATTTGTGATCTTTTCGCATTTGGCGCGTAGGCGAATGGCTAGCGCGGACCCTGGATACACAGATTACATATAGATCACTACATTCGTTCTGCAGATTTCGATCTTTAGGTTGAACCCCTGCCCATGTACGGATCCTCGGTTGTATGGAAAAAGTGATTTTGCTATGTGCGACATGCACAGATAAAATTGTAGTATAAAGATTTTAAAATTCACAAAAATCTTACTTTTCAATGTTTTTATGAGTACTATTCACTGTTGCTCAAATTAAATTACCCTATTATTTACATTGAAAACTCTTGTTCAGAACACAGTAGCAAACGTCATTTTGGTGGGAGGAGCCTATTTCTAAACACGGAAGAATACATCACTGAGGATGGTTGGGACCAATTTCAAAACACAGGAGCATACTCCAACTTGGTGTGATTTGTTCTTAGAAATAATATGTGAGGTGGACTGGTCTCCGGATTTACCATTAATTGAATCAAGAATACAGAAATAACTGATGTTTATGAAATTGGCGTTTTATCTGAACCACCGAATACTCTCATAATTCTCGAAATGTCCTGTACATAATGTTCACATAAAATAAGGATAAAGAGTAATATTGTCAACTGTCGAGCAATATTGTCATCATACAGTTGAATAAGAATTTAGTGCCCTGCTGTTTTAAAATATCTGAATGGATAAATTTATGGTAAATCAGTAGAATAGCTCACCCCTCATTTTTCTAAGTACAAAATTGCACCAAGTTGGCGTGTTTCTCCGTGCTTTGAAATTGACTCCTCCCTACTCAAGTGATGTATATTCCTGTGTTTTAAAATAGGCTCTTCCTACCAAAGTGACGTATTCTACAATTTTGTGAACTGGAATTTTGAATGTAAAGGATAGTGCAATTTGAATAAAAGTGAATAATATTCATAAAAAGCTTACAAAATACGATTTTTATGTATTATAAAAATATTGCGTAATGGCAGAATAAAAATCATTTAAAATTTTAGAAACCATATTGAAACATGTGATACTTGAAATATTTTTTGATTTTAAGTCAATATCAAAACTTATAACTCAAAACATCGAAAATGATAAAAAGAAAAATACAAAATTTAAGAAAAAAACGATTGTACTTTAATAAAATACTAAGAAAAATCAATTCTTAGAAAAATAACTAAATTTAATAAAAAATGATACTTTGAAAAAAGATTGGACTTTTAACTAAATTTAAGAAAAACAGTACTTAGAAAAAAGATTTTACTTTAACAAAATTTAAGAACTTCATTGGACTTTAACGAAATTTAAGATAAAAGATTATACTAAATTCAAGAAAAAACGATACTTGGAAGATTATACTTTTAAAAAATACCAGAAAAAAAACGATACTTAGTAAAATGATTGGACTGTAACGAAATTTAAGAAAAAACAAAACTTAGGAGAACAATTTTAAAAACATGGGAAATTACAAAAGACAATTTCAAAACACGGGATGAATAAATAAAAGAATTAACCTTTATGTAAATGTGAATATCCATATTTTCTCTTACATCCACACAAACACGTTTTCTTGAACATACACGTACATTACACATCGGAACATGTTTTACACTGCAATCTAATTAAATCTACAAAAATATCTACTGAAAATTTGTATAAAATGTTGATGTACGTTAATTACATAGAAAGTATCAAATATTTATTCCAAAAAAATTTGCAGCAACAAATATCAGTAAAATTGATCAAGAAAAATCTGCAGAAGCAAGGTTCAATGAATGCGATCGAAAAATATCTGATATAATACACAGAATACTATACAGAATACTATATATACACAGAATACTTTATATATATATAATACACAGAATACTATATACACAGAATACTATCTGATATAATACACAGAATACTATTGTTCCCGGCCACACATCTTGCTACCATAAGCCTTCGGGTTGGTCGTGTGGTCTGGGTTTTCAACAGAATACTATTGAAATACTATTCCCTAAAAGTCGCATGCTGATTGGATGTCCGGACTCCGAAAAGTCTTGGGCTACCAGATTGGGAAAGTGAACGAAAGGAAATTGTAACCCGGTGCATCGTGCCAACTTGGCGCAATTTTGTACTTTGAAAAATTAGTGGTGGGCTATTCTATCGATCAACCAAATTTATTGTAATCAGAAAAACTGAAGATTTATTAGCCCTTCCTCAATATATCCAAAGCAAACAGCAACAAAACTAAAATGTTAGTCAATATGTATAATTTCAAAATAAAAAAGATACCATCAGAAAGAAACCCTTTTAATTTTTGTGCATCAATATATGCAGTGTTGCCAGATAGTTTTAAAAAGAAAGTAGCAGTTGGGATGGCAAAAATTAACATCACTCGAAAAGCATAGGCGGAGTTTGGAGGTCTTAAGCACCCCCTACTCCCAGCGAATTTGCATATTTATTTTGGTGCTATATACATTGCAGAAAAATTATAAAAGATGAAGGCCCCAGATGAAGCTTCAGACCCCAAATTTAAAATTCTAGCTGTGCTTATTTCGAAAAGTAGCCCTGCTATTTAATGATATCATCCAGATGATGATGTCTCCTTACACTCAAATTGCTGCTCATGCCCTAGGGTGAGTTGAGTGGTCTGGGTTTTCGACATGATGATGTCAATGAGCAATATCATCAATTATGATGGATTGGATAACATATATGATCATTTTTGTTGATTGACAATGATGTATTACAACTTTTTATTAGATACTGTACAAAATAAATCAAATTGGAATTTTATTCTTCAGGATTCTAAAATGTGAATATGTGCTAAATATTGAAATTTTAATTGCTTATCATAAAATTAAAAAAATTTTAAAAATTTATTGCATTTCAAATTTGTTTTCATTATTTTAAATTTGTTAAGGTATATGTGCGATAACAGAAAGAATTATGGAGAGAAAAAAAGGAAACCCTATGAATAAAGAAGCTAAAATGCTGAAGAAGAAAGGTAAAAAAATGTTAACTTTTTTTATTCTGTAATAAATTTGACAAATTTTTTAACAAGATTCAGGCCATTTGAATAACCATAAATTGGTTATTAAAAATGCTTAGTTAACAGAGAAGCAGTATCTGTCCTAAAACAGGGAATTGCAGATTTTTACTTATATGCAATTCCTTGTTAGTAAATGTTGCTTAAAATTATTATGCTGAGTATTTAGAATTTTGAAGATGTTATACAAAACTAAAGTAATGCCCTGCATTGTCACTGTTGCAAGTAAATATTTTCATGAGAAATAGTTTAATCCTTGCCTTATAGATTTTTTTTTTTTGTGATTATGTTATTGCCTGTGTGTTACTAACGAAAGACAAAAACTACTTTTAACCTTGCACTATCACTATGGTCAATTAATTTAAGTTTCATGTATTGACACAAGGATTTAAAACTTTTAAAATAAAGACAACCAAAGTTAGCTATTATTGAAATGTCTTTCATAAAATATCCATCCATGATGTACATAAAAATTACATAACCATAGCACTTTCAGATATTATTATGTCCTACATCAGTGGCAAAATAAAAAAATAAGTAATGAACATGAACTTTGATATATAGGCCACAACCGTGAGCCTAAATTTGCATATTAATCATTTTTAAAACATCAGTATATTTAAAAACATAATTTAATTACAAAATACATAAATGATAAAAGATAAAATAAATTACATGATAACTAACAGATATGTCATCAGACACAAAAAAATAAAGGTACTAAATATCTAAAAAATCTTACAATGGTTTAACACATAGTAAAAACGAGGTGACAAGCATAACTGAAGGTCTGAGTAGGATCAAAATGGCAAATAGAATCACGATAAATATAAATGAAAATATATTCAAAAAGTAAAATATTGTGTGTGTGTGAGGGGAGAGGGGGGGGGGTATTGCAGCTAATTAAGAGAAAAGTCATATCAAACATAGAGTGAAAATTATCATTACTAACAAAATAGGATTTTATTTTTAACATCATGAGCCTAATCAGATAATCAAATACAGACAGTATTCGTAGTACCGCCAATGTAGAACTTATAATTATTTCATATGATAAAAGGGGGACAATGTACACTCCAACCTAACACATGGAGTTATTTTTATTCTTAAATTTATCAGAACGAATATGATTAAATAACATAGTAACGGTAAAATGGGTGGGCTTAAATTCATGACAAAATTGAAAATTGACAAAATCGTCAGATGAAAAAAAAAACTAGATTTATACATCTAAATGTCAGAAAAAGGAGTAAGATTAGTACTAGAATAAATAAATTTATAGCGAATATTTAGTGGTAAAGATTTTGTAAATAAAATCGAAAGAGTAAGCAGCCTCACAGACAAGGTTTAAAAATAAAATCTATTTCAGTAACTGAAGCCAAGATAGATGAACAGACTTTAAAAGCATGATCAAAATAAGCAATAAAAGAGACTTATTTAGAAGAAATAGTGTGAGAAGAGTTATCGGGAATATAAGAATTAGAGAATGTATATTTACAAAAAATAATAGTATGAAAGCCAAGCATGTCATGGGAAACAAGGACATCCAAAAAAGCCAACGAACAATTAGACTCATGTTGAACTGTAAAATTAATAGAGTGGTAAAAATCATTAACAGTATCCAAAAGATTAAGAAGATTGCTCCAACTATGGTTCCAAAAAACATCATCCACATAATGGCACCAAAGCATAGGTTTAAGGGATAAAAATGGCAAAATCTCATACTCGAACTCCTACATCACAGCCTCAGCTAAAATGCCAGACAAGGGGCTACCCATAGGGGCGCATATAGTTTGTAAAAAGATACTTTTATGAAAACCAAAATAATTTGTCTCAGTGACAATGTTCAATTCAGAAGTGATTACGTCAATAAAGGGAATAGTATGATTTTGGCATAGAAGTTTTTTGGCAATACAGTACAACCTCGAAAATCCGGACTCGTCCGGACTTTGCCGATTCCGGATTATAGAATTTGAATAAAATTCCGATTTAATATTAACTAAATACGCTATAAAGCACTTTTTTAGTAAAAATAATGGCTAAAGTTAAGTTAATCAATTAAAACATATTATTTAATTTAAAAAATAGGGCAAAAGAAATTTCTAAGAAAAAAAATACACATTAATAATTTAGAATGTGTGAACGAAATGATAAAATCACATTTTATCATTTCATTTAAATATTTCAATTTGAATTAACATTTGTTATTTCATTAATTTTGGTTTATGGGAAATCAGTTTTCTTTATCCTGTAGATGGGCATTATTTCTGCTCGGTTTTATAAAGCTTCTTTGTTCAAGACCTTTAATAGCATGATCGATTGTTTGCATAAGATTATCAATGGGTATTTTTTCTTCTCCACATTTATCATCGCTACTTTGAACATTTTTTATTTAATATCATATCGCGAATTATGCCATCACTTAATTTATTTACGATTGCCGCATCATCATCACAGTGCAGAACTTCTGTTATATCGGCTTTGTCAAGATTTAATGAAGTGCCGGAAGATTTAATGAAGTGCCGAAATTTAATAAAGATCGAGGATTAGCACTTTTGACGATATCTTTAAAGGTGTAAATGTGTTTAAACCGTTTTCACTATTAACGAACGAAAAACAAAAAATAAGAACTTAAAAGTTTTATTTATTTTCCAGCATCTATATAATGTTATGTTTAAAAAGGCTGGTGATTCTGAAAAAAGTAAAAACTTTATTAGTAATAGTCAAATACATAAAAAATATCGCAGTAGATAAAATAAATATCTTTTCCAAAACAGAAAAATATTTCTCCTCTCAATGATTTTTCTAAATTACTATGAGTCATTACTAGGCTGCAGCACCGGGACGTAATGGGGCAGGGAAAGTGAAGAAAGGAATTTGCTTAGCTCCTAATCATAAACACAGCCGACCCCTTTGAGAGGTCTGTGTGTTAATGACCTTGTTGCTCGGTTCTGTGCGATACGATATTATTTAGTTATTTATTTGCTATTTATAGTATGTAAATATGGCTTTCTAAACAAAAAAGGCAAAATAAACAGTTGATTTCAAGCTGACACGTTCGACGAGAACAAAAAAAATCATCAGATATTGGGAGGGGGAGGAGATTCTGAAGACAAAATAGAATACATTGAAGAATGGAATTCGTACTACGAAGTGAACAAAATTAATTTCCGTGAGCGTTAATATGAATTTTCAGGATTTTTAGATTTAATTGAACAATCTGTAATAAGATGTTACGATAATGTTTTAAAGTGTTTAATATTAAAAATTGCATTGTTTCAGAAAAATGTCTTTTTCAATAAGGAGAAAAGGAAATTTTGATAATAAAAATTCCGTATTTAAATAACGATGTATATTTTACGCAAAATAATTTATCAGGAGTTGTGACTTGAATAAGGGGGAGGAGGGATTAACGATAACAATTAATTCACGCTCCAACCACGAGCGGATCTATGTCCGTCCATTTAAACTTTCATTTCATTAAAAAAATAAATAAATAAATAAAAAATAAAAATAAATAAAAACCCCGAAAATTTGGAAAACGTCCGGATTTTGGAGGTTTCCGGATTTTGGATGTCCGGATTTTCGAGGTTGTACTGTAATATTAATAGCAGTAGAAATGGGAACATTTGGAAAAAGGGACACAACATCAAAACTATGAAGGGTACAATTAAGAAAAAAATTAGTATTAAAGAGGTGCTTAACGAAATTTTCAATAGAACTAATAGAATAAACATGGTTATTGAAAAATGGTTTAAGGAAATTGGCGAAAGCTTTTTCTAAAAAATAAGTAGTGTAAGCCGTCATTATGATTTTATAATATATTTTGTGATGTCAAAGGAAAAATCACACCGAAAATAGTTCACATTCAAACTCTCAAACCGTATGTTCAACATATCTCACCTCGCCAAAACAGACGTCCACCAGAAAGATTCTGAAACAGGCGAAAAGGGATCTTCATCAGTAAGGACATTTCGTAATTCGGACTTTAAGAAAACAATTATTGAGCTTTACAAGTGTAAAATTCTGGAATTGTTTGGGTCGTGTAAGCCATCATTACGATTTTATAATATATTTTGTATATAACTGTGCCCTCTGTCAGGCTTTATGCATGTACATATGATTGTAAATAAATCAGTTTAGATTCTAATCTTACAGTAGGACCAGTAATTTTTTTGTAGTACATCATGAGTGGAGATTTTATTAAAGACATTTTAATAATAGCCAACTTTGGTTGTCTTTATTTTTAAAGTTTTAAAGATTTGACATGTTTTCCATGCTATTTTATAACACAAGGATATTTAATTTAAATCTGCTTGGGGGTGGCATTCTTCCAGGTGGGTGATAAAAGAGCATCGATAAGCGGGGGGGGGGGAGAGGAAAATATAACCAAATTTATGTTAAGAAAGCTATACTAGTGTCAATTAAGAAATTCTTACAAAACATGTTAACTGGTGGGATTCCAATTTATATCTCCTCCTGGAAATTAGAAAAAATAGAAAAGAATCATTTATGAATAGGCAACAATGATCAAAAAGACTTGCCCCAGATTCTGTAATAGACGATTACTACAGTATATGAAAATCCTCTTGTTCAGAAATGGAGTGCAGTTCTAAAAATTATTTCTTTTCCTCCGATGCAAGTGGTTTATCATCAGTTGTTACTAAACTATGTGACTTTACAAACAATATCTTATTTGTTGCTTAAGTGGTGAAAGTATCTTATCACTGAAAAATGAGAGCTAAAATCCTTCATAACATTGAAGAACTTGAAGGAAATGCAATGAGTTAGCAAGGGAACCCAATATACTTGACGTCCTACATCTGCTGAATATGTCATAATCATAGCATCAAGTCTCAGAAAAGGCAATTTAGAACTGTTTTGAAAGAAGATGAGATAAATAATGAAATTAAGGAAAGTAAAAAAAATCAGCCTAACAGATCAATCTAAGTAATGAAAGTTTCAAAACTTAGATGGATATTGATGAAAGCCTTCAAACTGCAGCATCAATGATAAAAAAAATGGCATCTGCCAATTTTTCAGATACATATATCCAATCTCTGTATCCGATAAAAATTCAGAAGAAAAAGATATTTTGATGAGAAAGTCCTCAAAGTGCAAAGATGAGAGAAGAATTCCATATAAAATGATTAGGGATAGGTAGCATTGGTCAGAAAATTTTCAAAAGCACTATGAATACAAACATTTTATTAAAGAATGATTTCAAAAATTACAGACAATCTACTATTAATGAATTTTTCTGAGACTTTCTTGTTAAAGGAGCTTTTAAAGTATGCATTCCAATGTTTTCAGTACATTTTCATTAAATATGTTCCACTGCATCAATATATTTTGAGAAATTTATATTTCACCATTTAATGTTATCAAATAGTCAGGGATCCTATGTGATCACAATAAGCAGTGTCTACTGTAATGATATAAGGATGATGAATGATGATCAGGTTGGTATCAAAATCAGATAGTAGAATACAAGAAAAGTTTGAGTCAAAGATTTGAGGTACCAACTCCATAGCTCTTACCATAAGCACTGTAGCCTAGATTATGTGCTTACGGTTAGCCAACTGGATGTTAACTTTCAAATTTCACTAGTAGCTTTTTGTCTTTTTTAGCCACTTTGACAAACTTGCATGAGTGTATTAGATTATCTAGATGACTTGACAATGATAACAAAAAACGGTCAATAAAATTTTGTTCCTAACTCATGTCTAGTTTAGTGTTTTAAAGAATATAGTAGTCCTGCTTAAACTCAAATCCCATTATCCAGACTAAAATTTACTTTTCTTCTTTTTCTGCAAGTGAATTTGGAGTTTTAGAAAGATAAGTGATAATTTTTGTTATAACAATAAAAAAAAGTTTTTTTCATATTACTTTTATGCAGTACCTTTTATGGGTTACTATAATATTAATAAGTTAATAATATGTTTTCTTATTTACATTCAGTGAACTACACTGCATATATATAAATGGGGTTTGAATATACATTTGCATTGGTCATTGCAGCTTTTATTAATCTTCCTATATAAATGTTTCATATATTAATTTTAATTTTTTCTAATTTCAGAAAAGAGAATAAAATCTAAAAAATTGAAGCAAATGATGAAAAAAAGATTAATTGTTCGAAATTTATCTTTTAAGGTAATGAACAAGAGAAACATACATGTTTCTTTGCTTGAATAATTTTTTTTTAAAGATTTTATATGAATTAAATGTATGTATATCTTTTTATAAATTTGTTTTGCAAAATGACAGAATTTTTTTATGGTATAAAAATACACATCTGTATTCATACTGTTTTAGTATCACCTCTTGTATCCAATATGTATGTTGTTGAAACCCAGACCGTCCGACCTACCAGAAAGATGTAAGGTAACTGTTTGGACGGTCGGTCCAATATGTATGTGAGATAGCTGTAAATATCCTAATATATTGGAAATATTAATATATTATTCCTTGTATCTAGTTTGAATAATTAATTTTCATTTATTTTCTTAATCATGCTTAGACGTTTTAAACCAGCTGCACATAGAATGGGGTAAATCAGTTTTGAGCAGAAATGTTTAGATTAAACATGCTCATAACTGTTTTCTTAAAATAGTTATTATAATAGTAGCAAACAGCAAACATGGTACAGTGCAATTAGACGTAAAACATTTTATTTGCTGCAGAAACTTGTATCAATGTGGCATCAACGAATATTTCTACTTGTACGTGCACTAATTTGAAATCCTTAAATCTGCCATCTGTTCATTTTATTTTTATTTTATATATGAATTTAATGTACTTGCTTTTAATTATCCGGTTTATTCTAAAAAATAATTTATTGGTTCAATAATAAATAATTTATTGGTCAAGAAATTCTGTACAAATTATTGCATAATTTGTACTGTATTTATTTCCTATAATTAATTATATTTTATTAATCTATTGTATTTTCTGTCTATTCTCAATTTCATTTATTTATATTGTTTTCCAAAAAAATGCTATGCATAAAAATCTATTTCTTCCTTTTCTTTGGAAAGACATTGTATTTAGTAAATCTGCATACTTATATTTTAACCAAAATGTTTTTCCTGACAGGAAATTGTTTTTTTCTGACAAGTGATCAAGCAAAACTGTTATGCAGCAAAATGTTTTGTTTTCCTCCTGAAACTGTTTTGTTGCATTTGGTGTGTGCATAACCTTAAGAAACAGGTTCGGCTAGGTAGAACCCCTGCATTCTCCAGTGATTTTTGTTCTAGAAAAAAATTTAAATGCCCATTATTTTGTCCAGCTTTTATTTTATATTATTTTTATTTACTTTTTTTTTTTTTAATTTCTAATTGAAACCCATATAAGATCATGTCATAAATATGAAAACCAGAGTTTAAACTGGTAAATAAATACCTTTAGCATTTTTGCTTTAGCTTTTCCAGATTTATTTTTAGCTAATATACCAGCCTATAATTTTTTTTAATAACAATGTGAAATGAATAGATTCATGGGAAAAAGCAGTTTATGCTTATTATTATTAATTAACAAATTTCCCATTCTAATACTATTTGAGATATAAATTGTACTGAAATTTCAACTATAAAATCAACATATTGAAGTAAAACTGTTTCAACCATAAATAGCAGGTACTATTTATCACATAATAAATAAAATTATAAACAAACTTGATGCTCCAGTAATCCTAAAATCAATAAAAAGCAGTGGCAAAATTCCCTTCAAAAAATGTGCCATTTGCCTTTTATCTCTAGCCTTTTATCTTACATCATTTTTACCCTTATGTGTAATTTAAGTTGATTTTACTCAAAATGTACATGCTATCCAGAATCATGGGACTTATGTTGGGTTTTTAAGCTTTAGTATTTTAGCTAAAATGGCAAAAAATATTTTAGCTAAGTAGGATTTCTTTTAGCAAAATGCTAAAAAATCTAACACAGTTTAAACCCTGATCAAAATTACTATTGCAGGAAAGTAAATGATGATTTTCAAAGATGCAGTATTTCCAAAATTAATGGCGTTCAAAATTCCCAGATTTTTTTCCCCTTCCTTCAACATTTCAAATTAATTTTTCATTATCTTATATTTTGGTGATGTAGCTCATGTTAATGTTAATTTACCATCTTTTTCTAGCATTTCACTATACTTAATTATCCATAATTATTGGCCAACGCTAATTATCTCCTTTAGCCATTCTGAAATATTCCGTTGGCCCTTGTAATCTTCGTTTCTTGTTTAAGCATCTCCATCACACTCATCTTCAGAAAGTGTCAGTTTTTAAGACAACTGATGTTCATTTATTGAAATGCCTCCTATTTAGGGTGGTATGGTTGTTGCACGCACTAGGTTGCTAGTGACATCTTGCACCAGTCTCACTCGTTTTTGCAATGCACTAGTTTTTATCTCTTCAGAGTGTGTTAGGTACACACTGCACTGCATGGAAATGGCTAAACTTGGCTGCTCTTGAGAAGGAATCTAGTTGGTGGGACTTCCTGAGCTTTCTGACCTGTTGGATGGCCATGTCCCATGATTACCGGAGTAAAGGTCAAGGAATCAGGTTTTATTTTCAGGATGTTCACATAATTTTTTGCATTTGATTCTTGAATTCCCATAAATTTTAATGTAGAATGGCAATTTCTTGAGGTAAAAAAGTTCATTGGAATATTAATAATGCTATAAATTTTAAAATCCCAATAAGGTGTAAAAAATACTGGTTAATGTTCTGTAGAAGTTCACAAATTTGAAAGGTCATTCAAAGCAAAAAAAATTAAGAACCAATGGTTTAGTTAATCATATAGTAAAAAAACAATTATCTAGTAATTTTATTTTTTGGTGTAACAATTGTGTAATGAGTTCTTTTATCTATCTAAAATTATTAATTTCCAATCTACCTACAAGTTGAAATTGAGTTGCATAATCAAAGTTCTATTGCTAGAATTACATTTTCATTGCATATAACAGCATCCATAAACTGTTTTCATGTTTATTTTGCACTCAATTTGCCAATATAACAAGTTATTTTACTGCTATTGCAAATATCGTCTATTCCATGCTAACAAACATAAAACCTGCCAATGAATGCTGTTATTTGCAATGGAAGAGCAGTTCTAACTTTGGCAACGCCCACTATAGGCATATTCTGTAACGATGAAGGTTCTATTGTAATTACTTATTACATCTGGTAATTATTTTCGTGTAGGTGTCCGAGGAAGATGTAAAAAAAATATTTTCCAAGTTTGGTGAAGTTGAGGATGTAAATATTCCTCTAAATTCAGGTAAGATGAATTGCTTATTTTTATGCATTTTACATAAAAATTTAATTTTTTACATTTTAATTTATGTTTCAGATTCTTGTAAGGTTCTTAAAAGTATGACTTATGCTTGAGGAGTCCTTGTAAAAGTACTGTTAAACTCAATTTTAGTCCTAATTTTATCTTTGCATCACTTAAAAATAAGCTTAATGGACTAATAATTCTACCATCTTTACATCATTTCTTCTCTTCTAGATCCCTGGTTTGATCAGAAAAAAATATTGTGGCTTTTGTATTAATAAAAATAAAACATCATTAGTTATCAGAAAAGTTATATATTCAATGAATTGCATAATTTTTATTAGTTTTATTAACAATACTATATATTTCTGCAATATTTTAAATGTAATCATTTGATTTATTTTTCATAAAATGTTTGAACCATTTAAATGTTTATTTTTGGGGAAAATGCCACATTTTCTTCCTGCACATAAAATTGAAGCCATGTTCATGATGCATATAATGCCCGTCAGCCTTAAAAAATGTGTATTTGGTTATTATGGATAATATTTCATTTTCATAACAGCATTTCATGGTGCCTAAATTGAGCAATGGTGATTTCTTTTTGTTCTACATGAACTGAAAGGACTTTCTCTCCTTACTTTTTTTGTGTGGCATGCTATTTAGGAAGAATTATTAATAGAAACTAATAAGTTGAACTACCATATATGATTAAAGACTCGTCGCCATAACAAAACTTCTTAGAATGTGCTCTGTGAATGACCACAATGATAATTGGAAAGTGACCCACCTCCTCTTATGATTGAAACAAGAGAGTTAGCTGTTTTTCATAATTTCACACCTCGAACCTTTTTCATAATTTCACTCAGATTAAATGGGTAAGTGGCTAATACATGTTTTTACAGTATCAAATATATCAGCCTTTTGAAACCAAAAGCATGCTGTAAATAGACAAAAGAAATTGGAAGCTTCTGAATGAGGATGATTATAAATAAGAATTTTTCAGTCAAGTTCTGTTGTTTGGTATTGGATACAAATAGCCTGTCTTGTCATGGTAAAAAAAATTCCTCCTTTAACCCTTTCGGGACGGCGGCATTCCGGAGCTGTCACGGCCCAAAGGACGATGCGTTTCGCTTCCGAACTGGTCGAAAAGAACGGCGCATTTTTTGCACTAAGCCTAACTCACGAAAAAAATTCACTAAAAATCACCTATTCAACACAGAAATCTACTTTTTACAGGAATAAAAGAAATATTTATGTTCTATTTGATGTATAATTTTCATACAAATCTGAATACAAAATACTCGTTAGTTGCTCCCATTCTTTTATCCGAAATAAACGAATAATTTCACTGCCTCTAAAACCCAAACAAAAAAAATACTCTCTTATATTCCTATGATTCACCAACAAAATCATAACACTGAAATAAAAATAAAAACCGAAACTCAATTATAAAATAGTTGATGCTACGAGAATTGCTCTGTTTGTTTATGTTACAAAATGATTTTCGCCGCTCCAAATGGAGAAATAATTCATTCGATCCTCTTCTGCCAAGATCATGCCTCTGCAAAATGCATTGAAGTTAGTTCCATGGACAAGTAACGCCATCTAGTTCACAAATTAAAACGTTCTGCGCAGTGGCACTTATATGTGCCACTATCCGCTTGCGGTAAAATTTCCTCTGGCCCGAGTGAGTGCCGCTCGTCCTTGAATGCATGTTCGCATCTGGCACTTGGGCGTGCCGTTCGTCGCGAAAGGGTTAAGTACATAAAAATGCACATGTTTTTAGTGCTTCATTCAGTTCATCCATTTTACCAAAGTAGAGTTTATTTAATTGTTTCACTACAATATATAAATTTTTAATTTAGTATATCAAAGCAATCCCACAGAAAACAATATTCTTTTATATGTAAAAATCAGCTTTATAGGTGGTTAATGGAGTATAACTAAAAAGTTAACCAGAGTCATTAAATTTTAAACTTTGTCTCAACTCAGACCAAATGTAATTTAATAGCTTCAGTGTTACCATCTTCTATTAAAAATATTTAGCTGCTTTTTTATTATTTGAACACATTTTAGTTCAAACATGTGTTGATCATAATTTTTTTTTTTCATTTTTCAATATTTTTTTATTTTAATTAAGGTGATAAATTATGACAGAAATAAGTTTTATACATAATTTTACAGCAATTATGAATTTGTTATGTATTATAATAGCAATCTCTTCGGTATGGGTATCGGAACATATTAATTCTTCGGTAATCCAATAGTATCGGTTATTTGGTATCGGTTCTTTTTTTTTATTTCATGACATCCCTGGTTCTTACTGAGTTTTAAAAAATTTGGGTCCACTGGATTACTGTTGAAAAGTTTTGCAGCATCGTATCTATTGTGAGGGTCCCTAAGTTACCACTTATTCCACTTATCATAAATCTATATACGAGGTTTAGGAGTCAGACCAGGATCAGGTCAGACAGATTTTAAGTATTTTGGTTTACTCGAATTTGCAAACCAGAAGGGATTTGCATCCTAGTTATCAATTGTTCATATTTAGATAACACTCTTAATATTTGGCAACAGATTTAGAGCAGTCCATTGTTAAATCGTTTAATCATTGTTTAAATTGTTCAGCGATACATCTTTGGACCTAATTTTCACTGCTTTAGAACAGTTTTTCTTAAATAAGTAAAAATCTATAGGGGTTTTTTTAATTTTTGAATGTTTTCTACTCATACCAAGATCATTACTGTTTGAAATTAATCTTTCTTTGAGAGATTTAAAGATAGTTTTATCAATCGATCTCAGGAAAATTTGCATTCTTTTTTTCTCATACATCGGTATTTGCATATACCCATTACGATGTATATACATTCATGCAAATTCTTAAGTTGATCAGTAGAGGTCATCTGAAATCAGCATGACAAATCAGCCCACCAAAGTTATTGCAGCTGGTAAGTTACATATAAAAAGTTAACTGAAGTGCGGCTCAACTCAACTTTCTCATACATTACATCCATTTTTAAGTAGCTTGTTATTTTTTTTTTTTTTTTTTTTTTTCAAATTTTGCAAGAAAATTTTTGAAAAATCTGTATTGGTGATCCAAGTGATCACAATTATAGCATGTTACCCTTCATTTTAAAGGACTTGAGAAAATGTGTTTCAATTGATACCAAGTTTGGGAGTAACTCCTCGTCCCTCCCCTAAGGGATGCTAATGACGTCATGAACACAAAAATTGTATTACAGTTGCATGATCATTAAACCATGAATAACCCCTTTAATGCCTAATTCTGTCAAATTTTGCCGTATTATGTCATCTTAAATAAATATAAAATTTCAAATACATTTCGAAGCTTTTGCTCAAATTTCAAAAAATTCTATACATATTTCACAAAACCTTTTTTGTGAATATAAGGTTTTGTGAAAATTCATTAATTTTTGTGGCAGCTATCGTGTACACAAGATATCAACCACAGATAGACAGACAGACATCACTCTAAAAATAGTCAAAACATGTTCATAAGGTCCTAAAACATATGTTAACCTCAAAATCATAAATTTTCATGAAAACTATACTTTATTCAATAGTATGAGAAAATAATAGTGGTTTTTTTTATATTTCAATGTTATTGGTAAAAATATTTATCTATAAAATTGAAAGTTATATGCAATGAAATAAAATTGAATGTTATATGCAATGAAATAAAATTGAATGTTATATGTATAAAACTAATAATTTGACATATCTGTTGTACTCTTTATTTTATTTTTTTTTTTTCCTCAGCTGGACTCAAAAGGGGTTTTGCTTTTATTAGATATAAAGATACAAAATCTCAAGTTAAAGCCATGAAGGCACTGAACTTCAAGAAAATTCATGGTATTTTTAATTTTATTTCAGATTTATGTGCAAAGTTGCATTCTTACTTTATTATGTAATGTAAAACCTGCATAAATTTAATTATGAAGTACTTTTCTGCATTACATTATGTATGTAAATAGTAATGTAAAGTAGACTTTATAGTATCTATAGTTTTTAATTTTAGTGGTGTAATTTTAATTTGAAATGTGTGTAGCTTTCCTAATACATTGCAATATCTGAAAATTTTTAAGATATATTTGTTTCTAATTAAACTTAACCTGTGTAAAAAGTATGTGAATCAAATAAATCATTTTGATATTCATACTTTACTTTGATTTACATTTTGTATTAAGTTATAAGCTGTCGTGACAGACGAGCTTGAACAGATAATTGCTATTCCTGAGATATTGGTGTAAGGGGATAAAGCTTATCTATTACAATATTTCTTAGACTCTTTGTTTAAAAAATTTCCTCAAATTTAGTCATGTAGGTCAGGAGATATTTTATTTAGATACGTCACTTTAAATTTTCCTTTTTATATATTAGATTCTTGTCTATCTATTACTGTGCTTAGTATGTTTTAGAATATACCATTTGTGTCATGAACATATTTCTTTTTAATGTAATCATGTTTACATTTATGCCCCATATTTGTATTGTGAATCAAAATCATAAATTTATTTTTACTTTAAAATAATCCACTATTTTTGTACATTAAACCACTTTCATTTATTCTCATGAAAAGAAATTATTTTAACCTATTGGATGTATGTGAGACTTTTGATATCAAATAATCTCTTTAGAAAATTACAAAGTAAATGTGCTTGGTTTAGTTAATGTTATGCTATTTCTTTCTATATACATGTATATGTGTACTAATTGAAATATATATTTTTTTATTTTGTTTTTAAAATAAAAGACTGGCAAATCCTGTTACTCATAGGGAACAAGTATGACAAATTTTAAAAGCCCTTTGGTTAAAAAGGGCCTCATTAGAAAAGCACGATGCCTATGGACTGGATTATATTCCAAAATATGCATTTAAATATGCACTAAAAAAATCCTGAAATATGCACTGAAAATTTTAAAATATGTATTTATTTTTTTTTCTTAATCAGCTATTCATATATCTATAACAGCATAACTGTAATCAAATGAAAAACATTAGCTTTATTACATTATTATTTATATAATAGTAGATAAGCATGATACATCATTTTTTTTAGGTTGCATAATTATTACAATACATGATTATATTTTTCTAAATGTTTAATAGAAAAATGTTATCTATTATCATCGAAAATTATTTTTATAAGTGAAAATGTGTTTGTTCTCAACATCTACAGCAATTATTGAATAATATTTATACAATTTTGCTCATACTGTTGAAAACATATCTTGATGTCAATAATTAAAATACACTGTGCAAAGGGTAAGGAACTTGAGCAATGTATAAAAGCACAAATAACACAATAATGCAGCTGTTTTGAGGATATGCTAGATTCCCTTCATCAGTGTAATAGAACCAACAAACTCAAAGTCCAAAAGAGGAATGACTCTTTTGGACTTTGGGTTTGTTGTTTCTCGTTCACTGATCCAGTGTATCCTCGAAATAGCTGTATGTTGCATTATTGTGTTATTTGTGTTTATATACTTTATATGTTGCTAAAGATCCATATCTTGATGTGTTTTCAATTTTGAAACTGTACTTTTCACTTGAATCATTTTGGAAGGTGGGAGTGTAAACAAGAGTTTTTCGTGGGAGGGGGAGGGGTATATATATATCTAGCCCAGGTTGATAGAGAAAAAGTTACCTTCTTGAAATTGGCAACATGCAAAATATAGTTTTACATTTCCTGTATTTGAGAAGCACATGGCTACCTAAATCCACTGAAAACTAAAAAATGTACAGTTGTTGGTATAATGACTATATACCTCATTACCTCAAAAGTAAAATTACCGAAAACCAGATCCTTTTTCATGTAAATCATCACATATGTTTTATATTGCGTTTAATAAAACTTCATAATGTATGAATGTAATCTAATCTTTTCACAATCCTTGAGCAATAATCAAAGTTTTAAGTGATTCTCTTTCAGTAAATCTAAATATCTTTCAAAAATTTCATACAGGGAACAAAACTTCCCATCATTTTTATTTAGTGTGAACCCTGTTGTCTTCAAGATATTTTTAATCAAGTATCCGGATTTAACTAAAATTTTTTTTGCAGAAGCTCGAAATTGCTTTTGCAAATGGTTTCTGCTATATTTTACTTATTTAAACTTCTTTATTTTACATTGTTTGTTATATTTTTTATGTTTAAACCTGAGATTTTTTTTACTTTATACTAAAACTATGTTATTTTTTATCAGGTCGTCCAATTGCAATTGATTTTGCTGTTAATAAAACTACTTATCAAACTCACCGGCAGGAGCAGAAACCTGCTTCAAATTTATTAAGCAAAGATTCTGAACCAGATGAAACAAAATTAAGCTTGGAATCTGAAGACAGTGAAAATGAAGATGTTAAACCAAATACAAAGATAGAACCTGATTCTGATATGGAGGATGAAAATGATAATGATGAAGACAAGAAAGTAAAAACATTCCTGAAAGAATTTGATGCTGATAAAGAAATTGATGAAAACTCAGAAGATGAAAGCTCTTCTGATGAGTCTACTGAAGGTATATATATAAATATTACATAATAAAAGATGCCTCTCTGTGTGTGTTGCGTGTAGCAGAAAATTGAGTCTACCGATAACTGTAAAATTCAGTACAAAATCAGCTAAACTCCCAGAATAACACTCTTCAGTGAGATTTTTTTTTAATTTGAATTAGATTAAAAGTTGAAATTTGACTGAAATTACACCATTTTCAAATCAAATTTGTTGAGCAGACATTTCTTTCCAAGTACAAGAGATATAGGACAGATTTTGAAATCCAACATTCTAATTTCTTGAATTTTAGAAATTTTTTAAATGTGCCATTATTTTATCATTGCGCTATAGTGCATTTTAAGTATTATGCTAAAAAGATCTGGTGAAAACTAGCAAAGATAGCATTTAATTTTAGAATTTTACTTCTTTCGGTAACGGAACTTTTTTTTTTTTGTAATTGCACGTATTTTCATTTATTATTCAAAACGTAACATTTTAAGCAAGTTTAACATCTCCCATTTATGTGCATGCATCCTGTGCACTTATTTAGGCTGTATCAAGGGAGCTTATTTTGGGCATATTATGCCCATGCAGAAAGCCAATACATAGTGTGTTCTTGAACATAGTGTTGAGTTTTTAGATTCCCTCATTTGTATGAACTTTGCATGCTTATTTAGGGCATATCAAAGGAGCTTATTTAGGGCATATTTTAAAGAAATTTTAAATCATGAAAATCTTTGGGTACTTGTTAGATCAATTAACAAGAAAGATCAAACATGCATAAAGCATTGATTATGAAACATTTTCTAACTGAAATGCAATTTTATTTAAACATATCTAAAATGTGATACATTCAGCAGTGATATTTTTTAAGTTATCACAGTACTACAGTAATTTATTATACTTGAAAACTTTAAACTTCATCAAAATATAAATCATCTGCCTCTCTATGTAAAATCATATGAATGTAAGTTTCATTCATATTACTTATATTCCAGATTCCAGAGCTAAATAATTTTGCATGAAAAAAAAATTCAGTAATTTTTATACAACTCACTTTACAATCGCTTAATTTGTTTATATTCTGCATGTGTTAAAACTAGGCTTTGTTGTAGAAATAATCAAAGTTTAGAGATCATTTAAAATAAAAAATATTGTAATTGCACTGGCACAAAATTTAGATGCACAGATAATATACAAAAATAAAACGGTTTTATGATGGATGCAACACTAAAATAACTTTGAAAGATCCTTAAATATCACGATCTTTACATGAAAAAAAAGTGGATGCCATATTTTACTTTGCGATGAATCACATGATCTCTTAATATATCATGGGTGTTATTATTATTTAAATTTTTATTTAAAAAACTACCTAACATATTTTGCTGAAATTTATTTTCCTCATTTTATGTGATAATTTAAATATTTCCTAATATTTTCGAAGCAATTTGTAAATTTTTACTTTGTTTAAAAAAATGTTTGAAAAATTAAGTCCTATAGGGTTCAATGTATTTAATTTTTTTAACTTTGGTTCAATCCAAAACTAATTGGGTGATATTATTCATTTTCATTCCCATATGTCCCATAGACTATATCAACAACATACTAAAATTTCATTTTGATAAAAGTCATTTTTACGACAGTTATTGTTCAAACGGACAGACAGAATGACCAAAGTCATAAACACTTTTCAACTATGTTGGAAAGTGACTGCATGCATGAAATTTAAACTATACATGTTTGTTTAAATTACATATTTTAATAGGAAAATCTGATGATGATGACGACAACGATGATGATAATGACAATGAATCTCAACATTCAGATGAAACTGCAGAAACTAGTCACAAGGCATCAAACAAGAGACATTCACAAGATGTTTCAGAAGGCAAAACTGTTTTTATTAGAAATGTTTCTTTTAAGAATATGGATGAGGATCTGAAGGAAGTTGCCGAAGAATATGGAGAAACTGAGTACTGCTTGTTATGTGTAGACCCCCTCACGGGTTATCCTAAAGGCACTGCATTTGTGAAATTTAAAGAAAAGGAAAGTGCTAATAGAATGATTGAAGAATCTTTTAAAGTAAGTTTAAAGTAAAAATTTTGCAAACTGTGGCAGATTTTTTTTTTATGTTTATTGTTTGGATAGAAACAATCAGTGGTGAGCTGTGCCAGAAATTTTAACAGCTGGTATGCTATGAAACTTTAACAAATTACTGTATTACTCATGTATAAGTCGACCTCCCTACTTTCAGAGAAAAAAATCCAAAACTCGTGATAAGTCGATCTCAAAAAAAGAAAAAAAGAAATTTTTCCATAAATTATTTAAAAACACTTGAAAGCGAAAAAAAATATATATATATATAATAATAAAATTTAATTTCCATAATAAGAACTTCATCGGAACCCTTTTAAGTCTGATTCCAAACAAGTAGATTTATGACATGAGCGTTGTCTCCCGTCCGGTTTGGGAACGTTCGTTTTCATGTGACAAGCTCCAGGCATTCTTTTACTCCCAGCATGCAGCTTCCTCAAAATGGACGGGAGACCGTGCATTCCTGTCTCTCAAGCGTACTTGACCCGCCGCGTAATCAAAACAATATCTGGCTTCCACTCGTTATTTGAGCCGATTTTTTTTCGTTTACCCAGAACACTGTTGTTATTAGATGCTCTCTTCGACAAACAAAACAAAAAACACTTTCAACTTAAAATTCTGCATTATAGTTTTAAACAATTTGTGTTATAGAATTATTTCTGAAAAGAGCCATTTTTTGTCGAAAATGATCGGCCTTAATTCGGGAAGCGAGTGATAAGCATCGAACAAAAATATATGCATATTTTTTTATGATGCGATACACTGGTAGTCGGGAGCATTGGGAGGGCAGTGACTCACAGAAGAGTTTTAAAGTGCAAAGAAATTCAGAGTACACGATTGCGTAATTACTACCATATCATTTTAGGATGGATTGTTTCACGGGAAGAGAGAACTTTTAGACTTAGGTGTTTTTTAGACTCCGCGTATAAATACCCCCCCCCCCCCCCCCCCCCTCACACACACACACACTTTGAAACGGTTCGTTTTTTGTTGCAAATTTCTTGACTTGTATGCTAGTATATACAGTAAGTCTAATGATTTTGACAAAATTCCAGTTTTATAGTTAAACTATATACATTTTCAAGAATTTTATTTTCTGCATTCGTGTCTACATAATATATGAAAATTGCCACCCAAGTTTGGTTCAAATTGCTTCAGTGGCTTTCAAAATTACAAAGGGCTAACAATTTTATACACACCCGTATCCACAGACTGACAAAAGTCATTTTTAGTACCTAAGAACCCCATCAATGTATTTATGATGAAAACTCAACTTGTGATTTAATCATGCTGTCTTAACTTTTTTTAGACTACATCAGTTTAAGTAAAGAGTTTGCTTTTTCTGCTGCTAAAAGCATATCTACCAAGAAAAATTATGTAAGTTACAATCATTCTCACCATACCTTCCTCTAGCTCTGGCAATGAGGAGAGTAAAAACAGTCTCAACGTTAGTTTTACTTGAAAACAATAAGTTTGTTTTCTTTTTATAGCACTAAAAGCAGAAAATTCAGTTTTACACATGTTGGTTGAATGATAAAGAAAAAGTTTAAGTGCTTTTTCAATAATTTACTCTGCATACTCATTTTAAACGAATGTATAAAATAGCAGTATTAAAGAAACATAAAATTAAAAATTTAAAACAATTTAAAATTCAAAGTGGTATATAAGAAACACTCACTTCAAAACATTCCACAATAACTTGCACAGCTGAAACATCTACAACTGAGCATACCATTGCTGACAGTAGTGTGTGTGGTGATTAGAATATGAAATACAGTTTTCATCTGGCACATCAGTGTTGGTGTGGAGTGAATTGTGTTTTCTAAAAGATAACACTTTATTTGTAACTAGAATGAATTAACCTATCCTGTCCGAATCCTAAATAAGTGAATGCTACTAATACATTTGCAGATAACACAACTCAATTTCCAAATCGTCTTTTCAAATCATTGATATCTTAAACCTAATTTCCTCATTTCAAATCTATTCCCCATGCATGCTCGCCTCATGTGAAAAGTAAAAAATCTGTAATAATAAAGAAAAATGTCTGTATGCGTGTGTCATCTGTAGTGAAAAATCTAAGTATCATATGTCTATGAAGTTCGGCATACGTGTACTACAGGACCCTGGACAATGTTCCTCAGTGAGAATTTTTTTTAGTTCGAATTGTTTTTTTTTTTTATTATTTTACGTTTTAGTATAATTTTGAGCTATTTTCAAACAAATCACTTCTTGAGTGACAAAAAATATTATCACAGACTTTCCATCTTAACACCATCGAAAATATTGAAGAATGCACTTTAGATTAAATTCTGAATGGAATCTACTCTATTAACAGATTAACTTTTGTTAATTTAAAAAATATATCCTTTTTGTATGTTGAACACATTATCTCCAGTAATAGGAAGCCCTTGAGATATTGTCGGAGAGTTTTCATCTTAACACCATTGGTGCAATGGTTTCTTTTTGGTTGTTGTTGTTATGAGCAGGCATATTGTTAAAGTGTTCTTTAGTTTTCAAGAATTTGTTATGAGTTATTTTTAGTGAAAAAAAAAAAAAGATTGTTAGAATACAAAGATATACTCACAACTTTTTGCCAAATTATAGAATTGTGCTAGTTTTACTTTTTTTTTTTTATGCAACGAAATAAGCATAAAATAAAAATGCAAATTTCAGTGTATTTAAAGAATAATACATATGAATGGAATTGTCCTACGGATTCTATTTTAACATTGTTGAAACGAACATTCTTTGATTATTCTGATGTGTCAAGATGAAAACTGTGTGATGATAATTTCAGTCACTAAGGAGCTGGTTTCTGTGAAAATTGCTCAAAATCATGCTAAAACATAAAATATTTAAAATGCCAATTTGAATTTTTTTTAAATCTTACTGAGGCATATTTTCCTATATCCTGAAGTACCTGTGTACCAAATTTCATGGCTGTATGTTGCTATAAACAAACTATTTTCCCATTATAGACAAATAAAGTATGAATTTTAATGACTTTTAAATTAATATTTATTTATTACTAACTTAATTTTTTAAACACCAATGTTATCAAAATGTTTATAATTTATTGTGTGTCAAATGAAATATTTATCAACTCTTTTGCTTTTTTAGATTTTATAAATTGTTTTCATTAACTCTTAGTTATCATTTTGTTATATTTCAAGGAACCAGGCATATTACTTGATGGCAGGAAACTTTTATGTTCAAATGCTGTTAGTCGAGAGGATGTATCAGGAATTAGTAACAAAGCAGAAAAGGTTAAAGACAAAAGAAACTTAAGGCTGCTTAAATGTGGCTTAATTATGTACGGTTCGAAGGAGGCTGAAGGAGTATCACAGACTGATATGGCTAAACGAGCTCAGGTTGAGTATTTTTCCTACTTTAGTTTTTTAAATTATAAATATCACTTCTGCCTATATTTTTCACTTAAAAGTAAATTAATTCAATAAAAGTCGCTTAAATTGCATTTTATGTAAATTTTTGTATCCTATAAAATATTGAAATACAGTGATATCTCTCCAGATAACAACCAGGCCTTGATTTATGTATGGACATACAGAGCCTAGGCTCTGGGCACCAAATGAACTTTAGTGCTTTAAAATTAAATGCTTCAGAAAGCATTTATAAATATTTATTTTATACTTTAATGAAACACAAATTTTCAACAATTTTATTTTAATTTCCATCATACTTACCACATGAATAAGACATTGATCAAGACTTTCATAGTTGCAGTAGTGACCTACCATGTTGGTACACTTGACGGCTTTGAAATAAATCCCAGTCGACATGTCACGTCATGGCACTATTATGACAGTTCTACCATATGAACATTTGGCCCTGGGCACCATCATATCTTATTCAGGCCCTGATAACCACCTTCATTAAAGAGCACCTCTCTTAAAAACTACTGTTTTGCTGGAATGGATTTCAAATCCTATTAATTTAATGTAAATTCTTCCTCTGTTAATTAACTATACTTCCCTTTCTAAACGACCAGAAAATTTTTGAATCACAATACAGGTTACTTTCATTTTATTTTATACTTAGAATTTTAAATTTCTGTCAAAAGATTTTGCCACCGATAGAAAGAAATTTTCTCCCTCTTAATTTATAATATTGACCAATGATTTTTAAACATTTTAAAATAGCAATTAAACAATTTATGTGGTTTATTATTTAAAACAATGTTTTTTAACTGCTTTCCCCCTATCATGCACCCATGTCAACGGGCAAGAAGTAAAACTATTTCATTGTGGATGAAATTGTTTTACTTCTTTCTGATGAAGTATGACCTTGATGTGGATCAAGGTCATACTTCATCAGTGATGACATGATAAAAGGCACTGGTATACGATAAAAGTCACAACTCACATTACACTTACTCAGTAGCATATTTAGAGAAGTGCAAGGGTGCAAATGAATCCTCATATTTGGAAAATGCTGAAAATCATTGCCTTTATATTGTAATTTTACTTTTGTTGTTATATTGTAATTTACTTGTTACTTAAGTTTTGAAGCATTAGTCCAGTTTATAACTTTCTCAATTGTATTTTATTTTATGTTTGTTTATTTTTCAAAATTTCTTTCTTAATTGTATTTTTAGTTATGTTTGTTTATTTTTCTATGAAAATGTATAACCTACTGGGAAATTTCATTTTATGTACCTAAGCATTGCAAATTTTACTTTATTCTCTTATTGAACCATCTAGCTACGTTTTCAGTTGGACAGAATACATGGATTTACAAATGATATGAATAGGCCTTATGTGTTTTAAATATCATGAGATTTATTAACAAATCAAGAAATTATTCTTAAATAAATGTAGAAGCTATTTAATTGAAAGATATCTATAAGAAAATGAGAAATAGAAATAGGGGTATATTCACGTGAGAAATAGAAATAGGGGTAAACTACAATCTGTTGTAAATGTATCACAAATTTTAATCATTAATGTGAAACCCTTGTATCCATGAAGTTAGTTTATTTTATTTATAAATTACAATAATTTAATGAATCAAGTAGAATCTTTAATATTTCACGTCTTTTAACCATTATTTTATGTTATGTAAACTTGTACAGATAAATTAATGAAATTATTTATTTGCACTTGCATTTTCAGCTGGAAGGTGTCAAGAAACAAAAGTTGAGAAATGTAAATTTCTTTGTGTCTGACAGAAGACTTGCAGTTCATAACCTTCCAAAAAATATTACAGATAAGGATCTTCGTATTTTATTTAAGAAATCTTCTGACAAAAGAGCTATCATTAAAGAAGTATGTCATGATTTTTTTTTTTCCTTAATATTCTTTACTATTGAATAATTTTTATTAGTATCTTCAATGATCCTTTTCTTTGGTGAACATAAATCTCTTAATTAGAAACCATCTTAGCATAATCTGTTGATTTAGATCTCACAGCAGCAATGTGACCAACCAAACCAGAACACTTTTGCATATTAGGCAAAGAGCACTTTTCAAAATTTATAGAGCACAGATGTTTCATATCGGTAAAATAGAAGTTATAATCTTTATCATATCGTCTACCATAGCATATATAATAGCATATATCATAGTTTTCCTATAAAGTTTATAATGACTACCATTAGAATCTATCATTTTCTGAAAATAGAACAGTCTACCATTGTTTTAAAATAGAATTCACCACAGACTACCATTAAAATTCATTAACAGTCTACTAGTAGAATTGATTATTATATGCAAATAAAAATGTGTACCATTGTTATGAAATAGAATTCACTAACAAGCTATCATTATAATTCATTTGCAGTCTACCAATAATCTATTATTTTCTAAAAATAAAAATCTACCACTGTTTTAAATTAGAGTTCACAACAGTTAACCATTAGAATTCATTCCCAGTCTGTATCAGGGTTCCCACTAAGTCAGGAAAAGAGGGGGAGAATTTCTCTCCTTCCAAAATATTTTGGGAGAGATTTTCTGGCATAAGGAGAGACACTTAAAATTTCATTTTTTTTTTTACCATGCTAATCTAAAAAGTAATAAAAATGAAAGCATTAACTATAACTCATATTCTTCGACATTTAAATTTTTTAATTCTTAAAACTAACATTCTTTCTAAAAATTAATTAGGAGTCGTTTAAGTATTAAGTAAGCACATTTTTGGTAATTTTATACCTCCCCCCCCCACACTTGTTAGCAAAAATACTCAAATTCCTGACTTCCCCCATGCTTATGTTTTGATTTTATTTGCTGACATAAAAACGTCTACATGGGTTATTTTATGTAAAATGACTCACATGCGAATTTACGATTTTTTTGTCTGTAAACTGCAAAAGTCGAGGGCCGACTGTATTTACTTTATATTTTGATTTTTAAAATCATTTTATGATCAATTTTTATGCAGCAATAGCAATTAAAAACTTGAACGATTTTTGATCGCCGAAGGCGAATATCGACGAAAACTATTTCACTAGGCAAATAGAATTAGGTAATAATTTTGACTTGATGTTTGAAAATGGATTATTATTTTTTTTTTTTTTTTGTATTTTTTACAAAACTTGCAGAACATAAGGGTTGCATCGTCTTTTTGTTGAATCTCAAGCCAGTCATGTGATTTTAGCCATTTTGTTTGAAAAGTCTCGACTTTTTTCTTTTTGTTTTCAAAATAGCCCTTTATTTCATAAATAATATGTTTGCAAAATAATTTTTCTGTATAAAACACAAAACAATTACAAACACTGTAGTCGATGCAAACAGATTGGAAAAGTGGGAAATATTTTTCAAATTAAACGAAGTATGCCGAGGATAGCGTACAAATGCAGATTTTCGTGATGCTGCTGCAAAATAGCCTTTCATTTTATTAATAATACGGTAGAAAAATGGTTTGGTTTTTATTATTTGTATATTAAACGAAATAATTATAAAAAAATTCAGTCGATGCATATATATTGTGAAAATGGCAAAAAGATATTCATTGGTCATCTCTCCTCTGAAAATGTGGGAATCGCCGTATGCGAACGCCGTTTTCGCAATCGTGGAGAAACATATTTTCAAATCATGTAAGAAAGGAATGTCTCTGATAAAAAATTCGTTGCTTTTTTCCAATTTTGTGACATTTTTGGGGCATATATGCCCAATTTCACAACATTTTCGAGATTTTTGTAACATGTGGACATACTGTGTACGGAGGAAAGGATTTTCGTCCGCGGAAAGAAGAAAATTTCTCGAGCAAAACACGAAAAATGCGGGAAGTACTCGGAAAGAGCATAATTCAAATCCGTGAAAGAATCCTATAAAAAAAAAGCATAATTTTATTTGATTGAATTTGCGACCCGCGCAAGCGGGGGAGACACTTATAGTTTTTTATAAAATATCTCGCTAATTAGAAACACATAGTACTTTTAGTGTGCCCAAATCGCGATTGACTGCAATTCCTACATAGCTACGAAATCGCAGTCCGCGACCGCACGGCAATCTGTCGGCGGCTATTGCTGTGTTAGCTGAGTGACTTGACTAGAAAATTTGAAAGTCATTTGCAGATTTAGCAGTGTTGGTCATATCCCTATCCGAAGTGCTGGTAGAAAAATTTTTGTAGCAGATGATACGCAGTAGTGATGTGTTTTCTCAAGAAAGAAAGCTCGTTAAACACAAACACAATTTATTTGTTGTGAGATCCATTGCATCAGATGAAGTTACAAAATAAAACACTGTAACATTCGTTGCAAAGCAAAACTATATACAATGAGCTAGCAAGCTCATGAAAAAGGTTTTAAACAGTCTATGACTAGGCACACACTCTCAGTTATTATAACATCGGTAAGTAGAAAAAACAGCTACTGTACCACTCATGTCGTGCACGTTAATGAAGCCACCATCATCAGGTCACACGTCATGGCTTTAGAAGTTAGACTACTCTCTACCGATCAAGGTCTGCCTTCCATACAAGGTCTTTCACCGTCGATCACCGTCTGATCGATCTGACTATACGTCGAGTCTTAAGTCTGCATAACTACAAGATCTTAAACTCTGAAAAGTCTCCCACGTCTACTACATGGTCAGTCAAGGTCTGTAAAGTCTCTGAATAACTGAGAATGTGTCCTATCATATATACACTGTGATGGGTACGCTCCGGAACACAACCGTTGACGGCAGCGCCCTCACTATATGCAAATCAGGATGCGCGCGCGGCGAGATGGCGATTTGCATGAATGGCATGTTCTGTTCCCGTCACGAGTCGTTCACGAGAACGGTAGAACCATTCTAAAAATGTAAACACGTTCTCGCGATAACGAGAATCGCGACGAAAACAGAACCAAGTTTCCAACAATCGGCCCCCTCATGCAAAACCCCAAATCTCGGCGCACGTGCTATCAATCAATGAAATTATTCTAAAAAACATAACAGCAAAAATGTCAAGTTCTTTAGTATCCAGCAAAAACATAAAGTATATATATTACTTTTCATGTTAAGCAAAAAAAAATTTATCATTGAAAGAAAAATTTAGATATCATTGAAACACTAAGTTCCAAAAAATTTAATTTAAGTCAAAATTTAAGTTTCAAGAAATTTAAGTATGATAATTTAAATTTAACATTTAAGATTAAAAATTTTACTATAAATATCAAATTCAATTTGTGTAGAAAATTTTATGTATAATTATTAAATTTAACATTTAAGATTAAAAAATTTCACTATAAATATCAAATTCAATTATGTAGAAAATTTTATGTATAATTATTAAATTTAACATTTAAGATTAAAAAATTTTACTATAAATATCAAATTCAATTATGTAGAAAATTTTATGTATAATTATTAAATTTAACATTTAAGATAAAAAAAAATTTACTATAAATATTAAATTCAATTTGTAGAAAATTTCATGTATAACTATTAAATTTAACATTTAAGATTAAAAAATTTCACTATAAATATCAAATTCAATTATGTAGAAAATTTTATGTATAATTATTAAATTTAACATTTAAGATTAAAAATTTCACTATAAATATCAAATTCAATTATGTAGAAAACTTTATGTATAATTATTAAATTTAACATTTAAGATTAAAAAAATTTCACTATAAATATCAAATTCAATTTGTGTAGAAAATTTCATGTATAACTATTAAATTTAACATTTAAGATTAAAAATTTACTATAAATATTAAATTCAATTATGGCTGTTCATTATCTCTGTCCAAGACCAGTATACATAATTAATACTAATAGCAATGACACAGATAATGAAAGATTTTTTTTTTTCCTTTCTGTGTTGTATTCAAATTTAAATAAGTGGTTTGTCATCAATGAATCATAGCCAAGTGTATGATAACAAGGAGTAAACACACAAAATAATACACATAAGCATAACTGTCTTATGCGGGAATTGAAAACATGGATATATATATACATTCAGTGTAATGTGAAAAATTTTAGAAAGTTCATTGTAAACAATACACATATATATACTCTAGATACAATTATCTGCATCACAGAGGGAGGAGTAAAATATACGATATCCTAACCATATTTTGTAAAAGAAAGAAAAAAAAATTTAGAAGTTACAAATTTAATCATTTTTGTTTTTGGAAATTTGATTACAAAAATTTAATGCTAAAAATTCCTCAAACATTTGGCAAATCTTATTAATGTACTGCCTATGATGTATAAAAATTTTGTTATTGATTTCAGCAAATTCCACACATAACAGTTTTTGGACCTTCCCTAGAGTTTTGATATCAAATTCTTCCTTTAGTAAAGAAACTGCATGATCAATATCACCTTGATGTTTTGAAAATAAAACTATGTCATCCACATATACCAACATTAATACTTTGTTCTGGTAAAAATATGCACAATTGCACCATTTGAGTTTGAAGAAATTTAATTTTCTCAAAGTGGTGTCAAGCTCATTATACCACTCTCTGCCGCTCTGATGTAAGCCATATATTGCTTTTTTCAGCAAACAGACATGATTTTGTTGGTTCGGATCGACATATCCAGGTGGTTGTTTCATAAACACTTTGGCATTCAATTTAGCATAAAGGTATGCTGACTTGATGTCTAATTGAAAATGCTTCCAGTTAAGCAAACATACAAAAATTGCAAAAAAAGCTCTTATTAAGCAAAAATTTATAACGGGGCTAAATACTTCGTCATACGAATCCCCCTTCTCTTGTGAATATCCCTGAGCCACTAATCGAGCTTTGAATCTCTTTACTATTCCATTTTCATCCCTTTTGATGGTGTATACCCATCTGGATCCGATTATCTTTTGTGAGGTGGGTGTAGGCACCAAGTCCCAAACACCTCTCTCTTGCATTATTGCTATTTCATTATTCATGGCTTCTTGCCATTCTTGCGAGTGCGGAGATTCAATTGCCGATTTATAGTTTTTGGGAACTATTATCTCTATGTTGCTTGCCTCTGGCCTGGATTTGATATCCCTCTTTTCTCTGAAGTTAAACAAATTTTGGTCATAATGTATGTTAGCCTTAGCACAGAATTTTTTAACATCATTATGACTTCTCAGCCTATGTTTATCACCCCTCACTGAGTAGTAAACATCAGTTCGAGTTCCATCAGGCCTGGGTACAGCTTTCCTTTCCCAATCTATGTTTGAACAGGGGGTCAGATCGGAATCAGCAGGAGAGTCCTCTTCCTCACTAGTATGACTAGTGTCATGGCTCTCACCTGCTTCTTCCTCTGACTCACTATCCAAACATCCCGATCCTGAATCTGATGTTCGAGTAAAACCCGATTTCTTTTGGGTGAAGTTTCTAGGTCGAATGGGGTCCAGGACGCCTTCCGCTGCTTCCATCTCCTCAAAACGGACATTGCTTATTTCTAATATTTTTCCTTCTTTCACAAGAAGAATTCTATAGCCCCTGGTATTTTCTGCATATCCTACCATAACTCCCAGTTGAGCTCTTAGGTCTAGCTTCTTCCTAAGCTGTTTTGCAATACCAGCATAAGCCTTACATCCAAAAACTCTGAGATGGGATACAGCAGGCTTCTTCCCATAGTACAATTCGTGTGGAGTTTTAACTTTAAATTTATGGCAAATCCTGTTCTTTGTATAAGTAAAACATAGGATTGCCTCTGCCCACATTTTGTCACCAACTTTGCTTTGATTAAGCATTGCCTTGACACAATCTAACGCTGTCAGGTTGAATCTTTCAGATACCCCGTTTTGTTCGGGTGTATAAGTGTTAGATCGTTCATGCTTAATCCCTAACTTTTTCAAAAAAGCTTTAAATTGACCGTGACAAAATTCCATGCCGTTATCAGTACGGATGCACAAAATCTTTTTGCCTAATTGTCTCTCCTGACAAGCTTGAAAATCCTGAAAAACTTTGAACACATCTGATTTTTGTTTTAAAATAAAAACAAACACCTTGCGGCTAAAATCGTCTGTAATAGTCAAGAAGTATTTGTTTCCCCCCAATGAAGCTACAGGCATTGGACCACAAACGTCCATGTGCAGTAATTGCAAAGGTTCTGTAGATCTAATCCTGCCTATTGGTTTGTACGAAACTCTTTTAGATTTTGTAAGTTTGCAATGAATGCAATTTACTTTTGCATATTTTAATTTTGGGAGTCCGTTTGCCGCGGAAACTTTACTTGTTTGGTGCAAGTAGTCTGAGTTAATATGGCCATATCTTCTATGCCATAATTCAGTTTTGTTCAGAATTTCAACTGTTGAACCACTAATTTTATTTGACTTTGATTTTAAATCAGATTTGTTTTTCCTTTTATTCAAGTTAGGCTTAATTTTGTTTTGACTTTGACTGTTTGTTGCAGGGGTTTTTCTAACCTGTTTAGAATTTTTGTCCCTATCCTGATCTCCTTTACGGCCCTTAACACAACTATTTAAACTTTTAGTTGAGTACTGTGGTTTTAAGAAATACAATCCTTCTTTACGTTTAGCGTAAAAGAAATTTTCTCCCTCAGGAGTCTTAAACCATAGAACACCTTTGGCTGCACTAAAAGAATAGCCCTGCTCTTCTAATACAGATGCGGCCAACAAGTTACGCCGTAATTTTGGTGAATACATAACATTTTGTAGCACAATATTATTTGTATGATCTTTAAATTTAACATACATGTTCACCGTTCCAATAGCCTCAACTGGGCTTTCCATATCACCCACTGCTAGCGACATAGATGTATCCTTACATTTATCAAATTTTGAAAACATTTTAACATCATTACAAAAGTGTCGCGTAGCAGCGGTGTCAATCACCCAGCTGAGCCTATTGTCAGGATTATCAACAATATTAGCTTCTACATTTATATTTGAAAATACTTCAATAATACTAGAGCTAGTCATCTTTTTCAATTTTGGGCATTGTGCCTTTACATGACCATTTTTATTACACATAAAACATGGTCCTATGACCTTAATAGACTTTTTAACTTTGGTGACATTTTTACATTTAGCGCTAACATTTGAAAAATATACAGATGAATTGGAACTTACATTATTATTGTCATGATCCTTCCTCAACTGTCTAATCCTGCCCTCCTCCAAAGACAGTTCTTTCTGAATTTTATCCAATTTAAAATCAGTATCGCTCCAGCGATAAATGATTTGAATGATACTCTGGTACTGGTCTGGGAGATACCGGATGGCTTGGAATGCCACGTACACATCCTCCACGGGGTGATTCACGTTCTTGAGCTTGGTGACAGCTTTCCTTATCCTCGTACAGAATATGTCGATGGGCTCCTCGATTTCCGGGCGTAGACTGAAAAACTCGTCCAACAGATGAACTAGATTGGCGCGCGTTGGGGCCTCAAAATGCGCCTCCAACTTCTCCCACGCATCCGCCGGGCTGTCGTCGATGTCGAGCAGTTCTCTGTACTCCGCCGAGATATTTCGAAACAGGATGGAAAGTGCGCGGTCGCTACTGCGCATGTACTCCTCTCGCTCGCGGCGTGACGTAGATTCGTCGACTGGTAATGCAGTACGGTTGATGTGGCCGTAACATCCTTCTCCTTTCAGGATAAATGAAATTTCATTACGCCAGGTGACGTAATTGTCCCTGTTTAACGCTTCTATGCCGTTGCTCACCTCCATAGTCTTTAACTGTGACTAGAGTGCGTTGTTTACCTTTCTGCTTGATGCAAATGGCGCCGGTCGCGGCCCCCGTCGATGGAATTCACAACTCTTCACTGCTGCTTTATCACGGATAAAAGTTATGGCCTTGACATACTACGGCCCATAACCAAATGTCGGCGGCTATTGCTGTGTTAGCTGAGTGACTTGACTAGAAAATTTGAAAGTCATTTGCAGATTTAGCAGTGTTGGTCATATCCCTATCCGAAGTGCTGGTAGAAAAATTTTTGTAGCAGATGATACGCAGTAGTGATGTGTTTTCTCAAGAAAGAAAGCTCGTTAAACACAAACACAATTTATTTGTTGTGAGATCCATTGCATCAGATGAAGTTACAAAATAAAACACTGTAACATTCGTTGCAAAGCAAAACTATATACAATGAGCTAGCAAGCTCATGAAAAAGGTTTTAAACAGTCTATGACTAGGCACACACTCTCAGTTATTATAACATCGGTAAGTAGAAAAAACAGCTACTGTACCACTCATGTCGTGCACGTTAATGAAGCCACCATCATCAGGTCACACGTCATGGCTTTAGAAGTTAGACTACTCTCTACCGATCAAGGTCTGCCTTCCATACAAGGTCTTTCACCGTCGATCACCGTCTGATCGATCTGACTATACGTCGAGTCTTAAGTCTGCATAACTACAAGATCTTAAACTCTGAAAAGTCTCCCACGTCTACTACATGGTCAGTCAAGGTCTGTAAAGTCTCTGAATAACTGAGAATGTGTCCTATCATATATACACTGTGATGGGTACGCTCCGGAACACAACCGTTGACGGCAGCGCCCTCACTATATGCAAATCAGGATGCGCGCGCGGCGAGATGGCGATTTGCATGAATGGCATGTTCTGTTCCCGTCACGAGTCGTTCACGAGAACGGTAGAACCATTCTAAAAATGTAAACACGTTCTCGCGATAACGAGAATCGCGACGAAAACAGAACCAAGTTTCCAACACAATCGGCCCACGATTCGCAACAACGAGGCAACTGATCGCAATTTGCGGTCGCGAAACAATCGACCCGATCTACCGTCCGCAGGCGCCGTGGGACTGAAAGGATTCTGGAGAAATTTCGGTCGCTAGAAATGGCGACTTACTGTAATAATTTTAGTCGCCAATGGCGACCTGGCCACCGCGAATCTGCATCTCTAGTCATCAGGATCGGGCATCGGATTTCTCGGTATACAATTTGAAGGAAAAAATAATTTTAGGCCGGAACTGGAGAGAGAGAAATTCTCGCGCAGTCTAAATTTTTACGTGAGATTTTTTATGGATTTTGCGAGAATCAGGCTGAAATGGGAACCCTGGTCTGTATAGACTCAACTAGGATTAGTGTGACTCAAAAATAGTGGCAGAAAGATAAATATTAAAACTACTAAAGCATTCTGTTGGAGGTGTTGGGTTATACCTTTGGATATTTAATAATTTTAGGAGTTTTGTTTTTTGTTTAAACGTGTTCAGGGGTCTTTATTTACATAGTCACTCTCCATTTTCCATAGGTTTTTGATATTCTTTGTTCAAATATATTCTATTCCATAGGTTTTGTGTTAAAGACGGCAAAAGTTCGTTCTTTTTGGGTTTTAGCAATTTAAATTTATTTGGATTGGCTAATTTGTGATTCCATTTATTGCCCTTTTTGTTCCCTTTAATTTGATTCCAAATTTATTACTCTCGGTTAAAAATTCGTTAATTCATTGCAATTTTTCAGTTTTATTATATTTTCAGCTTTTTAGATATTTCAGAATCGTCCATGTTTGGATTGTTGCCGAGTTCGTATGTTCCAAATCGTTTCACTTCATTTCTTTTTAATTTTCGTCTGCTTTGAAATTCCATTTGTCTTCTTTAAAATTTCGAGTTTTTAATTGGTTCACCATAATATTAAAATCGTCTGTCATTGATTATTTTATCGTTCATCGATAATTTTGTTTGCAATCTGTGGCAGCGATGTTTCGCAGTATATAAGTAAAATCGCGCGTTTTTTCGCTCTCTTACGCTTTTCTTCTCTTTGCTCTGGATTGGAACCCAAGATGTGATGATCTACTAAGCTGTTGTTTTTGGCGCTTCGGCGCGAGCCGAACCGAAGTTCGGTTTCGAAATGGAACATTTTTTTTTTATTCTCATCTGGGCCTGCGTAGACTTTTTCTCCGAGATGAAGTCCTCTGAGTTTACTGTTTGGCCAACATTCTTCTGCTGTTTTTTTTTTTGTTGGATTCCTCCTTCCGTGCTCTCTAAAAATGTTTCGTCTGGATGATGTGGGAGCCGGACGTTTGTTATGTCTAGATGGACGGAACGATTGGAGGTGTTATTGGTTTTCCATCCTCTAAATAATGTTTCTACGATGTCAGCGGAGATGATTTAACACATCAGCTAAGTTTTTGTTTCTCTCAAGTTATGCTGCCCTTGTTGTGAAGAACTGGAGCGTCATTTTTGGTGAAAAACACCGGACATATGCTGTGCATTCAGTTCTGATGTCAAAGATCGGAGAAATCATTACGTCGTTACTAAACGTCCTCTTTGGAATCCTTTTCGAATTCGGATCCGGCAGGAAATTTTCCTCACCTCTGATGGACATAACCCTCCTTTGCCATGTTTGCCTTTCAAGAAGTGTTCTCTGGGAACTTTGGAGACATTTTTGCTGTTGGGTCCTTTCCTGCAGATCTCAGAAGCTTATCTTGGAGCATTGGTGATATAATTCTTTTTCTTCAAATTTCAGACTAATTTACTTTTGCATTATTTAAAATTTAATTGAGCTGGCATAGAATAAGACCCCTTAGACTTATATATTTTAAGTTACGAATCCTGGATTATTGTTAGGATGTTCTAAATTCCCTTTTGGCTAACTTATGTTCTTTTATCCCAAATTCTAGTTTTGATAAATAATTGAATAAGTTTAATATTGTTAACTTTAAAATTTAATATTCTAATGTTTTTCTACCACTATACGACCGGCCATTCCTTTTATTTATTTATTTAAGTTGTTTATTTGATTTGTTTAGTTAATGAGATGTAAAATGTGTTTTGGAAATTCTTTGAAAATGAAGTTTAAATTTTAATAAACATTAGATTTTGAAAACCTAAATTCTGTGCTCTCTCTCTTTTACTTTTAATGTTTTTATTTTTAGGTAAAGTGTCATTTTTAATACTTTACAGGATTAGTACATATTTGTACACGTAGGGAGAAACTGATCAAATGGCGCATTTTCAGAAATATTTCAGATGACATTTAGGTTTTAAGAACTTTGAGAACATTGGAAAACTTAGAATATTTTGAATGATTTAATGTTTTAGTATATCATAAATGCTTTAACCCCCCCCCCCCCCCCAACAGAGGCAAAAGCACATGGAAATTTTACAAGCAAACTCTTATAAAGTATATAATATTAAATTCTGTGCTGCTTTTTAAAATGTATCAATCCAGTCAATACATAGAAAAATATTTTTTTCTTTTCACTTTATTACTTTTGGAGTCTGCTGGTCAACAAAATCTTAAACTTATGATTTTTTCAAATGTGAAACTCAGTTCAGGAAAACTAGCAGTCTCTAGAAACTTTGTCTTCACTTCTTTGGTAACTTTTAAAATATTCTGAAAACCTATAGAACACTGCAATATGTGAACTCAGTATCAGGTTAAAATGTGCTTTTCTCTATGTATATATTTGAATTTATAAAAGAACTGTATGTAATGTTTAATTATTTATATATAACTGTAGACAGACAGTATATGGCTAGATTTTTTTTTATGTGAATAACATCAACATCTATGCTTGTATCTCTGGCGGAATTCAGCGCATCACAAAAAATGTAAATACTTTGGATACCTCCAAATCTGATAGATAAAAATGCAAATAATTTTTCTTGTTTTGTCGGAAATAGGGCCCAGATTATAAATGTATAAATATAATTTTGATATTTTGAACGTTTTGCTTTTCGGATGAACTTAAAGAAGTATCTGTCCAAGCGAGTGTATTTTTCGTTTTTCTTGCTTTCACTTGAAATATCTTTAAAAGTACAAAATATAGACATAAATAGTAAGTGGCAATAACATATATATTGAAAAAATTTAGTTTAAAAAATATATATATATATATATATTAGAAAGAAGTAATAATAAAAATAATTAATTCAAGTAATCGTGAAATATTAACATCACCATAGAAGCATATATATATATACAGGGTGTCCCAAAAACATTGACCTCAGCTTTTATTTCTTAAATATTGATCTTAGACATGTATAATGAATTACAAAGTTGTGTAAAAAAAGATACAGAATATTTTTAAAAACAATTAAAATTTTCAAGGGAATTAAATTTAAAAAAAATACAAAATTTAAATTTTTCTATGGCCCTCGTATAAAAACATTTCCAATGAGTAAAATGTGCCCCATACACTAATAAGGTGATGTACAGAATTAATTTGAGCATTTTATCGTAAAAAGTCCCAGAGATATGAAAAGATAAAAATGCTGACTTAAACCACTTTTTGATGCATTGACATGGGTTCTCAGAGGGGAAAAATCATGTCGGCAGATCATGTTTCAGGGGTCATACACAAATTATGAAAGAAAACAATGGTTACACAAATACATAATAATTTTGCTATTTATTGGTGTAAAAGTATCTACACTGTGCAGAAATAATAACTTTATACAAAGATTACAAAGCTTGTTCAAAATGTTTTTCATCCATGCCAAAGATTCATTAAAGATAAGAGGCAGATATTATTTGCCTATGATGCATTTCTGCATTGCATCATTTGCACTCTTGCTGTAAACATTTACATTTTAATTTGTAATTAATCCCTCACCAACTTTGTTTAAACATATCTCTGGGACTTTTTATGATGAAATGCTGAAGTTTTGTACATCACCTTATTAGTGTATGGGGCACATTTTATTAATTGGAAATGTTTTTGTACAGGGGTCGTATAAAAATTTTTGTATTTCTTCAAATTTAATCACCTTGAAATTTTTATTGATTTCATAAAATTATGTACCTTTTTTATGCAATTTTGTAATTTATTATATATGTCTAAGATCAATATTTAAGGAATAAAAGCCGAGGTCAATGTTTTTGGGACACCCTGTATACTCGTATAGACAGTGTCCCAAAAAGATTGAAATGCACTTTAATTCTTTGCCTGTTAGAGATAAGTGGGCAATGTAAATTGCAAAAATGTTGAAAGTAAGGTAGGAAATAAGATTACATTAATAAAATAGTCCTCCCATTAATTTTCAAAAAGTTACACTTTTTAAATTTTTATAATTAAAAAACCTGCATATCTGTATCTGTAAAATCAACTGAATTATGATAAAGGAAAAAATCTGATTTATGCCTTTTTTCCATACCATGGGAAAGGCTGTTTCATCAGTGAAAATAGGGATCATAAACAAATTGATGATGGAAATTATTTAGATCAAAAATATGTTAATATGTGTCAAAAATTTTTTTATCACAAATGCATCTAAAAAGTGTAACTTTTTGAAAATTAATGGGAGGACTATTTCATTAACATAGTCTTATTTCATACCTTACTTTCAACATTTTTGCAATTTACATTACCCACTTATCTCCAACAGGTAAAGAATTAAAGTGTGTTTCAATCTTTTTGGGACACCCTGTATATTAAAAAGCTATTATAGTTTTCAAATAATTGTCTTGTCAAGTTGAAGGTTAAAAATTTTCAGCTTTTCAAGTTTGTAATGCTTATATCTCTCAAAATCTAAAGGTGCCAGCTACGAACAGTAAACAAGAATTTATAGGTCTTTGAAAGCTCTACAAGTGTATATAATTAGATTTTGAATCAAGCTGAAGTATAATTGTTATAATTTCGATATTTTAGTATTTTAACTGGAATTTCCAATGGGTGGGGAAGCTATATTTAAAACGTCATGATTGTTGCAGCTCAATTTGTTTACTTACTCCTTGTTAAAATATTAGTACATAAGCACAGGATATTTTTTTTTTTACATTAGGAGGTCATATGGACTTGGGGGCTCTAAAGATGATTAATGATTGAAGAGGTTTGAATCAAGTAGATGGAAATACACGCATTTATGTGCTACCAGACAAATTTATAGATTAACTTGAATTTAAAATCTTGTCAGATATATTGTATAAGTTTAATTTACATACCACCAAGCAAGTTAATAAAATAATTTGACATTTTGATATGAAGTCTATTATTGGAGTATGCAGATGAAATTGAGGTGAAAACTTAAAGCTAGCTATAAACAGTTAGCAAGTAACTTGTAGTACTTTGAAAGCTTATAAATGAAATAAATGTGTCTGAAAAAATCAAATAAACTTATTGAACTTTACTGGAGTTTTATTTTACAAAATGTTACTTGCGCAAAGCCATTTGAGCTCCATCAGACTGGAAGCTACTGCCATTGTTATCAGTTAGGTGACACTAATATACCATTATAAATATATAAAAAATAATTGTTTTTGATATGTCAAGTAATAATAATTACAAACCTCTTTGTTTTAGTGATCGGAGAATATGGCATTTTCTCAGAATGAAATAATTGTTTTAGAGCAATATTTCTCTAGAATTTCTTATGAGAATGTTATTGATGATTTTCAGAAGCTCACACCTATGCTCTAAAACTGCTAACAAATCAACATTTATACATTAACCTGGATGAAATTAGAAGGTCTGCTGCAGCAGATCCAGTTTCTCGTAAACAATTTACTATCCTCATAATTGCATACCTGCCAACTTTTACGCATTATGCATAAAATTTACGCATTTTAACTGCTCGTTACGCTTTTACGCATATATTGCTATATTTTACGCATTTCCGCATTTATTTGAATTTTTTAACATTACTAGGGAATCAATCTCTGACGAAATTCTCCGGCTTTTTTTGTTTAAAATTTATCAATTAACCAGACATGGTATAATATCTCGGAAACACCGATTTTCCGCTTTTTTAGCACTTATTTCTACCATTCCCGGGATCGTAGCAAATCCATAATAAAATGCAGGGTAATACCAATCAAATTAACGGAGATTTACGGCCGCGTGTAATGTAAATGAAAATCTCGATCGCTTATTTTATGAAAGTAATAAATATACTTCTTCAAAGGTAGTCTAATTCAGCATAAATCGCTAAAATGTTATTTTGTTCATTAATTTCGCATAAACACTGCGATTGCGCAATTCAGTTTGTTTTTATGAATCGCCGAGAGTACAAAAGTATCTTTTTCCATCCATCTCAATCTTCTAAATATTGCATTTTTGATTGACTAAACTAGCTTATTTTCATGTTCTAATTAATTATTATGGTTAATTTCTTAATTATTTCGCATAAACAGTGCGATTGCGCAATTCAGTTACTTCGCGTGAATTGCCGAGAGTACGTTAGTATCTTTTCCCATCCATCTCCATTATTTAAATGTTGCATATTAGATCGACTAAACTAGCTTATTTTCATATTCTGATTAATTATTACGGTTAATTTCTTAATTTTATTCTCATAAACAGTGCAATTGCGCAATTCAGTTACTTCTTGTGAATTGCCGAGAGTACGTCAATATCTTTTCCCATCCAACTCCATCATTTAAATGTTGCATATTAGATCGACTAAACTAGCTTATTTTCATATTATGGCTAATTATTAAACTAGCTTATTTTCATATTATGGCTAATTATTAAACTAGCTTATTTTCATATTAAGGTTAATTTTTTAATTATATTTGCATAATACAAATTTTTCTATTTTGAAAAATGGGTATGAACTCTGTGAAAGGATATTTTCCAAAAAGTGGTATTAAAACAATGATTTAGGCAAATAAAAAGGAAACCATTTTGGCAGGAATATAATTCAGTGCTATTTTTTTTTTATTATTATTATTAAGGATCTATATTCGTTACTCTCTTTAGTGAAAACTTGTGTTTTACCAAACATGAATATTTGTTTTCATTATAAAGTAAATTTCACGGGATAAAACCTTTATATATTTTTTGTTAATTTATTGTCCTGAAATTTTATGAAATTGGTGTCTTGTATTTTCATATTCTACCAGTACTATGCCTGATATTTAATGCAGTATTTTTTTACTGCAGGTACTTGTACATAGTTAAATTCATTAGAAATGTCGTTTACGCGTGTAATTAAAAAAAATCATTATAAATGTCATCCACGCAAAATTTTACACAATCCAATTTTCCCAGGTTGGCAGGTATGTAATTGTTGAATCATTGGGGATTGGAGGGTTTTAAAGAATGGGCATTTCTTCTGAAATTCTTCAATGACACTCTTATAGGGATGGCAAAAAAATGTTGCTCTAAAATAAAAATTATTTCATTCTGGGGAAAGTATCATGTTTTCCAATTGATAAAGAAAAAAAGATTTGTAATGATCGTCTGATGTATTAAGAACAACAGATGACGTTTCTGATATATTTTTAGGGTATATTAGTGACACCTAACTGAAAAAAAATCTACCATTTTAATTTCTCGGTGTATTGTCTATCCTTTTAAATATGATTTTAAATTGGATATCCATTTTTTTTTATTATCTATATAATAGAAGGAAAGATCTATCTGTCTGTTTGATTGCAATGTCGAGTGATATCTACCTCACTTACAGGTCTGAGGTTCTGCACACAGTAGCATCTCTGCCAACGTACTGTGCTGAAAACACCGGTTCTCGTTAGATCACCTCAGCATCGGGCACGGTTAGTACTTGGGTGGGTGACCACCTGGGAACACTGCGTGCTGTTGGCACATTTCGGGCACGGTAGCCCAGTGGTTTGCGTGCTGGATTTGCATGCTGCCACAACTGCCGCCGTGTTCATGCGGAGTACGATCACGTTAAACATGTGGGTCCGTAAGTCCTTCCAAGAGGTTGGTGGTAGGGGAAGGAGGGTACGGTCCCTGTGGATGCCTCTCCCACTGGGTTCCGGTCTAAATTGGGTGGCACTTACCTGCCGTCCAAACAGTTACCTTACACCTTTCTGGTAGGTTGGACGGTCTGGGTCTCAACAACAACACAGTAGCATCTGTACCTAAACTAATGTGCCTCGAAGGCCTTTTTCCAAATTTTAGATTAGATTTCTTTTAATGAATTTTTGAAGTCTAAAATCTGTTAATCTCTGGCTACCCATATGGTCTAACAGCTACATGATCTACTGCCACATTCCTTTTCTAGAAGTTTTAAATCTTATTTATTATTATTTTTATTTTTTGATTTGTAGAGAACTTTTTTTTTTCCTGTACGTATAGCATGCATGGGAATTTGGTGGCAGTTTAGGATTTGTAGAAAATTGAGTAGTGTTATCTGTAAATGTATTATTTAAGTAGCGGGCATTTTTATTTACTACCTGAGCAACACCGGGTAATTCGTTCTAGTTGAAGATAAACTTCATAAAATTCCAGGATTCATAGATTGATTTGAATAAATGTTAAAGAAATGTTAAGATATTATTTGTTTAATTTTAAAACTTTTTTTTTTCAGGCAAGAGTTATGAAAGATTTTAAGAAAACAGATACTCAAGGTATTCCAGTATCAAGAGGGTTTGGTTTTGTATCTTTCACCGAGCATGAGCATGCTTTGAAAGCTTTGACAGAGCTAAACAATAACCCTAGAATATTTACATCCCAAAAGGTATATAATGTGTTCTACAAATTTTCTCTATATTTAAAAAGTTGTAAATTGGAATTATGATTTAGTTAATCCCGATTTTGTCATTTTAGCCTTGTAATGGTGAATGGTGTATCTTCAGCAATGTCATTCTGAGATAAAAGGTGTTTAAAGTTCTTTCAAATAGACCAATGCTATGAAAATATTTTCATTCACATTCTCATATCTGCTTTATTAATTTTGATACAATTTTAACAAAAGTATCGTAACCTTTATCTATTAAAATAAAGCTAACCAACCTTGTACAAAATTGGGTATCTTGAGATGTGTTTTCTGCCATCAAAGCCGATTTCAACAATAGTTTGGGCGTGATTTCTTATACGAAAAGAATTAACTCTGTATGACTTAAAAAAAAAATTATTGCATGTGAACAGCCATTATACATTGTTAAAATCATAGAGATCTTAATTATTAGAGTGCATATTATGAGATATTTTAGGCTCTATATTTATAAATGCTTTTAAATCAGACAACATGCCTCATCATAGAGATTCAATGCAATTTCATTGGTAAAATATAAATTTAAACTTATGCATCTGAAAAAACTAACTTGGGCATAACTGAGGATATAATAATATTGTTAGGGACCACAGAGTTCCTATTTTTCCTATTTTATTTCAAATTTTACTTTTTTCCTGTTTTTTCCTTTTTTTTTTTTTAAGATCTCAGAAATGAAGTTATGAATCCATGATCTGTGGAATTTATCTCCTCTTTAAGGAATAAACAGAGAACCCACAAAATACTTTTATTTTTATTTTCTATTGCCTCCAAATCAGTATTTCATTAGTGGAATCAAAAGTAATATAGAAAAAATCAAAATATCCCCTTTCACCTCTCTCCTGAAGTAAACAAAGCCGTATCCATGCATTTTAATAATGCTGTGCCAGAATGTATATTCTGTATTGTTAGAAAATATGAGGCTGGTTTTAGACTAAATTTGAGAGCAGACACATTGCATTTAAAAAAAAAAAATAAGCATGTCACATGTTCTTTATTTTTCATGTTTTAGGAAGACATTATCAATGTCTGAGCTACAGTAGGCTTAAAAAAAATTTTAAAAATTTAGTTTAAGCTAAGCATATTCTGTTTTCTTAAGGATTTTGAAATTTCTTTTTTGTTCAGTAATGAAGACTAATGTATTCATATTATGTTTATTTAATTATAATGGTAATTAAAATTTGAACATTTCATATAAAATATATTTAAAATGTTTAATTTTTCAAATTTTTTAAATAAATTTAAAAAAATTATAAATTATTAGTTATAAATTATGAAAATATAATAATTTCATTATTCACTGGTAATCAGAATAATAATGAAATATTATTCTGATTATCATTGCGAATGATTTTTTATCGCAAATCGAACCACATGCATCATTACTGAAAGATTACTGAAAATTGCCTGTCTAAATTACTGAAATTATAACTGAAAAGTTGGAATCTCTGCCCCAATATTTTTAAAGGGACTCATTTTAAGTATCAATATCCGGTTATATTTTATAATTTTTTATAGTTTTATAATGTTATAATGCAAGAGTGTAAATCAATAAATATTTTTCTAAAGTAGATAATTTTTCACATAAATAGTGCGATTGCCCAATTGTATGTATTACTGTGGGTCCATAAACATCTTTTTCCATCTGTCTCCATCCTTTAATTATTACTTAATAGGCAATCTAAACTTGCTTATTTTCATATGTTGGTTCATTTAAAAAAAATATTTTGCATAATAAACTTAATATGAGAGTTAATCATGATGTGAATAAGATGGGAGCGGGAGATATACTGTTACGAATGTATAAAATTCTTCTTGAAATGCTTACAATACTTGGCATGCAGTCCTCTTAACAAGGAGAAAACACATTTCCAGGCAACCATTGCTATTATGTGAAGATAGGGTTGCCTGAACTTGGCGACATTGTTTGAGATCTTTGTTCCAGATTTGATGAATAATTGCCAACTTGGTGGGTTTCTGAAATCACTAGAACTTTCCATTAGTTTCAAAGGTACTTATTGTTCTTAAAGATTTCTATGAAGAGTATATAAGGGAGTCATCGTTCAGTGGGACAGTGTTGACATAATATGAGTCAAATTGAATTGTGAGATACGTCAGTGTTTTGAGAACAGTTTCAGCTGTTTTGTCAGTTAGTTGAGCAGTTTTTTGCTGTCTTATTGGACCTGACAGTTATTTTGTGGTCTTGTAAGATAGCTATAGTGTCATTAGCTGTAAATCGTTCCTGCTTTTTTGGTGCTTTTAAATAAAAGTGTTAGTTATCCAGAAATTCGGTTTCATTTATGTATCCAGAGAGTACAGCCATGAAGGGTATGCCATAACATTATTAATAGTTAGCATTTTCAGTGTTTTGAATTTAAAGCTTTATTTTTTAACATTTCATGTTTTTAAATAGTTGTTATGTTGAGGTTTGTTATCTTTTTCTCTCTCTCTCTCTCTCTCTCTTTCTCACACACACACACATATATATATATTTTTTAGAAGGTATGCTCGTCATATTATGGGAAGTAAAAAGTTGCAAAACGTTACCTCCGAAACGCCCACCGGCAGCTGCTATCCATGGAAACATAAGAATCGTGCACCTCTCCCAATCAATATTATTATTTATTATTCGTCTACTTAACTACCTAATGAAACGTACATGTTATATCATCCTCTAACAAAAGGCAATTAATTTGCAATCTCCTGACAAAATATATCTGTCCTATGAATAAGTGGAACGCACTTAAATTTGAATTAAGTATATTAAAATAATAAGTCCTACAAAGTGACAGGGATTATCAAAGAAATTGAATTTAATTTTGCAAAACATTGAATTTTCATCAATTATGCATCATTTTCATTAATTTAGTGTCATTTTATCAATTTGGTCATTTCATTAATTTTCCATATTCTATTTTTCTCTATTTTGCAGAGTTTGTAGTTTTTTTTTACCTTTTTTTCAAAAGTATTTCACTCCTATTTTTTCCTATTTTTAGGCATTTATCCCTCCTATTTTTCCTATGTTTTGGGCTCGACTTTCCTATTTTCCTTACTATTTTTTGGAAATTTTGGCTGCTGTCCCTGATTGTTGTTTAAATTTTTATGTATATACATAAAAAATGTATGTGGTGAGCATAACAAACAATTCCTGCAAACAGAGAAATCAGAAATTCTCAATATTTCCTGTTATTACCAGGAAATATTGATATTTTTTTTCATTTGTCAGTATAAATGCTTCCCCTGTATCTCAGTTAATACTTAAAATGTAATTTTTTTATTCTTTTTAAAATATGCAATTAAATTTTAAAAATGCTTTCTTACCTTTTTAAATAACATAAGAAATTTAACATAATTATAATTATATAAACATAATAAACATAAATTTAATACTGTTTTAGTTATATTTATAATTTTTAAACCATTTTTGATTTCTCTAAATATTTAAAATTATAACAGTTTTGATTTAATTTTGGGTTTTAAATAAGTTTATGTGAAATGGTGAAAAAATGCTTTTGTTTACACAAGGTTCTTGCACATTTTTCATTAAAAGAATTGAGTACTTTTTAAGAATATTTTAAGGACTACAAAAAAAAATTGAAGTACTGTGAAATAGTAGGTTACATTAATATAATTTGATTTCAACACTATATAAGAAATCTCGAGGAATGCTTACAAAAATTTCTGCTATCACTGATAAATATTTTAAAATTGGAGTGAAATTGACATATTTTAGATCTTGCTGATTTGAAAATATTTGGCAGACTTTAAGATATTTTATGTGAATGATCACAAGTAAGAAAAGATGAGTTTTTCACAAATATATTAGAGACACGGGTATATTAGTTTTCATATTATTATATGAGTATATCACAAGAATATTAGAGAAATAAATCATAAAAAAAAAAGTCTTCAGATCGAAAGATCAGTCAGTTATAGATATAATTTCAAACTAAAATGAAATAAATGTTACACAAAAAGACCATATGATTTTTCAGGGAAATCCTGATTAGGGATGCTGCAGTGTAATCTATAATTAGGCTCCGTGATTTAAGGTTCGGTTTCTAGCAGGACAGTGGAAGAAACAGAAACCAGAAAATGTGAAACACATTGACCCTTTTCATATAATTTCAAACTGAAGTGAAATAAATGTTGCACAAACAGACTCTATGATTTTTCAAGATAACGTATGTTGCAGCAATCTATAATTAGACTCAGGGAATCATGGTTGGATATCTACCAAAACGGTTGAAAAAACAGAACCAGAAAATATGAAACACATTCCATATGTCAATGGGAAAGCGTGTTTAAGCAGTTAGCAATCTGATCGCCAATCTTGTACAAAAGACAGTTTTTCCTACTTTTATTGTAATTTCTAAATTGTGATATATGTCAGAAAATTAAGCTCTTTGATATAAAATTTAAGCAGTTTTAAGGTCTTTAAAAATCAAACTTAGGAATTAAGCAGTTTTTAAGGACTTTTAAAGACTGCAAGAACAATGTTACATTTTGAATATTTTAAGCTTTAAAAAATTTAAATGTTCAAACATTCAAATTGAAATGTGCTTTTGTGTACATTTTGAAATTTTAAAATAATTTATAAAATTTAGCACTACGTTTATATTTAGAATGTTAACAACTGCTCAAAATCAGTGACTAGTTAGCAATCAAAAATGGATAACAACAAATGATCCTTATTCCACTAAGTATGCATTGACTGACCTGACCATTCCTTGAATTATATATAGTTTCTCTGCAAAGCATATTTAACAATCAAATAAGTAAGTTTTGAAATGCTCATTATAACAGGTTTATATATTTTATTCTTCCAATTAAACTACTTTGCTGGAAGCAGGCAAGTGTAATAGTTGAGTCCTGATTATGTATTATTTGCAGCTGATAAATGTATCGAATTGAAAACAAAGTCATTTTAAAGCATTTATTCATTCAGTAAATAAATAGCTCTTGATATCCATCCACAAAATATTTTTAAACAAAACTTTGCACTTTCTAAACTACAATTTATGGTTTGATATTTATTCTGATAGTAATAAATATGTAAATGCATATTACCAGGTTATTATAAAAAATAAAAGTTCCAAAATTATTTGCAGTAATATGACAATAATGTAGTAAAGTTAAAGTTTTATTGTTCTTTTTTATGCTGCAATTGTCAGATTAATGATTTTTAATATTAGACCAATATTGTGTCAGACCAATATTATTTTCTTTTTGAATTTTAGTTGTTAAAAGTTTTATCTTTTTTTTTTTTTTTTTTTTTTTTTTTTTTTGTAATTTATATGATCTTATATTATTTCCTTATACTTAAATACTTTTATAATAAAATTCTTTTTTTCTTTTTTAGAGGCCAATAGTAGAATTTTCAGTTGAAAATAAAGTTGCATTATTATCCCAAGAAAGGAAAAGAGAGAAAATCCAGATGAGAAATAAGGTTTGTATTTTGTTTTGATATAAATGTATTCTGCATCAATATTTTCTGCATTTAGTAGAATAATGACACTGAAGACCTAATAGTATACTTACTATAATTTTTGTTGTGATGTCCTTCTCTCAGTTTTTGCTGCAGCATGGCTAGCTATTAAGAGAAATGCATAAAATGATCAAATGATTTAGGACAGCGTTTTTCAACATGTGTTCTGTAGAACCATATGTGTTTTGTGTTAGTTTTCCAGGGATTGTACAACACGATAATTTTGTGTAAATTTTCTTATATATTAAAAAACAAGTAAAATTTGATTGTATAATTTGTACCACAAGGGACTTTTTCTCATTTTGGAGTTCTGCCATCAAACTAAATTACAAAAAAGTTTCATGCCCAAAAAAGTTTAAAAGACACTGAATTTCTTGAATTTTTTTGAAGAAATTTCTTGAAGTTTTTAAGTTGTTTAGAAAAGGCAGAAATTAAATCAGTTTGACTACATGAATATTGATACTTGAACTGCCAGAATTTTTTATTTTCAAATTTGTGGCATTACTGAGACCCAAGCTTGACCAAAATTTTTGTACAATTTTCAGCAACTATTACTCTAACAAAAAACATCTGCATGCTACAAATTATAGAGTTAAAAGTTTTTGATAAAGAAAAAATTTTAAACCAAATTACATTTAATTAATATTCTTCCGGGTATAAAAATATTTTTTGTATCCATCTAAATATTTGTTTTCTCGTTTCATTTTCTTTTATTTACAATTGCTAATAACAAATAAATAATACTTTTTCCATGTGCTTTCATACTTTGCTGATTTATTATTTTACAAAATACTACTATATTCATAGCTTTGTTTCTCATATATAACTGTCCTGTTGCATCTGCCTTTTATGTTGTTTCTCTTTTCTTTTACTATAAAGATATTGTGTGATTTTTATATTATTAAAATGAATATTCAGGGTGCAAAAGGGTGCTTGAAAATTGGGGAAGTACTTGAATTTTAGATTAACATTTCCATGGCCTTGAAAGTACTTGAAAATTCCCATTTTCTTGGTTAAGTCCTTGAAAGTACTTGAAAAAGGCAGGGTTGAAAGAGTTCTACAGATTCACAGCATTGTGTTTTTTCTAAGAAGTTCTGCTTTCTCTGGAAATTTCCCTAGCAGTTATGCTATCACTGAAATTTTCCTAAACAACAATGTTTTTTTCCAAAAATTTCCTCAATGGCTTCAACATTAAACAATAATGTTAGTTTGCTATGATTTTTCCTCCCAGAAACACATACAACGTCATAATATGGAAGAAATGATGTCTTTGAAAAATAATTACATGGCACTTGAAAGTCCTTAAAAAGTGCTTGAAATTTGTTTAAGAAAAGTGTACTCACCCTGAATATTACTTCCTTTCAATGTTATTTCACTTTGAAAATAACAATCTACCCTAAACACAAACATAATTCATTTATCTTTCTCATTTTCCAATATTATCAACAACATCAAAAATGTCTTGGCATTTTATTGCTCCTGGAACTGATTTTCTAAATAAAAATTGTTCCATGATGTTTCCATTACAACCTCTATTGATCTTCCCCAAGTACCTGCAGACCCTTTGCAGCACACATGTGCTTATAGTACAGAGTTTGAAAATGTCTGGTTTGCACTGCTGTTGTTGTTGAGACCAAGACCGTCCGACCTACCAGAAAGGTGCAAGGTATCTGTTTAGACGGTTAGGAAGTGCCACCCAATTTAGACTGGAACCCAGTGGGGGAGGCATCCACAGGGACCGTACCCTCCTTCCCCTACCACCAACCTCTCAGAAGGACTTACGGACCCACATATCTAACGTGATCGTACTCTACGTGAACACGGTGGCAGTTTTGGCAGCGGTGGGAATCGAACCCGGGCCTACCAAGTGCGATTCCCACGTTCTAACCACTAGGCTACGTGCCCTCAAGAAATAGAAGGCCTCATAGAAATTTATATCGTTAAAATAAACAGGGTGGCTACAGAACCTAGAATTCAGGGAAATCAAGGGAATATCAACATTCTGGAAATATCAGGGAATTCCTAAAAAAAACTTTAAAGTTAGGAAAATTGAAATTTTTTTGGTAATCACTGCTTTCTTCCGACTCATGACAATACACATGTATAGAATTCCTTATTTGCATTTTATGTGACAGGAGACAGCCTATTGAACACCTCAATAAAATTAAAAAGAGTTTTAAAATTTCAACATTTCTCAGTGAAATCTCTCATCTAAATTGTTTTGAAAGTTATCAAGATATTTCATATGACAAGAAAAGCAGATTGGTGACATACTGTTTCTGCTTATACATAATTTTATAGCAATAAGTGATATTTAACATATGATAGCAAATTCTTGACTGGATTTTACAGAACACTGCTCAATATGTAGCTGAGTTTTATAGCTTATCTAGAATTTTAATGCTTGAAGGATTAATATTTGTAATAATACTGTTTTTATATAGCTCTTGCATAAATACTATACTTTGATTATTATACTTTTCAATGCTGAAAATAATTAATTTTAATTATTTATTCTTAAATAATTAAAATTAGATAGTATCACTATAATTAATTATTTTCACTTTCAATTTTATTAATTAACTTTTTTATGCTTATTAAACTGATATTCAGTAAAAGTAGATAGTGATATATATCAGGGAATGTTTGAATATATTATCTGGAAATCGGGGAAATATCAAAATATCAGGGAATTTTTTTATCTGAGATCCTATAGCCACCCTGAATAAACCTAAAATTCCATCTACACTAGGCTCAAAATTCAAATATGTAACTGTTATTCATAAAAGTAATAGGAAATTAATAATATAGTTTAGGAATTTTTATCTAACCCACATGTTTAGCAATTATTTTAAGTTGCTTGTTAACAAAGTTAACATTTTATTGAAATAACTAAATGTTCCTTTTTTTACTTATGATCTATACTTAAAACAAGTAAAAGCAAAAAATATTGTTTAAGTACAGTCTTTTATTATTTGCATGTAACTTAAATGTTTGAAAAAAGAATCCTATATTCGTCTTCACTATTATTATCACATGTTAAAATTCTCTCTCTCTCTGTATATATATATATATATATATAGTATAAAAGATATATATAAAAAAAGTAAAAAAGGAAGTAAAGAACAGATAAAGGTGTTGTTGTTATTGAGACCCAGACCGTCCGACCTATCAGAAAGGTGTAAGGTAACCATTTGGACGGCCAGGAAATGCCACCCAATTTAGACCGGAACCCAGTGGGGGAGGCATCCACAGGGACCGTACCCTCCTTCCCCTACTACCAACCTCTCGGAAAGACTTACGAACACACATGTTTAACGTGATCGTACTCCGCATGAACACGGCAGCAGTCGTGACAGCGTGCAAATCCAGCGCACAAACCACCGGGCTGCAATGCCTGAAATGTGCCAACAGTACACGGTGTTCTCAGGTGGTCACCCACCCAAGCACTAACCACGCCCGATGCTGCATGACTTCGATGATCTGACGAGAACCAGTGTTTTCAGCATGGTAAGGCTGTTGGACAGATAAAGATGTGTCAATGGGGTTGCAGCAAGGTCAACAGGGATTGTGACCCCTTTTCCTGGTTTAAGCATGCTTTAATTCCCGGGAAACACTCCCAGAAACTGCCACACGCCCGATATAACACTCACATGTGCGCTAGGGAAAAACAGAATCCCGAAATGACATTGAGATATGAATATATCAAAAACCAAGATAGATATGGAATATATCATAATCATAGAAGGAAATTTTATCAAGTAAAATGATAAAAACAAACCATTCCTATCGTGAAGTCTATAAAACGTCCGTATCATAAGTACCCCATAAGTCCAAAACCAACATATGCTGAGAAGTCCATTAATTTTCGTCTATATACAAGCAATCCCAATCACGAACGCTGTAGTTCAACATGGGAAATAGTGACTGGGATTGCTTGTATATAGACGAAAATTAATGGACTTCGCAGCATACGTTGGTTTTGGACTTATGGGGTACTTATGATATGGACTTTTTATAGACTTCACGACAGGAATGGTTTGTTTTTATCATTTTACTTGATGAAATTTCCTTCTATGATTATGATATATTCTATATCTATCTTGGTTTTTGATATATTCATATCTCAATGTCATTTCAGGATTCTGTTTTTCCCTAGCACACGTGTGGGTGTTATATCGGGTGTGTGGTGGTTTTTGGGAGTGTTTCCCTGGAATTAAAGCATGCTTAAACCAAGAAAAAGGGTCACAATCCCCCTTAACCTTGCTGCAACCCCATTGACACACCTTTATCTGTTCTTTACTTCCTTTTTTACTTCTTTTATATATGTCTTTTATACACTGTATAGCAAGGTCTTAGATAGAGCAGTTAATGAGCCTTATATTTCCTCTTGACTTTTATATATTGGTTTTGATTGTATTTGATATATATATATATATATATATATATATATATATATTAAAAATTAAAGAATATCCAATGAACTAAAAGGTATATTTAAGAATGAACTGTTGAAAATAAAACATAATGCAAGTGTATATTTACTTCATTCCACAAGATGGGTTTTTAACATCCTCATTCTGATCACAATTAAAACTAGAGGAATAATTTTTTTATGGTTGTCATAGGGCAAGTGTAAAGACAATAATTTAAAACAATAATTCAAATCAGTAGAATACAAGAGAAATACTACTGCAAACTGCCTTTTTGGATGTAACATTTCTCGTAATTCTTGTTGTTGTCATCATTATGTTTTCTGTTGAAGGGCCTACAGGCCAAACTAGTTAACCGATTCCAATGAACTTTTTTTCATATCATTTTCCTTGGGATCCATAGGTGTGCCTTTTAGAAAAATTTTGAATTTTGATTATTTTCTGTAGGAATTAAGAATTAGGTAAGATTGTAGGTCCTTTGGCGACAGAAAATAAATAACCCAACAATAAAATTTAACAATATTTATATTTATTTCAAACCTGATACATTAGATTAAAAAATTGAAATCATAGCGAAAGAGAGATTGTTTAGCCCCATTCTTGAAATAATGGTTATTTTATTGTCATCATTTTTATTCGTGTAGAATAAATTACAAATATGGATCGCCCTGCCATCCAAACAGTTACCTTATACCTTCAAGTAGGTCATAACATTAACTTGCTGCATTATAATATACAACATTACATAGTAAACATACACCACAAGATTAAGTTAAAAGAATTACAGAGGCAAGAAGTATAACGGCACAAAGATGTTAAATCTGTAACAAAATTATCAGGTATGCGGTTTTCTCTATTAAATGAAAATTGCTTAATTACAGGCTTGGGTATTTCCTGATCGAAATTCACATTTAAAATCGATACAGATACAATGCATGTGTGAAGCACACACTAACAAAAATGTTACATTTTTGAAATTTTAAACTAGATGTAAACTACAATTAAGTACAGGGCAAAGCATGCAAACACAAATCTCACTTTCATTCTAACAAAAGAAAAATCTTATATGGGCAACACATGACTTTCCTTATATACTGCAATAAATTTACTCTTTTTACAGTAAAAAATAATGTATAAAATCCATAATACTGTATTTTTAACATTGAATTGTACATTTGGCGATTTTCAGGATGACAGCATGTAATACTATTTCAAAGTAACTCTAAACAACTCAAAATTACTCATAACTCAATTCTAAATTAACAATTATCATTATTGATAGCACTCTTCATAAGCAATATCTTAAATAATAAAAGGCAATGTCTGTGTGTGTGTGTGTGTGTGTGTGTGTGTGTGTGTGTCTGTGTGTCTGTCTTATACACTATACGTTTCGCGACCGCGCGTCGGAGAGCTACGAAATTTGGCAATCGGAGACCTGGGGGGGAGGGAAGGGGACACGTGAAAACCGATTTTCAAAATTCTAATTATTTTTTTATTTATTTAATGTTTTATGCGATTTCGACCTTTTTTTGCCCTTTTTTCTCCACGATCCAGACGTCGTAGAAAAAAACAACTCACACCATCGGAAAGAGCAGACAATTGCGAGTAAAAATATATCAATTTCAAATCTCCATTTCGATTTCTAATATTTTTTAAAGATTTTAAAACAAAAGTCACTTTTGGCTCAAAAAAACGATTTTTGGTTTTTAAATTCTCGCATAGTAAAAAGTACTCATAATTTCGACTAATAATTTACATTTTTAGAAAGCTGAAATATCTGGCATTCTTACAAGTCTAATCTGGTCCAGAAATAATGAAAATTGCCTTCAGGATCGCAATTTTAAAGACGTCATGATTTTAAATTTCTCGGCGTTCCGCTCGGCGTGCCGCTTCGTTTCTCCCCCGCTGAAGCAGGGAAGGTGGTGGGTGGGGACGTCAAGGTGGAGGTGACGTCACGGTTCTGAATAGAGCTCCTTTGCTCTATATAAATTATTATATTTATATTTTAAATGATGGGACGATCTGGATTTTTTAAATGTATATTTTAACTTTTGGATATTTTAAATGGATATTTTAATTTTATGGATATTTTAAATGATGGAACAATGAAACAATGGAATGAGGATGATGGAATTAAGCATATGGTCATTTTAAATTGCAAATTAGCGCGCGGGAAGTTAGCGGTAGGCCCGGGTTCGATTCCCGCCACTGCCAAAACTTACGCCACGTTCACGCAGAGTACGATCACGTTAAACATGTGGGTTCGTGAGTCCTTCCGAGAGGTTGGTGGTAGGGGAAGGAGGGTACGGTCTAAATTGGGTGAATAAAAAGAAAGTTATGGAGATTGTCGCGGAGGGCGAAGTAGCCCAGTGGTTAGCGCGCGGGAATTGCACGCGGTAGGCCCGGGTTCGATTTCCGCCACTGACATGGAGGACGATCACGTTAAACATATGGGTCCGTATGTTTTTCCGAGAGGTTGGTGGTAGGGGAAGGAGGGTACGTTCCCTGTGGATGCCTCCCCCACTGGGTTCCGGTCTAAATTGGGTGGCACATCCTGGCCGTCCAACCAGTTACCAGGCCCGGGTTCGATTCCCAAAATTGCCGCCGTGTTTACGTGGAGTACGAGCACGTTAAACATGTGGGTCCGTGAGTCCTTCCGAGAAGTTGGTGGTAGGGGAAGGAGGGTACGGTCTAAATTGGATGAATAAAAAGAAAGTTATGGAGATTGTCGCGTAGGGCAAAGTAGCCCAATGGTTAGCGCGCGGAAATTGCACTCGGTAGGCCCGGGTTCGATTCCCAAAATTGCCGCCGTGTTTACGCGGAGTACGATCACGTTAAACATGTGGGTCTGTAAGTCCTTCCGAGAGGTTGGTGGTAGGGGAAGAAGGGTACGGTCCCTGTGGATGCTTCTCCCACTTGGTTCCGGTCTAAATTGGGTGAATAAAAAGAAAGTTATGAAGAATATTGCGGAGGGTGAAGTACCCCAGTGGTTAGTGCGCGGGATTTGCACTTGGTATGCCCGGGTTCGATTCCCAAAATTGCCGAATAAAAATAAGGTTATGGAGATTGTCGCGGATGGCACGGTAGCCCAGTGGTTAGCGCGCGGGAATTTCACTCGGTAGGCCCGGGTTCGATTCCCGCCATTGCCAAAACTGCAGCCGTGTTCACGCGGAGTACGATCACGTTAAACGTGTGGGACTGCACTTTTTCCGAGAGGTTTGTGGTAGGGGAAGGAGGGTACGGTCTCTTTGGATGCCTCCCCCATTGGGTTCCGGTCTAAATTGTGTGGCACTTCCTGGCCTTCCAAGCAGTTACCTTACACCTTTCTGGTAGGTCGCGCCAACGAGTTTGCCACGGTCAGAATTTTCAAGGGTAGCGAACAGGCTGGTCGCCAAAGGCGGCTAGTAGTCCATATAATAAAATATTTTTATAATTAATTCATCTATTAGGCATCATTTTCATTAATTTAGTGCCATTTTTGCAATTTTAACAAAATTTTCTTCAATCTGGGGTGAAATATCGCCAAGTTGGCAATACTTTGTTAGACTGTTACACCAAATACATCACCAAGTGTTACAGACAAACTGAAAGAAGAGCATTTCTTATGTACTAGAATGTATGCCCGACATATGACAGAAATCAGAATTTGCGAAACATTACTTCTCATTTGGAGTTATTTTTATCAATTTGGCAACATTTTTGTCACTTTAGCAACATTTAAAAAAGTCGCCAAGTTGGCAACATCCGATTAAATTTCTCACCAATCGTTACAGGCAGATGAACTGAGAAATGCATAATTCTTATAGTCTAATCTTATGTTCTTTCCAAGATATTGAACTTTCATCAATTAGTTGTCATTTCATTGATTCAGCATCAGTTTCATCAATTTGGCAAAATTTTTTATCAATTGGGTGACATTTTCATGAATTTGGTAAGATTTAAAAAGTCACCAAGTTGGAGATATTCCAAAAAATTCATCATCAAAATTTTATCCAAACGTTACGTACGGAAAAATATGTTATTCTTATAGTACTCATAGATTCTTCTATTCTTTCCATGATATTGAATTTTCATCAATTAGTCATCATTTTCATTGATTTAGCATCATTTTTATCAATTTGGCAACATTTCCGTTAATTTGACAATATTTGAAGAGTCGCCAAGTTGGCTACATTCCACCAAATTTGTCACCAAAATCTCACAAAGAGTTGTGGATGAAGAAATATGTTATTCTTATAGCAAATAAATAACTATTGGTGTCCAACAACAAAAGTATTACCCAAAATATCTTTTCTCATGAATGGAACGAGCTAGATCCACGAGAATGATGTCACCAAATTTATTGCATAATATTACATATGAAAAGTGAACATATTTCACAATAGTTTTTTTTTTTTTTTATGACTTTTTGATAAATTTATTTGAAAAATATGCAATATCTCGAGAATGGTTCATGCTAGTATTCTAAAGTTTGTCAATCATTTTCTAATGAAAAATTACATGAGAAATGACTATTTGTGTAACTTTATTAAAGGTTTCAATTTTTTGATGATTTTTTCAAAATTTCATTCGAACATTTAGTGGAGTTCTGAATATTCGATTGTGTTAAAAAACAATAGGCTTCCAGTATTCATGGATTGTAATTTTTGTACCAAATTTTGTTTGAATTGCTCCATTCATTCATCAGATATTGTCTCCACAGACTCATTGACACACACAAACATCACCTCAAAAACGTTTGATTCATGTCTGGGGATGCTCTCCCATCAAAAACTCTAATTTGAATTTTCGACCCCTTCAAAATACTACTTTCCTTATACATTATACTATGTATACAAGGGTCATACTGAAAATTTTAAGATACTAAGTGGTACAAGTTAAACTTACTAACTCTTAGGAGTATTTAAAGTACTCTCCTCCAATATCAATGCACTTTTGTATGCGAATTTTCCAAAGATTAAATGCTTCAAGCCATCCATTTCTTGGAATCGATGAAAAATATGCTTTTATAGCCTTATCAATCTCATTTTCGGAATGGAAACGATGCCCACATAAATTTTTATTTTAGATTAAAAAATAGCCAAAAATCACTCATAGCAAGATCAGGAGAATAAGGTGGATGTTCTATCACTTTGATGGTTTTTATTCAAAAAATTTTACTGTCATTCTTGCTAAATGAGAAGATACATTGTCATGGTGAAGCATGAGTCCCCTAACATTCACTACCTGAAGAATTTCTGGCAGACACTTAGTGGTGTACCAGTTAGCTGTAACTATCTTCTGTTCCTCTAGCTTTATGGCTTTGATCAGACCTGCACTTCTGAAGAACACAACATACATTACTTTTTTCATTGCTCGTTGTCTTTTCACCATTGTTGGTTTGGAGTCATCTTCAAAGACCCATACTATACTTTCTTAACGTGTAGGAACGTCAAGAAACGGTATGTACATTTTATCACCACTTATGATTGTAGAAATAATGCAGTGTCCATCATGATTAAATAATTTTAGTATTTTTTTACTGATTCTGACACACTTCGCTTTTTGGTGTTTTGTTAAATTATGGGGGACCCAACAACAAACTAATTTTTTCATATACAGTTCTTCATGAATAATTTTATGTATAGCTATGGATCCAATATTAAGTTCCTTCTGTATCATTTGGTAGGTACAACGATTACCATCGATTAATATTTTTCGAATGGCAGACACATTTTCTGGAATTACAGCTGACAAAGGTCTTCCTGTGTTCTTCATCCAGGAGAGAATTTCTACCTCTTCTAAACTCTGTAAACCATCTGAATACAGTAACATGAGATGGAATATCATTTCCATATGCTAATTGTAGATGAAAACATTCTTCTTGATTTAGCCTCACTTTAAAATCATAGAAAATCATAGCTCAATAATGCTCTCGCAATAACTCTTTTCTTTTCTTTCAAAATTTATTCTACGATAGCTAAATTGTAATTGTTGCCACAAATTATCGTCTGCAGACATAAAAGAGTTCAAATTTAAATATCTGACCAATATTTTTTTTTTTCTAGTGCATATCGCCTGCCCCTGTCTATAAAATTTCAGTGTATGTCCTTGTATAAGGAAAGTAATATTCACCACAAAAACATGTGAGATATCTAAACAAAAACAACTGTATTGTAAAAAAATTCCACCAAATAGTGAAAATCATCAGCCGCAAAAAAAAAAAATACATATTATGACACCAAGTACAATTCCATCCAGGTGGGAATGTATCAGCAATGCCTTCCATTTATAACGCGAATAAGAAAATGCTGAAAGAGAATGAGAAAAGGTTCCATATACCTTGGCTCCCTGTCAGGATTTTTATTTTCACTGTATGAGAAATACTTTAGCTGTGCTGCACTAAAGGAACTTTTGCACAGTGTGCATTTCTGTTTACATTTTATGCAAATTTAACTATTTTTATTAATTTTTTATTCTGTGTATCAATTCTGCTTTTATTCATGCAAAATAAGAGCAATTTAATAGTATCAATAAATTACTAAATATTTCCTACCTAAAATTTTTGGGAAACCTGCTATGATACCTTGAACTCTTATGTCATATTTATGTAAAATGATTACATTTTGCTTAGAACATAATGTATACACTGTAGAACTCTAATATTCACTTATTGGAAGTAATAAATTTGAATCTAAACTTAAATGGACATCAAAAATGTATCATAGAAACTTCTAGTTTTATTTTTATCTTTCATATGTAAGTTCTAAATAATTATCACTGTGTAATTCAGTTAACGTTGTATTCTATTTTGAATACTTTTATTTTTATAGAAAAGAATGGAAGAAAAACTTGCAAATGCTAATGATCAAACTGAAGACAACAAGCAGCAATCCTCACTACAATTTACTGTTGGAAAGGTAAATAAACAGTTAGATATCTGTTTACTATGTATATATTCATTGGCAGACAAAGAAAACAAAAATGAAAAACCATAATACATTTATTTTTAACTTACAAATGCATGGACTAAATTAAAATAATTGTCTTATTGTTTAAAGTTTTATTTCTAAAATAATAAAAAAATAATCATATTACAGTTGAAAACTTCATCTTAAGTACAAAAAAAATCTTTATATATTTTCTAATTATAGTCTTCTGTCTTATTAATACGATTAATTTTTTAATTATTATTTTTTCAGAAATAGTGCAATTGCGCAATTCAGTTTTTAATTTCAGGCGTTGCAGAGAATACATGAATATCTTTTTTCAACCATCTCCATTCCTTCATTATTGTACCTTAGCTTGACTAAGCTAGCTTAATTTCATATTTTAATTAATTATACAAGTTAATTTTTTAATTATTTATACATAAATAGTAAAATAATGCAATTTAGGGGGAGTTTTTTCGTACGTTGCCAAGAAAACACTATCTTTTTTCATCCATCTCCATACTCTGAATATTGCATATTAGATTGACTAATGTAGCTTATTTTTGGTTAATTATTAAGATTAGTTTTTTTAATTATTTTAATATTAATAGGGTGATTACACAATTTATTATGTATTCTCATGTAATTACAACATTCCACAAGTAATTTTTTCATCCAACTCCATCCTCTATATATTGCTCATTAGATTGACTAAATTAGTTTCTTTTTATATTTAGATTAATTATATTATTAATTATTCAAAATATAAAAATTTTATTAATTAATCAATTGCAGTCCATTTTGTATTCTTATGTATTGCCAAGAGTCTACTAATATATTTTTCCATCCAACTTCATTTTCTAAATATTGCATATTAGATTGACTAAACCAGGGTATTTTCAAAATCTTGTTAATTATTAAGGTTAATTTTTTAATTAGTGTTGGACAAGAATTAAAACAATGTATTGCAATTTCATTATGGCTAAAACTTACTCTGTGGATATTTCCCATGTAAATGTTTTGAAAAAGGATCGTTTGATAAGTGTCCAAGTAGAATGTCAAAAGTTTTTTTTCACATTGGGTCTTAAATTACCGGAATATGCTAATTTTTCACATCCCTGGGATTTAGCATACTTCGTAATCTTCACAGTTAAAAACTGGTACAAATACCCATTGCTAATAAGATCACTTTATCCTTTACTCACAGTTTTGTAATCAATTTTTGTAATCACAATTTTTCACATCCCTGGAATTTAGCATACTTCGTAATCTTCACAGTTAAAAACTGGTACAAATACCCAGTGCTAATAAGAGCACTTTATCCTTTACTCACAGTTTTGCAATCAATTTTTGTAATCACAATTTTTCACATCCCTGGAGTTTAGCATACTTCGTAATCTTCACAGTTAAAAACTGGTACAAATACCCAGTGCTAATAAGAGCACTTTATCCTTTACTCACAGTTTTGTAATCAATTTTTGTAATCACAATTTTTCACATCCCTGGAATTTAGCATACTTCGTAATCTTCACAGTTAAAAACTGGTACAAATACCCAGTGCTAATAAGATCACTTTATCCTTTACTCACAGTTTTGTAATCAATTTTTGTAATCACAATTTTTCACATCCCTGGAATTTAGCATACTTCGTAATCTTCACAGTTAAAAACTGGTACAAATACCCAGTGCTAATAAGAGCACTTTATCCTTTACTCACAGTTTTGTAATCAATTTTTGTAATCACAATTTTTGACATCCCTGGAATTTAGCATACTTGGTAATCTTCACAGTTAAAAACTGGTACAAATACCCAGTGCTAATAAGAGCACTTTATCCTTTACTCACAGTTTTGTAATCAATTTTTGTAATCACAATTTTTCACATCCCTGGAATTTAGCATACTTGGTAATCTTCACAGTTAAAAACTGGTACAAATACCCAGTGCTAATAAGAGCACTTTATCCTTTACTCACAGTTTTGTAATCAATTTTTGTAATCACAATTTTTCACATCCCTGGAATTTAGCATACTTGGTAATCTTCACAGTTAAAAACTGGTACAAATACCCAGTGCTAATAAGAGCACTTTATCCTTTACTCACAGTTTTGTAATCAATTTTTGTAATCACAATTTTTCACATCCCTGGAATTTAGCATACTTCGTAATCTTCACAGTTAAAAACTGGTACAAATACCCAGTGCTAATAAGAGCACTTTATCCTTTACTCACAGTTTTTAGCTCAGAATCTGCTTAAGCATGAATTGAAAACTATAAGAGGGTTTATGTTCATAAATGTGATTGTTCATGTAATTGATGTAATGCGGCTCTTGCTTTGTTATAAATGATACTGGCTGATGTAAATTCCCAAAATTAATTCCCTATGCAAGTAGCTGAATAGGGCATAAATGTGTTGCATGTCTTTACTATTGGAAGTCTATAAAATTCTATTTTACTCACAAATTCACCGATTTAATGAGTAATAAATATGTTTAATTTTTTTTCGGTAGTTTTTTAGAGAATTTTTTATTATATATTTTTGCAACAGAATCTAATTACACTATATAGCTCCATCTAGTACTGGAGCTCCATCTAGTACATTATAAATGAAAGTTCATTAAAACAAGGTTTGCTATAGTTACATAAATAGTTTTACATATAATTTGGTCCTTGCAAATATACCTGATGTTGCTTATGATTTCAAATTTGTACAATTTATAGTAGGTTCTACATAATATTGTTCTCCTATACATTCTTTCAAAATATTTAATTTGATTCCCCCTAAAAAGTATAAAAATCTCTGTTCTCACTGTACAAAATTATATTTACAGGTAGATCTGAAGAACAAAACATCCTGGTCCCTTTATAAAATTTACAAAAAATCTTAAGTTTGGTCAAATGTATGACAAAATGAAGAGGATAAAAAAAAATATATAGCCATACTATTTTTATCATGTTTCAACAATTTGTTGAACACAGATAATCCATGAATTTAAAAATTCCAAAATAAAACCGTTGACCTAAGAGAATCAAAATATAAATAATTCCTGTAATTTTATATCCCAGGATTGTAACTGATATAATCCAATCCAAATATATAATACAATACAGTTCATTTATAAAATGAATTTTTCTATCCATTTTTTATTATTTAAATTGTATAAATTAAATAAAAACCATCTGCCATAAAAAAACACATTTGATTAATTTCCGATGCTAAGTAACATTACATGGTATAATTTTTTTTCAAATAAATTTTCATAAAATAATCATCTGCATAATGCTATTTCTATGGAAAGTTTAATTTTGCATTTTTTATTAATATCTCAATAACAATTAATCCTTTAAACATGGATGGAGTTACCTGCGGTATTAATTATGATGCACTGAGATCACTGATGCTACTAGGTACTAAGTACCGTATACCTACTAAATTTAAACATAAATTAATTTGTAAAGATTTATTTCTTGACTTAAATAAATTTATCTATGAAATCAACTATAAATATCAAATCCTTGTAGAAGCCTTCAATCCCTAGAGTGTCTTAATAGAGCAATACTTAAATCACTATATATATAATCAGAAAATTAATAAATCATATAAACTTAATTCAATTAAAAAGGATATTAAAGAAATTCAAATGATTTTGTCATTACATATGTCGATAAGACTAGTAGTAACTACTCAATCATATGTAACTATTACTATATAAGTACCCTTCAATCACACTTATTTAATAATCAAATCTATAATTTACATAATACTAACTTTAAAATCTTATCCAATAGAATATCAGCCAAATATAAGCAAATCCACCTAAAAAATAGTGGTAATAGCATTCCATATATTGTTTTAGTACCCAAGTTTCATAAATTCCCTGTTGCTTTTCGAACTATTACTAGTGGGCATAATTCTTACATTACTAATGCTGGTAAATTATAATTAAAAATTTTAAATGAAGTATCCTTGTCAGATGAGATCTCAAATAATTGTCATATTGTGAAAAACAGTTTTGAATTAGTTAAAAAATTGAAAAATCTTACTAATGTTCATAGTATTTATACTTTTGATTTCAAAGATTTGTTTAATAATATTGATATAGATGATCTGTATAGAATTATTTTAGGAATTTTTGAAATATATAATATTACCCAAAAATGTTCAAATTTTCGTTTTAAAAAATTACTTAATTTCACTCTGTATGAGAATTATATTCAACATGGTGGTACTTCTTTTAAGCAACAGTTTGGTATCCACAAGTGGTGTGTGCCTCATCATTGTTAGCTAATCTGTATTTATTCTTCTAGGAAAAGAACATTAATCCAGAATTGCATAATATGCACATGTTTAGATATTTAGATGATATATTATGTGTATCTCATAATAATATCCCTATAGTATTTAACTTTTATCCTAATAATTTACAATTAAATGCAAATAATAATGACTCTAATGTTGCAAACTTTTTTGATTTAAATTTAGAAATTAAAAAATTGTAATCTAGCTATAAACTCATATGATAAAAGACAAAATTTTAAATTTAATACATCAAAAATTCAACATTTTGACTCTTGTTTGCATATATCAGTTTTTAGAAATATTATAATAAACCAGGTTCTTAGAATCAATAAAATTTGTGATGAAAATTATAAATTAGTACATTTTATGGAATTATTGAGTACAGCGACTAATAATGCATATCCTCCCAAATTCGTTATTAAAATTATCAACTCAGTGTATCAACTTTCACTCGATAACATTCATGACAACTTTCCCAATTAATATATATATATATATATATTTATATATATATATATATATTTATTTTTATATATATATATATATATATATATATATATATATATTCCAATAAAATTGAATATAAACACTTTGCCAAACATGGTTTTGAAAATATTACTATACATATTTTAGATATAAAAACAAAATCAGCAGATAGGATTTATTTTGAAAACTACTATATTAAATCACATTGTACTCTTTTTCCATATGGATTAAATCAAATGTATCTAAATGGTAATGTTGTAAAAAATAATTTTGTAGATAATAAATATTCTATTTTTAATCACCTTTTTTTGAAACCCCATTTAAATGATAGTGAATCAATCAAACTCAAAAGATTTAAACGAGGAAAGGGACATTCCAATCTTAATGATCATAAATCTGAGATTATAACTCTACATAATCAATTTAATAGAACTTTTCAATGGAAATTCATTAGATCCTGGGTTTTTGCAGTAAAGAAAAAACATTTAAATAAGGTTTATGCCATTTTTTTAAAATTAAATCTTGCTAATGAACATTTTAATCATATTTTCTTTGATTTGCTTATTACAAGATCACAGTTTTTAAATTTAAAACTAAATCAGTTTCATTATAATAATACAACTACTAATTCTTATTGTGTTATCTCTTTCAAACATCCTATATATAATTCTATAAATTTTGGACATCTGTTTAACAAGTTTAAACATTTATTGCCTATTGGTGATTTATTTGTTTCAAAGACATTCAAATACAATAAGCCTATTGGTAGGTCTATATTTAATTATAATGAAGTTTCACAAACGCTCTCTATTGATCATTCTTCTCAGTCAATTGTAGATAGTGAATGTATTTGTAAATTAAATAAATTTGCTAAATTTCTAAATCCTGACTTGGGGCACATAGTTACAGGAGATTTAGACCTTGTTAGTGACAATGTGTTAAGAACCATTATGTCATTTGGCACTAAATTTAGGATACCTTCTTGTAATAATTCTTTTAAAGTCTTAAAATCAATTAATCTTGATCTTGATAAATATATATATAAATTAGCTTGTAAATACGCTCTGCCATTAGAGGCATTTAATATGTGGAAATTTACTATATTAGAATCAATTAAAAATGCTATTAGAGATATTAAATTGTCTAGATCTTTATATAATATTGATAATATTAAACATTCCATTAATGATTTACAAAGATCCTTTGTTATCACCTATGTTGATAAAGCCTCTAATAATTATGCTATTATCTGTAAAAAATTTTATATTCAATTTCTGTTAGATTATTTAAAAAATAATAGTCTTTTTAAACCTGATTTACATTCCATCAATAGTATTAAATTGAAAATTATCAATATGTATAATGATTTAAATATTAAATATAAATATCTTAAATTTCCTTATATAGTGCTTATTCCAAAATTTCATAAAAATCCTATTAAATTTAGAACAGTTACTAGTGGCCATAATACTTACTCTACTACTGCGAGTAAATTATTACTAAATTCTTTAAATCTAATAAATAATAGTTTAAGCCAGACTAGCAATAACTACCATATTCTAAATAATAGTAAAGAATTAAAGAATAAATTAACATCTCTTAGAAAAATAATAGGATTTCAAACTTTTGATTTTAAAGATCTTTTTAATAATATTAAGATATCTGATCTATATGATGTAATTTTAGCTCTATATAATGCTTATATTACACCTCTTTCAAATCAAATTAAATTTAAAAATTTTCCTAAACTTCTTCACTTTGTTATTTTCAATAATTATATTTTTCAAGGAAATAAATTATACTTACAAGTCTCAGGAGTTCCACAGGGTGGCTGTAGTAGCAGTATGCTAGCTAATTTATACCTTTATCATTATGAAATGTCATTTACTTCAATAGATTATACTTTTTACAGATATGTTGATGATCTGATTTGCTTAGTACATACAGAAAATTATCTCATAGATATAGATTACTATCCAGACAATTTGGAATTAATACCTAATGAAGCTACTATTAATAAAAATGTTAATTTTTTGGATTTAAATCTTTTTATTGATCCTTCTAATAGAATTGTTACAAATTTATATGATAAAAAAGACTTTTATAATTTTAATATTAATAAAATCTTACCTTTTAATTCCTGTAACTCGATTCAATTGTTTAGAAATATTATACTCAATCAGCTTTTTAGAATTTATAGATTATCTGATAAAAAATTTCATGCTATGCATATCAATAATCTCAAAATTACTAGTAATTTATATAAATATCCCACTTATTTAGTAAATAGTATTGTTAAAAAATTTAAAATAGCTGGATTTTTATAATTCTTTCCATAGTATCATATAATTCTATTCATAGTATCTTATATTAGCCAGTCATCTCCATTTTTTTTTTTTTTTTTTTTTTTTTTTGCCATTCACTTCCCACTTCAGCATTACCTTTATTTGCCCCTCTTTTTAGTAGCTCTTTTTGTATATTAATACTTTTTCTTTACATTTCGCTTCACAGTTTTTCAATTCTTATGAATGGCAACAGTAAATGGTTTTTTATTTTTTCTTTACGAATGGCAACACTGGTCTCTTCTATCAGTGTTCCCTCGATCCCTGTAATGAATCGTCTGTACACATGCTGTGCTTTTTCCAGGTATTCATTTTTTCTTTTTTATTCCATCTTTATGTATGTCGTCCAAGTAGAAATAGTTCATAGATTTAATCTATCTATTTCTTCAGAAACATACATTTTTGAGTTTGCTTCTACAAAAAACTTGGACATGATTAGATTTTTGTAGAGGTTAACAATTCATGATTTAGGCTTAGAGCCTCGTCCACGTGTAAGGCGTTTGTGCTTGATTTCGTTTGTTATACTTATTTCGATTCCATACCTTTGTATTATATTTTTCATTGACTTGTTGATTCGATATTAATTTTTTTATTTTTTCCATATGCTTGAGGATTAATTGATTTTTACATTTGTTTTGTACGCCAGTTAGATAGTTGAATTTAGTTTAAGTTTTTCTTTTATTGTTTCCATACCTTTTAATTTGGTTGATTTTCTGTAACTTGATAGCTAGTGTTTTGTATTTTTAATCCATTTGATTGATGATTTGCTGTATTATATTTTATTCTGTGGGTGTTTTTAAAAAGTTAGGTTTATCGTGTTACATCTTCTTACTTTTCGTTCATTGGATTTTCAAACTTCTATTATTATATATATATATATATATATATATATATATATATATATATAATTATTTATTAATTATATAAATAAATAAAAATGAAAAATAATAAAATAAACTAAAAAAATAAAAAAATCGGAAAATAAGATACATTAATATTAATGATTTGAATTTTATTTTCGCTAAAAAATTGCAACTTTAGCTAGTTTGATAGATACTACGATTTGATTGCCCTTATAATTGATGTGTGGTTGTATTCTCGTTTATCCATTTCTTCTATGAATCGCTTGTTTGGTAGGAATTTTCATTTGTGCTTCATGTTCTGTTTTGCTTATATCGGTGGTGGTCCTGTCTCCTGCTCTAACTCACTAGACGGATCTGGGAGGGTTGCTGTGAATGCTCGTTCTGCCTCCTAGGTTGTATTTCATCGTGTTCATTCCTGTACTTCTAGATATTTTTCATACTAATGAGATTGATCGCATATACACGTGGTAAAAGAAGAAGGGTTCCTATCTCATGGTAATACAAATTTTCCTAATGTTTCTTATCTTCAATTTTTCATCTTTTGGTGTCTGTAGCCTTAGTTTGAGCATTTATAGTAATGTACTATTGCTCAATCTGAAACAGGCATTTGTTTGGGTTAATTAGAATTAAATACTCAGACCTGAAGATGAATTTAATTCTGATTAATCATCAAATTTGGGCTGGTGCTGTTCTTTTCTCTTATCGTCATTATGGCCATGGTTTTGCTTCTATGGTGATGTTAATATTCCTTGAATTTTTTATTATTACATTTTTCGTAATAATTCTAATAAAGTCTTAAAATCAATAAATCTTGACCTTGATAAATATATTTATGGATTAGCTTTTAAATATGCTCAGCCTTTAGAGGCATTTAATATGCGGAAATTTACTATTTTAAAGTCTATTAAAAATGCCATTTGGAGTATGAATTTATCTAGATCTATATATAATAAGACTAATATAAAACACTCTTTAAATGATTTACATAAATCTTTTGTTATTACTTATGTTGATAAAGCCTCTAATAATTATGCTATTATCTGTAAAAAATTCTATATACAATATCTGTTAGATTATTTAAAAAATAATAGTCTATTTAAACTTGATTCCCACTTTGTTAATAGTATCAAATTGAAAATTATCAATATGTATAGTGATTTAGATATTAATAATGAATTTTTGAAATTTCCATATATTGTGCTTTGTGCTTATTCCTAAATTTCATAAAAATTCTATTAAATTTAGAACTGTAACTAGTGGTCATAATTCATACTCTACTACTGCTAGTAAATTATTACCAAATTATATAAATGTACTAAATAGTAATTTACGTCATTCTAGTGATAACTACATTATTCTCAATAATAGTAAAGAATTAAAAAATAAATTAACATCACTAGGTAAAATAATAGGATTTCAAACTTTTGATTTTAAAGATCTATTTAATAATATTAGGATTACTGATCTTTATGATGTCATATTAGCTTTATATAATGCCTATATTACTAATCATTCTCACCTACCTAAATTTACGAATTTTCCTAAACTTCTCCATTTTGTTCTTTTCAATAATTACATTTTTCAAGGTAATAAATTATACTTGCAAGTATCAGGTGTTCCACAAGGTGGCTGTAGTAGCAGTATGTTAGCTAATTTATACCTATATCATTATGAAAAATTCTTTACTTCTACAGATTATAAAATTTATAGATATGTAGATGATCTGATTTGTTTAGTATTTACTGATAATTATGTCATAGATATAGATTTCTATCCGGATAATTTGGAATTAATACCTAATGAAACTACTATTAGTAAAAATATTAATTATTTGGATTTAAATCTAATTATAGAACTTACTAATGGGATAGTTACTAATTTATATGATAAAAAAGGTTCTTTTAATTTCAATATTAATAAAATATTATCTTTTAATTCCTGCAACTCAATTCAGTTGTTTAGAAATATTATACTTAATCAACTTTTTAGAATTTGTAGATTATCAGATAAAAAATTTCATGCTTTGCACATAAATAACCTCCTACTTACCAGTAAATTATATTAATATCCACCGTATTTAGTAAATGGTATAGTTAATAAATTTCGATTAGCCTAAATTCTTAATATTCTTGCCTTAGTATCTTATTTTAGCCTTACTTCTACATTCTCTTGTTTTTACTTTACAATATATATTCATCTTTCTATTTTGCAGCTTTTGATGTAGAATAACACATTTTACTGCCATTGTGTAATAATTTTTTTTTTTTACTCACTTTGGCAACTGTAAATCACTTTTTTACTCTTCAACGTATGGCAACATTGATCTCGTCTTTTTTTGCTTGTCACGGTTGCACGATTTGGTGCATTTTAAGGTATTTATGTTTCCTTTCTAGTCTTTTTTTCAATCTTTATGCTTGTCGTCCTATTAACACATGTTTATAGATAAAATCTATCTTGTGTTTCAGAAAACAGATGTGTTCAGAACAGAGTTTCTTTTGTGTTCATTTTGTTTAAAATATTAGGACTTGATAACGAATTTTTTTGAAATGAACTATTCTTAAACCTAGAGCTCTTTCACGTGCAAGCTTTAATGCTTGATTATTTTGGTATTCCTTTTTTCGATTCCTCTCCATTGACATTTGTTGATTATCTTTAGCTTCCTGAACTGTGATATGTATTTTAATTTCCTCTTTATTGTTGAATTTCATTTTATTTCATTGTATTCTGTAGGCATAAAATTTTTTTAAGATAGTGTATTATGAGTTACTTCTTCCATTCTACCATTGGATTTACTATTTTAATATTTTATATATATATATATATATTAAGAAATTTAATTGCTTGTATATTTTCATTTCCTGTGACTTATCCCTTATTGAAAGTTATAAGAAGAGCACATGTAAAAATAAAAATAAAATAGAACCAGTGTTTGGTTTGAGAATAATTGCTTTATAAATAAAACAGGTACTAAATACCCCGCATTCCCTGTTCCATATATAAGGTAAGCAATTGAAATCTGGATATCACGTAGAGAAAGCCATGATATAAGTGAAGCCTGTAATTACACCCAATAATGAAATTAATATTTAATTTTAAAATAAATCATATATGTAATATTGGTACTAAACCCCTTGTTCCCTGCATTAACATACATGGTGTAAGTGCATGAATAGTGAATGAGCTGAATAGATTAAAACTAATAAATCAACAAATGGAGCTAAGCCTTTACTGGCACCCAAAAATTGTAAGAGTACCACACAAGAAAAATACAGTATAATAAAAGCGAAAAATATTTCCAAAACCATGTATGTTCTCCAGTGCCATACCTGGTTCGGTAATACTGAAATTCTACGTTATATGGGCAACCCCAGCGCACATGCTGAATATGGCCTGTGACTTCTTTTAGTCTGGCCATCTAGGTACTAAATATGAGTAAATATTATAAATGCCCCCCACTGCGAAAAATTCCATTAATAAGGAGCTGATTTAGCAGGACTGAAACGATTGCAAAAACAAGGACAGTTGGTGAATGAATTGCTTGGACATGTGAAAGCTTTTCTTAATAAACTAAAATTGTGTGAAAGTCAAATAAGATCCAAAAATTGTTACTATTTTCCTACTCTAGCAACTCGTAAAAATATCACATATAATTCTTATGGAGATGCACTGAAATCAATAATAGAGCAATTCGATACGAGGTTTATCGACTTCCAAAACAAAGGCTCCACATTCCGTATATTTACGCATCCAATGAGTGCTGATGCAAATAAGGAGTCTGAAAACTTACAGATCAAACTTATTGGACTTCAGAAGAATTTAACTCTGAAATCACAATTTAACGACATTGCTTTGACAGATTTTTATAAATTATATGTGATGGAAAAAAAAATATACAAATTTTGTGCCTTTGCAAGAAAGATTATTTCTATTTTTGGCAGCACACATAAGTGTGATAATTTTTATAAAGGATAACGCACAAATCTCAAACTCTAACCAGATTAACAAATGAAAATCTCAAAAGTTCCCAATGATTATGCACTAGCAATATCAACCCCAATATTCAGAATCTCATAGTCAAAGTATAATCCTCACACTAAATTTTCTAATAAAAGCATATGCATTTATTTGCCTACTATTATATTATTCATTTATCTTCAACTGCAGAACTTCTGCAAATATAGCATGTGCCGAAACCTATTTAGTTTGGCTTTTGACTCGAGAATGATAATTTAGACCAGAACTAGGAAAGATTGTCCATGCCTGATATAGATAGTTATGGTATATACAAGTTTCTACTGTATGTACCATAATAATATTGCACATCACAAAGAAGAGTGACACAAAGCAATATTGAATTAACACTTTATCTACCGCAAGCCTAAAAATAGACTTTTAGGTGCCAACACTTATCAACCATGAGCCGATTAATAGACTTTTGCAAGTGCTGTTTTTTGCAGTAATGTTTAAAGCATAGATGTGCAGTTTCATTAGTGGATTCAAGATGACGTGAGTGGTAGTCTCGTGTTCTTGTGGATTTAAAGAGTCAGAGTGTTCTTATTGTTTTTTGTTTACATTTTTATTTAAAAGTTTCACAGCATACATTTTCACACGATAAGCAAAACCGAGCCGGTATTAGGTGAGAATCTGCACTCAATTTAGCCGGTCTTTTCCCTGTAGCTATGAAACCACAGCCGGTAGATTAAGTGTTAATAACAATATATAAGAAATATGCAGTTAGTATCTATTACATATAAAAGTTACACATTTGTATTTCAAACTATCTTCTAATTTTTTTTTTGTATAAAATCCATGCTTAACATAAATTAGTTTAGTTTTTCTGGTCTCCTGAGGAATTGCTCATTTCTGGATGAAATCGTAGGGTTACGGAGAATATAAACACTTTAGATGCTTATATCTCTGAACCTAATAGTAATATGTAAACAATTTTTCCTGTTTCATCTGAAATAGGGCACAATTTATGAATGTATAAAAATAATTTCAATATCTTGAACTTTTTTTTTCAATAAAGTTAAACAGGTTTTTTTTTTTTTCAATAAAGTTTAATCTGAGCAAGTTTTTGTCTCACTTCTCTTATTTTCACTCGAAATATCTTGTAATCTATACAAAATAGATATAAACAGTAATATTTAGTAGAAATAGTAACTTTTTAGCCAGTTTCCAGATCAATAATTTGTTTTTACAAAGCTATTATAGTTTACGAGGAATCATTTTGTCAAATTCAAGATTAAAGTTTTCCATTTTTCAAGTTTGTAATATTTATATCTTGAATACTGAAAATGAACTATAAAGAATGATTTGTAGCCCTTTAAAAGCCCTACAAGGATATATAATTGGAATACGGATCAGGTTTTTAGTTTTCAAAATATAGTGGTTATAATTTTGATTTTTTTAATATTTTGAACTATTTTGAAAAGGTGGTTCTAATTTTGATACAGCTTCAATATAAAGAATTTGGATTTAGTGATATTTTATGGAACAATAAATTGTGAAATATGATAGAATTGTTGTGGGAAGTGGCATCCAGTGACCCGTTTTTCTGGCAACCCCTTCTAGCTTTCTATTATCTTCAGTAATTCTATTTTAGTTGTGTTGCGGCTTAGTGTTGCAAACCCAGACCACTCGACTGACCCAAAGAGTTTGTAGTAGTTGTTTGAGTGACCAGGTTGCGGCTTAATATGTAAAAATACATAAAAAACGTGAATATTATACAAAAATAAAAGATAGCACATATCAATGGATAAAATAATGTAGAAACCCAAAATTTACATAGGAATGATCATTCTCTGTCGAAGGCCACAATGTGGAAATAGCTGTTTGTGCAATCTGGATATCTACACGTGTTTAGCTTCAAAAAGTTTTGGATTTCATTAAATCTGGTACTGTTTTTTGATGTTAATTTAAGCATAGCTTCTGCTTTGTTTTAGTGTGTAATTTAATTTTTCAAGTATTTTAAATTTTATGATTTTTACATGAGATGTATCGCTTTTTTTTTTAAAAAAATTCGTTAAAGTACATTCTTTCTAAGTATCATTTTTGTGCTACTTATACATTATTTTATGCTTATTTATGTATTATTTTTTTCATGCATTTCGATATTTACTTATATATTTTTTAATTTGTTATGCACGAAGCCTAACATGGCATTCGTCAGGACTTTTCAAATACCATCTTCCTTGATGCCACTTTTGATCGTCAAAAAATTGGCAGATTGCACCAAGACCTTTATATCGAAAGTGTTCCCTAATTTTGAATATTTTAATATTATCAACTGTTTTTAAAATGTCTAAAGAAGGCAAACCAAAGAAAGGTGTAATTCAGGTAAAACCATTTCAACTCCATCTTACTGGAGCCCTTGCCAATTTCTCTTTGTGTTGTGTCACGTATCTCTATTTGCTATGATTGTTTTTACTTTATACAGTTATATTACTAGTTTATTAAGAGGGTTTTTTCTGATTTTTCTTATGTTTAGAAAAGGAAAGGAAAAAGTAATAATAAAGACTTTTCTAACAGAAAAATAAAAAGAAATTTTTCAAATACACAGTTTTATGATGATCTCCAGAAACCCAAAACAAAGAAAAAACAGGTATTTATTTTTATACTTCATAATAATATTTGCCTTTGATACAGATTATTTTTAAAATAGAAAAGTTTTATAATTTATACTATTGTTTTTTGTTTATATTCTGACTATTTTCCACTTCTTGTGTTATGTTATGTTAACATACTCCAATTACTTTATTTTACTACTTTATATAATCTTAATTTCAAGTTTTATAATTTCAAATTATGTTGGAAAGGCCAGTTATATAAATACTGAATGTGTTTTACTGGTTGTTGGTGGAATACCTGTCTTTCTCGCCATATTAAAAATTAAGCTGATCTGGAAAGTAGATGGCATTTTTCACTACTTAAATTAAAAAAATTTAATATTTATTTTAATTATAAGTATTTTAGAATCGAGTTTGCAATGATTATTTTTTTACCCACTCATTAACCCTTTGCGGATGGCAGACGTGCCTGTGCATTTTCTTGTCGGAAAATGACATCCTTACTTACTTTCTTGAAGATTAATTATTTTTATTTATTTACTTTATTCAGATTAATTAAATTTATTATTATATTTGGATTTGACCTGATCATATAGTTTTTTATCTAATAAAGTTACTTTTACTAAATTAAAATTGTTCCTTTTATTCTAATTCCTACTGTTTGGCCTGTGCACAACACCCTTTAGAATATATACAACAACAAACCAATTCCAAAATAATTTCACCTACCTTTAATACTTACATTAAGAATTGCATAGCCTTTAAACCTAATTCATTAATTGCACAGCCTCAAAGAATCACACAAAATTATGTTAAATTAAACTAACTTTTATTTGCAACAATTCAAAACATCTTCTAAATCATTAAAACTTAAATTTTTGTATAGTGGTTAAATTAATAGTACATTTCAATATAAGTAAAGGGTAATTAAAACCCCAGTAAACAATTAAAATAAACCCAGTTTACAATTTAAATACCCAGGATTCAAATTTAAAACCCAGATTCAGAATCCACTCTGGTCTGAAAACCAGAGTTTGGTCTGCCTGGAGAACTAACTGTCCACCAACATTACATGTTAACCTCCAGATAAATAAAACAAACACAAATTGTAAATGTTAAAATTGCAAACATATATGTTCAAAAACTTAAAAAGGAAACAAAAGATATTAAAAGGATAAAATTTCAATGTTACATTAAGCCCAAGGCTTCATGCATCTCAATGTTGAATCATTACAAAGAGTAAACAGAAAACACTGTTTCTCTATTTACTGAAGTTTCTCACTTAGTGAAACACTTAAAAACTGTATCACTAGATGTCAACACTAGACGCATATTTTTGTGACACAGAGGGCTTATTAGAGCCTCAGCATAGCAAGATCACCACAACATAACTTGTGCACTGGCTGTGAAATTTCTACGGAGATGTTACACTGGGAAATACTATACAAGGTGAGTATAGTTTTTCATGGATGATTCATGACTGTGTGGAAGCAAACCCCTCGCTGAGAAGAAGTAGCGAGACGTACGAAGCATCTTAGCGAACAGGGCACAGATATTGGTCCCCCTTGATTTTTGCACTCTGAAGCTGGTGATGGAGAGGTATGATCAGACCACCGACTGCATTGCATGCTGATTACTGGCAAGACCAATCATCTCCAAATCAATTGTTGGCACATCGACATTGGTAGCAATATTGAAATTTCCCAAGCACAATTGGAGAAGCATGATCAGACCAGACTGCGCCGCATGCTGATTATTGGCAGGATCAGTCACATTCAAATCACTTGCCGACACAATGTCAAAAACATTACAATTTCACGTGATGTGTAATATAAAAAAAAGATTATCACAGATGTCTGCGGGCCCGGACACCTTAGCCCGGCCCTGTGCCACGGATTTTCCAAAAATGCTTTCCGACTTCCTTCTCAAACGGCGGCCAGGAATCAAATGCCCACAACAACACGTTCACTTCCCAAGAGCCGCCAAATTTGGCGAGTGAAAACCTGCACCTCACACAGAGCACCTATGCATATACAGCGGAATAAATGTTGAAAAAACAGATGTAAACCACGTGAAAACGTTTTTCCAACATGTGAATCATGCAAATCGAGTGCCCAACGCATATTCAAGTAATTTGCATATTTGGGGGCGTTTCCGGAAAAACTTGTTCCAGAACAATCCCATCTTCATGTATATATAGCGGACTCATTCAAAGGCGCTTCAGACTTAGACCGATAGAGGTAACAGATCGATATATGACGTAGTCGAATGCTGTTGTACGGACAGATGATCGAGACTAGCAGGATGCTGATCGATGTGGATTTAAATCATATTTAGTGGACGAATTATGTCTGAATGACCATGCAATTAGAGGTCATTATACTTACTTTTCAATAGTTTGAAGTCGCGTAAAGTTCTTTTACGGTATCAGTTTTAGTTGGAAAATGCTTATCCAAATGAACCGTTTATTCCAAGTGTGATACCAGTCCAGGTGGCTTCGCAAGTGCACATATAAAAATTAGGTAATGTTGGTAATTTTATTACCTTAATAAATTGAACTGCCTTTGAGATATCCGGAAAGTAACGAACGAAATCTTTTGAGCATGTTCGCTCAAGCTGTACATACTTCTGCTTTACCATAAAATGTTACCAAGTGATATATTACTATTATGGTAATTGATTCTTCATTCACTAATAAAAGTGATTTGATTTTCTAATACGACTCAGTCTTTCTTTTTAACAATGGACATTTACTGTTTACTCTGCTCGCAGTTACGAATTTAACATTCAACTGCACAATGAAAATATCTCTTCCATAATACATATAGTATACATTTGGAAGTCAATAAATATGATGCTTTGCCAAAAACCGCGAGGCGTGAATTTTCCACCAAGCTCTATCTTCCATATACGGCAAACCCAGTGGAATGTCTGGCACCGCGTTTGCAGCTGCATGAGCGATAAGCCGAGAAAGGCCAAAATGCTCTTAAAATACTTCTTTTTTTTTTTCGCAAACCAGTGAATGAAGTGAACTTAAATTAAAAGGAAAGGGAACACCGAAGGATTAGCAAAAGATATTTAGCGTTTGTAGGCACATCATGTATAATTTTGAATAATGGAAAGCATGAAAAGGAGAAAATATTAACTTTAAAAGGGGATAAATTGCCGAAATATACATTAACAAATTTAGAATTTTGAAGGGAAAGGGGAAAATCATGAACTTTGAATTTTAAATAAATTTTGAACTATTAAATAATTTGGAAAAGTAGCATCAATAAAACCCGGCATAACAGCATCAACTGTGAAACTGCATTCAAAGACAATACTCACACATTCGCGTCGAAGAGATATTTACCCTAAAGGACGATTGACACAAATGTGCCATATGGAACATTTTTATTTGAATTTATTTGAATACTAGATGGCATTAGATGTCCATTCTAACATTTCCAACATATTTTGCCAATACTTGATCTTGATATATGAGGGTCCCAATGAATCTTCCCTTCATCTAGAGTGGTGATTTTGTAATATAAACAAACAGATCATTTCTCACAGACTCTGCTATGTTACAATTGAGTATGGGTTCTTGTTTGATTTTAGCTTAATGATTGCGTGGAGGAATTGTTGGAATGTAAGGGGGTATTTTCTTTTTGGGTTTTAGTGGGACATGGTAGTAATGAATTTATTAGGTTATTTTGGTTAAAGGTATGGTTGGGTCAAGACATTTTCTTTTGCTGGAAGAATATACTTGCATTGTAATCTAACCAAACAGTAATGGAAATAATGCAGAAGTAATGAAAGTAGTGAAGATTCGCAGAACTTTCGTATATCCAATGAGCACACAGTTTTCATGAATGCAAAGATTGCATCGTTGGTCTGTGAATGTATCTATGTTTTGAAATATATCATATGTAAAAAAGCATATTATTTAGTAAAAATAGCAATGCTACTTTCTTGTAAAAAATTGTGCATAATCTCTATTAGCTATATAAAATTTTGAGTACAATATTTTGCATATTTTTCCTGTGTAATAGATAACTATTTTAATGAAGTTAAGTAATCATTTAAATTTTTAATATTTCGATAAAAGGTAATTTGTGTGAAATATATACATCAAATGGAATATAAATATTTCCTTTGTCCTTGAAAAAAGTAGAATGCTGTGTTGAATGAGTGATTTTTAGTGAATTTTTCTTGAGAGTTAGACTTAGTGCAAAAAATGCTCCATCCTTAAAACCATGACAGCTCTGGCATGCTACCGTCCACAAAGAGTTAAGAGACCTATTCCTTGATGTAATTCGTCAAATAACTCGCCCCCAGACATTAAAATATCAAAATGACTGACTAGATCAGGGATTTTTAATCTTTTTTTCATAGGACCCAAAATAAACTCCTTGACTTGACTATGCTACCCATGAATCTATTATAGAGTAAAGCAGCAATAATGTAATAAAAAGTAACAAAACTGTGTTATAAAGTTAAATATATTGCAGTGGCATAATGTGGTTTCAAATAGTAGGTAATTTCGCATTTTTCACAGTTACCTCACATCTGGTTAAAAATGAGTATTTAATTATTATTCTAATGGGCCCGGCCCACTGGGAAATATCCAGAGATCTCACTGGTCGTATCCAGGCCTGTAAACTCATCAGGTCTTATGGACAATACAAACTGTGAGCTAGCTGCAAGCAGTTTGCAGGTCACCAGTTTGATCATACTGATTTAAATCATATAAAGTATATAAAAAAAAAATATATATGTAGCACAGTTTTTTAATTTGTTTCTCTAATGTGTATATATTTTCTTTTCTAGAAAAATCTTAACAAGAACAAGAATAAAAGACAGACTGTTATGACTGCTGAGGATAGTGATAATTTAACTATGTTAACTAATAAGTATAAGGAGAAATTATTAAATAAATTTTCTTAGTTTTTGTTGTACTAATTTCTTTTTCAAACTACACACATTCATTGAAATGCATACATTAAATTTCATTGTAATATGATTTTCGAATCTTTAACCTTACTGTAATGTTCCTGCGTTGGTACCCTACCTGAAGACTGAAAATTAATAAGTTGTGCACATACTTGGAAAATTCAGTAAACTGTAGTATAACTGCAATAATTCTACACAATGTTCAATCTAAAACTTTTTTTTTTTTTTTTTTGCCAAATTTGCTATTAATTCATCCTAAATATAATTTTAGATCATCTTCAAAAAGTTCAAAATTCCTACGAGAAATTTGATGAGACTTTCTCTTGGAAGTTGTAGCAACCCATTTTTACTTTCCTTATACATTACCATGTATTGCAGGCAAAGTATTGGAATCATACCGAAAATCGCAACTCGAGTTTTCGATAGATCTACACGTTTTAATACCTCTCAAATCGATAAAACCATTTTTAGTGTGACGTCTGTGTGTGTGTCTGTGCAGATTTTGTATCCACTCTAACTAAAAAATTAATTGACCGAATTTCATAAAATTTGGTAGGTAAGTCACTTATGAACGACTCTGGTGCCGATTAGTTTTGGGTACAATTCGAGATAAAAATAACCTGCCTTCTTTTGCGAAATGACCCTCAAAACTTGCCTGTATCCACTCTAGCTGAAAAACTAATGGACCGAATTTCACAAAAATTGGTTGATTACCCTGGTGCTGATTAGATTTTGGTATGATTCAGAAAAAAATAACCTGCCCTTTTTTGCAAAATGACCCACAAAAATCATCAAAATCTAAACTAAAAAATTACGTATGCTCAAATATATCCCGAGGAAAAGAATAAGACCAACCCCATCACACTAGGACTAGGCATTCTCGAGATATTTTAGTTTTTTTGTATTTTCACTACGCCACCTTTGAAAATAAGTCCAGTTACCAAATGAGAATGAAAATTCAATTAAAAGTGAATTAAATTTAATTAAAATAAAGAGAGCGTGAATATAAGTATGCAGGGAAAGTCATGTGCTACCCACATCGGATTTTTACTTTCACCCTTGAAAGTGAGCTTAATGTGTTCACGCCTCTCCCTTTCCTCAAATTGATTAATGCACCAATGGATATGAATTTTCTGGGCACTTTGCAGAGCCTCTACCTTAGAAGTTTTGAATAAGCTGGCAAATATGTGACAAAAGCTGTCTGAATATTAATTGCCAAGTATTTCTGAGGGCACCGATATGTGTGTGTGTAATATAATGTGTTAAGCCCCTTTTAATTTCTGATAATCCAAATCTACATTAACTTCCCAGCTTTGTATTTATACTTTTAACCTTCCCACAGTGAAAACTTGGCTAAATTATTTCTCATGACCATGAAGTTCTTTTGATCTGCTGAATATATGCAGTTTATTTTTACTGCAAAATTTAATACTCCAAAATTCATTTGATAGTTCTCACCACTTGTAACATAGATCAGTGTTAACCTTGTATAATTAACTTGTAATAACTTAACTAATATAATTAACTCACAATCCACTTAATCATATAGTTCCTATCTTAAAATGCATATATAGCTCTGATTGCATGGACTCTTTCAGCCCAAATACGTTGATCATATCACCCACATCTAGAACCTGTGTTCCATTCCTATTCAAGTCGAATCAATTAGACCTCTTGTAAATTTTGATGCAGTGAGTTAAGTTCTGTCTCTGTGCTCGCCACCTTTTATACATAATTATGGGTAACATTACATAATAAAAACTGTCTTCTCCAACTGCTGTTTTGATTCTCTATTATCCAGTGCCATGACTACAAAATATTAAATGTTACATTTATATATACAGACTTCCCCTAAGAAAATCCTTAAACAACCCCAATAACTCAAAAAGGGGCATAAGTGTACACATTAGGTCTATATAGTAAAACCCAATTATATAAATAAAAGCAATTTCAGTACTCCTAGAGGAGAATTAAAATAATTAAGAAAACAAACGCCAACAAAGCGAGATATACGAAAAGAACCAATTACAAAGTTGTAGAGTGATCTAATAAGTAGGAGTCTGTCCATCTGTGCAGTTTGTAGTGGAAAATCTAAGTGTTTTATCGGCCATGAAATTTGGTACAGAGGTACTTTTTGATGTCTACAGGTGCACCTCAGCATTATCTTTTTAAAATTTGAATTAGTTATTTTATATTTTAGTCTAATTTAGTATGATTTTAAGCTGTTTTTATACAAATTATTTCTTTAACCAAAATATTGTCACCGAGTTTTCATTCTGACATATCAAAAAATTCTCTTCCAACAAACTTTGAACTGTATGCATACTTGATAAATAGATGAAATTTTAAATATATACTATATACTTTTCATATGTTGAAACACTTCCGATTTTTACATTTCGATATAAGAAATTGACTGGGAATTTACCTTTAAATATTGCACACTACTCTAAAATAAAAAATAAAAAATTCCTGAAGCCATCTTTAATTATATTTTTTATAAAAGCGAGTGAAAACCTATAAGATATTCAATGCCATGTTTTTACCAAGGTGATAATTTCACCCTTCATTTTGGTGGCTGCGCATGCACTTAAAACCACAAAATCCTTCTCTCCTAGAGGAAGGATTTCCTTTTGAATCTTATGCATGAAATTAGACCCATTTTAAAAGTAGAGGGAAGGAAATAATTTGGGGATGGAGTTGTTGCAGTGGTTGTACCCGGCTTGTATGCAATTTTCACTTATTTGTATGAATAAAATTTTATATTTTTAGATTAATAAATTTAATTTATTCCTGCTTTAACGCCTGAGCAATGCCATGTACATTTTCTAGTCAACAATAAAATTGTTACAGAAGGCATTTATTTCACAGAGCAGTTATTAGTGATATCATGCTAGAGTAAACTACGCTTACAACATGCACAAGAATATAATGTACAGTATATTTAAAATGCCCTATGTCAAAAGAATATTAACCCATACTTTGACAAGTATTGCAGGTGTCATTGTATTACCATAGGTGGCGCCAGGATAGTGCTACAGGTGCTTCAGCACCCCCATTACAAATTGCACAAACACTCCTTTTTACTTAACAACTGGCCCCTATTCCTACAATTTTTCAGTTTCTCTCTCTTTTTTTAAAGTCGTTATTTTATTTATTTTTTTATAGATTTATAAATCTTCTTGGATGCGAAAGTCTGGCATGTAGACTTTCACCCATGTATATTTGTATAAACATGAAGCAGGGGAAAATAAATACAGAGTCATTTCTTTGAAAAACAAAATCAGTGTTTATACAAAAATGAATGAGTCTTGACTAATTGAACAGGTTGGCTGCGACATCAACATGTAACTAGAACATATTTACAGACTTTGAAATTGAGAGAATATGGCTAGGAAGTTCATTTTGGAAAACAACAATACACATTACTTTCCTCTGCATGTCGTTCAACTTCCACCCATTTGTAAGTCACATACCTGAACATGAGGAAACTTGGCACATTTGTAGATGACTAGATTTTAGCACATGAACGATCAATATAGTAAAGCACTGGGTAAAATGTTCAATTGTGATCAGTACCATCACTCACTTAAACTAACACTGAAGTACAACTTATTACCATCATAATTGCCTTTTTAACTAAGACAAACATCTTTATGAACTGTCATTAACTAGTCATCTCAAATTACAACTACTTCGATTACATCGGCAGAAGATAGACTACATCGTCAAGATCATCAAGCATCGGCTCAATACCAAGCTGTATCATAATACAATCCAATATAACGATACAAAAGCAATACTACATTATTCCAATAGTGAGATGCAAACCAATGCGAATGCAATATAATTGCAATACTGATGTTTCCAAACTGAACTTCCTATATACACCGTGATCGGCACCTACTGGAAAGATTTCCCGAGGTCCACCCCTAAATATGCAAATGAGTTTGTGTACGCATCGAATATTCAAATTTGCATGAACACTTCTGGTGAAAGAACGCCGTGAGTCACTCCTGAGAACGAGGTAAGTAAATCAAAAATTAATTTGTATTTTTGAACATCGCTCAGGAAAATAGCGAATCACAATCTTTTTGTTTATATTCTTCCAGGAGATATTTTTAGGGTTTCTGGCTAGACCCAGTTCCAAATGACTGCACATGCATAAGGCTTCAATAAAGAAATCTGTCATGAACTCATGCAAGGACACAGAGACGGTTAGTTTCGTATCGAGTTTGGCAGAACATTGTAAATATTCTATTGGTATCTGTGCTATTGCTAGAGTGTTCATAGTTTTCAAATTTCTTTTTATTTAGTATTTTTTACGAATTAAGACCATGGCTATATCATGCAGTAATTGGTGGGCAAAATATAATGAATTAAAGTTCCACAAGTAAACTTTTTGTTATTTTGAAACTATACATGTTTCGTATGAGCACCCCTAATTGTGAGCCCCCCCAATGCATAGCACCCCCAATTGTGAAAGCCTGGAGCCGCCTATGCGTATTACAGTCCCTAATAATAGAACTTCTTGACAGATAATTGTTATATGTTTTTATATGTCCTTAATGTTGATATTTACTAATTACATAATTTTTCATAAGTTTGCAATTGGTATTTTTCTTTTATATTGCTTTATTCCAAAGTTTATTACGCTAACTTTTAAGATTTTCTACTAAGAGCACTGCAATCACTTTTATTCGATTGGGCATGGTCACTTTACTATAAATAGATCTAATGTGTACATTTACGGACCTTTTCTTTCAAAATTATTGAGGTGCTTAAGGACTTTTCTAGGAACCCTGCAATCATAATATATAGTGTTCACTTACCATAATTTCATGAAGAGTTGGAGCAGTTTAAAAGTTGATTTTTTCTATATACAGAAATACAGCATATATATGCTAAAATGCCTTTTCTTTCAGCATTACTGTGACCTGGTTTGAAAATTACATTTTGACACAACATTTTTTTTCAAAATATCAACTTTGTTTTGCAGTCAGAAAATGTTCCCTGTTAGGTAGGAAGGCGTTATTTTTTTTACATGTTTAATGATATATGGGCTGAAAAATCATGTGGCCCTATGTAAAATTTGAAAGCGAGGATCTGTATTTTTAATCTCCATATCCATTTTAAAAAAAATTGCCTTAATTGCGCGGTTATAAAAAATTATAATCTATTATAAACACTCTTTCCTTGCTCAAGTTACTAAAATATTTACTATCGGATAATAAACAAAATTATTATGATTGCAGATGATTCAAGTTTCCCAAATCTTCTCCAGTTGGTAATTTATTCTAATTAAATAAGGCAAGTGTCTCCAAAACCTAATATTACATTACACCACACAATATGGAATAAAAGTCAAGTTTTTCTTCTTTTTTGTCTTTGTTAGTAATTTATTATTCTAAAATGAATCAGTAAGGTTAGTGGTTTGCGTTGCTGCAATTCATGAAAGCATGATGAGACATCTCAGCGAGATGAACTTTTATTTATTTATGACCATCATCTTTGGATAAGTCCATCCTCAGAAATCCTCAATGTTTAACTTCAGTAGAATGAGTCAAAGAAAAAACCAATAAAACATTTAAAAACTTATTAGACATTTCCATCTAATATTTGCGTATATATTTTATTAGCATTTTATTAAGTTGTGACTTATGAGTAGGAGAAGGATGGTACGATCCCTGTGGTTGCCATACCCATTAAGTTTTGGTCTAAATTGGGTGTTAATTTCCTGGCTGTCAAAAGAATACCCCTTTACTTTTGAGTAGATTGGATGATCTGAGTAGAAAGAAAATAAAAAGGACAGCAAAAGAGAAGGGGATGTCTCTTGCAATGAACATATTTTTGGTTTAAGAACCAAAAATCATGCATCATAGGAAAAGATGCCCTGAAATTGCTTGCTTCAGGGTGCCAAATATGCCAGTAAACAGAACTGATTACTGTTGAAAGTCTTGCTACAATGTAATTCCATACTACTTTATGATGCAATAAAGATGCCTGTGCCTGATTTGGAATCAAGTTCCAAATCTTCTCCAATTGGTAATTTATTCTAATTAAATAAGGCAAGTGTCTTCACAACCTAATATTACATTACACCACATAATACAGAATAAAAGTCAAATTTTGCTTCCTTTTTATCTTTATTAGTAATTTACTATTCTAAAATGAACCAGTAAGGTCAGTGGTTTTCATTGCTGCAATTCATGAAAGCATGATGAGACTTCTCAATGAGATGAAATTTTTTTTATTTTATGACCATCATCTTTGGATGAGTCCATCCTCAAAAGTCCTCAATGTTTAACTTCTGTGGAATGAGTCAAAGAAGAAACCGATAAAACATTTAGAAACCCATTAGACATTTGCATAAAGCAAACTTTTTTTAGAGAAAGTCAAAATTATAATAATAACTGAATTGAAAAACAAGAGAGGTTGTATAATTTAATTTGATAATCATAGGGTACAATTGTAAGAAAATGAGTCACTGTGTACTAAGAAGAATCAAAGTTTAAAACTATTGTTCTAAGAAAAAAACTTCTATCTGTGGGCACTCATAATAATTGCAGTTAGACATGCTACTTGAAGGTTATACACAAAGTGAACAATCAATAAATCTGGTAACGGTTATTACATTTTAGTGAGAAGCAAAAATTGATAATATATTCTTCAGTTTTCCATACTCAACCTCAAAATAGTGTTGAGCCAGTAATCTGCATAATTCTTTCAGGCATTAATTCAATCATTTCTTTAACAACTGGAAGTTCTTGATCAATGTAATGTGCATGATCAGGATTTTTCTCAGAATAATTTATGATAAACTTATAGTGCTCTTCACTTTGAGAGAGGTTGTAAAGTTTTTTTGAAGTGTCCGATTCAATCAGCTTCATATATAAACGTGCAAGATAAAAATGAGCTATTAATACTGGTCTAGCTAAATCATCTGTATATATTTTAGGTACAACACCTTCACGATCTTTCAAAGTATCAATAAAACCTGTGAATTGGTCCATACACCGCAAAGTAAGAGAGTTAATTTTTTTAACTGATGATAGCACCATACCTTCATTAGAAGAATTTACTATTTTTAACTTCAGATCAATCAATTCATAATAGGTCTCACCTATTTCAAATCGCAACTGTCGACAAACAGCAAGATAATATTGGGGATTCATTTTAGACAAAGCATCTTCAAGCATATCTATTCGACGCTTATGCATTTTACATTGTCGTCCTAAATCAATTTCATAAAAAATAAGATACTTGTATAATTTGCTGTGATCTTGTATCAACTGAACATGATTATTTGCATGATCGGACAATGTATAATATAGTTTTGCCTCTTTTATTTGACTTTGCCCATATAGAAACACCTTTCTTGCCTCTTCAAAAGTAAACACATGAAAAGGAATATTATTTTCAATTTCACAGAGGTCATCCTCGTCTGAAAGCTTAAATGATACATCTAACGTTTCATCTTGCTTTTTATTACCTTCACTTAAATTCTGACATTCCAGAAGTAAATTTATACAATACTTTACCCAACACCAAGCCACTTCTGCTTTACTACGATGAATGTCATCCCACACATCTTCATCATCAACTTTATTATCAATCGATGCCTCATATTTTGTTAACGTGCTAGTAGAACATGCCAAAAGATGTCGTCCAATCAAAAACTTTTTCTCCTGGATATAATATTGAGATAATGTTGCACAATTAACAGACCATTCTTTTTCTTCATATTCGTATTCCCTTTGTCTCTTAAGAGTCATGTGACAATATTTTGCAGATTTGTCACTTTCATTCAGATGTTCATATACTTGTGCCAAATAATACAGAGTCAGAGTAAATACTTTTTCAAAGGACTTCCAGTTTTCTTCAGGAATAATATCAACTTGAAACATGCCTTCAATTGAAAAAGGAGGTATTGTACATATATCTTTATAACTATCATAAATTTTTTCTGCTTCTTTCAAAAAATTAAGAGCTTTTGAAGGTTCACCTCGTCCACTCCATAAAATTCCAAGTTGATTCAAAATACTAAGAGTTAATATACAACACTCAGGTTGTAATGAAAATTTCTCCAGTACCTCCCAACAATCTGTTAAACAGTCACAGCCTGTACTATATTCTTCTGTTTCAAGGGCTATAATTCCCAAGTCATACTTAAAAAGTGCCCAAACTGCAGCAATTTGCATTTCATTTTTCACTTCCCACTGCTTCTCTAACTCCATTAATAAAGTACTTAAAATTTCCTTTGCCTTGTATTTGGACTTGTAAGGTTCTTGAGGAGGGTCATTCTTGGATTCTTCTACGAAAGTTTTACTTGTTAAATATTGCTCACGAATTGATGTGAGCCAGTTCTTAAATTCCGAATTTTGCATTCTGTGGTGTTAATTTAGTGCGCAATACGTTGAAGAGCAATAACAACTTTATTCAGATGTACCTAAAAGATCAAATTAGAGAAAGATCAACGTAGAGAACTAACTTTAATGCATATCTTAATATATTTGGTTAAAAATAGCATTATTATGATAAAAACCTGTTGTCCAGACAACATTGATCAAATGCTTAAGATGAATCAATTACTACTATGAGTTTTTGTAAAACTCATTCTTGAATAAATCTTAGTTGCGCTTTTTATTTTCCTTTTCTATTACGTGCGGGATGCATATATTGAAATGATATTCGAGTAGACCACATAGACACATATATTGATACGGGGTGTCCAAATTACTACTTACAATGACTCCGCCCCCCGGGTCTGGCCCATAATCGGAAGCACGGAGGAGGAGACAATATAACGTAATGCCATTATTTAGCTAGATATCATTTTTTAAATAATTTAAAGTTATTTGATGCATTTCAGAAAGAAGATTTTCATAAATTCCCATTTATGTGTTCTAAAACACGGAGATTTAATTTTTTTTTTTGTCTTTATCGTATTAAGGATGGATATCTTTTTCTATTTACGTATGTATAATTATCGAAACAAATTCAAACTACGATTCGTATTAATTTGAGCACATAATGTAATTTTTGAAATATTTTAGCGAGCTGAGTATTTTTCTTTGGATTAGGTGGATTTTAAAATATCTGATTCATTGTAAATTTATCTTGCTACATTTTAAAAATCATTTTAATCATCGGTATTATTTTGTGTTGAATCGAGTTCCTCCTACTTTCAAGTTTTCTACAACATATTTAAAGCTTGCAAACATGAATATCAAATATTTTTATTCTGTTTTTAATGTTTTCTTGATAAACAAGTGGGGGTCATAGTGGGGACCATTAATGGCGTACACTCCAAAATATTTAGTATAATATACCATTAAAGCATTGATAAATATGCCACTTAAAGCATTGATAATCTAAATTATTTCATACGAATGCTGTTGTGAATCTGAGATTTGATTTAAACTTTTATGTCAGCTTTATATATTCATGGCTGCAGCTATCTTATCTGCAATGAGAACAGGGTGCAAAATAAGCGGTATCACATCGTAAATTGCAATAGAAAATTTGTGTTTTGCTATGTAAAAATAAATTTGAATCGTATTTTAAGACTTAATTTTAAAAATCACAACAAATGATTCATAACGGTAAAAAGAAAAATCTTACCGCAAACGTGCATAGTTTCTGCAATATTCATGGGGTTTTTTTTATATTTCAAACCCGACATCTTAATATGTTTATAGATACATTTTTAAAAACTAGTGAAATAATAGTTGTGAACTGCTAGTCAAAATATCGAAACTGCTATAGAAATGAAATTTTGATTAGCAGTTTGCTAATGAAAAATATTCCCTTATTTTGCACCCTTCTTCCTCTTCAGCCAAACCGTCCGACCTACCAGAAGGGTATAAGGTATCTATTTGGACAGTCGGAAAGTGCCATCCAATTTAGACCGGAACCCAGTGGGGGAGACATCCACAGGGAACATACCCTCCTTCCTCTACCACCAACCTCTCAGATGGACTTACAGACCCACATGATCGTACTCCGCATGAACACGGCAGCAGTTCTGGCTGTGGCGAGAGTAGAATCCGGGCCATCAGAGTGCAACTGCCGCGAGTTAACCACTGGGCTGTCGTGCCCCTTATTTTGCACATTGAATGAGAGACAGATTCAAACTTTGGGAATATTTTTACAGGCATATTTTTACAAGTTCTCTCAAGAGTTTAATTTTTAATTTAAATTAGAAGCCGGTTGCATGGTAGCACTTAATATATCAGTTCCCACAGAAATTCAGATTATATTTGCATATAACAAAGCAAGTTTTCTTGCTGCCATTGCAGGTATTAATTATTCCATGTTGATAACATGTTTCTTTAAAATAAAATATAAATATCCATTACTTCATATTACGTTAAGCAAATGAGTACTTAAAATGTTAACGATATTGAACACAAATATTTGCTCAGAAATTATTTAAAAATTGTGCTTTGAGTACAGGGATAACTAACATGTGAAAATCGATGAAAGTAAGAAAGTAAAAAAAAAATTTTTTAAACTACACTAAAAATTTATATGCACAATGATTTAAAAAAAATTATATGCATCCTGAGATTCTTATTTAAAAACATCATATCTGTAAGGAATACAGTATTCCTCGAGCTTATTTTTCGAACCATTGCCTAACGTCTTCGGAGGTCATACACCCTGGAACCACACGTGCTGCAGTTTTGGAAAACAGAACGATAAAACTCTGTCATCAGGGGCTGATTTCCAAGAAATGCATCCTTTCCAACCGTCATCAATGCAGGGAAGAGGTAATCCCGGATAGGGAGGCCAGGGTGATCTTTGACATCCAGGGCATGAGAAAGATTCCACAGGCTTGGTACCGGGTGGTCCAGCGATAGAGCCAAAAAATATATATGAAGGTGACGCGCTTTTTCGAGAGAGGCGAGACAATTTTCGTAGAGATAGGTCGCACTTTTGGTGCTCCAGTCGCACATGTCTAGCCCTCACCAGAATGTTATTCTGTAACTTTTGATATTCCTCGTCAATTTTCGTAGACACAGGTCGCACTTTTGGTGCTCCAGTCGCACATGTCTAGCCCTCACCAGAATGTTATTCTGTAACTTTTGATATTCCTCGTCAATTTTCGTAGACACAGGTCGCACTTTTGGTGCTCCAGTCGCACATGTCTAGCCCTCACCAGAATGTTATTCTGTAACTTTTGATATTCCTCGTCAATTTTCGTAGACACAGGTCGCACTTTTGGTGCTCCAGTCGCACATGTCTAGCCCTCACCAGAATGTTATTCTGTAACTTTTGATATTCCTCGTCAATTTTCGTAGACACAGGTCGCACTTTTGGTGCTCCAGTCGCACATGTCTAGCCCTCACCAGAATGTTATTCTGTACCTTTTGATATTCCTCGTCAATTTTCGTAGACACAGGTCGCACTTTTGGTACTCCAGTCGCACATGTCTAGCCCTCACCAGAATGTTATTCTGTAACTTTTGATATTCCTCGTCAATTTTCGTAGACACAGGTCGCACTTTTGGTGCTCCAGTCGCACATGTCTAGCCCTCACCAGAATGTTATTCTGTAACTTTTGATATTCCTCGTCAATTTTCGTAGACACAGGTCGCACTTTTGGTGCTCCAGTCGCACATGTCTAGCCCTCACCAGAATGTTATTCTGTAACTTTTGATATTCCTCGTCAATTTTCGTAGACACAGGTCGCACTTTTGGTGCTCCAGTCGCACATGTCTAGCCCTCACCAGAATGTTATTCTGTAACTTTTGATATTCCTCGTCAATTTTCGTAGACACAGGTCGCACTTTTGGTACTCCAGTCGCACATGTCTAGCCCTCACCAGAATGTTATTCTGTAACTTTTGATATTCCTCGTCAATTTTCGTAGACACAGGTCGCACTTTTGGTGCTCCGGTCGCACATGTCTAGCCCTCACCAGAATGTTATTCTGTAACTTTTGATATTCCTCGTCAATTTTCGTAGACACAGGTCGCACTTTTGGTGCTCCGGTCGCACATGTCTAGCCCTCACCAGAATGTTATTCTGTAACTTTTGATATTCCTCGTCAATTTTCGTAGACACAGGTCGCACTTTTGGTGCTCCAGTCGCACATGTCTAGCCCTCACCAGAATGTTATTCTGTAACTTTTGATATTCCTCGTCAATTTTCGTAGACACAGGTCGCACTTTTGGTGCTCCAGTCGCACATGTCTAGCCCTCACCAGAATGTTATTCTGTAACTTTTGATATTCCTCGTCAATTTTCGTAGACACAGGTCGCACTTTTGGTGCTCCAGTCGCACATGTCTAGCCCTCACCAGAATGTTATTCTGTACCTTTTGATATTCCTCGTCAATTTTCGTAGACACAGGTCGCACTTTTGGTACTCCAGTCGCACATGTCTAGCCCTCACCAGAATGTTATTCTGTAACTTTTGATATTCCTCGTCAATTTTCGTAGACACAGGTCGCACTTTTGGTGCTCCGGTCGCACATGTCTAGCCCTCACCAGAATGTTATTCTGTAACTTTTGATATTCCTCGTCAATTTTCGTAGACACAGGTCGCACTTTTGGTGCTCCAGTCGCACATGTCTAGCCCTCACCAGAATGTTATTCTGTAACTTTTGATATTCCTCGTCAATTTTCGTAGACACAGGTCGCACTTTTGGTGCTCCAGTCGCACATGTCTAGCCCTCACCAGAATGTTATTCTGTAACTTTTGATATTCCTCGTCAATTTTCGTAGACACAGGTCGCACTTTTGGTACTCCAGTCGCACATGTCTAGCCCTCACCAGAATGTTATTCTGTAACTTTTGATATTCCTCGTCAATTTTCGTAGACACAGGTCGCACTTTTGGTGCTCCGGTCGCACATGTCTAGCCCTCACCAGAATGTTATTCTGTAACTTTTGATATTCCTCGTCAATTTTCGTAGACACAGGTCGCACTTTTGGTGCTCCGGTCGCACATGTCTAGCCCTCACCAGAATGTTATTCTGTAACTTTTGATATTCCTCGTCAATTTTCGTAGACACAGGTCGCACTTTTGGTGCTCCAGTCGCACATGTCTAGCCCTCACCAGAATGTTATTCTGTAACTTTTGATATTCCTCGTCAATTTTCGTAGACACAGGTCGCACTTTTGGTGCTCCGGTCGCACATGTCTAGCCCTCACCAGAATGTTATTCTGTAACTTTTGATATTCCTCGTCAATTTTCGTAGACACAGGTCGCACTTTTGGTGCTCCAGTCGCACATGTCTAGCCCTCACCAGAATGTTATTCTGTAACTTTTGATATTCCTCGTCAATTTTCGTAGACACAGGTCGCACTTTTGGTGCTCCAGTCGCACATGTCTAGCCCTCACCAGAATGTTATTCTGTAACTTTTGATATTCCTCGTCAATTTTCGTAGACACAGGTCGCACTTTTGGTGCTCCGGTCGCACATGTCTAGCCCTCACCAGAATGTTATTCTGTAACTTTTGATATTCCTCGTCAATTTTCGTAGACACAGGTCGCACTTTTGGTGCTCCGGTCGCACATGTCTAGCCCTCACCAGAATGTTATTCTGTAAATTTTGATATTCCTCGTCAATTTTCGTAGACACAGGTCGCACTTTTGGTGCTCCAGTCGCACATGTCTAGCCCTCACCAGAATGTTATTCTGTAACTTTTGATATTCTTCGTCAATTTTCGTAGACACAGGTCGCACTTTTGGTGCTCCAGTCGCACATGTCTAGCCCTCACCAGAATGTTATTCTGTAACTTTTGATATTCCTCGTCAATTTTCGTAGACACAGGTCGCACTTTTGGTGCTCCAGTCGCACATGTCTAGCCCTCACCAGAATGTTATTCTGTAACTTTTGATATTCCTCGTCAATTTTCGTAGACACAGGTCGCACTTTTGGTGCTCCGGTCGCACATGTCTAGCCCTCACCAGAATGTTATTCTGTAACTTTTGATATTCCTCGTCAATTTTCGTAGACACAGGTCGCACTTTTGGTGCTCCAGTCGCACATGTCTAGCCCTCACCAGAATGTTATTCTGTAACTTTTGATATTCCTCGTCAATTTTCGTAGACACAGGTCGCACTTTTGGTGCTCCGGTCGCACATGTCTAACCCTCACCAGAATGTTATTCTGTAACTTTTGATATTCCTCGTCAATTTTCGTAGACACAGGTCGCACTTTTGGTGCTCCAGTCGCACATGTCTAGCCCTCACCAGAATGTTATTCTGTAACTTTTGATATTCCTCGTCAATTTTCGTAGACACAGGTCGCACTTTTGGTGCTCCAGTAGCACATGTCTAGCCCTCACCAGAATGTTATTCTGTAACTTTTGATATTCCTCGTCAATTTTCGTAGACACAGGTCGCACTTTTGGTGCTCCAGTCGCACATGTCTAGCCCTCACCAGAATGTTATTCTGTAACTTTTGATATTCCTCGTCAATTTTCGTAGACACAGGTCGCACTTTTGGTGCTCCAGTCGCACATGTCTAGCCCTCACCAGAATGTTATTCTGTAACTTTTGATATTCCTCGTCAATTTTCGTAGACACAGGTCGCACTTTTGGTGCTCCAGTCGCACATGTCTAGCCCTCACCAGAATGTTATTCTGTAACTTTTGATATTCCTCGTCAATTTTCGTAGACACAGGTCGCACTTTTGGTGCTCCAGTCGCACATGTCTAGCCCTCACCAGAATGTTATTCTGTAACTTTTGATATTCCTCGTCAATTTTCGTAGACACAGGTCGCACTTTTGGTGCTCCAGTCGCACATGTCTAGCCCTCACCAGAATGTTATTCTGTAACTTTTGATATTCCTCGTCAATTTTCGTAGACACAGGTCGCACTTTTGGTGCTCCAGTCGCACATGTCTAGCCCTCACCAGAATGTTATTCTGTAACTTTTGATATTCCTCGTCAATTTTCGTAGACACAGGTCGCACTTTTGGTGCTCCAGTCGCACATGTCTAGCCCTCACCAGAATGTTATTCTGTAACTTTTGATATTCCTCGTCAATTTTCGTAGACACAGGTCGCACTTTTGGTGCTCCGGTCGCACATGTCTAGCCCTCACCAGAATGTTATTCTGTAACTTTTGATATTCCTCGTCAATTTTCGTAGACACAGGTCGCACTTTTGGTGCTCCGGTCGCACATGTCTAGCCCTCACCAGAATGTTATTCTGTAACTTTTGATATTCCTCGTCAATTTTCGTAGACACAGGTCGCACTTTTGGTGCTCCGGTCGCACATGTCTAGCCCTCACCAGAATGTTATTCTGTAACTTTTGATATTCCTCGTCAATTTTCGTAGAGACAGGTCGCACTTTTGGTGCTCCAGTCGCACATGTCTAGCCCTCACCAGAATGTTATTCAGTAACTTTTGATATTCCTCGTCATGCTATAATAAAAGCTTATTTTCTATATCAACGATGCCTGTTTTATCCAGACTTGGAGAAATTCATTATTATTATCGTCTTGTCACTAATTCGAATACTCACGACTTTTGAAGGGAACGGCTATTTGCTTTTAGGTTCGCACATTTTACTTTTTGTGCGCTGACCGGACTAACGCTACTAAATCAACAATCATGCAGAGAAAAAGAGTCGGAACGAAAAAACGAATTTATCACAAATGGTGGTAGCTGGTGACACGTCATAATAATTGGTCTGTCAAAAACCATCGTAGTCTGAAATGAAGTGCCTTTGGAAAGGAGCGACGGAGTAACACCAGACAGACCAATGACCCGGACGGACGCAGAATCCGCAGAGAGGGACAGATATTTCCAACGGCAAAGCGAAGAGAATTCCGTTTCATGCCTGAAGCGCGAGAGTTCCATATCACTCGCCGAGAAACCTGATATCAGCAACGGAGGGTGACAGCAGCGAAGGGGAGAGAGACGATTTTTTCTTTTGGTTATAGTGTGACTCAGGATCTTATGGTAGCTCAAAATAAGGATAGTAAAATTGTAATCAAAGCTCAAAATAGGAAGAGTAAAATTTGAATCAAAGCTCAGGTTATATAAATAGTAATACTCAGTGGGATTTGGTATTTTTGATTGTAAAGATATTTTATATTTTATTTAATGCATTTTAAGTTATAGAGTTTAAATTATAATTTAAATACTGGAAATACAATATTGAGAGAGTACACTATTGAGAGATACAATATTGAGAGAGACATAACTATTATACATGCTAAGGAGACGTAAGAAGCTGCTGATTTATCATTCTCAAGATCATTAGCTTTCAAGTAAATAAAGGCGACTTCCAAAAAGTCAAGTTCAGGTGTAGTGCGCGATAATTTTTTCCTTAAAAAACTGAAATGAGAGATTTTCAGACTAGCAATGTTGGGAAATGGATGATTTAAAGGTTTCTTGCTAAAGATAAGTCTAGAATGTTTTTGATGCACTCCTTGACAGCTCTATTTGTCAAGACTATTTGGCTCAAGACTATTTGGCTTCCCTTGTCAGACTGACAGGGGGGGGGGGGCAAATAGTCTTGCTTGATGAGTCTATTTATGTTGCAAGCTGGAAAATTTTTTAAACGGGGATCTTATAATGAAGTAAAAAGAGACTCAACCGGCATGAACTCACATAGCTTCAGAAACAGTTTCTGTTTTTATTTTATTTTCTAGTCATTTATTTAATCAGTTCCTTCTTAATTTCAATCTCATTCAACAGTGGTTAATATACTCATTTTTGACTTTAGAAGTTAGTTCATTTAACTAACTTTCTTTCAATTTTTTTATATCCTTCTTAATTCCAGACTCATACACGGATATTTTTGATTAGACTAATTGATTGATATTTTTTTATAGTTGATGAAGTTAGCTTAAAGCTTCTTAAACCGTTTTTTCCTCATTTTCCATGTTATATCTTTTTCGACCTAGTCTTAACCACTGTTAATTATTTAGTAGTTTGATTAATGAATTTAACTTTCTAAACCGGTATCTTCCTTTTGTTATTATTTTCTTAATTACTGCCTCATTCTCCAGTAATTTTCTACCTTTTTTAATTTACAAGGATTTGACTGTTTTATCTTCATCTAAACTCTCATTTTTTTTTTTTTATCAATAACGCAAGTTGGCAGGTATGCAACTAGCAGTTATTGACATTAAACAATGTTGAACTCTTAATGTCCATACTATAGAGACCCATGCTCTGATATTCCGAATTTAAGAAACATTTCCTAATCAATTATCTTCAGCCCGGTTTCTGACAGAAGCACTATTAATAGTTCATAAAACTTAACAACTAGTTTCAAAGGCAAAAATAATCTCTTTGTTGGGATAAACAGATAGCAACTGCACCAGGAGAGGTAAGATTGCGTCTGTCTGAACGCTGATAAACTTGGTGACGCGTTCTTGCCCGTGGTTGTGCGGTTACTGACCCACTAACATGAAGAATGGTGCTGCTTTTTGCTTTGGAAGCTGATTCATTCCTTCAATCAACATTTTATGCTGTTATTAACCATGTACATTTATTGCAGATCAATTTTCAATTTTAAAGGCCATTAGATGGCCTTGTTCTTAATGTTTGAAATGTTATAGTAAACAGAGGCGAGTTTGCGTCTCCCTCCTTTTTCACTCACACACACGCATCATATCCAAAGTTCCAATATTTATGAATAACAAAATCAAAATAAATTAATATATTAATTTTTATGACATTTTAGTGATCATGCTTTGCGATTAATTCATTTTACATAAAGTGTGCAAAAACTTCAATCCGTATACCAAACTACAGTACTTAAAAATTACATTTTTTACGATATTAGCTCCAGTATAGAGACTGGTATTTTTACCTAACATTATTTGCTTGTTTTTACCCTATGTTAAAAGCTTCATAACTCATATTTACGATATTTTATGCTCAAATATTCATTTACACTTTTTAATGCATTAAGGAAAGGTTTAACAATATTATTATTTTTTTTAGGGGGGGGGGGGGGGGATATCGTTTTCACTGCATAAATGAAAAAAATCTGATGTGGAGAGCACATAAGAATTTTTAATTTTATTATTTATGACTTTCCTTATATAATGCAATGAGTTTACTACTTTTACAGTAAAAAAAATTGATTATTTTTATAGTAGATATTTATGTTCTAAGATATTGAATTTTCGTCAATGAGTCGTCATTTTCATTGATTTAGCTTCATTTTTATCCATTTGACGAGTTTTTCATTAATTTAGCAACATTTAAAAAAGTCGCCATGTTGGCGACATTCCACCAAATATGTCGCCAAAATCTCGCCAAGCGTTATGGACGGAGAAATAAGTTATTCTTACTAACTATTAACTATAAATAACTATTGGCGTTCAAATACAAAAGTATTACTCAAAGTATCTTTTTTCATGAATGGAACGAGCTAGATCCACGAGAATAATGTCACCCAATTTATTGCATGGTATTACATATGAAAAGTGAACATGTTTCTCAAAAGGAAATATTCTTTTATTATTTTATATGGGTTTTTGATAATTTTTTTGAAAAATGTGGAATATCTCGAGAAAGGTTGATGTTAGCGTTCTAAAATTTATGTCAATCGTTTTCTAATGAAAAATTACATGAAATATCCATTTCCGTAACTTTATTATAGGTTTTGATTTTTTGATGATTTTTTCAAAATTTCACTCGAAAATTTAGGTGGGTTCTGAACATTTGATTACGTTTAAAAACAATAAGCTTCCAGTATTCACGGATTGTGATTTTTGTACCAAATTTCATTCGAATCGGTCCATTCGTTCGTGAGATATCGTCTCCACAGACTCACTGACACACACACACACACACAGACACCCCTTCAAAAACGTTTGATTCGTGATCAGGGGTGCTCGAAACGTGCTCTCCCGTCGAAAACTCGAATTCGAATTTTCGACCCCGTCACAATACTTTCCTTATACATTATGTATATAAGGAAAGTAATAAAAGATTTAATCCATGTAAAATTAATAATTTTTAAGCTTAAACCTTTTTTCTATACTGTACAAATAATTAACACATGTATTTTTATCTTAGTTTCTACAAATATTGTTTTTGCACCCACAGAGAAAAAATATCTAGTATACTTTTCCTCAAAAATAAAAAATATTTGCACATAACGCACTGCACCCACAGCAGATTTATTTGGTAATTTCAAGTCCTTTTGCACCTATTTCCTAGAATTTGTTACAACTTACTTTAGGTAGGATTATCCTAGATGCACCCATAGTCAAACAATGCTAATACTACCATTGTCCGAACAGTTTGCCCGAGCCCCTAACTTTTCAACAACTCCAATTTTTGGGGGCGCGGTAGCCCAGTGGTTAGCGCGTTGGAATTGCACTCGGTTGGCCAGGGTTCGATACCGCCGCTGCCAAAACTGCCGCCGTGTTCACGCGGAGTACAATCACGTTAAACATGTGGGTCCGTAAGTCCTTCCGAGAGGTTGGTGGTAGGGGAAGGAGGGTACGGTCCCTGTGGATACCTCCCCACTGGGTTCCGGTCTAAATTGGGTGGCACTTCCCGGCCGTCCAAACAGTTACCTTACACCTTTCTGGTACCGGCCATCCACAAAAGTGCTCTAAGTCCTAGGACGAGTGGGATGGTCTGGGCCTTCAACACCTTTCTGGTAGGTCGAACGGTCTGGGTCTCAACAATAACTCCAATTTCAACCGGACCATAGACTGCACGCACCTTTTGAACCAGTGTTCGAAGGTAAAGGGAGCAGGATATATAAGCAACTGCTTTAATCTAAATATTCACACCTGTTTCTGAACTGAGAGCTTAAATTCTTCATTCACGCTGTTTTTACTTAAATATTTTTTTGGAAATATCCCGTTCCAATGCTATTTGAAGAAGATTAACAACAACAAAAAAAACTTCATTATCTTTAAATTTCTATGTGTTCGTTGCACCCATGCACCCATGGATTCCGACGCCACTGTGGAGATACGTTCCGAGAAAAACTTTAGCGACGGCCGATGAGACGCCAACGGTAGTTAAGGGCTCAAAAGAACGCTTAACAGTGCTATCTTGTGCGAATGCAGCTGGCTCACACAAATGCAAGCTGCTGGTCATCGGGAAAAGTGCAAAGCCGCGTGCTTTCAAAGGAATCAAAACGTTCCCCGCTCTTTGCAAAGCCAACGAAAAAGCTTAGATAACGAGAGAAATCACCACAGATTAGTTTGAAAACCATTTTGTACCCGAAGCAGAATCACACTGTAATGCCATCGGTCTTCTGGAAGATGCCGAAATTCTTCTAATTCTTGACAACTGTACATCCCCCGACTGATTTACTAGTAAAGGACAATCTGCGCGTTCTGTATTTGCCCCCTAATTACACCTCTCTACTACAGCCTATAGATCAGGGTGTTCTGTTACATAGGCGCCGAGTTTTCAAAATCTCAGGGGGGAGGGGGGGGGGGGGCGCACAATCCGATAAAGTTATACAAAAGATTCACAAATTCGATAAAGATATAACAACTTACAAGACCTCCTTGAAAACAGCAAGCATATGTCAGTTAGATGACTACAATTGTTTCGAGGGCAGTCCTACTTGAGGCCAAAAGAACAGCATGCGCCCTTAACAACCGCCAAGAGCGAACTAACTGCCTAACGATTAATGAACGTCAGTAGTGATTGTTAAGCGCGCATACTGTTATTTTGGCCTGAAAAAGGGGACTAATAGTGCCATTGAAGCAACTGTAGTCACCTAACTGACATATATATGCTTTCCTCAAGGAAGTTTTGTAAGTTATTGTCTTACAAGCATCAGTTTTGGAGTGGGATAACTGAGTGGTTAAGTCACGGGGATTGTACTAGGAGAACGCAAGTTCGATTTCCGGCTTTGTCTAAACTGTCCCCGTGTACGAGCACGTTAAATCTGTAGGTTTGAAAGTCCTTCCGAGCGGTTGGTAGCAAGGGAAAGAGGGTCGGTCCCTGTGAATGTCGCCCCCACTGGGTTCCAGTCTCAATTAGATGGCACTGTTCCTGCGGTCTAAACAGATATCTTACACCTTCGGGTAGGTCCCGGTCACACAGATTGCTACCATAAGCCTTAGGGTTGGTCGTATGGTCTGGGTTATCGACCTTTCGGTAGGTCGGAAGGGTTGGGTCAAAAGAAAGAAATCAACAGTTTTATTTATTGTACGATAAATATTTTTAATATTTTTAGGTATGCCCCACTCTAGTTTACCACTTATAAAACTTGAGCTCTTTGACTCCTGAACTCGCTCCCTTTTTGACGGTTATCCATGAAGTGCCGTTATAAGAGCGATTTCCTGATCAAAATGTTAAACTTTGTAAATGGTGATGAAAGTATAAATTAGTACATTACGCAATTTAACGTAAAAGATGCTGTGTGGAGCGCTGCAAAAGCATGGAATAGTGTCTCTGAAGAAACCTTGAACATGCATGGCACAATGTGAGGCCAGCACTCCTATTTACCGAGGACGACAGCAGCAAGGCCGATTTCGAAGGTTTCAAATCCTTCAAAAAAACCATGCTTCAAATTGAAATTTCGGAACTGTTGGCGTACGCTAGAAATTCTAATGCAAACAGCTTGGATCTAGAATCTAGATTATGAGGACGTAGAAGAGGTTATGTGTATAGATAACGACGCACCTTTGGTAGGCTCTTTCACAGGAAATGAAATATGTGACCTTGTTATGAACAAAGAGAATGAAACTGAAACAGATAGTAAAAACGAGATAATTGATAAAAAAATTCCGATTGATAAACTGTTGAGTTCGTTGGACGATGTGATTAAGGAAATTGAGCAACGGAACTTCGCTATGACGCAAGAAATAATGACTGTAACTTTAATTAAAGAAAAAGCATTGGCAGAAAAATTAAAGTTAATGCGACAACGAGAAATTACCCACGTTAAACATGTGGGTCCGTAAGTCCTTCCGAGAGGTTGGTGGTAGGGGAAGGAGGGTGCGGTCCCTGTGGATGCCTCCCCCACTAGGTTCCGGTCCAAATTGGGTGGCACTTCCCGGCCGTCCAAACAGTTACCTTACACCTTTCTGGTAGGTCGGACGGTCTGGGTCTCAACAACAACAACAACGAGAAATTACCGACATGTTTTGTGTAAAATGTTTTGTTGCGAAATACTGTACTACATAAATGTTCTGCGATGTAAAAGAAGATTGTTTCTTCATTGCCTTTCCATTTTATTGCCGAAAATCCAAAAATGGCCTGAAATCCGGAATCGCCGCGGTCCCGAAGATTCCGGATTTGAGACTTTGTACTGTACATGAAAAAGTGTAAATGAATTTAGCGCATAAAATACATAAAACAGAAGTTATGAAGCTTTTGACATTGGGCAAGAATAAGCAAAAAAATATAAAATATGCTTATTTTAAAAACTATAGATTGGAACATTGATTGGAGTTTATGAACATGTTATGTAAAATAAATGTTTCATAAAGTCTTATCACTGCGGGGTTATATTTATTTGCTTGTTTGTGTGGGCTGAACCTGACATGCGGTATTAATGCCCAGCACATTCCCCCGACATTTGTTGTTGTTGTTTTGTTCTCTAGACAGAACGTTAACTTGCATAAAATAACATTTATTTACATTAAATTTTACAAATATACAGCATACTAATACTTTGCAGAGAGATTCTGCGGCAAGCGGATAAATCCTGATTGTTGGAACGTTAAGTTCGAAGCAGTCGGAAGGAGGTTTCGACTGCGTAGTTCCAAAGTTCGAAAGCAAGTCGACCGAGAGTCGACCGATCAAGTCGAGATTTTAGGAGCGAGTCTCTATCCGAAAAGATGAAAGTTCTTTTCTAAACTGAATTTTGTAAACGCCCCAGAAGGAGTGACCGACCATCTTATTGGTCGTCGTCGGTCTGGGGCTCATTAATGGGGGTGCCCCCCATGCACGCCACGTGTTTTCGGTGTGCACCATCGTATTGTTTTTCACACATGCCGGTGACGAAAATTATGGCTTTCACATGCCAACATACTGTCAGCGGCGTTAAAGTTATGTGTAAATCCCCATCGGGAATCTTTGGAAGTCAGGCGTCCCAAAACAGGAAATGGTATGCGGTTTCCTCAGTTATCAGATACACTGAGAAAAGCCGCTTCTAGTTCGTTTTGGTGCAGGTGGCATAAATGACGATAGTTAACCGCCACACACTCCCCTCCTTAAAGGTTTCCAGTGAAACCATAACGATCCGTGAAACGAACACGACGGCCTGATCGTGTCGTAATTTTTGGTGGCATATTTGGCACTGATGAAGTTGAGTGGTCGAAACCGGTTGGCCGGTGCATGTATTTCATCATTATTCACATAAAATGCCGGTTTAATACAATCAAGTGCAATGTTCACTTTCCTACCTTTGATATCGATTTAAAAAAAATTATCGTTTCTCTTTAAAACCTGATATGGTCCATCGTGTGGAGCTTTAGCCGCATCATTACGCACAAATACATGCGACGCTGTGTGAAGAGCGAGTGGGAGAAAAATTCTCGGTTTCCGATGGTGAGAGGTGTTGGGGGGACGAAGGTCCCGCATTGACTCTCTTAGCTGCACTATGAAGTCTGAGGGGTCAGTGACTTGGGAGCTATTGGGGAAAAAATCGCCTGGCAGGCGTAGTGTTTCTCCGTAAAGAAGCTCAGCTGGCGTTGTACCTATGTCCGGTTTGATTGTAGATCGAAGCCCCAGCAAAACTATTGTCAGTGTCTTAGTCCACTGTTTATTACCGTGTGCTTTTAAGGCTGCTTTCAGCGGCCGGTGGAAATTTTCTATAATTCCATTGCTAGAAGGATGGTAAGCAGTTGTGCGTATTCGCTGGACTCCCAAGCACTGTGCTAAAGACTGAAAAGGTCTAGATTCAAATTGTCGACCTTTGTCACTGGTGATTCTGGAAGGAACACCGAAACGAGAAATCCAATGGTCGATCAGAGCTTGTGCCACTGTAGAAGCCGTGATGTCTGGAATTGGGATTGCCTCCGGCCATCTTGTGAACCGGTCAATCATAGACAGTACATAGGTCATTCCTTCAGATGGGGGCAAGGGGCCCACGAGGTCGATATGTATGTGTTCGAATCTCTGAGAAGTTTTGGGGAAAAAACCAATGGGTGGGACAGTGTGTCGTTGAATTTTACTCTTTTGACAAGGGATGCATTTTCTCGTCCAATCGTTAATATCTTTATTCATATTTGGCCAGACAAAACGATCGCGGACTAACTTCGAAGTTTTTCTTATACTGGATGAGATAAATTATGTAAATTTGAAAAAACTTTGAATCTCATAAGCTGCGGTACATAAGGACGCGCCGTACCCGTAGATACGTCGCAAAATAATTTAGCTGACGCATTTGGAATAGCGATTTGCTTTAAGTCGATCTCGGATTCTTTTGTTTTAGATCCACAAGAAGTCCAAATTCTTTCAAAAAATCTGCCCCGATAATGGCTTGGGATACAGATGCGATGACAAATTCCCAGCGAAATGCGCGTCTTAGACCTAAATCTATATCTACTAATTTTGTTCCGAAAGTTTGAATTTTCGAGTTATTTGCCGCGAAAAGTTCCAACGAAGATGGTTGAGTTTTTTTAGTTAGAGGTTTTGGTATAATTGAAATGTCGCTACCAGTGTCAATTAAAAACTTGCAATTTGTTTTGCGGTCATATACATGGAGTCTACTAGCAGGATCTATTTTAATTTCCGCTGTCATTCCTATGTTTGGAATGACAGGCTTTACAAGTTTTTTTGGTTGGCAAATTTGCAAGGGGTATGGCATTTATATGCTTCTTTACCGAAACGCTTATGGTAGAAGCAAAAATCGCTATTCCTACCTACGTCGTTTCCCTTGTCATGATTTCTGAAAGATCGGGCGTTGTTACGCGATTTTGAGCGTGGTCTATTATCACGAATTTGATCTCTTGAGTATGATCTTGATCCAGATGGGCGCTCGATCTGGGAGGCTAAGTCAGCTATCTGCTTCTGCATGCTCGATAGCTCCGTTAATGCAGCATTTTCATTACGCGATGCTACTGCGCAAATATTTTCCGAGCTTGCCGTAACTTCGTATATTTTATCTGCCAAATTTGCCAATTGGCTTAAATTTTCCGTGCTTGCCGATAGAATTGCACGGACGTTTGACGGTAAGCGATCTAGCCATAACGATTTTAAAAAATCCTCGTTCACTTTATCGAGAGATAATTCTCTCATTTGCCTCAATAATGAGAATGGTTTGAGGTCCCCTAGTTGCAATTCTGATAGAAGTTTTCTCGTTTGCGTTAATTCCGAATCTGCAAATTCTGTAATTAGCCTAACTTTTAAGGTCCTGAATTTGTTTTCCCGCGGTGGGTTCAAGATTAAATCCCTTACATGGGATAATGAATCCGAGTCTATCGCCGCTACGAGATATGCATATTTCGTCTCGTCCTTCGTGATATGCGAAATTCGGAACGCATTTTCAACTTGAGCTAGCCATAGGGTTACATTCTTTTTCCCAAAAGGAGGGATTTTGCATGCAACCCTGTTAATTTGGGGTTGCTCGTCGTTTCCATCCATGCTTAAGATATAGAAATATATATAATTAAAATACAAAATAATAGAATATAAACGATTTTTACACAGGTTTCCCTAGCACGCGTAAGTTTGCGAATTAGCGGTAATAACGCGAATACACACTGTCCCGAAATAAAAATAATTTTGAGAGAAGGGAAAAAAGGAACTGACCTGTGACCTTAATGAACTACAGTTGTTTCGGACGATCCTGCCTTTCAGCGACGTCTGTGTTGGCATGGAAGGGGAGAGCTCTTAGCCGCCGAAAAGGATATCTTTTAAAAGTCCGGAGATGAATAGCCGGGGTCCCAGGAAGGCGAAGTTGCTCCACGGGGGTTCTTCTGGGTTGACTTTCCGTTCATTGCTTATAATCGGAAGCGGTCATTCATCGTGTCAGGAAGGAACTCAGTTGCTTTGCGAAGTCGTCATCAGCTGTTGGGTAGCACTATTTGCGATTGCGAGCATGCTTGTCTCTGAGAGCAGTCTTATATGAGCAGAGATTTATTGCTGTTAGCTAGTAGAGTATTGCTCAATTGTTGGCATCAGTAGAAAATTGTTCAATATGCTCGAGCGTTCAAGTCCATAGGGTCACCATTGCGGGGTTTTATTTATTTGCTTGTTTGTGTGGGCTGAACCTGACATGCGGTATTAATGCCCAGCACAATTCCCCGATATTTGTTGTTGTTTTGTTCTCTAGGCAGAACGTTAACTTGCATAACATAACATTTATATACATTAAATTTTACAAATATGTATACAGCATACTAATACTTTGCAGAGAGATTCTGCGGCAAGCGGATAAATCCTGATTGTTGGAACGTTAAGTTCGAAGCAGTCGAAAGGAGGTTTCGACTGCGTAGTTCCAAAGTTCGAAATCAAGTCGACCGAGAGTCGGAAACAAAAAAAAGCATCCTTCTGCAGGATAGAGGGACACAGCAGCCACGCAAGCAAAGGCAAGAACGTGTCTGATCAGTGTTTAAACTGACGAATTGTTATATTTATTTCTATTCTTATATCCTTTGCTGGTTTAGACGAGTCCCCTGTACTACATGACGCCAATTCGTATCGCCACGTCAGGTCCTCTAGGAACTTAAGACTTCGTGACCAAGTCACCTCGTCTCCTTATAGATCTTTGCACGCCTCTCTCTGAATCTCACCAAGTCGCCACCTCGTCTGTTTAGGGGCTTAAATATACGCTTACACTATTAGGGGTTTAGGACTCCTTCCCTCTCTACTCTTTCTGCAGTAAGATTCCCTATCAAGGGTTTCAACTCTCTGCTGACTTCCGTATACTGGGTTATGGTACCAAAAATTTGGGCATGGCGGAGGAGGTGGCTGGAGGGGGGGGGGGGACAAGTTTTTTATTTGTTCTGTATAAATATATCTAAATGCTGACACATAAATAGAAACTATGTTAACATTAAATGTCTCCATAGGGGAGAATACTCATCTCCGGGAGACTTAGCACCCCCCCCCCCCCGGAGGTATACCTGAAAGAAACACTGCTCCCGTACTCCTGAACCAAAAGAATATACATATTCTGTAAATCTTTACATTAAGAATATATATTATTTATTATTCTTATCATACAGAAGGTCGTTCGCACTTTATGGATACGATTTTGTATTTATGTTTCTAGTTAGTATTTTGAGATAAAGATTTGGCATTTTCAATATAATCGTCTGCTACTGTTTTGTATTGATTGGAATGTAGAATAAAAGATTTATTTTGAAAATGGCTCCTGAAATTGATAGATGGCTCGAAGGTTACGTAAATGCCCTTTCCGATGAAAAATATTCGTATCAACAAATTGTAAAGGGGTGTAAAAATCGAGCTTATTGCATTTCAAAGAAAGGTATTTTTAATATATTATATTTGAAAGTTGAAAAAGCGTCTAGCTAAAAGTAAAAATAAAAAAAGGTCGCAAAATCGCATCCTAAGACTGCTCGAACGCGGGTAAATATCAAGAAAGTGAAGTCTCATACTAAAATCAAGAAAGTCTCTGATCCTAAATTCAATGATCCACCGACTCAAAGATCCATTGCATCAAAACTGGGAATGTCTTCTGGCACTGTAAATAAAATCTTTCATAAAGATTTGAAGTTAAAAAAGATGTTTAAATTTAAAGTTCATCTGCTTTTGCCAAAACTTATAGCGGAAAGAAACACAAATTATAGAAAATTATATGAAAAACACCTAGCTGCTGATAAATGGAAATTTGTGGTAACACTCGATGGGGCATGGATGTATTTATGTGACTGTAATAAAAAGAGAGCAATTTTCTATTGCTCAATTGATGAGAATGACCGTACGAAATGGCTTCGTCATTGTACAGAAAAGTTCCCTAAGGGATTCATGATAATTGCAGGATTTTGTTACAACGGTAAATTGACACTCAAAAAAGTTTCAAGTAAAGCTAAAATTAATTCACTTTACTATCAGCAGAATATTTTAGAACCAATTTTTGAAGACGAAATTCCAGCCTTATATGGAAAGGACATCAATAAAGTTGAGCTTCATATGGACAAAGCCTCTAGTCATACGTCTAACTCAACTGCCGCATATTTAGTAAAGAAAGAATCAGAAACAGGAAAACAATGTATCCCATTTAATGAAATACCTGTAACCTGACGCTTCTCCTATGGACTTTTGTGCTTTCGGTTTGTTAAAACGAGCCTTAGGAAAACGGCATCCAAGAACACTGAACGGGCTTTGGAAAATGACCCAAGAGGAGCGGGATAAAACTGACATGACGGTGCTAAGAAAAAGTTTACTTTCATGGAAAATTCGAGCTAGAGCTATAGTCAAGAATCAAAGCTATCAGATAGAAGCAAATCACCGCAAGAAATAGGCCCTTTATGTATAAAAATTAATTACCAAAATCGTTTCCATAAAGTGCAAACGACCTCTGTATATATTATTTATTATTCTTATCATATATATTCTTTACACATTATATATTAAGAATGTATATTCTTCAATTAAGAATATACATGTCTGAACCTCATCTTTCTCTATTACTTGCTCTGATAAGTGAACTCGTCCTTCCATGTTCTGCATTATTGCAATAACAGTCTAATCTAGATAAGGAGCCCAAAAAAGATGAGCTTTAACCTCCTAGTTGTTAAAGACAGCTCAACGGAAAAAAAAATCTGATGTAGGCAGCACACCAGTTTCCGTATATAATGCAATGAATTTACTCCTTTTACAGTCAAAAAAAAATCTGATGTGGGCAACACATGACTTTCCTTATATAATGTAATGAATTTACTACTTTTACAGTAAAAAAATGTTTTTTTTTTATAGTAGATACTAATATTCTGTCCAAGATATTGAATTTTCGATAATTAGTCGTCATTTTTATCCATTTGGCGAGATTTTCGTTAATTTGGCAACATTTAAAAATGTCGCCAAGTTGGCGACATTCCGCCAAATTCGTCGCCAAAATCTCGCCAAGCGTTATGAACGAAGAAATAAGTTGTTCTTACAGCAGATAAATGACTATTGGGGTTCAAATACAAAAGTATTACTCAAAGTATCTTTTCCCATGAATGGAATGAGCTAGATCCACGAGAATGATGTCATCTAATTTATCGCATGGTATTACATATGAAAAGTGAACATGTTTCTCAATAGGAAATTTTTTTTTTCATTTTATATGACTTTTTGATATTTTTTTTAAATGTGCAATATCTCGAGAACGGTTCATGTTAGCGTTCTAAAATTTATGTCAATCGTTTTCTAATGAAAAATTACTTAAGAAATGTCTATTTGCGTAACTTTATTATTGGTTTTGATTTTTTGACGATTTTTTCAAAATTTTATTCGAAAATTTAGGGGGGTTCTGAACATTCGATTACGTATAGAAGCAATAGGCGTCCAGTGTTTACAGATTGTGATTTTTGTACCAAATTTCGTTCGTATCGGTCCATTCGTTCGTCAGTTATCGTCTCCAAAGGCTCACTGACACACACACACACACACACACACAGACATCACTTCAAAAATGTTTGATTCGTGATCAGAGATGCTTGAAACGTGCTCTCCCGTCGAAAACTCGAATTCGAATTTTCGACCCCGTCACAATACTTTCCTTATACATTATGTATATAAGGAAAGTAATAATGTATAAGATCCACAGAAGTGTTTTTAGCGTTAAATTGTACATTTGGCGATTTTCCGGATGACAACATGTAAAACAATTTCAAAGTACCCAATTAACTTGTATTTCGGGCAACTCTAAATAAACAATTATCAATATTGATAGCATCAATTAGACGTCATTTTCATTAATTCAGCATCATTTTTTTAATTTCGACGATGTTTTCGTCAATCTGGGGTGAAAAATCGCCAAATTGGCGATACGTCGCTAGATTATTCGCCGGATGCATCAGCAAGTGTTGCAGACAAACGGAGAGAAAAGCGTTTCTTATATACTAGAAGATATGTTCTCTTTGTATAACGGAAATCAGAATATGCGAAACATTACTTCCCATTTGGCGACATTTTTATCAATTTGGCGACATTTTTGTCATTTTGGTAACATTTAAAATAGTCGCCAAGTTGGCGAAATCCCACTAAATTTCTCGGCAAGCGTTACGGACAGACGGACGAAGAAATGGGTTATTCTTACAGTCTACTCTTAGGAATGTATGTTCTTTCCAAGATATTGAATTCAATTAGTCATTTTATTGTTTTACCGTCGGTTTAATCAATTTGGCGAATTTTTATCAATTGGATGACATTTTCGTCAATTTAGCAACATTTAAAAAGTCAGTAAGTTGGAGATATTCCGACAAATTCGTCACCAAAATTTTACTAAACGTTACGGACGGAAAAATAGGTTATTCTTATACTATAGATACTTATATTCTTTCCAAGATATTGAATTTTCGTCAATGAGTAGTAATTTTCATTAATTTAGCGTCATTTTAATTAATTTGGTGACATTTTCATTAATTTGGCAACATTTACAAAAGTCGCCGACATTTCGCGAAGCGTTATGGACCGAGAAATAAGTTATTTTTATAGCAGATGGCTATTGGCGTTCAAATATAAATGTATTACCAAAGTATATTTTCTTATGAATGTAACGAGTTAGATCCACGACAATGATGTCACCAAATTTATCGCATGATATTACATAGTTGTTGTTGTTGAGACCCAGACCGTCCGACCTACCAGAAAGGTGTAAGGTAACTGTTTGGACGGCCGGGAAGTGCCACCCAATTTAGACCGGAACCCAGTAGCGGAGGCATCCATAGGGACCGTACCCTCCTTCCCCTACCACCAACCTCTCGGAAGGATTTTCGGACCCACATGTTTAACGTGATGCGGATGAAACTCCGCGTGAACACGGCGGCAGTTTTGGCAGTGGCGGGAATCGAACCCGGGCCTATCGAGTGCAATTCCCGCACGCTAACCATTGGGCTACCGCGCCCTATCCCTTCTTTTGCGAAATTTTGCCGATTATCAAACAATATGTGTCCAACGCTTTTTAAGTAGGTCGGCTGCTTTGGCAATAGATAATTACTTAAGTTCCCCAAGAAGGAAACGGACCCACATGTTTAACGTGATCGTACTCCGCGTGATCACGGAGGCAGTTTTGGCAGTGACTGGAATCGAACCCGGGCCTACCGAGTGCAACTCCAGCGTGCTAACCAATGGGCTACCGCGCCCGCATGATATTACATAGTGAACATATTTCACATAGTGAACATATTTCACACTGGTTAATATTTTTTTTAATTTTATGTGATTTTTCGATACATTTATTTGAAAGATGTGTAATATCTCGAGAACGGTTTATGCTAGCGTTCTAAAATTTATGTGTCAATAGTTTTCTAAGGAAAAATATAAGAAAATACATAATAAATGATTATATGCGTAACTTTATTAAATGTTTTGATTTTTTGATGACTTTTTTAAAATTTCACTCAAAAATTTAGGGGGGGGGGGGGAGTCTGAACATTCGATTGCGTTTAAAAACAATAGGCTTCCAGTATTCACGGATTGTAATTTTTTTACCAAATTCCGCTCGAATCGCTCTTTTCGTTCATGAGATATCATCTGCAGAGACTCACTGACATCACCTCAGAAACATTTTATTCATATTCAGGGATGTTTGAAACGTGCTCTCCCGTCGAAAACTCGAATTGGAATTTTCGACCCCTTCACAAACATTATACTGTGTATATAAGTAAAGTAATAAAGGGAGATAATTTAATGGGTTTATCCAAAAGAGAAGAACATAAAAATTTTGCTCAGACTGGTAGAATGCCGACAAGTCGGAGATTCTATTCCCAACGAGTCTCATAATTTAGGAAAATGGAGAGGAAAATATTTCTCCACTCGAAGAAAGGGCAATAACCTTTAATAAAGATAGAAGCATTCAGTTGAATGCATACCTGGACGAGGAAGTTCCCAGGCGACGTCCAATCATTCAAAGGTAGATAAGCATCCAAAAGTACAACAATAGAAAGAAGTAGTGAGACATAAGTGGCAGTTTCGGTTTGAGGGTGCCGATGATCGTCCCATGTCCAAAGTTTAGTGTTATCTAGTTTAGTATACTAAATAAGGGACTAGATGTATGAAAAAAGGCAAAAAAGGACAGTTTCCTTCGATTCGACTGGCGAATTCGTATAAATAATTCTAACCTTTACCGAGCGTTTTTGAGTATTTCAATAACTAATGTTATTAATATAATATTAAGAAGAATGGAAGCTCAAGAAGCTGTGGAAAGAGCTTTCGGTTTAAGCGATAAGAAAAAGATACAAGATTTAAATGTTCACGAGATATTTGCAGGGATATCTAAGTTAGAAGCAGATGGTTACGGTGATGCACAAAGTAAATCGATATCTGTGTTTATTGGTGCAACTAGATGCTGTAAAAGTACATTAATAAACTTATTTTTAAATAACCCAATAATTGTAAAAAAAGATGAAGCTGAAGGTGTGCCTCTTGTGATGCGCAAGATTGTATTGGTAGAGTATCAAAATAGCACAGGTAAATTTCCTGTAATAGGGACAAAAACTACGTCTGAAACAAGCGTTCCTATGAAATATTTACTGAAGGAATGTGAAGTTGTTTGCGATTGTCCTGGATTTGGAGACAGCAGAGGTCCTCAACAAGAAATTATTAATGCTTGGTTTCTAAGCCGGTTATTTAAAACTTCACAGGGTGTAAAATTATTTAACCTTTGTTCTGCCCAGTCTATTACTGATAGCCACAATGTTGCTGAATTTCGAGGCTATGTACACCAAATTATAGATCTTTTTGGTGAAGAAAATCTTAGTGGAATAAAGCAGACTTTAGTATTTACAAAATCAAATAAGGCTGTTTCTGCTAAAGACATAAAAGAAGGTTTGATGTATTTAATACAGGATCACTTTCGAGATTCGAAGTCAATATTTGACTTTTTTAATAATGCTAAAGTTCTGAAAATAGATAAGGCAACAGAAGAAGATATAGGCAAAGTACTTACAAAGAATGATATATCAGAACTTAATATTGCATATGAAGAAATGGAGTATCAACCAATAATGCCACATGTGGCGATCGATCACGGTGCACAAGTATTTTTGCTCAAATCAATTGAGAGTTTTTGCAGAGTTGCTGCAGATAATATGAAAAATGCATATAAAAAAGCATATAAAGTTACGCTGACAAAAGCATTTCAAAATATTTTTAAACAAGAGTGTACAGAAAAGGATCTTATGAAGTTATCTGATCAATTTGCAAGAGCTAAAGAAAAATGTCTTAAGGTTGTATTAGATGATCATATAATATCAAAGGAATTAAATCTTTTAAAGGATATTATTGACTTTGTATTAAGCATTATCAGTAAGGATAATAACTTAAACGGTGGTATAGAAAGAAATATAGAGAATATGGTAAAAACAAGCATACAAGTGGTACAATGCTACAATAATATGGTAATGAATTATGAGTTCACAATCAGCTTTTTGAAATTCTTAAAAAGTAATTCTAATGAAATTACAGCTAATGAACAACTTCGTAAAGAATGGGATACTAAAATCAAGACTTTACCTAAACCTCAATTCAGTGATTTATCAAGTGATGTAACAGAATTATTTAAACAGGCTGGTGAGATGAATGTAGAAATAAGAAAATTACATGAGAAAGGAAACTGGGAAGCTGAAAGAAGATTGGTCATGAAGTATAGTGAAGAACTAAATGAAAATCAACAAAAGTTTCAGAAAAACATGAAAGATTACAATGAAAGACTTGAGGAAGAAACACGGTATATTACTTGGACACGTTATTTTGCATGTGCTGCTATAGTCGTTAGCCCTCTCTTACCAAAATCATATAAGCGGAAGTTAGTTAATTCAGTTAGAGGTTCTATTCCTGATTTTTCAAAACTAAGAAATGTTGAAATGAAAAAGGTATGTACTACTCTAGATAGATCTTTTGCTGATTATCTTCAGACTCAACCATTTTTGGGGGACATATATAGATATTGGGGGACATATATAGATATTGGGCGAGGGGGTAACGATTGTTTGAACTTAATGGATCAATTATTTATTTAAAAATATTTCTTTTAAGCAAAACAACAGTATGGTTGTTATTTTGTTTTCAACTTTTAAAATTTCTATTATTATTTACTGTTGATTGAATTAATGCCAACTAACACTAAATTAGTGCCATTCATCATTTATTATAATTGATTAAATCTTCAATTAATTCTGTGCAGAGATATGGTCGGAAAATTCTCCGGAAAGTTGTTTTTTTCTCTTAATTCATTTGAAAATGAAATGTAATATTATTTCCACACAGAGTTTGAAAAGCAGGTTTTTCAAGAAGTTTTTGATTATTTCGTTTTCTAATTTTGAGGAGGAAAGGTGATAATGCTTTATTTTGAAGGAAAAGAATACACAAGAACTAGAAAGGTACAAGTAACATTTTACTCATTCTGATAAAAAAGCAGGTAAAATTTTTAGAAGCCTTTCAACAGTAAAGTCTGCAAAATTTATAAAAATATAATAAATAGTTGTTTTTTCAAGTGATTCGGTTAAAGGAAAATACTTCAACAGCACTAAACATTATTTTTAACTCAATTATACAATTATAAATAGGTATTTTTTAAACAAATTTAATACTATTATGTAGGAATTATTTAAAAAGTAAAGGTTTAATTATTTTTTTAATATTTTTATATATTTAATAAAATATTTTTTATACCTATAACAAATTATACAATTTAATTTTCTTTTTAATATTGTTATTATTTCAGTAGTAAAGTAATAGTCATTCATGACAGTGGTAGGTTGAGGGCTCATGCTAAGTACAGAAAATTTTGGATCCTGGAACTCAGAAATATGAAATTGAGTTTCATGTGAAAAAACACACATTTTATTTTACAAAAAGTTTTAAATTTATATTCATTGTTTTATTTATTTCTTCTCCTTCGGTGCTACAGCCTGCTGCAGGCCTCGACCACCCCAGTAAATGCATCTCCATCATTCCCTTTTCAGAGCAACAGTCTGTCTGCTCCAGAATTTATATATATAAAATATATGTAATATATATATATATATATATACACATATAAAAGTTTCTTAAATACCGAAGCATGCTAAATGAATTAAGGATACTTTGCAAATATGAATAGTTAAAAATGCTAAATTTACTAAGTAATAAAGAATGACGATGCAAAATACATTTTATTTATTGTGAAAATGCAGCTTATAAATAAAATGATTTCAATAATAATAATAGTTTGAAAATCCAATGATAGAATAGAGAGAAGTTGTAACTCAAAAAACCCTAATTTTAAAATATGCTTATATAATAAAAAAGAAGTATTAAATAGAGAATCATCAATCAAGTGGAAAATAAAATGCAGATTTCTAGTTATCAAGCTGAAGATAATCAGCAAATATCAATGGAATGAAATATATAATAGAAAATCAAATAAAATCCAAGCATTAAAGCTATAAACGTGGATAAGCACTAGACCTAAATAAATGAATTGTTCATTTCGAAAAAAATATTTATCAAGTCAAAGTATTTAATCAAAATGAACACAAATATGAATGTTTCTGATGAAACAGATATTTTATATCTATAAGCTATTTCTACTTGGACTACATGCATAAAGATGGAACAATTATAAAGGAAACAAGAATACCTGAAAAAAACTCTGCATATGTCCTATTCATTGGAGCCTAGAATGAAGAGACCAATGTTGCCAATCGCAAAGGATAAAAGTTGAGAACTACAGTTGCCAATCGTGAGAAATAAATAACAGTAATTCGAAAAGGCAATGAAAGATGATATTCTAAGGTAAGAGCTACGAAATAATGGGGTGCATAATGTAATCCAAAACAATGAGGCTAATGTATAAGAGGATGTAAATACAATGTAATGTTTATTCAAGAGAATGTTGATGTCTGGCTAATATAAGACACTAAGGAGAGAATTTAAGAATATTCAGCTAATCCAAACTTTTTAACTATACCATGTATTAAATATGCTGGATATTTATATAATTCCCTGGTAATTTTTAGATTATTAATATGCATAGCATGAAATTTTTTATCTGATAATCTATAAATTCTAAAAAGTTGATTAAGTATAATATTTCTAAACAATTGAATCGAGTTGCAGGAATTAAATGGTAATATTTTATTTATGTTAAAATTAAAATAGTTTTTTTTATCATATAAATTAGTAACTATCCTATTAGTAGGTTCAATAATTAGACTTAAATCCAAGAAATTAATATTATTACTAATAGTAGCTTCATTAGGAATTAATTTCAAATTATCCAGATAGAAATCTATATCTATGACATAGTTGTCAGTAAATACTAAACAAATCAGATCATCAACATATCTGTAAATTTTATAATCTGTTGAAGTAAAAGACTTCATAGTGATAAAGGTATAAATTAGCTAACATACTGCTACTGCAGCCACCTCGTGGAACCCCTGAGGAATATTATACTTAAATTTAATTAGTTGATTAAGTATAATATTTAGAAATATTATACTTAATCAACTTTTTAGAATTTATAGATTATCAGATAAAAAATTGTAAGTATAATTTATTACCTTGAAATATATAATTATTGAAAAGAACAAAGTGAAGAAGCTTTGGAAAATTGGTAAATATTGTATGAGTAGATTGATAAAGGCATTATATAGAGCTAAAATTACAACATATAGTTCAGAGATCTTAATATTGTAAAAAATATCTTTAAAATCCAAAGTTTGAAATCCAATTAGTTTACCCAGTGATGTTAAGTTATTCTTTAATTCTTTACTATTATTTAGAATAAAGTAACTATTGCTAGAATAACGCAAACTATCATTTATTAGATGTAAATAATTTAGTAGTAATTTACTCGCAGTAGTAGATTGAGTATTATGATCACTAGTTACTGTTCTAAATTTAATAGAATTTTTTCATGAAATTTAGAAACTAAATTTAGGAACTAAAATTTAGGAACTAATCTTTTTGGGTTAAGACTACGTTAATGAAATAGTCTTCCATTAATTTTCAAAAAGTTACACTTTTTACATTTTTATACGACCTCCTTAGACAAATTTGGTCAATCAGAATTTTTTTTTATTTTTAATGCAACAAGATCATTAAAAAAACCGCATATCTGTATCTTTAAAATTGAGCGAGTTATATTTAATTGAAAATTGAACATTGTGAATGCGGACTATATATCAAATTAGAAATGTAATTTTGTGACATATCACAAAAAAGATAAAACTGAATGATAGGAGACATTTTTGCGAATTCCGCGAAGGCTCACGATGCAATAACGGATTCTTAAGTACTTTTCACATTGAGACATGTCATTTTTTATTAAAACAATTAAAATAAATAAGTAAACAAATGCAAGTATGTATTTGATTTTGAAATTTAACATAATTTTTCAAAACGAAGAATAGAACTCACAGACGACTTTTTCTTTCCTTTAACTCTAATTTAGCCGTTTCAAATGTTTATACTAAAATAATTTAAAAAAATTGAAGAATGAAATGCTGACGATTTATTTTTTAATTTACGTATTTATTCCCAGGATTATTACTATTCAATACAACTAAACGGTTTTTTAATACTATACCAAAATAAAGAAGATTAGAAATCAGTCATTGAATCGTCAACACGTTTAGTTCTGAATTGGCGAATTAAAAACACGTAACTGGTTGTGCATTATGGTATTTTTAACAAATAACGAGCTTTTCGAATTCAATGATTTATGCTCTGTGTAATAAAAATACTACAGAAACTGCTCGGGATTTTGGACGGCGATATCCAAACTTGTCTTCGAACCAAAATCTTCGAATCCAAATCATCTTCGAACACTAGTTTATAATACTAGCCCACTAAACGCAATTAGCACCAAAGATAGTTGATGCTTGCAACAATATTAGTGGTTGTTGTTGATTGAAACCCAGACCGTCCGACCTACCAGAAAGGCACAATATTAGTGGTGAAGAATTCCAAAATATTTACAGAAGCATTATTAGAAGAGCTCAGTTATGTACTGGAGTTGAAGGAAAACATCTTGAGAATGCTTTGTGAATTGTATTTCTAGTATTTGTAACGAAATTTGTCCCTTTATATCAGTGATCTTCTATCAATGTGCGGCAGCAAAGACATCTATCAAAGATGCTTGGAGCCTGTTCCCGAATTATAAGAACAGAGGAGGAGCTAGCTTTTGCTCAGTGATTATAATGTCGGTCTTGTAACCAAAGGGTCCCTAGTTCGGGGCCCGGCGACGCACAATCGCCACAATGATGACTGGACGTTTGAAACACGCAACCTTCCTCTCCAACGATCTCACCATTTCAACACGAGATGGCAGCACCACATGGAGTCAGAAGCCTTGACACTCCCTTCCTGGTTGACCACGACTGTCCGTCACGCCGAGGCGACACGCCTCCCGGCATTTCCTCATCAGCGGAGGGAGTGTGCGGCAGCAAAGACATCTATCAAAGATGCTTGGAGCCTGTACCCGAATTATAAGAATAGAGGAGGAGATAGCTTTTGCTCAGTGATTATAATGTCGGTCTTGTAACCAAAGGATCCTTGGTTCGGGGCCCGGCGACGCCAAATCGCCACAAATGTATGCATATTTTAATTATGTGCTCCAACCGCGTAATGAGTACCACTGCTTTATATGATCTCCGTCCATGTAATGCTTTATTTAGATGCATTTGTGATAAAAAATTTTGGCATATATTAACGTATTTTTGATCTAAACAATTTTCATTGTCAATTGACTTATGATCCCTATTTTCACTGATAAAACAGACTTTCACATGGCACCGAAAAGTGGAATAAGCCAGATTTTTCCTTTATCATAATTCAATTGATTTTAAAGATACAGATATGCGGGTTTTTTTTAATGATCTTGTTGAATTAAAACTAAAAAAATTCTGATTGACCAAATTTGTCTAAGGAGGTCGTGTAAAAATTTAAAAAGTATAACTTTTTGAAAATTAATGGGAGGACTATTTCATTAACGTAGTCTTATTTCCTAACTTACTTTCAGCATTTCTGCAATTTACATTGCTCACTTATCTCCAACAGATAAAGAATTAAAGGACACTTCAATCTTTTTGGGACCCTCTGTATATGAAAATTTAAGAAATTTATAATTAATATTTAAATCACTATGCATATTGATAATTTTCAGTTTGATACTATTAATGGAATGGGAATCAAGTTTAAATAGACTAATATTCTTTAAATAATGTAACATAAATTGTATATAGAATTTTTTTACAGATAATAGCATAATTATTAGAGGCTTTATCAACATATGTAAGAACAAAAGGTCTTTGTAAATCATTAATGGAGTGTTTTATATTATCAATATTATATATAGATCTAGACAATTTAATACTACAAATAGTATTTTCAATAAATTCTAATAAAGTAAATTTCCACATATTTAAATGCCTCTAAAGGCAGAGCATATTTAGAAAGTAATTTATAAATATATTTATCAAGGTAAAGATTTATTGACTTTAAAACTTTAAAAGAATTATTACAAGATGGAATCCTGAATGTCATGCCAAATGATATAATTGTTCTTAACGTGTCGTCTTTAACTATGGCTAACTGTAACTACATGCCCCAAGTGTGGATTTAGATATTTAGCATATTTGTCTACTTTGCAAATACATTCATTATCTACATTTGACATGGAATCTTCATATATAGAGAGAGATTGTGAAATTTCATTATAATTAAAAATAGATCTATCAATAGGCTTGCTGTATTTAAAAGTCTTTGAAACACTCGAATCCCTAAAAGGCAATAAATGTTTGAACTTGTTAAATATATTCCCAAAATTTATAGAATTATAAATTGGATGTTTAAAAGAAATTGCACAATAAGAATTAGCAGATGTATTGTTATTATGAAATTGATTAAGTTTCAATTTTAAATACTTTGATCTAGTAAGGAGCAAATCATAGAAAATATGATTAAAATGTTCGTTAGTTAGATTTAATTTTAAGAAAATGGCATAAACGTTATTTAAATGTTTTTTCTTTACCGCAAATACCCATGATTTTATTAATTTCCATTGATAAGTGCTGCTAAATTGATGATGTAAACATTTAATCTCAGCTTTATAATCATGATGTTTGGAGCTTCCTTTGCCACATTTAAATCTTTTGAGATTAAGAGTTTCTATCTAATTGCTGTTATGAAAAAGTGATTAAAAATAGAATATTTATTATCTACAAAGTTATTTTCTACAATATTACTATTTAGATGTAATTGATATAAGCCATATGAAAAAATAATACAATTTGATTTAAAATAGAAGTTTTAAAAAAAATTCTATCAGCTGTATTAGTTTTTACATCCAAAATATGTATAGTAATATTTTCAAAACCGTGTTTAGCAAAGTGTTTATATTCTATTTTATTAGAAGTAGGAAGAAAATTATTATTGAGGATATATTTTTTGACGTGATCTCTATGAACATTCATACGTAGATGAATGGGATTACTAGTGTACCCTATATATGATAGATTACAAATGTTATATGATAATAGATAAATGGAATTAAAAATTTTACAGAAGGGCAAATGGCTATTTTGGTTCGTGATTTGAGTGTTAGAAGCAGATGGGCAGGTTTTGCAATTTTTATTCTTACATTTATTGAAATTATAATTTTTAGTAGGGTAATTGTTATGTTCAAAACTATCCATGGCACAATGTTGGTAAATTGATATCGGTCTACCTAGACAATTCTCAGCATAAATCGAAAATACCGGGCAATATCTATCAAATTATATAATAATAAGTATATATATATTTGCCAGTCTCTAAATCGTATAAGTTGTGTAATTCATAATAGTATAAGAATAATTATTAGTATGACAATATAACATAGAGAATATAATATAGTAAAAATAAAATAATTGCGTATAGCTAAATAAGTATAAACAACTAAGTCCATATAAAACCTAATCCAAATGTTAATAAAGAGGATATTACAAAATAATAAGAAAATATTTAACGTTATAGTTACTATCAATTCTGAACTTTAAATAAAACATTAAGTATTAAATAAAACATTAAGTATTAAATAATACATATAGTATAAAAATTGGATTCACTTAAAATCCATTCCGAATATGTAATAATAAAATGATTGTACTGGAAAGTACAGTTTAAAAAGAGCTTCAATAATTCACCAATACAATACACTAAACACAAATATTTAATCACCCATTCAAAAAATCGAAATTGATAAATAGTAAGAAGGAATAACGATAGGCGGCAGCATTAGAATTATTACAACTAATATTTGTTCATTATTGGTTTAAAATAAGAATAATAGCAATATACTAATTATAACAAAAGAACTTAACTAAATTAATAAACTGTATGGAGGAGGTCAATTTATAAGACATATAATTTAATTATAAATGTATTAACATAGACAATAAAAATAACCGAAAAAAATAGGAATGCGAGTAACAGAATTCTTCTATTAACATTGGACGAAAGTAGAATTAAAAAAACAACAAATTCTATTACTAAATTTAGCACAAATGCAGCATAAATTTGAACAGATTGCAAATAAAAGTTTCATAAATACCGAAGCATGCTAAATGAATTAAGGATATTTTGCAAATATGAATAGTTAAAAATACTAAAGTTATGAAGCACTAAAAAATGACGATGTAAAAAATATTAATTTTAGGATTTAAATCTAATTATTGAACCTACTCAATAGTACTACTGAATAGTTACTAATTTATATGATAAAAAAGACTATTTTAATTTTAACATTAATAAAAAATATTTCCATTTAATTCCTGCAATTCGATTCAATTGTTTTGAAATATTATAATTAATTAACTTTTTAGAATTTATAGATTATCAGATAAAAAATGTCATGTTATGTATATTAATAATCTAAAAATTACCAGAAAATTATATAAATACTCAGTATATTTAATAAATGGTATAGTTAAAAAGTTTGGATTAGCTGAATATACTTGAATTCTCTCCTTAGTATCTTATATTAGCCAAACATCAACATTCTCTTGAATAAACATTACATTGTATTAACATCTCCTTATACATTAGCCTCATGGTTTTCGATTATATTTTAGGCCCCGTTATTTTGTAGCTCTCACCTTAGAATATCACCTTCTATTGCCGTTTCGTATTACAGTTATTTATTTCTCACGATTGGCAACAGTAGTTTTCTACTTTTATCCTTTTACGATTGGCAACATTGATCTCTGCATTCGAGGCTCCAATGGATAGGGCATATGCAGAGTTTTTTCAGGTATTCTTGTTTTATGTATAACTTTTCTATTTTTATGCATGTAGTCCAAGTAGAAATAGTTTATAGATATAATCTATCTATTTCTTCAGAAACATGCATATTTGTGTTCATTTCGATTAAATACTTGGACTTGAAAAATAATTTTTTCGAAATTAACAATTCATTTATTTAGGCCTAGTTCTTATCCACGTTTATAGCTTTAATGCTTGGATTTTATTTGATTTCTATTATCGATTCCATTTCATTGCTATTTGTTGATTATCTTCAGCTTGATAACTAGAAATTTGCATTTTATTTTCCACTTGATTGATGATTCGCTATTTAATACTTCTTTTTTATTATGTAGGCATATTTTAAAGTTAGGGTTTTTTGAGTTACAACGTCTCTCTATTCTACCATTGAATTTTCAAACTATTATTATTATATGCACACATATATATATATATATATATATAGTATCTATATGTTACCGTCAATGTATGAAATGCCGGCATTCTATAGAATACCTAGGCATTTTATAGAATACCGGCCGTTTTTAGGAAAGTATGAAATATGAGAATTATTATATACTTTCCCTAAACATTGTATATAATACCTAGGCATTCTATAAAATGACAAATGCTATTTAGGCAAAGTATGAAAAAGGTATGAATCGGATATATATTTCATACTTTGCCGGTTTGTCATTTGGCATTCTTGCCTAGGAAATGTGTCAAATGTTAATCGTTTCATAGATTGTCGACCAGTTTTCGGTATTCTATAAAATGCTTAGGTATTCTACAGAATGCCGGCTTTCCAACATTGCCGGTAATATATACATCAAAAAGATAAATGACATAAAGACCAAATATTTTTTATTTGTGTTTACAGAAGTGCTAACTTTTAAAAATTTGTATTGTCAATCCAAAGTGTCAAAAATCGTGCGCACCACATTTCGTTTTATGACTATTGTAGTGTACAATTACATCATTTTCCGCATGCTTTTGAAAGAGATAAAGAGATATGACCATAGTATAATTAAAATGTAAATTGTATAAAATTATCTATTTTCGTCCCGAAATTTTTGGAGTCCCGGGAACACAATAATAATGCTTTAAAATGAGTATCTATAAAAATGTTGGGAGGCAATTTACATGCTATAGGGTGTAAACTAGACTATAGGGTATAAACAAGACATGGGCTTAGCAGATTTTCCTTTCAATTATCAGTAGCAGGATTGGCTGAATAAAACCCCATTGGTCTAAAACACACTGTTTTTAATTGTTGAAACTAATCGAAAATAATCCCATCCCATTTTATTTTTAACCCTGGTCAACAAGCATATTTTCAACATTGTTAATATAATCTTTAATTATTTATTTTTTAGTTATAAGTAGTTTTTATTTCTTATAATATTTTTATATCACAATAAATCCAACTTCATGTGAGAATAAAACTTTCCAATTCTTCCTAAATGAAAGTATATATTTTATAATGTATTTTTCTGCACCTATAATAAACAATAAATTATTTATGATTCGGAAAGGGTTTAGAATTTCAAATTTATTTTTCATTTATTATTACTTTTGTGGATTGTTTTGAATGTGTGGTTTAGAAATTTGTGATTTCTAAATTTAAAACTTTTTAACCATATTATTTAATATATATATATATATGACTGAGTAATGTAAGAATAAATACTTTTACTGGACATATTATTCTAGCTTAAATGTTATATTTAAGAATAATTTTAAAATTTTTCACTGTAGAAAATTTTTCAGACCACCCACATATCAAATTCTGCATATTATTAAGAATTTGTTCATTTTATCGTTATGCCTAACTGAAAATAAGATTTTACTATTACTTTTTCTGGTAAAACAATGTAAGAATACACTTCCTATTTTCGATTTCATAATCTTGAGGTGTTAGAAAAACCTATTTCTTTAGTGGCTGTATATTGTCCATGCTTACTGTTAAGAAATGAATATGTGATAGAAATGAATGTTTATTAATTTGTTAATTAAAAATATAATTTGAAAATAAAACAACTGTAGTTGAAAAAAAATGAAGTGTTAGAAGAATCTATTTCTTTAGTGGATGTATATTGTATATGCTTATTGTTCAGAAATGAATATGTGATAGAAATGAATGTTTATTAATTTGTTAATTAAAAATATAATTTGAAAATAAAACAACTGTATTGTTAAAAAAAAAATGAAGTGTTAGAAGAATCTATTTCTTTAGTGGATGTATATTGTCTATGCTTATTGTTTAATAATGAATATGTGATAGAAATGAATGTTTATTAATTTGTCTATTAAAAATATAATTAGAAAATAAGATAACTCTAATGTTGAAAAAAAATGAAGTGTTAGAAGAATCTATTTCTTTAGTGGATGTATATTGTATATGCTTATTGTTTAGAAATGAATATGTGATAGAAATGAATGTTTATTAACTTGTTAATTAAAAATATAATTTGAGAATAAAAGCAATTTGAAAAGAATATTAAAAATATAATTTGAAAATGAAGGGAAGTGTTAAAAAATATTTTATCAGTGGATGTATATTATATTGTATATGCTTATTGTCTATGAATGAACATGTGATAGAAATGAATAAGAAGAATCAGTGACATAAACAGAGACAAATTTGGTGTGTGTGGGGGGGGGGGGGGGGGGAGGGGGGCTCACTGAAACAAAATATGTTCAGTTCTTAAGTTGTAGTGCTTTGCTATAGTGCTTTTGAAATTCTATTTCGTAGAAAACAAGGGGAGGAAGGTGCATTGTGCAATCACTCTTCATTTTTATGTAAACTGCAAAGATGCGAAAGTATTGTTTAACTTGAGATTTTATCAAAAATAAGATGGATGTTAAAATATATTTAAACATTCAGGGGTCATGCCCATTTTTCAATGTGAAATTCCTTGAGTTTTCCAGGTTTTTCCTATAGTTTTCATCAAATTCCAGCTACTGTGTAATACTATTTTAATGCCAATTAAAGAAAAAAATTCGATTTAACTAATGTTTACCATGAATACATGACAGTGAGAAAAAAAGCATTCAAAATTTTCTATATCTGTATACAATTTTGTCTGTATATACAGTACAACCTCAAATATCTGGATTTTGCCAATTCTGGATTTTAGAATTTTCCGGATTATAGAGTTTGGATAAATTTCTAACCTAATACCAACTAAACAGACTAAAACCATATTTTTAGTAAAAATAATGATAAAAAGTCAAATTAACCCATTAAAAAATACTAATTAATAATTTTTTTTATAATATTTAAAAAATACTATAAAAAAAAAGAATGGAAGAAAAGAAATTTGAAGAAGAAATATACATATACAAGAAATAAAATAAAGTTTACACTTTACCATTTTGTTTAAACATTTGAACTAATGTTTGTTATTTCATTTATTATGGTTAGTGGGAAAGCAGTTTTTATTTTATCCTGTAGGTAAATGAGCATTATTTCCAGTTTGTTGATAAAGTTTCTTCGTTCAAGACTTTTAAGCGCATGATCGACTGTTTGTACATGATTATCAATAGCATACCTGCCAACATTGGAAAATAAAAATCCAGTAGATAGCGAGGCGAGCATTTTCACAGTGCTCTACAAATCAGTGTATAACCTGTTCAATACCATTTAGTGAAAAACAGGGATTTTTTGACATATCACAAAAAATGTATGTTTCTTTTTTCAAAATATGATAGCTCACTACAACATTGAAAATGCCCATTGCATAAGAAAAAATGGTTTTACATAGTCAGTGTATAAAAGAGCATAGTGGCATAAACTGAGAGCAATTTTAAAGTGGGGGCTCACTAAAACTTAAGATTTTAAGTTGTAATTTAGTCAATTAGATGAATGTGGATAGGAAAATGCTTTAGGGACTCTGTTGTCAGAAAATAAAGAAAAAAAGAGCATATTTTAAAGAAAACAATCCTTCATTTTTATGCAAGCTGCAAAAATGTGATAGTACCGTTTAATGTATTTGAGATTTTATCAAAAATAAGATGGATGGAAAAGGATGTTTAAACATTACATGGAAATTTAATCTATACCCGCGAAATCGCACTTAAAAATAATGAATATTTTACAAAAATATTAATTAATAATGCAACGTACTGCAAAGAAATGAATGTTGCGCATTCTCTAATTCACATAATTTGAAACTAAACATGGATGGAAAAAGATGTTCTAACATTGCACGGGAATGTGATAAAAAATAATCAATATTTTATGAAAATATTGATTAATAATGAAACCTACTACAAAGTAATTAATGAAGTATAATTTTCATTCACATAATTTGAAATTAAACATAGATGGAAACAGATGTTTCAACATTACACGGCAATGTAATTTATATACGCAAAATCACACTTATTTAAAGCAGTTTCCATCAATAATGTGAAAATGATGCAACTTAGTACTGGTTCATATACAGAAGAAACAAAATGAGGGCTGAAAGTTTGATCGAAATTCCCTTTAACAGAGAATTTTTATTGAAAACTTTAGTGAATTCTAAAAAATTGACAAAAAACCGGGAGATTTTAGTCTAAAATAGGGAAACCAGGAGAAATCACTGAAACCGGGAGTTTCCCAGAAAAACCAGAGAGTTGGCAGCTATGCAGTAAGTATTTTTTTTTTTAGAATACTCTCGGCGATTCACAGGAACATAAAGTGAATTGTGTAATCGCGCTACTTATGCGAAAATAATTTAAAAAATAACCTTAATAATTAATCAGAATATAAAAATAAGCTAGTTTAGTCAATATAATATGCAATATGTAAGAGGTGGAGATAGATGAGAAAATATACTAATCGACTCTAGACGATTCACGAGAACATAAACTGAATTGCGCAATTACAGTGTTTATGCGAAAATAATTATAAAATTAATGGTTCAGTGATATGTCAAATTTAACAACTATTTAAGAAGTACATTTATTACTTCCATGAATAAGGCGGTCTTTTACATTCCACGCTGCGGTAAATCCCCATTGTTACGGTGATTTTATTCGCATTACCGTGCACACGGCCATAAATCCCTGTTGTCACATTAAATTGATTGGCATTAACGCCCATAAATTCTCGTTGTTACGTTGATCTGATTGGCATGGCCGTGCACGCGGCGATAAATTTACATTGACCTTCACAGACGACAATTTTATATAGGAAATTATGCAAATTCCCGAATTTGTAGTATGATGTTTCCCGTAGAAACTACGGAGAATACGTAGTAACTGGCATCTCTGTGAGCAAGCAGGTCGGCAAGTTGGAAAATTTCTGATTTTTCCAGAATTTTGAACAAAAAATCGATATTCCCTGCATTTTCCTTGACATTTAAGTCCACTTTCAAATTCCCTGAAAATTCTTGGTTTTCCCGATTTCCAGAGTGCTTACGAACCCTGAACATTACACAGCAATTTAATCTGTTGAATGAATGAAAGTAGAAGCATGCACAACTCAAAAATATATTTCACTCACTCAAGTGTCGATTTATTAATGGACTGTAGTAATAATACACAAATGGAAAACAAAAGCACAAAGATAATACACTCATGTATACACACACAAAAAGACGCTACTCTCGAACTCAGATCCTCAAGAATAAAAAACCCGATGTAGCACGGCTCATTTTGAGAAGCGCCATCTCGTGGCACCAAACATACCCCCCAGTCTTGAAGCCTCAGGGGGGTTCAACACTTAAGATTAAACTGATTTTACTGAAAGAGAAAGGAAACATAAATACAACATATAAGTTTAGTTAAATAAAGAAATGTCACTCAATTCAGTAATTCAGTTCACGAATAGTCAGTTCAGTGGTAAAGCACATAGTTTAGAAATAGGTCTTTTCAGTTCACCGTTAGCAGTACGTAATTCTACAACGCGCACCTTATTATCCTTGCCTGGACAAACATTAACAATCCTACCTAACTTCCAACGTAAGGGAGGAAGATTCTCATTTTTCACTAGCACTAAGTCACCCGGTTGAAAATCACGTTGTAGTTTACACCACTTAGGTCTTTGCTGCAATCTAGATAAATATTCGTTACTCCAACGTTTCCAAAAATGCTGGAATAGCTTTTGCATATTTCGCCACCGATCAATGTGACTTATTTTTTCTTGGGTTAAGTCTGATTCTGGTAGGGCACTCATTGATGCTCCAATCAAAAAGTGTCCAGGAGTCAGGACTTCTAAGTCATTGGGATCCGAAGAAGCTGGAGTCAAGGGTCTTGAATTTAAGCAGGACTCGATTTGTGTGATTAGCGTCAAAAACTCTTCAAATGTTGGTACGACATTCCCAAGACATCTCTTTAGATGGTATTTTAGTGATTTAACTCCAGCCTCCCAGAGACCTCCAAAGTGAGGCGCAGAAGGCGGGTTGAAAATCCACTTGATGTTTTCGGAAGACACATAACTATGAAGTCGATCATTCCGTTCAATATTTATAGCTCTTCTCAACTCCCCACTAGGTCCTTTAAAATTCGTTGCACAATCACTATGTATTTCAACAGGTCTACCTCTACGAGCTATAAACCTTTTTAATGTCGCTATAAAGGATTTTGTTGAAAGGTCTCCAACTATCTCTAAGTGAACTGCCCTAGTAGAGAAGCAAACAAAAAGACACACATAGCATTTAGTAATTTTGACTCCTCTACCAGAACGATTCTTGATATTAAAAGGTCCAGCAAAGTCTACACCCACACGAGAAAATGCTCTGCTTTGGGTAACTCTTGAAGCAGGAAGATCAGCCATCAACTGTGTTGCATTTTGGGCTCGAATTCTGCAACAGGTGATACATCGATGTAAGCATCTACGAATAGCATCTCTAGCGCTGATAATCCAAAACCTTTGCAGTAAAATAGACAGAAGTAATTGTGGGCCAGCATGAAGATAAACTCGATGATAGTAACTGATGATCAAATTTGTAATATGATGATTCTTAGGTAAAATCATCGGGTGTTTTCTGTTGTTTGATAAGTTCGCATTTGTAAGTCTTCCACAAACACGCATGACTCCTGAATAATCTAAAAACGGAGTCAAAGATAAAAGCTTGCTGCTTGATTTCAAAGGTTTCGCAGATTTTAGGCTAGTAAGTTCCTCGGAAAATGAAGATAGCTGTGCAATCTTTACAATTAAGGATGTTGCGGTAAAAATTTCCTCTGTTGATAAGTGACTCTTTAAACGATTTTCCGGTTGTTTAAAACAATTATTTCTAAACCTCATACACCATGCTAATATTCTGCATAGCTTTATCCACGAAGAAAATTTTGAAATTAAAGTTGGTTCTTGAACCTTTGAGACATGAGAATTATAACTCCTTTTCTCTTCCTCAAACACAATTTCACTGTACTCAGCGTCGATATCAATTGTTTGTTCTGTCATTTCAAGGGGTTGTTTTAGCCATTGCGGTCCTTGCAACCATAATGTGCTCTCCAAAAGTTCTGATGGAAGATAACCCCTAGTTCCGCAATCTGCGGGATTCTCTACCCCATTTACAAAGTTCCATTTGACATTAGGAATAGCTTCTTGAATTTTGGACACACGATTTGCAACAAAAGGCTGCCAACGACGTGGCTCAGAAGAAATCCACGCTAATGTGACACGTGAGTCTGTCCAAGCATAGACACAATTGATAGGTAATTCAATGTATGAGAGAACAACCTTCAAAAGATTTGATAGCAACAAAGCTGCACACAGCTCTAGTCTTGGAAGAGACTGTATTTTTAAAGGTGCAACTCTGGTTTTTGCAGTTAACATATTCACATGCACTGAATGCTTAGAACTTGCAGATTTTACATATATGACAGCACAATAAGCTTTCTCCGAAGCATCATAAAAACCATGAATATCTATGACAATGGGATTGCAACACAAAACATAACGTGGAATTTGAAATTCTGATAACTGCGGCAACTCCGAATAAAATCTTCTCCACTTTTTGTATATTTTCTCATTAACAGGTTCATCCCAACCAATGTCATAACTCCACAATTCTTGTATTAAAATTTTAGCGTACACAATTACAGGTGCCAACCATCCCATTGGATCAAAATTCTTTGCAATTTCTGAAAGAATAGTTCTCTTCGTGCATGTTTTTTGGATGCTAGTGGATTCAGTAAAATGAAATGTATCTGTAGTTGGTGTCCAGTTAATTCCCCAAACCTTGACCTTTTTGTCACTATTAATTTCTATGGAAGTATTGCTATCTCTAAATTTTTCAGGAATATCTTCCAAGACTCTTGGCACATTTGAAATCCATTTCCGTAATGTAAAGTTTCCTCTTTTCATCATCTCAAACATTTGTTTAGCTAAAATTTTAGCAACCTCTTCACTCTGTGCGCCTGAAAGCAAATCATCAACGTAGAAATCACGAATAGCTACATTAGCTGCCAAAGGAAAATTGCCTTGTTCATCCAATGCTAGTTGTTTCATGGCTCTTGTAGACAAAAAGGGCGCGCAAGCAGTTCCATAAATAACTGTTACTAATCTATAAGTATTCAATGGTTCGTTTGTATTTTCTCGCCACAAAATTCTTTGCCAATTTATATCTTCAGGATGAACTCTGATTTGCCTAAACATTTTTTCCACATCCGTGCAAAATGCAATCTGATATGTTCTAAACCTAAGGAGAACGGGAAACAACTCTTGTTGAATTCTTGGACCTGTCATCAAAAGATCATTTAAAGACAGACCTGAAGCTGATTTCGCTGAAGCATCAAAAACGACTCTTAACTTGGTAGTAGTACTGGATTCTTTCACTACACCATGATGGGGCAAATAGAAAGTAGAATCAGAAGACACCTCATTGTCAGGAACCTTTTCCATATGTCCTAAGTTATAATACTCACTCATGAAAGACTTGTACTGCTCATACGCCTCGGGGTTGGATAGCAATGAATTTTCCAATGATTTGAATCTACGAATTGCTGATTGCCTTGAATCACCAAGTAAGCTTGGGGACGAATGAAAAGGCAATTTGACTACATAAAGTCCATTTTCATCTCTCGAAAAGGTAGATTTAAAATGATCTTCACAGGCTTACTCTAGTTTTGTAAAATTAGAATATTCAGGTACAGAGTCTAGCTTCCAAAAATTAGTTAGTAACTCTTGTGTTTCTAATTGAATATTATTCACATGAATAATAGATTTTAACTCAGAAGGAATAGCAACACTACCTGAAATAATCCAACCTAGATCAGAACGAGATGCAGTTGGCATATTCTCTTCTCCCTTAATGGTTTTTCCTTTGAACATTGGCAGAGAAATATCTACCCCCAACAAAATGTCAATCGGTCCACTTCTAAAAAACGTTGGATCTGCTAAAGTGAGATCATTAAATAGCTCAATAAACTCCTTATCTAGAGTTAAATGGGGCAATCCTCCTATAATTTTATTAATTACAAACACTGGGGTTTTAAATGATAACTTATTTGAAAAATGTGGCACAAAGTTAATTTCTGAAATTCCATTAGTTTTAGCATCTGCTGGTCCTAGACATGAAATGAGAAATTTAGCTCTTTTTTTAGTTAGACCTAACCTCTGCAAACAATCCTTAGTTATGAAACTAGCTTGACTTCCAGGATCGAGCAATGCTCGACAAAGTTGTAACTTGCCAGAAAAATCCACTACTCTGATAAGGGCAGTACACAACAATACCTGTTTTTGACAATTAAAATCTGAAACACAAGAATTTATACGTGTAGGAACACCTTCAGCTATTGATGAATCTCTATAATTATCAGTATCACTATTTAAAACAGGTGTTGATTGTGGACAAAATACCTTAGCATTTGCTGATAAATAATTAGAACTATTCGCACCTTGATTAATCACTTCAATGTTATTCTCAGGTTGACCATAATGCAGCAAAGTATGATGATTTTTAGCACATTTTTTACACTTGTAAACACTTTTACATTGAGATACTCTATGATTTGGAAGTAAACAATTGAAGCACACATTATGTTTCTTCACAAAATTTACACGATTTTGAATGCTTAGGCTCAAAAATTTATTACACTTCATTAAAGAATGATTAGCCTTGCAATAAACACATTGAACATGGATCTCTGAAGCAAATGTTGAAACCTTTTGAGGAATGTTTTGTTTCCTAATAACCAGTTGTTTACTAGTTTGAAGAGTTCTTGAATGAGATTTTAAAAACTCTAACAATTCTTCAAGTTTTGGAATGTTATCTCCCTTCAGTGAACGTTCCCACCAACCTCTTGTCGATATATCTAATTTGAATTGAACAATAAACATTAAAATAGTATCCGAAAAATTCTCTACTTTATATTGTAAAGTCTCGAAAGACCGAATGCATTCTCTCGTAGTATCCACTAAGCTCAATATTTGTGCAGGATTTTCTGATTGTAATGAAGGTAAATATAAACGTTTTCTTATTAAAGCACACATAAGTTCTCTTTTATGTGAAAATCTCTGTGAAAGTAACTCCCACGCAATGTCGAAGTTCGTATCCGAAATCGGTAGCGATTGCACAATTTTAAGAGCTTCACCTTTTAAAGAACACTTTAGATACTGCAATTTCTGTCCACCAGACAACTTTTCATTATTCGAAATCGCAGCTTGAAAAAGGTCACTGAAAGATAACCATTCATCAATACTACCGCCAAAACTAGGAAGTGTTAACTTAGGTAGCTTGATATCTGCTGACTCAGAACATCTGGTTTCGTTAGGGTTAACAAGAATATTATTTTTAGAATTAGCTCTAGAAACTTTAAGAACCAACTCATCGATTGTATCACACAAATTTTGCTGCTCCGTAATAAAAGAATCAAGTTCCGATTCCTCACATGAATCGAAAATATTGTTAAACACATTAGTTAATTCGTCACTAATATTCGTAAGTTTTGATTTAAAAAGTTCAAGTTCGGCCAAATCAGCGCTATCAACACAAGAAGCTACTTTATCTCTCAATTTCGTTAAATTAGCTTTAACAACTTTCTTTCTAGTCTTCAATGCTTTGAGATCCATTTTCAAAAGAAATAGAACGATTATACTCACTCCGCTGATGTAAACAAACTGAGGCTCGGACGGACCAAATTTAAATGTTGAATGAATGAAAGTAGAAGCATGCACAACTCAAAAATATATTTCACTCACTCAAGTGTCGATTTATTAATGGACTGTAGTAATAATACACAAATGGAAAACAAAAGCACAAAGATAATACACTCATGTATACACACACAAAAAGACGCTACTCTCGAACTCAGATCCTCAAGAATAAAAAACCCGATGTAGCGCGGCTCATTTTGAGAAGCGCCATCTCGTGGCACCAAACATAATCTATATATGCGAAACCATGCATAATACATATTTTACAAAAATATTAATTAATAATGAAATATACTACAAAGAATATAACATTGCGATTTTTTTAATTCATATCATTTGAATCTAAACATGGACAGAAAAGGATGTTTCAATATCGCATAGAAATGTAATCTAAACCCGCGAAATCGCACTTAGGTATGAATATTGTGCAATTTTCATTCACATAATTTGAAATTAAACACCATGAAAAGGATGTTTCAACATTATACGGCAATGGGATCTATATAATGGAATTGCACTTATTGGAAACAGTATCCATCAATAAAGGAAAATGATGCAACTAAGTACTGGTAGTAGGTTCTGTGATCTATATACATGGAATTGCACTTATTGGAAACAGTATCCATCAATAAGGGAAAATGATGCAACTAAGTACTGGTAGTAGATTCATGCATGGAAGAAACAAAATGGCGACCGCAAGTTCGATCGAAATTATCCTAACAAAGAATTTTTATTGAAAATTCCCTAAATTTAGATAATTATAAAAAAATTGACAACCAAGAGATTTTTGTTAAAAATCGGGAATTTCCCGGAAAAGCCAGTAGAGTTGACAGCTATTTGAATGGTAACAAGGCCCTATTGTCGACCATATACTTCTCTGCTATGTGGGCAAGTCACAGCCAACGATATGCCAACTATACTTTGTACAGTATCTACTGACAACTATGCAGTGTTATAAATCACATATAATATCTGTGTAAGTTATATACAATAACAATATTCATACTACATGGGTTTATGCAACTTGTATAGCAGACTTCCAAAATAAATCACCTTTTATTAATGTGCAATTCTCATATGATATATGCGATAACGATAATCCTACTACGTGTAATAATAATACATACACTGTATGTGCAGTCCGTGTATTGCGTTGTAATAGGTGTCAACGGTTTACCTGTCCACATGATTAACTTATCAGCCCGTTGTGCTAAAGCATGCAATGCACATAACAGATTCCTAAAATAAATTGCCTTTTATTAGTGGACCCACTATGTGGATCTTGCACTGTTCATATGATACATGCAGTTACAATAACCCAATTCTATTCAATATCAATCCTCACGTAGCTCTACAAGAGCTGTTAATTGCGTACCCGCCTGTTTTGCGGCTAGTGGTTAGCAAAACAGATGATGTATATCGCGTTGCAATAACTGTCAATAATTTACACGGCCACTACGCTGGTTTATGATTAATGTACCAGCGTAATGGGTTCCCATAATATATCTCCTTTTAGCAGCGAACCCGTCACGTGGGTGCATACAGGGCCATGACGAGCGGTGAGGCGGTGAAATAGAAATTTTTATTATAGTTTTTAAAAATAAAAATTATTTTAAAACGACGCATTTTTTCTTAAAAATTAATTGTAGAACCTGAGCGTCAAAAGAAATACAATACTTTAATATTCAAAAAATATAAATATGATTTTAATAATGTATTCTTTCACGACTGAGATTCAACAAGAATTAGGCAATAAAATAATGAAACAAGGTAATCCTCCAGGAAATTAGAATTTTTAAAACTGCCCCCTTCATTTCTTCAAGACAGCACCTGAATTGAGACGCCGTGAATTGATAGCAATTTTCAGTTAACAGATTAACTTAAATAATTCCATACCCCATTGGATTTTGGACGCCATGATAGACAGGAACAAAAATTAACATTTCTCTTGAAAAATAATTAAACTTTCACATATTTAAAGCGTCATATGAATCAGGATAGAAGAAAGACTCCTTCCTCTCAAACTAAGTTCATTGTTGATAAGACAATTATTTAAACGCTACGCTTCTCAGTTAAGGCTCATCTTGAAAAATTATATTTTCCTATCAAAAAGATATAAATACATTAACAGCTATTTAGGGTCATATGTAGAAGGAGATCTTGGACTTGGATCACTCACCATAAATGTTAAGCGGCTTCACAGAAAACTAAAAAATTTCTAAACTATTACAGCTTCTTTGAAAAATTTATGAACATTATTCTTGTGCGCAGCCTTAGCGTTAAATAAATATACTAAATTCGGACTTTTGATTGATCAAATAGTTTTTAATAGTACGATTGAGATTCCACACTTCTTGTACAGAAAAACGATTATTGCTTATGTATGTTTCACAGAATCTATAAATGCTTCCTTTGTTTCTACTTTTCGTACAACACATGTCTTATATAAAGGGGTGCGGTTCAAAAACTCGACTCTCTGACTTGGATGAATATAAACATTGTGAGCATTCTGGAATACAAATTAGTAGTTTTTTTCAGCGATGTCTTCCTGTGGACATATCTCTAAAAAAATGAAGCGATTCAAACAATATGGTTATTTCAATCAGTAAGTTTAAGTGGCCCATTGATTTTATTGGTCAGCAAATGTTACACAATTTGTATCCTTTATGGTTTTGCCTTTTTCCTATTTTTTTTTTTACATGGAGAAAAAACATGGCAAGGGAAAAAATTATGTTACAATAGGTATTACAGCCTATAGGTATTACAGCCTATATTTATCTAAATATGTTCATCAAACTTGTCAATGTATTGATGATCCGTTATGTAATCAAGATCATGGTCATATTGTCACAGGAGGCATTAATCTGACAAAAGATTTTCCTTTATTGCAATTTTTAAAAATGGGCACTAAATATCGGCAACAAGTAATTAAAGGTGGAGTAGAAAATAATTTTATTAAGGATTTAGATACCCTTATTTACAAAACAGCAATAAAATACAGTTACCCATTGTCTACTTTTAATGAATGGCGTTATAACGTATTCAACGCATTTAAATCTCAATATAACCTACATAAACATTTTACGAAAACAGAAAAAATCAATAAAAAAGTTCTGGAAGAATTCCGCAACAGCCATGTCATCACCTATATGGATAAAGCTATTAATAACTATGCCTTTACTTGCAAAGCATACTACGTACAACTCCTAAAAGCATGCTATGAAGACTTCAATATGTACCGAACAATTAAACAAGGCTATACATCTAATGCTAATAGAATTTTAGTCCTCTATAAACAAATTGGTGTTAATATTACAGTGGTCAAATTTCCATATTTAGTGCTCATACCTAAGCTCCATAAAAAAGCGATTAAATTTAGACCTGTCACTATAGGCTGTGATACCTATTTAACCAAAGCAAATTCCGTTTTATTAAAGCTATTAACACCTGTTATGAAGAAAATACGAATAGAGGGTTCTGTTATGATCAAAAACTGTTATGAAATTGTCGACAAATTGAAAACTTACTCTGAAAAATATTATTTTAGAACGTTTGATTTTAAGGATCTTTTTAACGATATCAATTTACAAGATCTTTATGATATTTTAATGGAAATTTATTTTACATCAGATTTACAAAAACACTTGGAAACCAACAAGTACAAAAGCCTCCTCAAGATTGTCATATTTGAGAATATCCTGTATAATGGAATTGCATTTTTTTCGACAAATCAAAGACAAATCAATCATTGGGATAATGGGAGGGGATTGTTCCTCGTTGCTTGCGGATTTTTACTTACATCATTATGAGAAAGGCACTCATTTAATCAGTGAAATTCCAATCTTTCGTTTCGTTGATGACGTCATGATTGGTGTAGATAATCAATATACCATGTTTGATTTTACATTCTACCCGTCGAGTCTTAAACTAATCGAATCGGAGTCAACGGATGTGGGGACAGTGGATTTCCTAGACATTACTATCTGTTATGATCTGGAACAAAAACTATGCTATAAATTATTTGACAAGAGACATCAATATGATTGCAAGATCAATTATTTCACCCATTGGAATACCAACCTGAGTTTAAGCGTACAACGTTATTTAATCGTAAACCACTTGAACAGATACAGACTTTTAAACTCTTCTATTACACAGTTTAATAAATGCTTGCTGCATTTAATCAAAAGAACTCAGGAACAATAAATCCCTTCCGCTTTATCAAACACTATTACGATGTTTTTTGCAGAAAATATCGTGATAAAAATTATGTTAATTTTTCAGACATCTTGGAATACAACACCACTCTTACCTAGGATAATCTGTTGCTTCTGTTTCTGAATGCTATATTCGTCGTGACATTTCTATGTCTGCATTCCTCTCCTAAGTCTATTAGCTTTATGCAAATCTTTCTTGATTCTCACCATGTTGGTTTATAATATTTCCAATTTTATTGATCTTTTCTTTTGATCTGTTTATTTGCTGTCTGAGATTCGGTCATTTTATCCCCGCGGACAAGTTCGATTGCTGTTTCGGGCGTGCAGTGTCTCTGGAAACGTTTTCCTGAAGTCAAAGCCAGCTTCTAACCAGGAAAAAGGGATCGTAATCCCCCTTGACCTGTCTGAAACCCTGTAAATGCAATCATTCCACCTCCATAATCGTTATTCATTTTAAATCTTATATTTCAAGTCTCTGACAGTGCGGCAATATGCACCTTTCCATTTCTTGAATTTTTAACTTTATGGGATTGTATTTTATTATATATATATATATATATATATATATATATATATGTCTGTGTGTGTGTGTATATTAATTTGCATTTGACATGCGAAGAACCAAAACTGCAGAGTATGGAACAATTTTTTTTTATTTTATGAATTTTTTCAATACAAACAACAGGAAACAGAGGTATAAAGAAATAGTCATGAAAATATATAATTTGCAAAAGATATCAAGAGTTAAAAGGAAATGTAACACATTAAAATTACTGGCGTGCTTGGATTGTCATATACATTTCTATATCAGACACAAAGCACAGTATGTTTCAATATTTAAAGTTCCAATTATTTAAAAGTAAATGCAAATGTCAAATTATTTACAAAACTTTTCCTGGCCTTTTTTTTCAATTCATTTTGTAGCTTTAAATAAATTCATTTAAAGCAGTGTTAAATTTATATTTTAATATAACTGTCGCATTTAGGTTTCATATGTAAGTAGAAGAAGAAGGGCAGTTCTGCTCCATTATGAGGCGGTGGAACCCTATACTTTAACATGGCACCCCTCAGATGCCATAATATAAGTTCACCAACAGAGGTGGTGGCAAAGTCCTATACTTCAACATGGGGACCCCCAGAGACCATAATATAGGTGGGAGGATGGAGGTGGTGGCAAAGTCCTATACTTTAATATGGGAACCCTCAGAGACCATAAATGACCATAAATGAGTTCACCAACAGAGGAGGTGTAAAGTCCTATAATTTAACATAAGAAATCTCAGAAGTCGGTGTGAGGCTGTGGAATTGTGACCCATAAGATAGGTATGGATAAAAGGATGATATCACAGAAGAGGGAGGAGTTCAAAACTATGTTACGTATAGAGTATTGTTTTTTCCCCTCAATAGTGGTCTATTGAATATATGTAGGTACTTTAGTAAGAGATAATATTTTTTTAAAGGTTGTCCCCGCCACCACCCGATGCGCATGCGCACCGCGACAACCTCGAAGATATGAATATCTTCCGTATTATAATATTACTTACAAAAAGTAATTTTTTTAAAAGATTGTCCCCACCACCACCCTATGCATAAATGCACCGCGACAATCTCTATTTTTTTTTTTAAAATTTTTAAAGTGTCCGTAAGCATAGCTTGTAATGCCATCCTCGTGTAAAAATCTTTTATCATCAATAGGCGACAAAGCCACTTTGTTCAGGCATACAGTGAATAGTTTATGATAGCTGCTATCAATTTTAATCTGTTCTTCTATGGTTGGTCTAACATTCAACAGATACTGTCTGTAATCACTGTCCGTAATTTTCCGTGCTACCACATGTGTAAATACGCCTTTAGCTCTTTCTTTTCTCCAGTAGATGATAGAATATTGTATATCTTAGGTCTAAGTCCTATGAACTCTTGAATAGAGGCTGAATTCAATTCATCCTTAAAGTATCCAATACGTTTCTTATTTTCATCACTGAAGAGGAGATGGCCCTTGCGGTAGTCAGGAAGATCATAGAGCTGCTTATGCTGGCTCATATCCTCATAGATATCATGAGTTTGGATTTCATAAGCCAATGAATCAGTATTAGTGAAGAGAAGTGAGACTTTTTCACCATATTGGCTTTTAATATGCTTATAATGAAACTTGTACATGAGTAATTTCGACAACTCCAGGATAGCAAAGCCAACGTAGTAGGTCAATTTATTAAAATGTAACTCTTTACACGCTTGATACTCACCAGATCTTCACAAAAAAACCTTGCTAGCTCTATAAGCTGGGGTTGCCACCATCTTCAGGGTCCGCTTTGAAGAATTCACTAACTCAATATTCACTCGATTTCAAAGATTTTCTATTGTTTTACCAAACACAGGGATATTAAGTAATTTAAAGAAATATTTCTCAAAATTAGTCTTCGCCAACTTTCTCTTTTCTGTATTGAATTGAATGTATTTCTCCAACCCAACCGGGGCTTCTGATTAAATTTTAAGGCCTTGTGAATTTTCTCGAGTCTTAAGCCTAGAGATAGATATAGTTGAAGGTTGTGATAGTGAACAATGCAATGTTTCTTATCATGCAGATTGTGTACCAACTTCGTAGCACTAACGAAATGTCCATGATGTAACTGTTCAACCAACCGTTCAACATATGGGGATAGCATCTCTCGCTCAATCTTCACCCTTTCAGGGGCCAGGAGATACTCATTATGATAATAATATAATGATTCGGAATACTCCCAGATCCACTTCAAATATAAATCCTTCTTTAGACTTATTATCTAAGATTCATTCGAATTCTCTGCAGGTATCCATTCAAACCTACCACAGAATTGTGGTTGAGACATAGCCCAACCATATAGGTTATTGGCATCAAGATAGATAATATGCTTATCAGGCTTATTAGAGTCATAATTTTCCAAATAACGATTATTAGCCTCAGATCTACGCTGGCTAATCGTGCATATGCCGCCGCGAGTCCCGCGTTCTATGAACAGAAGCATATTCATCTGTGAGAAGTTCTAGGGTTTGCTGAGTCATTTTCAAGGATGCCTGCCAGGCCAGTCCTAGCGAAGTCGTCATATGAGCGGCATCTAAATCATAATTTTATTTTACAATTCTTTCGGAAATTTTCGAATACATCGGTTAATAATATGAGATCCATTTTCACATACAGGTCATGATACTCTCCTAAATTCCTCATATTCAAGATATTCCATACAGTTTGTGCATGTCGATAATCTTCACTTCTAATATCTACACCTTTAATATCATTATGAAGTATATAAGGTGGAGGTAGTACATCTCCATCGAATTTTTGAAGGGATGTCTTATAATTATAGGTGTATACTCCCTCAATAAGAAGAACGTCCGTCTGTACTACATCAGGGTGTCCATGATATAACTATTTCCTTAGGATATGAAATTCACTCAAGTCTAAATTGTAAACGAGTTTTTCCAGGGAAGCATTCAGAAGCAGCAGACTATCAATAAATTGTAAATAGACACGGGGCCCCCTCTTTTTTTTTTTGAAATCTTGAAAGATATATATTTTTAAATATTAGTGACAATCACATAGATTTTATGATCTTGCAATTTTCTAAGACTCAACATAATATGATGAGCATCATAATTTTTTAAATTATGAAACACTACAGGAATATTAGTAGTTTGCCTATAGTTAAGATTACAGGCATTATGCAGGGCACATTTGTAGGTTCCAGTCACGTGATAGTGATCACACAGGCGATCTGTTTTCAGTTCACGATGACACAAATTACAATAAGTAGCTTTTTTAAAGTCAAATTCATTCTCCTTACTCCTTTGCAGTGGCTTAATATAACATAATTTCTCTCCAAGATGCAGTTTTTCCTTTATTAAGCTGTTGAGGAAATGGTTCACAGGGCCAACACCTCGATGCACAGTAGCTTGCTTCAAACACTTTCCATCAGGTATTATGATAACATAAGCATATCCACAAGGCTAATAAATCGCCAGTCTATGCGTGTAAGATCTACTATTTGAGGACTTACTAGTATCCGTCTTAACAATCAGAGCTTACAAGTCAGCATAGGTTATGAAAGGGATAGAATGCTGATACTGTTTATTCGTGAATTGACGATATTTCCGATCTTTCGATGGCATTTTGATTGGCTGTGGTGCATGCGCTTCGCAATATTGAGACGTCACCTCTGAGAGTACTAACTTTTGACGTCTCGGCTTGTAGGCCCACTGGGAGTACGTAGATCTTCCAGATCGCGATCGGAGCTTTTGCTATTTGCTTCCATTTTAATTCTCTGTTCGATGCAAAAGAATAATAATTTGTCAGTAAAGCAAACAATATTCATGAAATTTGGAAGTACTTTCGATAATATACATTAAAATGGGCGATTTGAAAGATTAATATTGCAGTACATTTCCTTAAAATAAAATATTATAATGACTCAAATTCACTCTGGGGACAAAAATGAAAGGATTCCATTCTCAGTTAGTATTTTAATAAAAGTTTGAAAAAGGACCCTGTATATTTATTGCTTAATCAGGTATTTTAATTGAATAATTCTTCAGTACATTCAGCTAAAGTATGTGTACTTACAGATAAAATACGCAGAAGCTAAAATGATTACTGAATACTATCTTTATCTTTAAATATCATAAGAAACTCATTAACAAGAAACTCAGAATTTAACTTTTAATATGCTTACGTGTTTATTTATTTTTACTTCATTTTATTGCATTCATTTTTTACTTTCCCTGCAATACATGGTAATGTATAGGGAAAGTATTGGAATCATGTCGAAAATCGCAACTCGAGTTTTCGACGGATCTACACGTTTCGAGACCTCTAGAATACGAAAAAACCATTTTTAGCGTGACGTCTGTGTGTGTGTCTGTCTGTCTGTGTGTCATTTGTGTCTGTCTATCTGTGTGTCTGTCTGTCTGTGTGTCTGTGTGTCTGTCTGTCTGTCCGTGCAGATTTTGTATCCACTCTAACTAAAAAACTAATGGACTGAATTTCACAAAATTTGGTAGGTAAGTCACTTGTGAGCGAGTCTGGTGCTGATTAGTTTTGGGTACGATTTGGAATAAAAGAACCCGCCTTTTTTGCGAAATGGCCCGCAAAAGCTTGTATCTACTCTAACTGAAAAACTACTGGACCGAATTTTACAAAATGCGGTAGAAGAGTCACTTGTGGGTTACCCTGGTGCTGATTAGATTTCAGTACGATTCGGAAAAAAATAACCTGCCTTTTTTTGCAAAATGGCCCTCAAAAATCGTCAAAATCTAAACTAAAGAACTAGGTATACTCAAATATATCCATTAAATGCTCGTTTAATACGTAATTTTTAACGACGAAAATAATAAGACCAACCCCATTACACTAGGACTAGCCGTTCTCGAGATATTTTAGTTTTCCGTATTTTCTCTACGGCACCTTTGAAAATAAGTCCGGTTACCGAATGAGAACGAAAATTGAATTAAAAGTGAAATAAATTTAATTAAAATAAAGAGAACGTGAATATAAGTCTGCAGGGAAAGTCATCTGCTGCACACATCAGATTTTTGTTGTTGTTATAAATTGTAAAATGATTTAGAATTAAGATAAAATACCCGTTGAATGTCATTCATTAACCTATGCACTATAATTTGTAAAAGTTCAGGTTTTCTAATATAGCACATCTTATATTCCTTTTTTTACTACCACACATTAACAAATCGTAAACAATTTTGCTTAATTATAGAATTTGAAATACCTCAGGGGCTTTGAAAATTTAATAAAGCTGTATAATAGAACTTTTTGGTATTAATATTTCATTTATAATTCCATTGAAGTGAAAATGTAAGAAAGATTAAATTAGCTTTGTATTATTAAAATAACATTAACTATAATATAATGAAATATGCAATGATAACTTGAAATTGTAAGTTGGTTACTTTGCTTTTTTCCAAGTAATTTTAACAATTTTCAATAACATATAATAAAAAATATACATACAATAGATTAAGATACTAAATCTTTTATATGCAATTACTTACTTATCAAACGGTTAAAAATATGTTATTTGTTATGTGAAATATTACATTTTACATTATTTTACTTTCATAACTTTAGTGTAGCATTTTTATTGCTACGATTTCTTACTATTGACAATATCTTAAAAAGAGAATGACATATTTTTATCTATATAAATAAAATTGAAAATACATCTATCTGTCTGTGTGTTTATTTATATCATTATCACGGTAGAACTGCTGCATCGAATTTCATGAAAATTTTGTGGGTAGCCTTGAAATAGCCCTACTTAAAATTTAGTCCATGTATTGAGTTTCCAGGACCAGGGTTTGTCTAGATATGAATAAAAATCCCACAATTAAATCTTCCATAAAAATAGAATTATGCAGATGATATATTTTTCGTAAATTTATTAAAAAAATTATATCATGATGCTTAGCAACGCAATTAAATCAAATGTGTTTATTAGGCAGACGATTAGTATTAAATTTTTTCCGATTTAAATAATAAAGAAATTGATATAAAAAATTTTTATAACCAGTTTTATACCATTTTAGCGCTTTCATTTTAGTATATATTGATCCAATTTTATATATATTTCATAATTTGTTTTCAAACGAGGATTTTTTATTCGTCAGATCTGCTTGAAGATAATTTTGTATAGAAAACGCAGAACGGAGAATTAAATTTAGAAGAATTAAGTGAAGGGAGAATTAAATGAAATATTTTAATAGAATGTTTTGAGTAATAATGTCATTTAGAATATTGCAGGAATTTGCACATGTTTTAAATTATGGGCAATGTCGCGTATATCTGCTATTAATAGTATACATAAAATTGTATGTTGTACATCTATCTGTCTGTTTATTATCTCAGCACTGTAGAACTCACCTATTTTCTTTTCATTAGAATTATTATAAAATTTCAAAAATAGAGACTCCAAATATTAAAACTTCACATCAAATTCTGAATTTTAAGTTTCTTGTATTATATAATCAGTACGAAAAACGGACATACTGCTAGTCTATTATAAAATATCACACAACGAACAACATTATTAACATAATTTTAAAATATTTGCAGGAAACTGAATAATTTATGACAACATATTAAGTACACTAGGGAAATGCAATGAATGACACAAGCTAACCTGATAAAATATACATTTTAAACATTGAATGATTTTAAATACTTCACAATTACTTAACAAAGCTTAATTTTACAAGTGCCTAGGCAGTTTTCTTAATTAATATGACAATAAAATTTTAAAACAAACAAAGAAAACTCTAAAAGGTTTGTTAACGTTATGATTAGCAACAAAACAATTTAGAATCCAGTTAGCTTTAATTGAAAAGAAATTTAGACAAGAAAGAAAAATATAATTTAAATAATTTAAATGCCATATATTTAAATTTCTAAGTAATTTTAAATGGCATGATAATAAGCAAAAAATGGTAAGCACTTAGTTCTAAAGAGCATGTGCGGTATCCAATATTACTGTAATATGGTAATTAGTAATCCAATGTAATAAGGTATATAATCAAAGGTATGCAGGTCAAAATCCTTATTAAATCATGAGCTAATATATTAGACACTCAAAAATACGATAAAGGACCATTGTCAAGGAAAAAATACCGTTATACATCCACGAGCTCACGTACTGCACATACTTCTTTGTGTGGGCTACTAGGGGAGAATTTTCCAGAAAAAACCAAGCGGGGAAATTCGAAGGTCAGATTTGGGCCTACAGCAACTACGCTAAAAAGTGCGGGGGGGGGGGCAGTACTTCGGCTTCTACTACCGGAGGTGACGATTGAGCATGATCTTGTAGAAGCCCATTTCTACTCTAACGATGTAAACATCTATAACAGACATATTGAGCTCCATTATGTTTAATTATATGTCCCATCAAGCGTGACATATTCCTAATCAGTGTCTAGTGCTGCTTATTTTCATCACTAATCAACAGTAAATTCACACATTCCTCATCCTTTCGTTTGGATATATGTAAAGGAAAAACTTTCCCACTCTTTTTCCTTCCTTCTTTCAGCTGAATGCTTGCGCCTACGCGCTTTGTCTTTTGTTTGTATACCGAGATCGTGTTATGACAGTTTCAGTTTTTATGCACTTCGTGTTCGCCTTTGCAAGTTGAGTCCTCATTAGTTTTCGCGTTAACCTTTTCAAAATGATGTAATTAATATTATCGAATTAGAATATCACTGTTTTTTGTATAAGGTTGGAAATTAAATATGAGTTCCGGTTGTAATACCAATAATACCGGTAGTGGTAGAACTGAACTGAGTAGTGCTCACTACAAAAAACTTTGAGAGGAGCGACAGGATAAAAGTGAAGAACTATTGATTAAAATTCCGAAGTTAACAAATTATTTTTCCTAAAAAAGAGAGAGCGAAGAAGATAAAGATGAATCCTCGAGTTTTGCACCTGAAAATCTTTTGTAGACACAGTGAAAAAAAATTAAATTACTGAAAGTGAGTCTTGCGTTGGTGAAGAGAAAAAAAGTGCTTTAAAAAAAGAACCTGAACAGATAAGTAACGAAAACCTTGAAACTGCTGACATTGTTTTGCCAGGGTTTGAATTTAAAGCTAACTCTGGTCTCTGGAGCGTAAGCGAAGAGTTACGAGACTACGTGGCTCAGCCGTCACCCCCGGTAGAAGAGGCCGAACTACTGTCCCCCTCTGCACCTCGAAGTGTAGGAGCTGTAGGCCCAAGTCTGGCCTTCAAATTCCCCCGTCTCAACTTTTCTGGAAAGTCCTCCCCTAGTAGAGTAGCCCGCATAAAGAAGTATCGTATGTGCAGTGCAGTACCTGGGCTCGCGCTCGTGGATGCATAACGGTTTTTTTTTTATCGTATCTTTAAATGTATAATATGTTAGTTCATGATTTAATGAACATTTTGACCTGCATACCTTCGACTACATACCTTATAACATTGGATTACTAATTACCTTATTACCCTAATGTTAGATACTGAAAATGCTATTTAGAAGTAAGTGCTTACCATTTTTTGCTTATTATCATGTCATTTAAAGTTACTTAGAATTTTAAATATATGGCAAACAAATTATTGCAATTCAATTAAAGCTAACTGGATTCTAAATTGTTTTGTTGCTAATTATAACGTCAACAAACCTTTTAGAGTTTTCTTAGTTTGTTTCAAAATTTTATTGTTGTCATATTAATAAAGAAAACTGCCTAGCCACTTGTAAAATTGGGCTTTGTTAAGTAATTGTGAAGTATTTAAAATCATTCAATGTTTAAAATGTATATTTTACTATGTTAGCTTGTGTCATTCATTGCATTTACCTAGTGTCCTTAATATGTTGTCATAAATTATTCAGTTTCCTGCAAATATTTTAAAATTACTTTAATAATGTTGTTAGTTGTGTGATATTTTACAATAGACTAGCAGTATGTCCGTTCTTCCGTACTGATTATATAATACAAGAAGCTTAAAATTCAGAATTTGATGTGAAGTTTTAATATTTGGAGTCTCTATTTTTGAAATTTTACAATAATTCTAATGAAAAGAAAATAGGTGAACTCTACCGTGATGAGATAATAAACAGACAGATAGATGTACAACATACAATTTTATGTATACTGTTAATAGCAGATATACCCTACACTGCCCATGATTTAAAATATGTGCACATTCCTGCAGTATTCTAAATGACATTCTTACTCAAAACATTCTATCAAAATATTTCATTTAATTCTCCCTTCACTTAATTCTTCTAAATTTAATTCTCCTTCCTTTGTTTTCTATACAAAATTATCTTCAAGCAGATCTGAAGAATAAAACATCCTCGTTTGAAAACAAATTATAAAATATATATGAAATTGGATCAATATAAACTAAAATGAAAGCGCTAAAATGGTATAAAAATGGTTATAAAATTTTCTTTTATATAGATTTCTTTATTATTTAAATCTTAAAAAATTTAATAATCATCTGCCTAATAAACACATTTGATTTAATTGCGTTGCTAAGCATCATGATATAATTTTCTTAGTAAATTTACGGAAAATAAATCATCTGCATAATTCTATTTTTATGGAAGGTTTAATTGTGGGATTTTTATTCATATCTCGACAATCCCTGGTTCTAGAAACTCGAAACATGGACTAAATTTTAAGTAGGGCTATTTCAAGGCTACCCACAGAATTTTCATGAAATTCGATGCAGCAGTTCTACCGTGATGATGAGATAGATAAATACACAGACAAATAGATGTATTTTCAATTTTATTTATATAGATAAACAAATGTCATTCTCTTTTTAAGATATTGTCAATAGTAAGAAATCGTAGCAATAAAAATGCTACACTAAAGTTATGAAAGTAAAATAATGTAAAATATAATATTTCACACATCAAATAACATATTTTTAACCATTTGATAAGTAAGTAATTGCATATAAAAGATTTAGTATCTTAATATGCAATTGCTTACTATGCATGTATATTTTTTATTATTTGTTATGGCATGCTGAAATTTTAAAAGAATAGGTTAAGTAGTCATTTGTGTTTAGGTTGTGCACATTTTTTTTTATATAGTGAGTTATTATGTTATTGAAAATTGTTAAAATAACTTGGAAAAAAGCAAAGTAACTAACTTACAATTTCAAGTTACCATTGTATATTTCATTATATTATAGTTAATGTTATTTTAATAATACAACGATAATTTAATCTTTTTTACATTTTCACTTCAATGGAATTGTAAATGAAATATTAATACCAAAAAGTTCTATTATACAGCTTTATTAAATTTTCAAAGCCCCTGAGGTATTTCAAACTCTATAATTAAGTAAAATTGTTTACAATTTGTTAATGTGTGGTAGTGAAAAAAGAAATATAAGATGTGCTATATTAGAAAACCTGAACTTCTACAAATTATAGTGCATAGGTTAATGAATGATATTCAACTAGTATTTTATCTTAATTCCAAATCATTTACAATTTATAACAGCAACAAAAAATGAATAAAATAAAATGAAATAAAAATAAATAAACACGTAAGCATATTAAAAGTTAAATTCTGAGATTCTTTTTAATGATTATCTTACGATATTTAAAGATATAGTATTCAGTAATCATTTTAGTTTCTGCATACTTTATCTGTAAGTACGCATACTTTAGCTGAATGTACTGAAGAATTATTCAAATAAAATGCCGTATTAAGCAATAAATATACAGGGTTCTTTTTCAAACTTTTATTAAAACACTAACTGAATGGAATCCTTTCATCTTTGATCCCACAGTGAATTTGAGTCATTATAAATATTTTATTTTAAGGAAATGTACAGCAATATTAATATTTTAAATCACCCATTTTAATGAACATTATCGAAAATAGTTCCAAATTTCATGAATATTATTTGATTTACTGATAAATTATGATTCCTTTACATGGGACAGAGAATTAAAATGGAAGCAAATAGCAAATCTCCGATCGCGATCTGGAAGACCTACTCGCAGTGGGCCTACAAGCCAAGACGTCAAAAGTTAGTGCTCCGGCCTCTGGTTTCGGAGGTGACGGCTCAGCATGGTGTACCACAAAACCGCCAAACTGATTACTCGACATCTAAACGGCAGTACAGATAAATTATTTTCTCGCCAACTTAATCAAGGGAAAATAATAAATAGAAATTGGACGGTATACGCTGCAACTAATGGATGTATATTTTGCATCCCATGCCTGTTGTTTGGTGGGAAAAGAAACGCCTTTACATCTGGCTTTAACGATTGGAAAAATACCTCGCAAAGATTGCAAAACTATGTAAATGCTCCTTGTCATAAGACAAATCTGGGAGTTTCGAACATGAGAGGTAACACAAAAAGCCATGTTGACAAAAATCTTGTTGAACAATTACATAAGGAAGTACAGTATTGGAGAAACGTTTTTAAGCGACTTGTTGCAGCGATGAAATATCTAACAAGCAAAGGACTAGCTTTACTTGGCTCTCACGAACATTTAGGTTTACAAGATCAGGGCAACTTATTAGGTTTAATTGAGCTCTTAGCAGACTTTGATCCCTTTTTGGTTGAACATTTAGAACAAACAACACGGCGATGGTGGCTCTGGTAACACGTCGTACACATCCAAGTCAACTTAAGAAATGATCATTCTTATATCTGAAAAAGTTCATGCCAAAATTAATGAAGAAGTTAAAGAAGCAAAGTATTTTGGTATTGTGGTTGATTCAAGTCCTGATATTTCACACATTGACCAATTAACATTTGTATTAAGGTATGTAACCGTTGATGGAATGCCAGTAGAACAGTTTTTATGTTTTTTGCCTAATGTTAGATACAAATCTGAAAAGATAGTTAATGCTATTGTAGGGTTTTTTGAGGAATTTGGTTTGGATGTCACTAAATGTCGCGGTCAGACTTATGACAACGCTAGATACATGTCGGGGGTGTACTCGGGTGTACAGGTCCGAATCAAGATGTTGTGCCTGCATGCTGAATACGTCCCGTGTGCAGATTTTTGGCTGCCGGTTCATATATTTTTACTGTTTCTCTCTTCGGGATACTTCAAGAGTTGTACAATTTCTTTACATGTTCAACGCATAGATGACAGCTTTATTTGAACCATAAGTCTACGGTAGTTCTTCAAAGCTTGTCTGAAACACGATGGTCAGCGATAAATGTCGAGTCGAGCTCTTAAAGAAAACTGGCTAGCTCTTAAAGAAAACAGGCTAGCAAATCTGGAAACTTTGCAACTGATTGAGAATGACAGTAATGAAAAACCTTCTTGTCGAGGTGAAGAGTTTACTCTGAGATCTAAGCTTCAGATTCTTGAAATGGAATTTTTATCCATTTTTACTTTCCTTATATATATAATGTATAAGAAAAGTATTGTGACGGGGTCGAAAATTCGAATTTGAATTCGAGTTTTCGACGGGAGAGCACGTTTCAAGCATCCCTGATCACGAATCAAACATTTTTGAGGTGATGTCTGTGTGTGCGTCAGTGAGTCTGTGGAGACGATATCTCACGAACAAATTTAGCGATTCGAATGAAATTTGGTTCAAAAATCACAATCCGTGAATACTGGAAGCCTATTGTTTTTAAATGCAATCGAATGTTCAGACCCCCCCCCCTAAATTTTCGAGTGAAATTTTGAAAAAATCATGAAAAAATCAAAACCTTTAATAAAGTTACGCACATAGACATTTCTTATGTAATTTGTTCTTAGAAAACGATTAATATAAACTTTAGAACGCTAGCATGAACCGTTCTCGAGATATTGCACATTTTTCAAATAAATTTATCAAAAAATCCCATAAATTAAAAAATATTTATTAACTGTTGAGAAACATGTTCACTTTTCATATGTAATATCATGCGATAAATTGGGTGACATCATTTTCGTGGATCTAGCTCGCTCCATTCATGAGAAAAGATACTTTGAGTAATACTTTTGTATTTGAACTCCAATAGTCATTTATCTGCTATAAGAATAACTTATTTCTCCGTCCATAACGCTTGGCGAGATTTTGGTGACGCATCTGGCGAAATACCGCCAACTTGGCGACTTTTTAAAATGTTGCCAAATTAACGAAAATCTCGCCAAATGGATAAAACTTACTCTAAATCAATGAAAATGATGACTAATTGACGAAAATTCAATATCTTGGATAGAATATAAGTACCTACTATAAGAATAGCCTATTTTTTTGCTGTAAAAGTAGTCAATTCATTGCATTATATAAGGAAAGTCATGTGCTGCCAACATCAGAATTTTTGGAGTAGTGTTTTGGAAAGATTCAAGAAAGTCAGTACCAAACTTCAGTATGAAACTGTTATTTTGAATAAAGTAAGAGGATATTTCCGTTCTTTGGCTGACTTTGTTACAGAACTGAGAAATGATTTTGATCGTTTCGAAATTTTAGCAAAAGAAAAGTCAGGCCTATACGAGTACAAATCTGAGAGTTGGAGAAAAAGAAGAAGAACTTTAGCTTCTGATGAATGCAAAAACAACGATGCTGTCCAGTCTGTCCTCTCAGAATCTGACAATTTAAAGATTAATACTTTCTATGTTATGGCAGACTCTCAGTGCTGAGTTTAAGAGACGTGCAAAAAAGTACAACAATCTGCGAAATTTTAGCAAAAGAAAAGTCTGAGAGTTGGAGAAAAAGAAGAAGAACTTTAGCTTGTGATGAATGCAAAAGCAACGATGCTGTCCAGTCTGTCCTCTCAGAATCTGACAATTTAAGGATTAATACTTTCTATGTTATGGCAGACTCTCAGTGCTGAGTTTAAGAGACGTGCAAAAAAGTACAACAATCTGCGAAATTTTAGCAAAAGAAAAGTTAGGTCTGTACGAGTACAAATCTGAGAGTTGGAGAAAAAGAAGAACTTTAGCTTGTGATGAATGCAAAAGCAACGATGCTGTCCAGTCTGTCCTCTCAGAATCTGACAATTTAAAGATTAATACTTTCTATGTTATGGCAGACTCTCAGTGCTGAGTTTAAGAGACGTGCAAAAAAGTACAACAATCTGCGAAATTTTAGCAAAAGAAAAGTCTGAGAGTTGGAGAAAAAGAAGAAGAACTTTAGCTTGTGATGAATGCAAAAGCAACGATGCTGTCCAGTCTGTCCTCTCAGAATCTGACAATTTAAGGATTAATACTTTCTATGTTATGGCAGACTCTCAGTGCTGAGTTTAAGAGACGTGCAAAAAAGTACAACAATCTGCGAAATTTTAGCAAAAGAAAAGTTAGGTCTGTACGAGTACAAATCTGAGAGTTGGAGAAAAAGAAGAAGAACTTTAGCTTGTGATGAATGCAAAAGCAACGATACTGTCCAGTCTGTCCTCTCAGAATCTGACAATTTAAAGATTAATACTTTCTATGTTATGGCAGACTCTCAGTGCTGAGTTTAAGAGACGTGCAAAAAAGTACAACAATCTGCAAAATTTTAGCAAAAGAAAAGTCTGAGAGTTGGAGAAAAAGAAGAAGAACTTTAGCTTGTGATGAATGCAAAAGCAACGATGCTGTCCAGTCTGTCCTCTCAGAATCTGACAATTTAAGGATTAATACTTTCTATGTTATGGCAGACTCTCAGTGCTGAGTTTAAGAGACGTGCAAAAAAGTACAACAATCTGCGAAATTTTAGCAAAAGAAAAGTTAGGTCTGTACGAGTACAAATCTGAGAGTTGGAGAAAAAGAAGAAGAACTTTAGCTTGTGATGAATGCAAAAGCAACGATGCTGTCCAGTCTGTCCTCTCAGAATCTGACAATTTAAAGATTAATACTTTCTATGTTATGGCAGACTCTCAGTGCTGAGTTTAAGAGACGTGCAAAAAAGTACAACAATCTGCGAAATTTTAGCAAAAGAAAAGTCTGAGAGTTGGAGAAAAAGAAGAAGAACTTTAGCTTGTGATGAATGCAAAAGCAACGATGCTGTCCAGTCTGTCCTCTCAGAATCTGACAATTTAAGGATTAATACTTTCTATGTTATGGCAGACTCTCAGTGCTGAGTTTAAGAGACGTGCAAAAAAGTACAACAATCTGCGAAATTTTAGCAAAAGAAAAGTTAGGTCTGTACGAGTACAAATCTGAGAGTTGGAGAAAAAGAAGAAGAACTTTAGCTTCTGATGAATGCAAAAACAACGATGCTGTCCAGTCTGTCCTCTCAGAATCTGACAATTTAAAGATTAATACTTTCTATGTTATGGCAGACTCTCAGTGCTGAGTTTAAGAGACGTGCAAAAAAGTACAACAATCTGCGAAATTTTAGCAAAAGAAAAGTCTGAGAGTTGGAGAAAAAGAAGAAGAACTTTAGCTTGTGATGAATGCAAAAGCAACGATGCTGTCCAGTCTGTCCTCTCAGAATCTGACAATTTAAGGATTAATACTTTCTATGTTATGGCAGACTCTCAGTGCTGAGTTTAAGAGACGTGCAAAAAAGTACAACAATCTGCGAAATTTTAGCAAAAGAAAAGTTAGGTCTGTACGAGTACAAATCTGAGAGTTGGAGAAAAAGAAGAAGAACTTTAGCTTGTGATGAATGCAAAAGCAACGATGCTGTCCAGTCTGTCCTCTCAGAATCTGACAATTTAAGGATTAATACTTTCTATGTTATGGCAGACTCTCAGTGCTGAGTTTAAGAAACGTGCAAAAAAGTACAACAGTCTGCAAAGCACGTTTGGATTTTTGGAACAAATTAAGCACTCGCCATCTTCAAAGCTTTCTGAGAAAGCTACAGAGTTGTGGAAAGCCTATCCCAACGATTCGGAACCCTCAGTGGTTGATGAATGTTTTCACCTAAAAGCATTCCCTGGGCAAACAAATTCCAGTGAAAAAGAAAGTACTTATATTAGCCTAATTGAATGGAGTAAGTGTATAAGAAAAGAAGACATAATGCATTTATACCCAAACGTTGAAATCGCTCTAAGGATGGCTCTCAGTACTGTTCGACTACCACGAGTTGGCGATGACCTTAGATGAGTCTACTTCACTATAGGGAAGAAGGCTGGCAAACAGACGATTTGTGCATTACAGGGAAAGGGTTGCTGAACCGGCTAATAGTGTAATCTGCATAGACAATGCCCCTTACCATACCAAGATTTTAAACCGTATGCCATCAAAATATGCAACCAAAAAGAAACTATCTGAATGGTTAGAAGAGAAACAAATTCCCCACAGCCTTGATATGAGAAAAACTGAACTTTATGATTTAGTATCAGCGAATGCACCCCTAACTAAAAAGTACTGTGTTGATGAACTTTTGAAAGATAGAGGCCATGATGTGCTACGAATACCTCCTTATCATTGCGATTTAAAGGCAATTGAAATGGCTTTGGCTTCCATTAAGAGGTATGTGCGAGAATGGAATGTTAATGCTGAACTTAACTTAACAACAATGAAAAATCTAACTTCTGAAGCCATTGCCAGTATTACAAAGGAACAGTTGAAAAAATATTGTGAGCACGTAGTAAAAGTTGAAAATAAATATTGGGAAATTGACAATTTAGTGAAGGAAACTATAGAGGAAATAAGTTTTGTGGTAGGAGCCGATTCCTCTTCAGACCATGACTCAGAGTCAACTGAAAGTGCAGAATCAGATTTCAAGAATGGCGACAGTGGTACAATTTTTTAAATATTATATATATATATATATATATATATATATATATATATATATATATATATATAATATTTAAAAAATTATATTATAAATACATAAAATATGTATATATAATATGCATATTTTATGTATTTTTTAAATGTTTCATATATTTTTATAATTTTCCAAATTTTGTATCTCGGGAGGTGGGGGAGGGGGGTTATAGATTCTTTAGATGACATGGTCATGCAATCTAAGCTCTAATGCAGGCCTGTCCAAATAGTGACACATAAACAAGGACAATGGTTAGATAACATATTCAAAATTAATTAAGTTACTAAAATTTATTTTAAAATGAACAAATATTAATACTTTATGAAATATGTAACTGTATAAAATGTGATGCATAGATATTAATGAAATAATTTTCAATGGCAGCAAAAGTATTTGGATCGAAAATTTTCCTCTGTGTTTGATAGAAGTTAAACGCGTTATATATAAAGATATAAAGAGTAAAATATGTAATGATAAAAATATAGAGATGTGTGTACGTCACGTTGTGCATTTCTCATTAAATAAAAGACTTTAAGTTACAAGATAAGTATTACAACACGAACTCTTCAATTTTAATAAAACATTTACAACCATTATTGTAATAGATAATTTTAATCATTATGGAAAAAACAATTCCACCATATCCCAACACTTACACTGAATGTACTTATACATATGAAGCCCTTTATCGTACTGCACAAATTATGCATTAATTCGCACTAAAGGCGCCAATTCTGGAAACCCGTTCTTCTTAGGACGTTTCTACTTGTCATTGAATTTAACTAATGAACTCGTCCAAAATCACGTAACCCAAATTGCCTTCTCGTTGTAGTCGACAGTAGCTGCATTAGCTACTGGTTTTGCTGAGAAACTCCCGCTTTTTAACAAAAATCTCCTGATTGTCAATTTTTTTAGAATTACCTAAATTTAGGGAATTTTCAATAAAAATTCTTTGTTAGGATAATTTCCATCGAATTTGTCGCCGCCATTTTGTTTCTTCCACGCATGAACCTAGTACCCGTACTTAATTGCATCATTTTCCCTTTATTGGTGGATACTGTTTCCAATAAGTGCGATTTCGTGTATATAGATTACATTGCCGTATAAAGTTGAAACATCCTTTTCATCTTGTTTAATTTCAAATTATGTGAATGAAAAATGCACAACTTTCATTTCTAAGTGCGATTTCGCGGGTTTAGATAACATTTCTGTGCGATGTTGAAACATCCTTTTTTGTCCATGTTTAGTTTCAAATTATATGAATTAAAAATTTACAATGTTATTTTTAGTATCTTTATTATTAATTAACATTTTTGTAAAATGTGTATTATGTATGATTTCGCATATATAGATTAAATTGCTGTGTAATGTTCAGGGTTCCTGCGCACCCTGGAAATCGGGAAAACCGATAATTTACAGGGTGTTTGAAAGTGGACAAAAATGTCAGGGAAATTGCAGGAAATATCGATTTTTTGTTCAAAATTCAGAAAAAATCAAGAAATTTTCAACTTGCCGCTCACAGAAATGTCGATTTCTCCGTAGTTTCTGCTGGAAACATTATACTACTAATTACGGAATTTGCATAATTTCCTATACAAAATTGTCGTCTGTGAAAGTCAATGTAAATTTACGGCCGAGGGCAAGGTCATGCCAATCAGATCAACGTAACAAAGAGAATTTACGGGCTCATGGTCGTTAATGCCAATTAAATTAACGTGACAACGGGGATTTACGGCATTGTGCACGGTAATGCGAATCAAATCACCGTAACAATGCGGATTTACCGCAGCGTGGAATGTAAAAGACCACTTTTTTCATAGAAGTAATAAATGTACTTCTTAAAAAGGCTGAAACATTAATTTTATAATTATTTTTGCATAAAGAGTGTAATTGCGCAATTCAGTTTATGTTCTCGTGAATCGCCTAGAGTCAATTAGTATATTTTCCATCTATCTCCATCTTTTAAATATTACATATTAGATTGACTAAACTATCTTATTTTTATATTCTGATTAATTATTAAAGTTAATTTTTTAATTATTTTCGCTTAAACAGCGCGATTACGCAATCCACTTTATGTTCCTGTGAATCGCCGAGAGTATCATAAAAAAATACCTATTGCATAGCTACCGGTTTCGGTGATTTCTCCCGATTTCAGATTAAAATCTCCCGATTTTGTCAGTTTTTCAGAATTCTCTAAAGTTAGAGTTTTTCAATAAAAATTCTCTGTAAAAGGGAATATCGATCGAACTTGCAGCTGTCATTTTGTTTCTTCTATATATGAACCAGTACTAAGCTGCATCATTTTCACATTATTGATGGAAACTGATTGAAATAAATGTGATTTCGCGTATATAGATTACATTGCCGTGTAATATTGAAACATCCGTTTCCATCTATGTTTATTTTCAAATTATATGAACAAAAATTACACAACAATAATTTCTTTGCAGTAGGTTTGAATATTAATCAATATTTTCATAAAATATTGATTATTTTTAAGTGCGATTTCGCGGGTATGGATTACATTCCCATGCAATGTATAAACATCGTTCTCCATCCATGTTTAGTTTCAAATTATGTGAATTAGAAAATGCACAACATTCATTTCTTTGCAGTACGTTTCATTATTACTTAATATTTTTGTAAAATATTTATTATTTTGTAAGTGCTATTTCGCGGGTATAGATTATATTTCCATGTAATGTTTAAACATCCTTTTCCATCCATCTTATTTTTGATAAAATCTCATAAATTAAACGGTACTATCACATTTTTGCAGTTTACATAAAAATGAAGGATTATTTTCTTTAAAATATGTTCTTTTTTCTCTTATTTTCTGGCAATAGGGTCCCAAAAGCATTTTCCTATCTACATTCATCTAATTAACTAAATTACAATTGAACATATTTTGTTTCAGCGAGGCCCCACTCTAAAATTACTCTCAGTTTATGCCATTGTGTTTATTTTATACACAAATTATGTAAAATCATTTTTCTTATGCAGTAGACATTTTCAATGATGTAGTGAGTTATCATATTTTGAGAAATGATGAATACATTTTTTGTGATATGTAAAAAAAATCCCTATTTCTCCCTACATGATATTGACCAGGTTATACACTGACTTGTAGAGTACTGTAAAAATTCTCACCGCGCTATCTACTGTATTTTTATTCTCCAATGTTGGCAGGTATGCTATTGATAATCATGTACAAACATGATTTCGTGTATATAGATAACATTGCCATATAATGTTGAAACATCTTTTTCATCAACGAAGAAACTTTGTCACCAAACGGAAAATAATGCTCATCAACCTACAGGATAAAAGAAAAACTCCTTTCCCACAAACCAAAATAAATAAAACAACAAACAGTAATTCAAATGGTTAACCAAAATGATAAAGTGTAAACTTTCTTTTTATTTCTTGTATATGTATATTTCTTCTTCAAATATCTTTTGTTCCATTCTTTTTTTTATAGTATTTTTTAAATATTATAAAAAAAATTATTAAGTAGTATTTTTTAATGGATTAATTTGACTTTTTATCATTATTTTTACTAAAAATATGGTTTTAGTCTGTTTAGTTGGTATCAGGCTAGAAATTTATCCAAACTCTATAATCCGGAAAGTTTTAAAATCCAAAATTGGCAAAATCCAGATTTTTGAGGTTGTACTATATATACAGATAAAATTGTATACAGATATAGAAAATTTTGAATTTTTTTTTTCTCACTGTCATGTATTCAGGATAAATATTAGTTAAATCCATTTTTTTTTTTTAAATTTGCATTAAAATTGTAGTACACACTACCTGGAATTTTGATGAAAACAACAAGGAAATCCAAAAAAACTCAGGGAATTTCACTTTGAAAAATGGGCATGAACTCTGAATGTTTAAATATCCTTTAACAACCATCTTATTTTTGATAAAATCTAACAAGTTAAACAATATTTTCGCATCTTTGCAGTTCACATAAAAATGAAGGAATATTTTCTTGCTAAACAATATGCTCAAAATGAGTGATTGCACAATGGAATCCTTCATCCCCTTATTTTCTACTGAATAGAGTCTCAAAAGCACTACAATTTGAGCAAAGCATTACAATTTGAGAACTGAACACATTCTGTTTCAGTGAGCCCCCACCACACACACACACCAAATTAATCTCTGTTTATGTCACTGATTTATCTTATTCATTTCTATCACATATTCATTCCTAGACAATAAGCATATACAATATAATATACATCCACAGATAAAATATTTTTTAACACTTCCCTTTATTTTCAACTTATATTTTAATTTTATTTTCAAATTGCTTTTATTCTCAAATTATATTTTTAATTAACAAATTAATAAACATTCATTTTTATCTTATATTCATTTCTAAACAATGAGCATAAACAATATACATCCACAAAAGAAATAGATTTTTCTAACACTTCAATTTTTTTCAGCAATACAATTGTTTTATTTTCAAATTATAATTTTAATTAACAAATTAATAAACATTTATTTCTATCACTTCTTCATTTCTAAACAATAAGCATATACAATATACATCCACTAAAGAAATAGATTCTTCTAACACCTCAATTTTTTTTTCCAATATTACAGTTGTTTTATGTTCAAATTATATTTTTAATAAACAAATTAATTCATTTCTATCACATATTCATTTCTAAACAATAAATACATACACTACAGAAATAGATTCTTCTAACAACATTATAGTTGTTTTATTTTCTAATTATATTTTTAATTAGCAAAATGAATAAACAACACTATTAGGATATACATATAATGTACATACAAATGTGCATAAAAATATATGTATATAAAAATTTAATTTTAAATATGACATCCATTGCTGTTCATAACTATGTTTAGAGAAACGCATTTTACACTTTTGCCATTTTTTCCCAGTTTTAGGTACTGTCCTGACGAAAACACTGCTTTATACCTGCAAAAAACACAAGTCCGAGTATCGGTGAGAAATTAAGCTTTAATCGAATTAAAGTATAATCTCCAGTATAGTACCTCATTGTACAATAATGCCTAGGCCATGAATAAACTGAAAATAGGAAGTGTATTCTTGCATATTTTTTACCAGAAAAAGTAGTTTTATTTTCAGTTAGGCATAACGATAAAATGAACAAATTCTTAATAATATGTAAAATTAGATGTGGGTGGTCTGAAAATTTTTTTTGCAATGTAAAATTTTAAACTTATTCTTAAATATTACATTTAAGCTAGAATAATATGTCCAGGAAAAGTATTTATTCTCACATTACTCAGTCATATGTTAAATAATATGGTTAAACATGTTTAAATTTTGAAATATATATAAGTATTCTATGCACAAAAGTTTCTAGTACCTAATTGTAGTTAGCAGCTGTAATTTATTATTTTCATTAGGTTGCTGTGCTTTTGAAAAGTAATAAAATAATTCTATTTTATTTATAACAACAAAAAAAAATTATTCTTCTAAATCAGAAATGTAAAACAATGCACAAAAGAAATAATAAATGAAAAATAAATTTAAAATTCTAAACCCTTTCCGAATCATAAATATTTTTTTGTTTTTTATAGGTGCAGAAAATACTTTATAAAATATATACTTTTCATATGCTTGCTTTCACTTAGGAAGGATTAGAAAGTTTTGATTTTCACATGCAGCAGTTGGATTTATTGTGATATAAAAATATTATAGGAAAATATAAAAACTACTTATAACTAAAAAATAAATAATTAAATATTATATTAACAATGTTTAAAATATGCTTGCTGACCAGGGTTGAAAATAAAATGGAGTGGGATTATTTTTTTTAACTACAAAACCATGGTTTCAACAATTAAAAACAACATGGTTTAGACCAATGGGGTTTTATTCAGCCAATCCTGCTAGTGATAATTGAAAGGGAAATCTGATAGACTCTTGTTTGCACCGTATAGCATGTAAATTGCCTCAACATTTTTATAGATACTCATTTTACAGCATTATCATTCTGTTCCCGGGACTCCAAAAATTTCATGACTCAAATAAATGGTTTTATACAATCCACATCTCAACTATGCTATGGTAATATCGTTTTATAGCCATTATCAAAAGTGTGCGGAAAAGATGTAATTGTGCGTTACAATAGTCTTAAAATGGAATGTGGTGCACCCGATTTTTGACACTGGATTGACAATACAAATTTTTAATAGTTAGCGTTTCTGTGAACACAAATAAAAGTATTTGGTCTTTATTTCATCTAATACACACATATATATATATATATATATATATATATATATATATATATATATATATATATATTCCTAGTAGAAATAGAAATAGTTTATAGATATAATCTATCTATTTCTTCAGAAACATACATTTTTGTGTTTTCGATTCCATACCTTTGTATTTTGATACTTTACATTGACTTGTTGATTCGATATTTATTTTATTTATTTTATTTTTTATTTTTTTTTCTATTTGCTTGAAGATTTGTTGATTTATACTTTTATTTCGTAAGCCTGCTAGATAGTTGAATTTTTGTGTTACAGCTTCTCACTTTTCTTTCATTGGATCTTCAAACCTTTTTTTCTTATATACATATATATATATATATATATATATATATGTGTGTGTGTGTGTGTGTGTGTGTGTGTGTGTGTGTAAATTCTGGGGCAGGCAGACTGTTGCTCTAGAAAGGGAATGATGGAGATGCATTACTGGGGTGGTCAAGTTTTATCGCACCGAAGAAGAAAAAGTAAATAAAACAATAAATATAAATTTAAAACTTTTTGTAAAATACAGTGAGTGTTTTTTCACATGAAACCCAATTTTATACATCTGAGTTCTGGGTTCGAAATTTTTCTGCACTTAGCAATTTAGCATGAACCCTGATTCTACTACTTTCTTTAATGACGACTACTTTACTACTAAAATAATAACAATATTAAAAGGAAAATTAAATTGTAGAGTTTGTTAAAGGTATAAAAAATATTTTATTAAATATGTAAAAGTATTAAAAAAATAATTAAACCTTTTCTTCTTAAATAATTCCTATATATAATATTAAAATTGTTTAAAAAATATCTATTTATAATTGAATGGCTGAGTAGCATGATATAAAAGACACAATTTGATGGAGTTAAAAATAATGTTTAGTGCTATTAAAGTATTTTCTTTAACCGAATTACTTGCTAAAATAACTATTTCTTATATTTTTGAAATTTTACAGACTAATGCTGAAAGAATAGGCTTCTAAAAATTTTACCTGCTGTTTTATCAGAATGAGTGAAACGTTACTTCGATCCTTCTAGTTCTTGTGTATTCTTTTTCTTCAAAATAGAACATTTTCCCCTTTCCTCTTGAAAATTAGAAAACGAAATAATCAAAAACTTCTTGAAAAATCCTGCTTTTCAAAAATCTGTGTAGAAAAAGTAATGCATTTGATTTTCAAATGAATTAAGAAAAACGTGGAAATTCTTCTGACCCACATCCCTACACAGGATTAAGTGACGATTCGATCAATTTAATAAAAGATGAATGGCACTAATCTAATTTTAGTTGGCATTAATTCAATCAACAGTAAGTAATAACAGAAATTTTAAAAGTTGAAAATTAAAATATTAACCATGCTGCTGTTTTGCTTAAAAGGAATATTTTTCTATCAATAATTGATCAAGTGAAATAAATATCAAACAATTGTTACCCCCAATAACTATATACGTCCGCCAGTAAAGGTTGAGTCTGAAGATAATCAGCAAAAGATCTATCCAGAATAGTGCAAACATTTTTCATTTCTGCATTTTTTAGCTTTGGAGCATCAGGATTAGACCTTTTAAATGCATCATCTATCACTTCAATTACTGGTGCTGCTAATAACCCCACGATAGGATTAACGGTCGCACAAAAAGATGAAACAGTACTTGCCAACTTGGAAGGCTTTGTTGCTTCTTCAAGTTTATTGCTGCAATCTTCCATGTCTTTCTGAAACTTTCCTTGATTTGCTTTTAGTTCTTCATTGGCCAATCTTCTTTCAACTTCCAAGTTTCCTTGCTCGTGTAATTTATTTATTTCTACATTCATCTTACCAGCCTGTTCAAATAACTCTGTTACTTCATTTGATAAATCACTGAATTTAGGTTTAGGAAAAGTCTTGATTTTAGTACACCATTCTTTATGAAGTTGTTCTTTAGCTGTAATTTTACTAGAGTTACTTTTAGAGAATTTCAAAAAACTGATAGTGAACTCATAATTAATCACCATATTATGGTAGCATTGTACCACTTGTATGCTTGTTTTTACCATATTTTTTATATTTGTTTCTATGCCACCTTTTAAGTTATTATCCTTACTAATAATGTTTAATACAAAGTTAGTAATATCCTTTAAAAGATTTAACTCCTTCGATATTATATGATCATCTAATACAACCTTAAGACATTTTTCTTTAGCTCTTGTAAATTGATCAGCTGACTTCCTAAGATCCTTTTCAGTACACTCTTGTTCAAAAATATTTTGAAATGCTTTTGTCAGCGTAACCTCATATGCTTTTTTATATGCATTTTTCATATTATCTGCAGCAACTTTGCAAAAACTCTCAATAGATTTGAGCAAAAATACTTGTGCACCTTGATCGATCCCCACATGTGGCATTATTGGTTGATACTCCATTTCGTCGTATGCAATATTAAGTTCTGGTATATCATTCTTTCTAAGTACTTTGCCTATATCTTCTTCTGTTGCCTTATCTATTTTCAGAACTTTAGCATTATTAAAAAAGTCCAATATTGCCTTCCAATCTCGAAAGTGATTTTGTATTAAATACATCAAACCTTCTTTTATGTCCTCAGCAGAAACATCCTTATCTGATTTTGTAAATATTAAAGTCTGCTTTATTCCACTAAGATTTTCTTCACCAAAAAGATCTATTATTTGTTGTACATAGCCTCGAAATTCAGCAACATTGTGGCTATCAGTAATAGACTGGGCAGAACAAAGGTTAAATACTTTTACACCCTGTGAGGTTTTAAATAACCTGCTTACAAACCAAGCATTAATAATTTCTTGTTGAGGGCCTCTGTTGCTTCCAAATCCAGGACAATCCCAAACAACTCCACCATCCTTCAGTAAATATTTCATAGGAACGCTTGTTTCAGACGTAGTTTTTGTCCCTATTACAGGAAATTTACCTGTGCTATTTTCATACTCCACCAATACAATCTTGCGCATTACAGGAGGCACACCTTCAGCTTCATCTCTCTCTACAATTAATGGGTTATCTAAAAATAAGTTTATTACTGTACTTTTACAGCATCTAGTTGCACCAACAAACACAGATATCGGTTTATTTTGTGCATCACCGTAACCATCTGCTTCTAACTTAGATATCCCTGCAAATATCTCGTGAACATTTAAATCTTGTATCTTTCTCTTATCGCTTAAACCGAAAGCTGTTTCTACAGTTTCATGAACTTCCATTCCTCTTAATATTATATTAATAACAACAGTTTTTGATATTCTTAAAAACGAATTATTAGAAAGTTGGTTAGAATTATTTATACGAATTCGCCAGTTGAATCGAAGGAAACTGACCTTTTTTGCCTTTTTTTTATATATCTAGCCCCTTATCTAGTATATTAAACTAGATAATACAAAACTTTGGACATGGGACGATCATCGGCACCCTCAAACCGAAACTGCCACTTATGTCTCACTACTTCTTTCTATTGTTGTACTTTTGGATGCTTATCTACCTTTGAATGATTGGACGTCGCCTGGGAACTTCCTCGTCCAGGTATGCATTCAACTGAATGCTTTTATCTTTATTAAATATTACTGCTCTTCTTTCGAGTGGAGAAATATTTCCCTCTCCGTTTTTCTAAATTATGAGACTCGTTGGGAATAGAATCTCCGACTTGTCGGCATTCTACCAGTCTGAGCAAAATGTTTATGTTCTTCTCTTTTGGATAAACCCATTAAAATGTCTCCCTTTATTACTTTCCTTATATACATAGTATAATGTATAAGGAAAGTATTGTAACAGGGTCGAAAATTCCAATTCGAGTATTCGACGGGAGAGCACGTTTCAAACATCCCCGAATACGAATCAAATGTTTTTGAGGTGATGCCAGTGAGTCTTTGCAGACTATATCTCATGAACGAAAAGAGTGATTCGAACGGAATTTGGAACGAAAATTACAATCCGTGAATACTGGAGGCCTATTGTTTTTAAAAGCAATCGAATGTTCAGAATCCCCCTAAATTTTCGAGTGAAATTTTGAAAAAGGCATCAAAAAATCAAAACCTTTAATAAAGTTACGCAAATAATCATATCTTATGAAATTTTTCCTTAGAAAACGATTGACACATAAACTTTAGAACACAAGTATAAACCGTTCTGGAGATATTACACATTTTTTAAATAAATGTATCGAAAAATCACATAAAATAAAAAAAATATGAACTAGTGTGAAATATGTGCACTTTCTTTATGTAATATCATGCGATAAATTTGGTGACATCATTGTCGTGGATCTAGCTTGTTACATTCATAAGAAATTATACTTTGGGTAATACTTTTATATTTGAACGCCAATAGCCATCTGCTGTAAGAATAACTTATTTCTCCGTCCATAACGCTGGGCGAAATGTCGGCGACTTTTATAAATGTTGCCAAATTAATGAAAATGTCGCCAAATTGATAAAAATGACGCTAAGTCAATGAAATTACGACTAATTGAGGAAAATTCAATATTTTGGAAATAATATAAGTATCTATACTATAAGAATTACCTATTTTTCCGTCCGTAACGTTTGGTAAAATTTTGGTGACGAATTTGTCGGAATATCTGCAACTTAGTGACTTTTTAAATGTTGCTAAATTGACGAAAATGTCATCCAATTGATAAAAATTCGCCAAATTGATTAAACCGACGGTAAAACAATGAAATGACTAATTGAGTTCAATATCTTGGAAAGAACATACATTCCTAAGAGTAGACTGTAAGAATAACCCATTTCTCCGCCCGTCTGTCCGTAACGCTTGGCGAGAAATTTAGTGGGATTTCGCCAACTTGGCGACTATTCTAAATGCTACCAAAACGACAAAAATGTCGCCAAATTGATAAAAATGACGCCAAATGGGAAGTAATGTTTCGCATATTCTGATTTCCGTTATATAAAGAGAACATATCTTCTAGTATATAAGAAACGCTTTTCTCTCCGTTTGTCTGCAACACTTGCTGATGCATTTGGTGAACTTGGAGAATAATCTAGTGACGTATCGCCAATTTCACGATTTTTCACCCCAGATTGACGAAAACATCGTCAAAATTTAAAAAATGACGTCTGATTGATGAATTAATTATTAAACTATTTTAATATATGAACTATAGCCCCGTTCACATGCAAGGCCGTATTTTCCGGCCATGAAACATTGGGGTGAAAAAGAGGGTATTTTCCGGGATCCATTCTAGACCCGTTCACATGTGCAACCCCCATTACTCCCGCTTAAAGGGCTAGGGCCAATTTTTCTTAAATGCTTTTGACATTCATTTTTGGTAAACAATATATCTTTTTCTTTTCTTTTTTTAATTGCTTTTTTTAAAAAAGTGTATTATTTTTAATTCATTATTCCAAGTTATTATTTTATCTATTTAATATAACAAATGTGCGGAAATGAGAAACAAAATAATCTTATATATATAAATTAAATCTAAATAATGTATATAAATTAAACTTGGATCTTTATAAACTAAACATCAAATTAAAAATAATATGCCAAAATTAAATTTAATATATTTTTAAAACTGTAAATATATGCTTATTGTAATATATATATATAAATGTTTTATTCCATGAAACTGTTTAAAGAATTCATTCTTAAAAGTCAAAAAGAAAGTTTTTTTCATTTAATCTTCGTTTTTAAGCTAAATTATGACGTATAAACTTGAATTAGTGGAAAAAGTGTAACACCATTTTAAGAAACTTTATTCAAGACAAATCGATATAAGAAGTTGGCATGGAGAAAAAATATGCATATTTATACCGAATACATTTTAATTATTACAAAATCGGTATAACTCATTTTTTATTAAAAACACATAAGACCTTAGTGCATGGCCCAGATACCAAAAATCTCATATACCACTAATACCGCAATTAAAAATAATGTTATTAATATAGCAGTGTAAAAAATACTTATGATGGACATGTTTCATTGATATGTAAAATAGGTAGTCCTCCAAGTAATCTAAAAATAAAATTAATAAAATAAAATCGTCTTCCTATGTAGTTAGTATCTAAAATATATAAAAATAATTGATATTTCTGATACTAGCAGACATCGAGTATTCTTTCTTTTTTTTAAGGAGGGGGGGGGAGAGCATTTTGTAAGCTAATTTACACAGTTCAGTTTATTGCAAAATGTATGTATGTAAAGTTATTTTGAATGCCTGAAACATTTTACTTTGTTATTGATATACATAATTATAAAACTCAATTCTCTGCTAATCATAATATTGGCATCATAATCACATCATCTCAAGTTATGGAACATTTCGCATTGATATGTAAAAGCTTAGAATACAAAACTAAAATAATCAAACTTGAAATATAATGTATAAATAATTTATTTACAATAATTAACAACATATATTCATTTAAATATAAACACATTATACTCGTTTTAAACAATATAAAATAAATGAGTATTAAGATAGATTTATCTAATATACATTCTACTTATATAAAACTAAGAAAATCTTTTTATCATTTGCTAAAAACTTAGATAAATCCAGAAAATTTGCCCGAGAAACAGAACATTATATTTTAAAGTTGCTGCTTCAAAGGAAAATCAGCTGGCTTACGACTTTTAACTAACACTTAATTGTATACGTTTTGTAATTAAGAAACAAACATGTCTATAAAAATTATCCTGAAATCGAGGAACAAATATTTCTAATTCATGAGATAACAATTAGCTCATATAAACAAAATGTACATACCCGCATCAGTCTTTTTCAGTAGGATTCTCCGTTCATTAAATTCTGATGTATAATAAGGATCAATCCGTTGAATTCGTAAATAAGTCCGTGTAATGAATGCAAAATAATCTATATAATAAGCTATAAATTCATCATTATTGTACAATCTCCAGAAAGAATTAGTAAACAAGGTCCACGCGGTATCTCAGTATCCGCCATGTTTTTCAAGAAATCGCAGTTGCGCGCATGGAATTGTGGGTAAAAATCCCCAATCTACCCCCTTCGTTCCCTCAAATAAGAAGGAAGGAAATCATACCTCCTTTCAACCCTCTTTCGAACCGGTATTTTCCCGGCTTGGACATGTGAACGGTGACACAGTCGAAATGCGGCTATGATACCGGCTTTAAATTGTGCATGTGAACGGGGCTTATGTCGCTCATTGTGTATGCTATCAATATTGATAATTGTTTATTTAGAGTTGCCCGAAATACAAGTTGATTGGGTACTTTGAAATTGTTTAACATGCTGTCATTCGGAAAATCGCCAATTGTACAATTTAACGCTAAAAACACTACTGTGGATCTTATACATTATTTTTTGGCTGTAAAAGGAATAAATTCATTGTATTATATAAGGAAACTCGTGTGTTTCTCACATCAGATTTTTTTTTCCGTTGAGCCATCTTTACTACTAGGAGGTTAAAGCTAACCTTTTTTATGCGCCAGGTACTTCTTTTACCATGGAATTCTTGGTCGGGCTCCTTATCTAGATTAGACCGTTATTGCAATAATGCAAAACATGGGAGGACGAGTTCACTTATCAGAGGAAGTAATAGAGAAAGATGAGGTTCAGGCCTGTATATTCTTAATTAGAGAATATATATATTCTTAATGTATAATGTGTAAAGAATATATATACTAAGAATAATAAATAATATATACAGAGGTCGTTTGTACTTTATGGAAACGATTTTGGTAATTAATTTTTATGCATAAAGAGCCTATTTCTTACGGCGATTTGCTTCTATCTGATAGCTTTGATTCTTGACTATAGCTCTAGCTCGAATTTTCCATGAAAGTAAACTTTTTCTTAGCACCATCATGTCAGTTTTATCCCGCTCCTCTTGGGTCATTTTCCAAAGCCCATTCAGTGTTCTTGGATGCCGTTTTCCTAAGGCTCGTTTTGACAAACCGAAAGCGCAAAAGTCCATAGGAGAAGCGTCAGGTTACAGATATTTCATTAAATGGGATACATTTTATTCCTGTTTATGATTCTTTCTTTGCCATATATGCGGCAGTTGACTTAGGCGTGTGACTAGAGGCTTTGTCCATATGAAACTCAACTTTATTGATGTCCTTTCCATATAAGACTGGAATTCCGTCTTTAAAAATTGGTACTAAAGTATTCTGCTAATAGTAGAGTGAGTTAGTTTTAGCTTTACTTGAAACTTTTTTGAGTTTTAATTTACCGTTGTAACAAAATCCTGCAACTATCATGAATCCATATGGGAACATTTCTGTACATTGACGAAGCCATTTCGTACTGTCATTTTCATCAGTTGATCAATAGAAAATTGCTCTTTTTTTATTACAGTCACATAAATACACCCATGCCCCCTCGATTGTTACCACAAATTTCCATTTATCAGCAGCTAGATGTTTTTCATACAATTTTCTATAATTTGTTGTTCTTTTCGCAATATGCTTTGGCAAAAGCGGATGAACTTTAGATTTAAACATCTTTTTTAACTTCAAATCTTTATGAATGAGAGGAATCACTTTACAGTGCCAGAAGACATTCCCAGTTTCGATGCAATAGATCTTTGAGCCGGTGGATTTTCTTTTAGGATCAGAGACTTCACTTTCTTGATAGTTACCTGCGTTCGAACAGTCTTAGGATGCGAATTTGCGATCATTTTTTTATTTTTACTGTTAGCTAGACGCTTTTTCCATTTCAAATATAATATATTAAAAATACCTTTCTTTGAAATGCAATAAACTCGATTTTTACACCGCTTTACAATTTGTTGATACCAATATTTTTCATCGGAAAGCGCATTTACGTAACCTTCGAAGCATCTACCAATTTCAAGAGCCATTTTCAAAATAAATCTTTTGTTCTACATTCCAATCAAAACAAAACCGTAGCAGACGATTATATTGAAAATGCCAAATCTTTATCTCAAAATACTAACGAGAAACATAAATACAAAATCGTTTCCATAAAGTGCGAACGACCTTCTTTCTGTATGATAAGAATAATAAATAATATATATTCTTAATGTAAAGATTTACAGAATATGTATATTCTTTTGGGTCAGGACAAAGAGCTAGAATCACTAGAGGTAGCCTTCCCATTGTTTGGTGATCTGAAAAACATGGCCCGTCACCTTCGAGATCTAAAGCCTTTAGTTCACGAAGGTGACGCATGGCCAGTATCAAGGTCTACAGAAAGGAAAGGTTGGCCAAAGATTGGACGCCAACAGCTGGAGTTCTCACCTCCCTTCGCGACTGACCTCACTGGTCCCAAAGACTGGTCCGGTCCGTAGTCCATAGCTGTCATCAGAAATGCATTGAATACTGCAGCAATTATCTTAATTTAAAGGTGCAGCATACAGTACATTGAAATTACTACCTAGTAAAATGATAGATTAGATTTCATTATTTCTATATAATTATTCCTATGTAAGCATAATATTAAATAATACTAGTTATGGTAACTTTTATTTAAGACTGTATCGCTAGGGATGTTTTTAAGCATCTCTAACGATGACAGTAACAACTGAGCTGTTTAAACTATGTTAAAATATCTTCTGCATTTTAAAATTGTCATTAGCTTTACTTTAATAGGTGTATAGTAAAATGCCGGAGGCTTAGCTAAAATACAAGCAATAATTGAGGCTAGAATAATAAACCAGCGGAATCTGTCCATTTTTATCGAACTGCTTTAAAATATAAGAGACTTCGACATGAAACACAAGAAAGATCAATCATGCATAAAGCATTGATTATGAAACACTTTCCAACTTCAATGCAATTTTATTTAAATATCTCTAAAATGCGATACATTCCTCGGTAATATTTCAAAAATTATCACAATACTACATTAATTTATTATATTTGAAAACTTAAAACTTCATCGAAAAAAATGAACTTCATTCAAATGACGGCATTGAAATATAAATTGCCTGGTTTAAACATCTCTAAAATGCGATATATTCCTCGGAAATATTTTTAAAATTATCATAATACTGCAATAATTTATTATATTTGAAAACTTCATCGAAAACATCTGAAATTTATTCAAATGACGTCATGAAAATATAACACGCCTGGCTCTCTCTATAAAAGCAGCATTTCATTCATAAACAATTTTCCATTAATTTCATTCATCACAATACTATAATAATTTATTTTATTTAAAAATTAAAGACCATGGAGGTACAAGTAATTAAACTCTATGCTTAAAACTTCATTTAAAAAATCGTCCTTCTCTCTGCAAAATCAATGAATATTTCATTCATATCAGCTATATTGCAGACTCCATGAGCTAAATAATTTTGCGTAAAGAAATGCAGCAATTCTTATACAACTCATTCTACATATTTTGCTGTTTACATTTTCCATAAATGAAAACTAGGCTTCGTTGTAGAAATAATCAAATTTGATGATCATTTAAACTGAAATATATTGTAATTGCGTTGTTTCAGTATGTAGATGCACAGAATGTAAGCAAAAATAAAGCGGTTTTAGGACGGATACGACACTAAATATGAATTAAAAAGAACTTTAAAAATCACTATTTTGACACAAGATGGATGCCATATTTTACTTTGAAGTGAGTCACGTGATATATTCATATAATCATCACGTGATCACTTCATATAAAAGGTGTAATCATTATTTTGAATTTTATTTAAAAAGCTACTGAATATATTTTGCTGAAATTTTCTTTATATATTTTATGGGATAATTTAAATATTTCCTAAAACTTTCGAAGCAATTTGTGAATTTTAAATCCGCTTAAAAAATGTTTGAAAAATTAGGTCTCATAGGGTTCAATGTATTTCATTTTTTCAACCCGGGTTCAATCCAAAACTAATTTGGTGATATTATTCATTTATATGCCCATAGGTCCCACAGACCGTCTGAACAACATACTAAAATTTCATGAAGTCATTTTTACGACAGTTATCGTGCTAACGGACAGACAGACAGACAGAATGAATGAACAAAGTCATAAACACTTTCCAATTTTGTTGTAAAGTGTTAAAAATGAGAAGGCAGTGAATGACTTGCTGAATGTAATTCAAAAATAATTTTCAGAATTATAGAAATAAATAAACATGTGATGTCCTTAAAGATTTCAAGCAAAAAAAATGCTTGTAAATTAATTTTTTAACACTTTATAACAAAGTTGAAAAGTGTTTATGACTTTGTTCATTCTGTCTGTCTGTCTGTCTGTCCGTTAGCACGATAACTGCCGTAAAAATGACTTAATCAAAATGAAATTTTAGTATGTTGTTCAGACGGTCTGTAGAATCTATGGGAATATAAATGAATAATATCACCCAATTAGTTTTGGATTGAACCCGGGTTGAAAAAATGAAATACATAGAACCCTATGGAACCTAATTTTTCGAACATTTTTTAAGCGGATTTAAAATTCACAAATTGCTTCGAAAATTTTAGGTAATATTCAAATTGTTCCATAAAATATATAAAAAAAATTCAGCGAAATATATTCAGTAGTTTATTAAATAAAAATTAAAATAATAATAACATCTCTTATATGAAGCGATCACGTGACCATTATATAAAAAGATCACGTGACTTATATAATGATATATGGCATCCATCTTGTGTCAAAATCGTGATTTTTAAGTTTCTTTTTAATTCATATTGCGTGTTGTATCCGTCCTAAAACCACTTTATTTTTGCGTAAATTATCTGCATCTACATACTGAAACAACGCAATTACAATATATTTGAGTTTAAATGCTCATTCAAATTTGATTATTTCTACAACGAAGCCTATTTTTCACCTATGTAAAATGTAAACAGAAAAATATATAGAATGGGTTGTATTAGAATTGCTGTATTTCTTTAACACAAAATCATTTAGTCCATGGAGTCTGCATAGCTGATATGAATGAAATATTCATTGATTTTACAAAGAGATGGACGATTTTTTTCAATGAAGTTTAACGCATAGAGTTTAATTACTTGTAGCTCCATGGTCTTAATTTTTAAATAAAATAAATTATTATATATATAGAGAGAGAGTATTGTGATGAATGACATGAATGGGAAATTATTTATGAATAAAATGCTGCTTTTATAGAGAAAGCCAGCCGTGTTATTTTTCTATGACGTCATTTGAATGCATTTCAGTTGTTTTCGATGAAGTTTTCAAATATAATAAATTATCGTAGTATTATGATAATTCTAAAATTATTACCGAGGAATGTCATATATTTTAGAGATGTTTAAACCAGGCAATTTATATTTCAATGCCATCATTTGAATGAAGTTCATTTTTTTCGATGAAGGTTTAAGTGTTCAAATATAATAAATGAATGTAGTATTGTGATAAGTTTTAAAATATTACCGAGGAATGTATTGCATTTTAGACATGTTTAAATAAAATTGCATTGAAGTTGGAAAGTGTTTCATAATCAATGCTTTAAGCATGATTGATCTTTCTTGTTTTTTCATAATGTGATTGATATGTATACGAAATCCAATTATTTAAAGACTTCTCATCCGAATTCGAACAAATGTAGAAATCATATTTTGTACGATACAAAAATTATTACTTTACTGTCAAAAAAGGGAATTATTCAAGAAATTAAATGAGCATTGAATTTCATATAACGATATACAATTTTTGAATATGGGTACTTCATGATAAAAAAGAAAAAAAAAGAAAAATTAAAAAAGTAAAGGGATAGGAAGAGAAATTGATTCGATAATCGAATTGTGACCAGATTTTGAAAATGCCTTTCATACAGGAACATCTACGGAACTTGTACCTTATTTACGCTATATGTTGAAAAACAATGAAAAAATAACATGTCCAGCCAGTCAGTAGGTTTTCAGTTGCGTCGACAGAAAAAATGGGGGGCGGGGGCGGGGGGGGAGCGATAGCCAAATGAGTAGTTTCCCATTTTTTCCAAATATCATTCCTTATAACTTCAATAGGTTTCGATAAGTTCCTGGGGGGGGGGGAGGTATATCTCCCAACACCTCTTTAGTAACTTTACTAGTTAGGTTTGATATCACTATCTTTCAGCTAATTCTGGCTAATTCTAAAGGTCAGTAATCAAATGGCTGGTTTACAGATGTTCCCCTAAGGGAGGGCTGAATTTTAAAAAAGGCCATTCTTTGAAAGAAGATTGCTTTCATGGAAGACGTTTTAAGGAAAGTTGCGTCACATTTATGTTGCATGTTAGGAAAACCATGAAAACCTTACACACGTCAATATATCTTTAGCACGGAGGCTTGAACTCACTGCCAAGGGACTGATACTAGGTTATGGGTAAACCTTAAAATTTAAAGCTCTCTCTCTATTGCTTATTTTTCTTTTCTTCACTGAATGACCCAAAATTATTTCAGCTTTTCTTTTCATTTATGTGCCTTATTCGAATGCTTTAAGTCGAGATTTGAAATCAGTAGCAAGAGGATGGTTATAAAATTGTCCAAGAACGCTAATTTGATTAAATATATTTCCCGTAAATTTCTGCAGTTCTGTTAGTATCTTGCCCTGATGTTCTTTCATCATTTCCACTACTTCGGTTAAAATTCCTGAAGAACATTTAAAATTTTTCGTCCATACTACCGATGAAAGAACCCAGGCTCCCAAGAACTAAGCCTTTAAGGCTTTAGCTATATATCTTCAATTTCCCACTGTGTTCTTTTGTCGTTATTTAAAATTCGTAATATCTGACCTGATGTAAAATATTTAGAAAGGACTTTTGCAATTTCACTTTGAATTTTCTCATCACCTTTCTTCTTTAAATTTCAACTCTGTGCTTCAAAAAAATTTTATTTTGCTTTTATTCTCTCGTTGTCTTCTCTCATTTTTCATAATCTTCAGTTAGGCATTTGATATTTTCTTCAGCATCGAATACTTTTCTTTTTAAAGAATTTATTTCAAGTAATAATTTCTGATTTTCAAAATATAAATTTTGTCTTTCTATTTCATTTAAATCACCTGACTGAACAACCACTAACATATTCTCAAAAATATTTGAAATCTGCTCTACATAGTAAATCATTCATTGCCTTCTTCTCATCTCTTTTATGATGTCGAAGTTCACGATCTGCATTTTGAAAAAATTTGTGAAATGATGCATTTTTGCTTGAATTGTCGTTTTTGCAAAGAGCCACAGCACTATAAACCATAACCAAATCTAAAACAGGTATGTTATCAAACTAAAATATCCGTCCGCTATGTCAAGTACCTTGCGCTATGTCTATCTTTTCCCCACGCTGCTGAAGGGACCAGTGACGTCAGTAATTCCAAGAACTCTGGACAGGAGTAGGTTGCCAGAAACGAATGGCCTACCTCTCTTACTTCCATTTACCTTGCTTCTAGGTGATAGCTCATGAAATAAGGAAATGATGATTCTCTCGTGAAAAGAGAAAACACAAAAATGACAGAGTAGGCACGAAGTACGTTTTCCTGACAGAAATTGCAGAATGCATGGACAAAGTTACAGAAACTGCTCAAAAGTGCGACCACCAGCAGTAATGCAGGTTTCACACCTGCGACGTAGCTAGCGGCGCACTTTAGCAAAAAACACCCGGCATATCTTGGACAACGCCGCCAGCAACAGCAATCTTAGCAACGAGGTCGGAGTCGGAGTCGATGGGACTATCGTAGATGAGACTTTTCATATGGCCCCTTAAGAAAAAGTCGAGACAGGAGAGATCAGGCGATCGTTAAACCCTGGCTAGTTCTGAAGCACTCGTCACTGCGTTCAATGTCAGTGACGTCTAGCGGTTCACCTCTTGCGTTACAACCCTGCTTTGTATGACAAAAATTGCTTGTTTAGATATGATTTATCACCCTTTAAAGTTTGGCCCAAGCGTTCTGACTCACCCTGTATAACAGGTTGTTACATACACCATGAAATAAAAATTGGAGTGTCTAAGGTTAATTTATATATATATATATATATATATATATATATATATATATATATATATATATATATATATATATATATATAGCTAGTAAATACTTGCTTAACTGTTTAAATAGAATTAATGAATCTCTTAAATTTAGGAATTCAGGATATTTCATTTTGAACAATAGTTTTGATTTAGTAAATCACCTTAGCAAGCTTCCGCAAATTCTTGGTTTCCATACCTTTGATTTTAAAGACCTATTTAATAATATTGTCATTAAAGATTTATATAAAGTTATTATCTCTCTTTATCAAGACTATCTATCTGCCAATAATGTTGCATTTAATGTCAAAAACTTTCCTATGCTCTTACACTTTGTGTTATACAACAATTATATTATCCAAGGTGATAACATTTATATACAAACATCTGGTGTACCACAAGGTGTCTGTAGTAGTAGTATACTCGCTAACTTATATCTTTATTATTATGAGTGTCAGTGGCGGCTCGTGAGCGACATGTAGAGGGGGGCGCTCATCTATGTATTTATGCCTATATATATGTTAGTAATATAAATATATACATATATATATATATTATTTATATATATATATCATATATATTATATATATATATGTATATATATGTATATATAAAGCATATGTATATACATATACGTATTTTGGGCATAGCAACGGGAGTATTAAAAATATAAACGACGGATGTATTAAGTAAAATAACGTACCTCCCACCTGCTCGCTCGTTCATAAAAAGTCTGGACACATGGAACGTATCTTTCCTAGTGAAAAACATTACATAGTCCTAATTTAAGTAAAATTGTAGGGGCTAGTTAAACTAAAAGTTATGCCCAGGGAGTTGACTAAAAAATATGCATATTCTGGCGATACGTACTGATGGTTCAGACACTATAGCCACCCGTAAAATCAAAATCGGTGAATTAGGAGGCGAGATAGAAAATTGGGGGGGAGGGGGGGTAACCAAAGTAAGAGTTACGCTCGGAGATTTGCCATATTAAAGTTGCATATCCAGGTGACATGTACAAATGGTAGAGGAACTCACTACAGCGACAAGCCGAACCAAAATCGCTCAATTAGAAGCAGATATGTAAAATTCTGGGGACTAGTTAAACTAAAAGTTATACCCAGGGGTTGACACAAAAATATGTGTATCCAATTGAAATGTACAGATGTTGCTCAGGCTATATAGTCACCAGCAGAATCAAAATCGCTCAATTAGAAATTGAAATGTAAAATTATGGGGACTAGTTAAACTAAAAGTTAAGCCCAGGGGTTGACGCAAAAAACGTATGTATATTATATCCATCAAATATGTATATCAAGTTAATATGTACATGTGGGTCAGAGACTATAGCCACCATCTGAATCAAAATCGTTTTATTAGGAGTCGAGATGGATAAGTGTGTGTGTGTGTGGGGGGGGGTGCTATTTGAAGTAAAAGCTACGCTCAAAGATTTATCACTATAAAGATGCAGATCCAGGTGACATGTGCTAATGGTGCAGAGACTATAGCCATCAGTAAAATCAAAATCGCTCAATTAAGAGGTGAGGTGGGAAATTGGAGGGGGGGGGGGCGTACCAGAAGTAAAAGTTAATCTCAGGGATTTCTCACAAAGATGCATATCCAGGTGATGTGAACAAATGGTGCAGAGGCTATAGCCACTAGCAGAACCAAAATCTCTCAGTTAGGAAACGAGATGTAAAATTGAGGGAGCTAAGCTAAAAGTTACGTCCAGGGGCTTGGCACAAAATATATATTTAGGTGACACGTACAGATGGTGTAGAGACTATAACCATGATTAGAATCAAACTCGCTGAATTAGAAGGCGAGATAAGAAATTTGGGGGCTACTTCAATTTAAATATAAGCCTAGGGCCAATATTATAAGTCTAGAGCCAATTTGGGGGCTGCCAATATAGTCGCCAGCGGTCGGGCCAAAATTTCCAGAAAAACGACGTCAGATAAAAGGATCATGTTGAAAATTTAATTTTTAAGTTTTTTAACAAATACTTAGAATTTCTTTAATTTTTAGGCATTTTTTAATGTTAAATAGCTGAAAAAGTAAGACAGCTGGGTAAGTCAACTCAAACTAAATGTCCGAAACAACACATATATGAAAGTGTCACTAAAATAGCCTATATGTCCCAGTGTGCCAAAAATTGGAAACTCGTGACGTTTAAAGAATTATTTTGAAGTCAAACATATTGAAATTCGTCACCAGCAGATCAACCAGAGCATAGAAATAAATCCCTTCCGGAAGAACAGAACAACAGACAAACTACATCAGAAATGACGAAATGCGAAACAACTTCAATAATTAAGACAGCTGGGTGGGACAAACGATCCCTCAAACTGAGTGTCCTAACCAAGACACTTTATTCACGATGGCCAGAAACCCCTAAAATATCATACACCCCCCCCCCCCCCTTCCCATCACCACACACGTACACTTAATTCTCTCATTTGTTCAAATGTTTATTTAAACTTCCAAATTTATAACAAATACGAGAATGAGAACAAACACATTCTTAAATGTAGAAAATTGAAGCCAAATTAGCGAAACTGAGCCAATTTGAGAAGTCCCTCTTCATGTTTTTCTACTCTTCTGTTTCTTTTTGGCGGGGGCGCGCTCATTCCCGCGACACAATCTACTAGTAAATCTGCAATGTCTGGTTTTTTTTCACGCCAAATTTCTAATATTGCTCCTATACCGTTCTTTCACTCAGGATATGTCGACGGTAGGTACGCGGCTTTAAAAATATCCCTATATTTTCCCCTATGTGTTGAAAATTCTGTGCAATACAGCTTTCGTGAGTCGACGTTCTCCGAAGAAAGGTGTAGTGCTGCCATCTAGTGGCATTTTCATAACTTATTTGTAATAATTCTCCAATTAATTGAACCAAAAATTCAGATTTTTTCAATAGAAATTGTAATAAATCTGTATAACTAAAAAAATAATTTGGGATGTTTACTCAATGGTGTCGCGCGTACTCGCGGCGCCCCCATTGGCCGCCACTGATGAGTGTCATTTTAACTCTAATTCATATATTATATATAGATATTTTGACGACTTAATTTGTATTATCATTGATGATTCCTATCCAATTAATATTGATTTTTACCCATCTAACCTAGAATTAATTCCTAATGAGCCTAGCGTTAGTCAAACTGTAAATTTTTTAGACCTAAATTTAGATACCCTCAATAATCATGTAATCACCAATCTATATAACAAAAAAGATACTTACAACTTCACTATCATAAAGCTGCTATCATATCAATTTTGTAATTCTATTCAATTATTTAGAAACATCATTTTAAACCAGCTATTTCGAATACAGCGACTTTCTGATCCTCGGTTTCACTTTCTTCACATCAATAATCTTAAACGCATTTGTCAAAATTACCAATATCCGGAAGTATTTGTAAATAATATTATTAATAATTTCAAATATACCACGTAATCATTTTACACATGCATTATTTATCTTTGATTGGATAACTCAATTTTGAGAATTCACCCATTCTTATCACCTAACTTACCACTTGGCCTGAGTCTAATACTGTTTACTATTTTCGAATGACTGTCTTCCACTTTTCCTGAGTCCTATACTGATTACTATTTTTGAAAGTCTCCATACATATTATGTATCGTTCAAATGTATTCATTCCGGTGCCCAGTCGCATTGACGAAGTGAGGTGAAATGCTCAGTCGCTTGTTCAACTTACACGCGGTGGCAATGCTTGTGAGTTCATATTTCTGTTCGAGGAAGTATTATTTTTCTGATTTGTAATTCAATTGATTTATTTTTCTCCTTCCACTAGCCAGTAGACAGTTCCAATGGTGTCTATAGTTAAATACTATCGCCATTGTCAGAAACTGGCTATTCTATCGGTTTTAATTCGAATTGTATGGCTGTCCTGATGAGAATGCAATTTCGAACTAACCGCCATTTTTGTGTAGTTTCAATTGATTGTTCTCTATGTCTTAATCTTTTATCTTGAGCTAATTATTATTGCCTTTTCTCATTTTTGCCGTGTTTTATTTTTATTTTTACTTATATTTATATACTTTTACTTGTGAATTTTGTATCCTAATATTCTTCTCATCCCCCTTTACCATTGTAGTGATATGTTACCTTCTATCTTTATCCTTAGTCTTGGTCTATAGTTACTCATTTGTAACAGATATGCCAGTGATGGGTTTTTTTGTACATACAGTAGTTTATGCGTAATTTTCGATTTAAATCTTTCAATATATATATATATATATATATATATAAATTCATGTTTGATTTTTTTGTGTATTTGATCCACTTTGTTTTTTCTTCTACGTCGGGCCATTTACGTTATTTCTGTAATACATTTTACAGTAGTGTAAACAGAAACGTAGAATCAGCATTAATGAAACATGTATGGCCCTTGATAACGTACATGGTTTCAGAAATGCTTTTCATATTCATTTTATTCCTTTTATTTTCACTAGATTCCATTTATTCAATTTCCAAATTTCTTGCATAGCTCATCGTGCTACACTAGGCTTCTGTTTTGCAATTTATTTACCTTTACCTTCAGTTTACAAGCAATTTTCTTTGGTATTTCTCGGGTATATATATATTACAAGTAATCATAAAAATCTTCTATTATATATATATATATATATATATATATATATATATATATATATACATATATATATATATTGTAAAGAGCATATTGATACATGGCTTTATGATATATCCACATTGTATCAATTCTATGTATTTATAGAACAATTATTGATTTGTATCACATATTACCAGTTTCACTCAACCTACATTAATACTACACAGCCTGTGAACTCTCATAGTGATTTAGGTGTGAATTGCAGATTATTTTAAACTTTTGCAATTCAAGTAGTATAGTTACTATGAGCTAGTATCAATATGTAATTACTATGAACACTTGCTATATATTGTGATCTAATTTTCTTTCATTAAGAGCAAACAGATTGTAAAAGCCCTTTTCTGCAAATAGTTTGGTGAGTGAATTGAGGCTTGATTAGAATATTTTTTTCCAGTTATAAACCAGTTGGGGGGGGGGGGGGGATGAGACGGAATGGGGTGTCGGTTATTATGATAACGAAGTAGTTGTGTGTAGGTAAGTTATTAGTAACATATAGCTGTGAGGTCCATAGTTAATGGACACTAAATATAGTAACTAGATTTTTAACCAGTTCTGTGCGCGCTGCATAACCATAGAATTTGCAAAGCAATAAAAATGGGCCGAAGTTCAACAGGAGCGGGTAGAGCGAGTTCATTGCAGAATAGCAAATACAACACAAGTGCATCAAAATCAGAGCAAGCATTGTTTAAATAAAAGTGAAGATTTAAGAAAATCTACGCCACCCCTTCCCCTCCCCCAATAGCCAAAATGTTGTTGTTGTCGTGTCCCTAACATTACATTTAAAGAAGAATGTGTGCACTGCTTCTGTTTAGTCTAATGACCCGGAGCACCCGAAGGTAGAAGTCTGACTTCTGCCCCAAATAAGACATTACAACATCCATGCCCGCAGGCGGGATTCGAACCCGCAATCTGGCAGCCGAGCCATCACGAGGAAACGCCTGCCTCTTTGACCGCTCGGCCACCACATCGGCAATAGCCAAAATAAATAGTAAAAATTGCAAAGGTTTTTGCCTTCCTTATCCAAGAGTAAACAGACAATATTGCATCTCCGCACCCATCAATAGTAAGAATCAAACACACCCGAAAACACAAAGCCGACTGAGAATCCTTCTTTCACATTAGAAGTTACTACTTCACCTAGCAATAATCAGACAGAAACCACTCAAAGATAAGACCATTGTGATGAAACTTGTAAACGTCTTTCTGAGTCGGAACGATCCAAAATCAGGGAGAAAATCCAAGGTGATGTAGAATTATTTAACTGATAACTTTTGAAGTTTTTCTCAAAACACTTTTCTTTAGGGATTGCTTATAATGATACAATCTTATTTACCAATATTTTTTCTTTAACACCAAATCTCTACCCTTTGAATTCACAAATTTAGATTTTTGTATTTTAATTGTTATTTACCCAAGCACCAGATGTCTATGATTCTAAGCTCCAATATTACGTCACTGATAACAGGAATACGGACATGGGTTTTTATTGTCAGTGCATTTCAGTTGCCTTTTTTTTTTTTTTTTTGTAAATTCTAAAAAGCTGTATTTAAAAACAAAGATAAAACTATCAACTTTTCGAAAAATTCTGCTTTTAGAGGAATTTTGAAATTTATTTGTCTCTTGTCCAAATCAAAAATAGAAATTAACGAGATTCTATATACACGATCAGCTCACCAGCATTCCTGATAATTCAAGGTATATTTAAATTTCTTACGATGTTTTAAATTTTTGATAAAAATAAATTTGTAATACTACAAAAACATTGTATGTTAGCATTCTATAAATGCCATTTATTATTACATAAATATTATACAGAAAATGCCCATCTCTGTAACATTTTTTAACATAATTTTTATACAATCTTCTAGTATTTCCTTAAAAAACAGACATAAGCAAACAAGTGATAATAATTTTTCAAGGACATTTTGAGCCCTCTACTTCAGGTCAGAAACAGTGTGCTCTCTTAACAAATGCTAAGAATTCTTAGTGTTTGTTATGAGAGCACACGATTTCTGACTTGAGGTAGAGCATTCGAAACACCCTTGAAACGATTAGCACCTTATTTGCTTATGCTAGTTTTCTTCCTTCAAAAAAGTACTAGAAAGTTGTGTTCTTACAAACAGTGGCTTCATTTATTGCAATAGCTGGAGAATGTACCTGAAGTAGCCCGGGAGTTAAAGCAGGGTAGTGAATATCAGAGATGAGATTGCTAAAAAAGCAAAAAAGCTGAAGACAAAAATTTGAGTAATTTACTCAGAAATTTGTTTTGTCTCAGAGGAAACGTGTAGTAGCAGAGAATGGGCCGCCACCAACCGAGGCAGTTACAGCAGACAGACAGACGATTTCACGAGGGCTATGGTGATCGGACTCATAAAGGCAGATTGGTCAATACGTCAAATCTCAGCGGACAGCCACCTATACGCGTTCACTGTGCACCGGCTGTAGCGAAGATGTTGGAACAAGGGAATGTGGCGCCAGCGCGACGTCACCACCTGTGGATCCGCTCATCCCGTCACCTCCGAAAGCAGAGGCCGGAGCACTAATTTTTGACGTCTTGGCTTGTAGGCCCACTGCGAGTAGGTCTTCCAGATCGCGATCGAAGCTTTTGCTATTTGTTTCCCTTTTAATTCTCTGTTCGATGTAAAGGAATCATAATTTATCAGTAAATCAAATAATATTCATGAAATTTGGAAGTATTTTCGATAATGTTCATTAAAATGGGTCATTTAAAATATTAATATTGCTGTACATTTCCTTGAAATAAAATATTTATAAAGACTCATTCACTGTAGGAGCAAAGATGAAAGGATTCCATTCAGTTAGTGTTTTAATAAAAGTTTGAAAAAGAACCCTGTATATTTATTGCTTAATCAGGCATTTTATTTGAATAATTCTTCAGTACATTCAGCTAAAGTATGCGTACTTACAGATAAAGTATGCAGAAACTAGATTACTGAATACTATATCTTTAAATATCATAAGATAATCATTAATAAGAAACTCAGAATTTAACTTTTAATATGCTTACGTGTTTATTTATTTTTATTTCATTTTATTTTATTCATTTTTTGTTGTTGTTATAAATTGTAAAATGGTTTAGAATTAAGATAAAATACTAGTTGAATGTCATTCATTAACCTATGCACTATAAATTGTAGAAGTTCAGGTTTTCTAATATAGCACATCTTATATTCCCTTTTTTACTACCAGACATTAACAAATTGTAAACAATTTTGCTTAATTATAGAGTTTGAAATACCTCAGGGGCTTTGAAAATTTAATAAAGCTGTATAATAAAACTTTTTGGTATTAATATTTCATTTACAATTCCATTGAAGTGAAAATGTAAGAAAGATTAAATTAGCTTTGTATTATTAAAATAACATTAACTATAATATAATGAAATATACAATGGTAACTTGAAATTGTAAGTTAGTTACTTTGCTTTTTTCCAAGTTATTTTAACAATTTTCAATAACATAATGACTAAACACAAATGACTTCCTAACCTATTCTTCTAAAATTTCAGCATGCCATAACAAATAATAAAAAATATACGTGCAATATATTAAGATACTATATCTTTTATATGCAATTACTTACTTATCAAACAGTTAAAATATGTTATTTGATGTGTGAAATATTCCATTTTACATTATTTTACTTTCATAACTTTAGTGTAGCATTTTTATTGCTACGATTTCTTACTATTGACAATATCTTAAAAAGAGAATGACATTTTTTATCTATATAAATAAAATTGAAAATACATGTATCTGTCTGTGTGTTTATCTATCTCATCATCACGGTAGAACTGCTGCATCGAATTTCATGAACATTCTGTGGGTAGCTTTGAAATAGCCCTACTTAAAATTTAGTCCATGTTTCGAGTTTCTAGGACCAGGGATTGTCGAGATATGAATAAAAATCCCACAATTAAACCTTCCATAAAAATAGAATTATGCAGATGATATATTTTCCACAAATTTATTAAGAAAATTATATCATGATGCTTAGCAACGCAATTAAATCAAATGTGTTTATTAAGCAGACGATTATTAAATTTTTTAAGATTTAAATAATAAAGAAATCAATATAAAACAAAATTTTATAACCATTTTTATACAATTTTAGCGCTTTTATTTTAGTTTATATTGATCCAATTTCATATATATTTTATAATTTGTTTTCAAACGAGGATGTTTTATTCAGATCTGCTTGAAGATAATTTTGTATAGAAAACACAGAAAGGAGAATTAAATCAAATATTTTAATAGAATGTTTTGAGTAAGAATGTCATTTAGAATACTGCAGGAATTTGCACATATATTAAATCATGGGCAATGTCGGGTATATCTGCTATTAACAGTATACATAAAATTGTATGTTGTACATCTATCTGTCTGTTTATTATCTCAGCACGGTAGAGATCACCTATTTTCATTTCATTAGAATTATTATAAAATTTCAAAAATTGAGACTCTAAATATTAAAACTTCACATCAAATTCTGAATTTTATGTTTCTTGTATTATATGGTCAGTATGAAGAACGGACATACTGCTAGTCTATTATAAAATATTACACAACTAACAACATTATTAAAGTAATTTTAAAATATTTGCAGGAAACTGTATAATTTATGACAACATTAAGTACACTAGGTAAATGCAATGAATGACACAAGCTAACTTGATAAAATATACATTTTAAACATTGAATGATTTTATATACTTTACAATTACTTAGCAAAGCTTAATTTTACAAGTACCTGGGCAGTTTTCTTAATTAATATGACAACAATAAAATTTTAAAACAAACTAAGAAAACTCTAAAAGGTTTGTTGACGTTATAATTAGCAACAAAACAATTTAGAATCCAGTTAGCGTTAATTGAATAGCAATAATTTGATTGCCATATATTTAAAATTCTATGTAATTTTAAATGACATGATAATAAGCAAAAAATGGTAAGCACTTACTTCTAAATAGCATTTTCAATTTTTCACATTACGGTAATAAGGTAATTAGTAATCCAATCTTATAAGGTATGTAGTCGAAGGTATGCTGGTCAAAATGTTTATTAAATCATGAACTAACATATAAGACATTCAAAAATACGATAAAAAGACCGTTATGCATCCACACGCGCGAGCCCACGTACTGCACTGCACATACGATACTTCTTTGTGTGGGCTACTCTACTAGGGGAGAACTTTCCAGAAAAGTTGAGACGGAGGAATTCGGATTCGAAGGCCAGAATTGGGCCTACAGCTCATACGTCACGAGGTACAGGGGGGAAAGTAGTTCGGCCTTTTCTACCGGGGGTGACGCTCATCCGCTGGCAGGCGTTGGCGACCCTGCAGGCCACTTCCGTTGCCCTTTTGCAGAATGTGCAGGACACCCTTGATGCTCCTATATCAACCAAGACCATTATCCGCTGATTGGTCGCCTGTGACCTGCACTCATGGCGCCCGTTAAGAAGACTGACCATTGACCCAACAGCACAGACGTCTCGTTTGTAATGGTGTCGGGATAAAACCACGTGGACGGTGGAATGGCACATGGTCGTGTTCTCAGACGAGTCACGCTTCTGTTTTAGCAATGACAGTCACCGTGTCCGAGTCTGGCGCCGAAGTGGTGACAGGGCCAATTCGACGGCATCTTTGGAACACGACAACGCGGTATTATGGTTTGGGGTGCCATCGCCTGCGATAGCCGGTCACCTCTGGTCCAGAGAAAGCGAGAAAAGGCAGGTCTTCCAATTTAACTCAGAATAAAATAAATTCTTCAATAACGCTCTAGGAAAATAGTGCTCTTAAATACAAATTCCTTCAAGCTATTGTAAGACACCATGCTCTTTGATTGATGTGAAAGAGCTCTGTGCTGATCGCCTGGGGTTTCAAAAACAGCAGACGATATATTTGACAGCGTTATATTAGACTCTCCCACAGAAGTAATATATAAATTTTAAAATTCAGAAATAACTTTATTCATAAATTAATTTGGAAATATTGTTTTGAGGATGTTTAAAAATATTAAACTTCATGTTAATGCTTGAAGTTATTCTAGTTGCAAATGTAATGGCAATATGCAATGTAGATATCTCCCATGAAAAAATATTAAATTTTGAAACTTACTATTTAATCATTGAAATGAAAAAAATCTCCACCGACTACGCACTATGTGTTAATTGATAAATAAATACAATCACTGTAAATTTCAAACAGCACTGTTCCTTATAGCAGGGAAAGTGGTTGTGGAAAAAGAATTGATTTATATTTTTCAAATTTCTAAAAAGTATAGCTAGTTTTTTATTGTAATTTAATTTTTTATGTCACCACATAATACATGTGCTTTCTAAAAAAAGAAAAAAAAATCTGATGTGGGCAGCACATGATTTTCCTTATATAATGCAATGAATTTACTTCTTTAACGGTGAAACAGTGATGAAAAAATCCACGGCACAGTATTTGCAATTTTAAATTGTACCTTTGACGCTTATCCGGATAACAGCATAACAGCACGTAAAGCTATTTTGTACCCAATTAACTTACATTTAACGCAACTCTAAATTAACAGCTATTATTATCGATTGCATCCTCAATAAGCAATGTTGTCCATATATTTAAATATTTTAATATTAAATTCTTCAATTAGGCGTCATTTTTGCAATTTTGAAGATATTCTGTCAATGCATGACTAAATATCGCCAATTTGGTGATATTTAGAACAGCATATTGTATATAATAGAAGTTATGCCCATCATATGACGGAATTAAAAATTTGTAAAACATTGCATTCCATTTGTCGTCATTTTTATCAATTAGGCGATATTTTTATCAATTTGATAACATTTTTGTCAATTTGGTGACATTTTTATCACTTTGTCAACATTTAAAAAAGTCGCCAAGTTGGCGATATGCCGCCAAAATTCGTCGCCAGAATTTCGCCAAGTGTTATAGAGAGAGAAACAGGTTATTCTTATGTTCTTTCTAAAATATTGAATTTACATCAATTAGTTGTACTTTTCATTGATTTAACGCCATTCTTATCAATTTGGCGACATTTTTTTATCAATTTGGCGACATTTTTATAAAATTGGTAAAATTTCCATCAATTTGGCGATATTTAAAAAACTAGCTATGTTAGCGATATTCCGCGAAATTCGTCGTCAAAATTTAGTCAACAATTATCATGGTTGGAGAAATAGGTTATTCTTATAGTAAATAAACGACTAATGGCGTCGAAATACAAACTATTACCCAAAGTATCTTGTCTTATAGTAGATTCTTATATTATTTCCAAGATATTGAATTTTCCTCAATTAGTCTTCATTTTCATTGATTTAGCGACATTTTTTATCAATTTGGCGACTTTTTTTTATCAATTTAGTGATATTTCGGTCAATTTGGCGACTTTTTTTAAATCAATTTAGCGATATTTCGGTCAATTTGCCAACATTTAAAAAACTTGCCGAATTCGCGATATTTAGCAAAATTCGTCGTAAGTTTCGCTAGGTATTATGGATGCAGAAATAGGTTATTCTTATAGTAGATAAACGACTAATGGCGTCAAATTAGAATGCTATTACTTAAAGTATCTTCTCTCGTGAATGGAACCAGCTTCACAATAGTTAATACTTTAATTTGTTAAAAATGAATATATTTCACATTAGTTAATATTTTTTTATTTTCTGTGATATTTTTAATACATTTATTTGGAAAATGTACAATATCTCGAGAACGGTTCATACTAGTGTTCTAAAGTTTGTATCAATCATTTTCTAATGAAAAATTACATAAGAAAAGATTATTTACTTAGCTTTATTGAATATTTTAATTTTTTGATGATTTTTTCAAAATTTCATTTCGGAATTTAAGTGGCTTCTGAACATTCGATTGCGGGTAAAAACAATAGGCTTCTAGTATTCACGAATTGTAATTTTTGTACCAAATTTCATTCGAATCGCTGCATTAATTCGTCAGTTATCGTCTCAACAGTCTCACTGACACACACACTTATATACTTTCTCACGCACACATACACACACAGCCATCATCTCAAAAACGTCTGATTCGTGTTCAGGGATGCTTGAAACGTGTTCTCCCGTCGTAAACTTGAATTCGAATATCCAACCCCGTCACAATACTTTCCTTATACATTATACTAGGTATGTAAGGAAAGTAATTAGGTCAAACAACACACCAGCGTGTCCGGTAGTTGACCACCACTATTAAAACCCGTCGATATATATTCTTGTCCCACTTATTACAATGCTCATACTTAGATTAGAAATGCTGTTTATTTTTCTATTAGAAACTTTAAAAATTTAATAGATTTTTAGTCATTTACAAATAATCTCCTCAAAAACAGAAAAAGCCCTTGAAATGTGTACCCCGCTAATAATAAAGCTGATAGTTAATCTAAAACCTTGTGACGTTTTTATGGATAAGCTAATGACCACTATTCCAAACATAAAAAAAATCGAAAATTTTGATATATTTTTTTAATTTACAAAACCTTTTAAAAGGATATCAAACCTGTGTCCGCCTATTATAACGCTTAGAACGCTTTTTTTTTTTTTTCTTTTAGGTGTGTTAATGATCTAATCACTTTTCCAAAACTTTCAAAAATTTTAATAGATATTTCTTTATTTACAAAAAATGTCTAAAAATGAAATCTGTGTCCCGTTTATTACAAATCTAATACATGGTCTAGAACTTGTAAAGAAACTGGCCACGGATTTCCATACTAGCCAGCCGACGTTCTACCGTTGAGCTAATGGGATGGAATTGTAAATTCTTATAGTTGAAGTGAGCTCTGGATTCTCCTCCTACTAATGTCAGATTGATGAGCAACTTAACAATCTGACTGACCATCTCCTGTTATTTTTAAATCAGGTTAGCCTCCTGCTGTTATTTTTATCCTCAGATAAGCTTCCTGCGTCGTCGTTGACCTCCTTATTTGAAATTAGTGCCCACTGAATCAGTGCTAGCCATACTAAGGAAGTGGGCGCGGTAGTTCACTGGTCAGCGCGCGGGACTTGCACTCGGTAGACCCGGATTCGATTCCCTCAGTTAAAAAAAAGAAAAACTGCTTCATTTATGCACTGACGACGCCCCCCCCCCCTCCCTCCCTTTCTTTTAATGGAAGTTATACATGTGGAAATTTACAGATTATAGTGGAAAATTAAAAAAAAAAATTAATAAATCCTAAGCAGATTTTTAAAAATAGACGAAATATTGAAAAGTTATGTCTCGCTTATTACAAAGCTAATTTGGATTATTTTTAAAGTGAGTTAATGATCAGAATTTTTACAGACACTTTCAAAAATTTGAAAAAAAAAATAAATGTTCAATTATTTGCAAAAATTTTCTGAAATTTTTTCCAAACGATAGATGAATTTTTCAAAATTTTGCTCCTTATTAATTTTTGCACCGGACTCTCGCATATTCTCTTTTAAAAGGAAAGCTAAATATGTGAAAATTTACTGGAAAAATCGATATATTTGATTACTTTCCTTATTATACATAGCATAATGTATAAGAAAAGTATTGTGACGGGGTCGAAAATTCGAATTCGAGTTTTCGACGGGATAGCACGTTTCAAACATCCCTGATCACGAACCGAACGTTTTTTAGGTCATGTCTCTCTGTGTGTGGGTGTGTGTAAAAGTATGTGTGTGTTTGTGTGTGTATCAATGAGTCTGTGGAGACGATATCTCACGAACGAATGGAGCGATTCGAATGAAATTTGGTGCAAAAATTACAATCTATGGATACTGGAAGCCTATTGTTTTAAAACACAATCGAATGCTCAGAACCCACCTAAATTTTCGAGTGAAATTTAAAAAAAATCATCAAAAATTCAAAATCTTTAATAAAGATACGCAAATAGACATTTCTTATGTAATTTTTACTTAGAAAATGATTGACATAACTTTAAAACGCTAGCATGTACCGTTCTCGAGATATTGCACATTTTTCAAATAAATTTATCAAGAAATCCCATAAATTAAAAAATGTATATATATATATTCGATTTCTGCATAGTAGATTTCTAAAAATAATTTTCTTTCACATGCAGTTCTAGTGTATCTTTGCTTTAAATTTGTAATTATGCAATCTTGGATTTGTAACTACACAAGTGCCTCTTATAACCAGGTCTGTCCCGAAAGGGTACGCGCTGTATGCGCCGCGTATACTCTCAATAAATTTTGTAAAATACCTAGTTCGCGCCGCGTAGTCTCAGGGTCTCAAGAAAGTTTTTGTATTTTCAGGTTTCGGGGCAACTTTCAACAAAGTTCAGTCTTTTGTAGCCTTTGTCAGACGTGTAAGGTATCAATTCAATTCCCTCCCCCTTCTAACTACACTGACTGCCTCAAGTATTTATTTCTAGTAATGTTTTATATTAGATACTAGGTTACTACAGCTAAAGGTTATTAGCTTCAGAGTGAACGCATAAAAGAATTGACAGCGAAGTAATTAGAATTTTTTGACCACTATTCTCTATGTTGTATTTTTTTTTTTTTTACTTTCCCTGCAATACATGGTAATGTATAGAAAATATATTGAAATCATGCCGAAAATCACAACTCGAGTTTTTGACGAATCTACACGTTTCGAGACCTTGCCCGACCGTCCAAATAGTTGCTCAAGTCCTCCGGATGAGTCGGACGGTCTGGGTCTTCAACACGTTTCGAGACGTCTAGAATACGAAAAAACTATTTTTAGCGTGACGTCTGTGTGTGTCTGTCTGTCTGTGCCATGTATGTATCCACTCTAATTAAAAAACTACTGGACCAAATTTCATAAATATTTGGTAGTTAAGTCACTTGGGTGAGACCATGGTGCTGATTATTACTTTCCCTGCAATACATGGTAATCTATAGGGGAAATATTGGAATCATTTCGAAAATCGCAACTCGAGTTTTCGACGGATCTACACGTTTCGAGACCTCTAGAATACGAAAAACCTATTTTTTTGCGTGATGTCTGTGTGTCTGTGCAATGTATATATCCACTCAAACTCAAAAACTAATGGGCCGAATTTCATAAAATTTGGTAGATAAGTCACTTGTGGGATGCTCTGGTGCTCATTAGCATTTGGTACGATTCGGAAAAGAAGAACGTGCCTTTTTTTACGAAATGGAGCGCAAAAATTTCATGTATCCACCCTAGCTAAAATACTAATTGACCAAATTTCACAATATTTGGTAGATAACTTAGTTGTGGGACACTCTGGAGCTAATTCGATTTTGGTATGATTCGGAAAATAACAACCTGCCTTTTTTTATGAAATGGCTCGCAAAAATCTAAAAATCTAGAAAAAAAAAAAAGACTACATATGCTGAAATATATCAATTAAATTCTTGTTTTATGGGCAATTTTTGACGAGGAAAAGAATATAACACACTCCATTATACTTTAGGACTAACCGTTCTCGAGATATTTTACTTTTTTCAAGATATTTGAGATTTCTTGCATTTTTGTTACGCCGCTATCGGAAAAATGTCCAATTACCAAATCGAAACAAAAATTGAATTAAAAATGCAAATTTAGTAATATTTGGTGCAATTAAACTCAATCTAATGAATTATTACAGAAATAAAGAAAATATGAATTTAAGTCTGCAGGGAAAGTTATGTACTGCCTAGATCAGATTTATTTTTGGTAGGATTCATAATAAATCTGATGTGGGCAGCACATAAATTTCCCTGCAGACTTATATTCACATTCTCTTTATTTTAACTAAATTTAATTCCCTTTTAATTCAATTTTTGTTCTCATTTAGTAACTGGACTTATTTTCAAAGGTGGCGTAAAAAAAATACGAAAAATCTAAAATATCTATAAAACGGCTAGTCCTAGTGTAACGGAGTTGGTCTTATTCTTTTCATCGTTAAAAATTACGTATAGAACGACCATTTAATGGACATATTTGAGCATACGTAGTTTTTTAATTCAGACTTTGACGATTTTTGCGGGCTATTTCGCAAAAAAAAGGCAGGCTATTTTTTTCCGAATCGTAACAAAATCTAATTAGCACCAGGATAATTCACAAGCACTTATCAATCGATTTTAGTGACATTCGGTCCATTAGTTTTTCAGTTAGAGTGGATACAGGCAATTTTTGTGGAACATTTCGCTAAAAAGGCGGGTTCTTTTATCCCAAATTGTACCCAAAACTAATCAGAACCAGAGTCCCCCACAAATGACTTACCTACCAAATTTTATGAAATTCGGTCAATTAGTTTTTTAGTTAGAGTGGATACAGGATCTGCACAGACAGACAGACACACACACAGACGTCACGCTAAAATTAGTTTGCGTATTCTAGAGATCTCGAAACGTGTAGATCCCTCGAAAACTCTAGTTGCGATTTTCGGCATGATACCAATACTTTCCCTATACATTACCATGTATTGTAGGGAGGCCAGTCCTAGTGTAATGGGGTTGGTCTTATTCTTTTCGTCGTTAAAAATTACGTATTAAATCAGCATTTAATGGATATATTTGAGTATACCCAGTTCTTTAGTTCAGATTTGGACGATTTTTGCGGGCCATTTTGCAAAAACAGGCAGGTCATTTTTTTCCGAATCGTACCAAAATCTAATCAGCACCAAGGTAATCCACAAGTGACTCATCTACCGAATTTTGTGAAATTCGGTCCATCAGTTTTTCAGTTAGAGTGGATACAAAATCTGCACAGACAGACAGACACACAGACGTCACGCTAAAAATAGTTTTTTCGTATTCTAGAGGTCTCGAAAGGTGTACATCCGTCGAAAACTCGAGTTGCGATTTTCGGCATGATTCCAATACTTTCCCTATACATTATCATGTATTGCAGGGAAAGTAAAAAAACTGATGTGGGCAGTGTTCTTTTCTTCGCTAAAAATTACGTAGTAAACAAGCATTTAATGGATATATTTGAGCATACGTAATTCTTTAGTTTAGATTTTGTCGATTTTTGCGGGCCATTTTGCAAAAATGGCAGGTTACTTCTTTCGAATCGTACCAAAATCTAATCAGCACCAGGGTGACCCACAAGTGACTCATCTACCGAATTTTGCGAAATTTGGTCCATTAGTTTTTCAGTTAGTGTGGATACAAGTTTTTGCGGGCCATTTCGCAAAAATAGGCGGGTTCTTTTATCCCGAATCGTACCTAAAATTAATCAACACCAGACTCGCCCACAAGTGACTTACCTACCAAATTTTGTGAAATTCGGTCCATTAGTTTTTTAGTTAGAGTGGATACAAAATCTGCATAGTAAGACAGACACACAGACACACACACAGATGTCACGCAAAAAATGTTTTTTCGTATTCTAGAGGTCTCGAAACGTGTAGATCCGTCGTAAACTCGAGTTGCGATTTTCGACATGATTCCAATACATTCCCTATACATTACCATGTATTGCAGGGAAAGTAAAAATCTGATGTGGACAGCATATGACTTTCCCTGCAGACTCAAATTCGTATTTTCTTTATTTCTTTAATAATTTGTTAGATTGAGTTTTATTGCACCAAATAACACTAAATTTGCATTTTTAATTTGCATTTTTTTTCTTTTTATTTGGTAATTGGACATTTTCCCGAAATCGGCGTAACAAAAATGCAAGAAATCTCAAATATCTTGAGAACAGTTAGTCCTAAAGTATAATGGAGGGTGTTATATTCTTTTCCTCGTCAAAAATTGCGTATAAAACAAACATTCATTTGATATATTGGAGCATATATAGTCTTTTTTTTTTTTTTTTTTTTTGTCATTTCGACAAAAAAAAAAAAAGACTATATATAGTCTTGACTAGTTGGCGACTAAGTTGGCGACTAATTGGCGATCTTTGCGGGCCATTTCTTAAAAAAACGTAGGCTGTTCTTCTCCGAATTGTACTAAAATCTAATCAGCACCAGAGTTTCCCACAAGTAGCTTATCTACCAATTTTTGTGAATTTAGATAGTGTGGATACATAAATTTTTGCGGGACATTTCTTAAAAAAAGCATGTTGTTCTTTTCCGAATCGTACCAAAATCTAATCAGCACCAGGGTCGACCACAAGGGACTTATCCACCAAATTTTATAACATTTAGTTGATTAGTTGAGTTAGAGTGGAAATATATAATTTTTGCGGGCCATTTCGTAAAAAAAGGCAGGTAGTTCTTTTCCGAATCGTATCAAAATTTAATCAGCACCAGGGTGATCTACAGGTGACTTATGTACTAAATTTTGCAAAATTTAACCAATTAATTTTTCAGTTTAACTAATCAGCACCAGATTCGCCCACAAGTGACTTACCTACCAAATTTTATGAAATTCGGTCAATTAGTTTTTTAGTTGAGTGGATACAAAATCTGCACAGACAGACACACACACACAGATGTCACGCTAAAAATAGTATTTTCGTATTCTAGAGGTCTCGAAAGGTGTACATCCGTCGAAAACACGAGTTGCGATTTTCAGCATGATTCCAATACTTTCCCTATACATTACCATGTATTGCAGGGAAAGTAAAAAATCTGATGTGGGCAGCACATGACTTTCCCTGCTGACTTTATACACATTCTCTTTATTTTAATTAAATTTAATTCATTATTAATTCAATTTTCGTTCTCATTTGGTGACTGGACTCGTTTTCAAAGGAGGCGTAGAGAAAAACGAAAAAACTAAAATATCTCGAGAACGGCTAGTCCTAGTATAATGGGGTTGGTCTTATTCTTTTCTCCGTTAAAAATTACGTATTAAACAAACATTTAATGGATATATTTGATTATATAGTTCCTTATTTTAGATTTTGCGAGCCATTTTTCAAGAAAAGGCAGATTATTTTTTTCTGAATCCTACCAAAATCTAATCAGCACCAGGGTGACTCACAGGTGACTTATCTACCAAATTTTGTGAAATTCGGTCCATTAGTTTTACAGGTAGAGTGGATACAAGCATATGCGGGCCATTTCGCAAAAAAGGCGGGTCCTTTTATCCCAATTCGTATCGAAAACTAATCAGCTCCAGACTCGCCCACAAGTGACTTACCTACCAAACTTTATGAAATTCGGTCAATTAGTTCTTTAGTTAGAATGGATACAAAATCTGCACAGACAGACACACACACAGACGTCGCTCTAAAAATGGTTTTTCGTATTCTAGAGGTCTTGAAACGTGTAGATCCGTCGGAAACTCGAGTTGCGATTTTCGACATGATTCCAATACTTTCCCATACATTACCATGTATTGCAGGGAAAGTAAAAATCTGATGTGGGCAGCACATGACTTTCCCTGCCGACCTATATTAACGTTACCTTTATTTTAATTAAATATATTTCACTTTTAATTCAATTTTCGTTCTCATTCGGTAACCGGGCTTATTTTCAAAGGTGGCGTAGGGAAAGTACGAAAAACTAAAATATCTTGAGAACGGCTAGTCCTAGTGTAATGGGGTTGATCTTATTCTTTTCGTCGTTAAAAATTACGTATTAAATGAGCATTTAATGGATATATTTGAGTATACCTAGTTCTTTAGTTTAGATTTTGACGATTTTTGTGGGCCATTTTGCAAAAAAAGGCAGGTTATTTTTTTCCGAATCGTACCAAAATCTAATCAGCACCAGGGTAACCCACAAGTGACTCATCTACCGAATTTTGTGAAATTCGGTTCAGTAGTTTTTCAGTTAGAGTGGATACAAGATTTTGCGGGCCATTTCGCAAAAAAAGGCGGGTTCTTTAATTCCAAATCGTACCCAAAACTAATCAGCACCAGACTCGCCCACAAGTGACTTACCTACCAAATTTTGTGAAATTCGGTCCATTAGTTTTTTACTTAGAGTGGATACAAAATCTGCACAGACAGACAGACACACAGACAGACGTCACGCTAAAAATGGTTTTTTCGTATTCTAGAGGTCTCGAAACGTGTAGATCCGTCGAAAACTCGAGTTGTGATTTTCGGCATGATTCCAATACTTTCCCTATACATTACCATGTATTGCAGGGAAAGTAAAAATAGAAAGCGTTCCAAGTTACAAAATGATCCATATCTGTTAATCTATTAATATATATATATTAATATATGTCCTGTTAAGCATTAATATTGTGAAAAGTGATTTAGGGGCATAAAAATAGCAATTATATGGCCTAAATTACTCAAAAATTTTCAAGGGTATCAGCCCCCCCCCCCCCCTTTTACACTCCCTCCAGGAGCTCCGCTTCTTGGAACCCCGCAATTTCGATATTCTTTAAACGAGACGGCACCGCATACTCTCAATAATTTTCTTCAGGACAGCCCTGTTTCTATGCAAAATGTGCTTAATTACACACTAAAAAAGGCCTTGAAAGGTAGATACGGAACCGGAAGTACTACAACAGGAGTAATGAGTCATCAGTGGCAATTTCAGTTTGAAAGTGCCGATAATCGTCCCATGTCCTCTAGTGTTATCTAGTTTAGCATACTAGATAAGGGATTAGATACATAAAGAAAGGCAAAAAAAGGCAGCAGTTCCCTTCCATTCGACTGACGAATTCGTATAAATAATTCTAACCATCACCGAACGTTTTTGAGAATTTTAAAAACTGTTGGTTGTTATTAACATAATATTAAGAGGAATGGAAACTCAAGAAGCTGTGGAAAGAGCTTTCGGTTTAAGCGATGAGAAAAAGATACAAAATTTAAATGTTCACGAGATATTTGCAGGGATATCTAAGTTAGAAGCAAATGGTTACGGTGATGCACAAAGTAAACCGATATCAGTGTTTATTGGTACAACTAGATGCTGTAAAAGTACGTTAATAAATTTATTTTTGGACAACCCATTAATTGTAAAAAGAGATGAAGATGTGCCTCCTCTGATGCGCAAGTTTGTATTGGTAGAGTATCAAAATAGCACAGGTAAATTTCCTGTAATAGGGACAAAAACTACGTCTGAAACAAGCGTTCCTATGAAATATTTACTGAAGGATGGTGGAGTTGTTTGGGATTGTCCTGGATTTGGAGACAGCAGAGGTCCTCAACAAGAAATTATTAACGCTTGGTTTGTAAGCCGGTTATTTAAAACCTCACAGGGTGTAAAATTATTTAACCTTTGCTCTGCCCAGTCTATTACTGATAGCCACAATGTTGCTGAATTTCGAGGCTATGTACAACAAATAATAGATCTTTTTGGTGAAGAAAACCTTAGTGGAATAAAGCAGACCTTAGTATTTACAAAATCAAATAAGGGTGTTTCTGCTGACGACTTAAAAGAATGCTTGATGTATTTAATACAAAATCACTTTCGAGAATGGACGGCAATATTGGACTTTTTTAAAAATGCTAAAGTTATGCAAATAGGTAAGGCAACAAAAGAAGATATAGGCAAAGTACTTACAAAGAATGATATACCAGAACTTAATATTGCATACGACGAAATGGAGTATCAACCAATAATGCCACATGTGGGGATCGATCAAGGTGCACAAGTATTTTTGCACAAATCTATTGAGAGTTTTTGCAAAGTTGCTGCAGATAATATGAAAAATGCATATAAAAAAGCATATGAAGTTACGCTGACAAAAACATTTCAAAATATTTTTAAACAAGAGTGTACTGAAAAGGATCTTACGAAGTCTTCTGATCAATTTACAAAAGCTAAAGAAAAATGTCTTAAGGCTGTATTAGATGATCCTATAATATCAAAGGAGTTAAATCTTTTAAAGGATATTACTAACTTTGTATTAAACATTATTAGTAAGGATAACTTAAAAGGTGGCAGAGAAACAAATATAGAAAATATGGTAAAAACAAGCATACAAGTGGTACAATGCTACAATAATATGGTGATGAATTATGAGTTCACTGTCAGCTTTTTGAAATTCTTAAAAAGTAACTCTAATAAAATTACAGCTAAAGAACAACTTTGTAAAGAATGGGATACTGAAATCAAGAGTTTTCCTAAACCTCAATTAAGTGATTTGTCAAGTGAAGTAACAGAGTTATTTAAACAGGCTGGTAAGATGAATGTAGAAATAAACAAATTACATGAGCAAGGAAACTTGGAAGCTGAAAGAAGATTGGTCATGGAGTATAATAAAGAACTAAAAGCAAATCAAGAAAAGTTTCAGAAAGACATGGAAGATTACCGCAATAAACTTGCAGAAGCAACAAAGCCTTCCAAGTGGGCAAGAGCTGTTTCATTTTTTAGTGCAGCCATTAATCCTTTCGTGGGACTTTTAGTAGCACCAGTAATTAAAGTGATAGATGATGCAACTAAAAGTTCTAATCCTGATGCTCCAAAGCTACAAAATGCAGAAATGAAAAATGTATGCACTATTCTAGACAGATCTTTTGCTGATTATCTTGAGAATGAACCATTACTGGCGGAAATATACAGTTATTGGGGGTAACGATTGTTTGATGTTTTTTTGACTTGATCAATTATTGATGTAAAAATATTCCTTTAAAACAAAGCAGTATGGTTAATTTAGTTTTCAACTTTTAAAATTTCTATTATTTACTGTTGATCGAATTAATGCCAACTAAAACTAGATTAGTGCCATTCATCTTTTATTAAATTGATCGAATCGTCACTTAATCCTGTGTAGGGATGTGGGTCAGAAAATTTCCCACGTTTTTCTTAATTCATTTGAAAATCAAATGCATTACTTTTTCTACACAGATTTTTGAAAACCAGGGTTTTTCAAGAAGTTTGTGATTATTTCGTTTTTTAATTTCGAGGAAGAAAGGGGATAATGCTTTATTTTGAAAAAAAAAAAAAAGAATACACAAGAACTGGAAGGATGCAAGTAACATTTCACTCATTCTGAAAAAACATCAGGTAAAATTTTTAGAAGCCTATTCTTTCAGCATTAGTCCGTAAAATTTTAAAAATATAAGAAATAGTTGTTTTAGCAAGTAATTCGGTTAAAGGACAATACTTTAACAGCACTAAACATTATTTTTAACTCAATGTCCATCAAATTGTGTCTTTTATATCATGCTACTCAGCCATTCAATTATAAATAGATATTTTTTAAACAATTTTAATATTATATATAGCAATTATTTAAGAAGAAAAGGTTTAATTATTTTTTTAATATTTTTATATATTTAATAAAATATTTTTTATACCTTTAACAAACTCTACAATTTAATTTTCTTTTTAATATTATTATTATTTTAGTTGTAAAGTAGTAGTCATTTAAGAAAGTAGTAGAATGAGGGTTCATGCTACATTGCTAAGTGCAGAAAAATCTCGAACCCAGAACTCAGATATATGGAATTGGGTTTCATGTGAAAAAACACTCACTTTATTTTACAGAGTTTTAAATTAATATTTATTGTTTTATTTATTTTTTCTTTTTCGGTGTGACAAGCCTTGACCACCCCAGTAATGCATCTCCATCATTCCCTTTTTAGGGCAACAGTCTGCCTGCCCCAGAATTATATATATATATATATATATATATATATATATATATATAAAGGCTTGGCTCGACGTGCAAAAGAAATTTTTCTATTTTGCAACTTTTCATCTTATACACTATTCTTGCTTTACACCATGCATATTTATGCAGAGAACAAAGGGTACGTACGTTAAACAAAGTACGTTAACAAAGTACGTACCTTAAGTCTCTCTGGTATATATAATACAAGTAAATTAAAATTCTTCAATTATATAAATTATATATAAATATATATATATATATATATATATATATATGTGTGTGTGTGTGTGTGTGTGTGTGTATATAAAATAGATGAAATAAAGGCCAAATATTTTTATTTGTGTTCACAGAAGCGCTAACTATTAAAAATTTGTATTCTCAATCAAAAGTGTCAAAAATCGTGTGCACCACATTCCAATTTAAGACTATTGTAATGCACAATTACATCATTTTCCACACACTTTTGACAATGGTTATAAAACTATATGACCATAGCATAATTAAAATGTGAATTGCATAAAACTATTTATTTTAGTCATGAAATTTTTGGAGTCCCGGGAACAGAATGATAATGCTGTAAAATGAGTGTCTATAAAAATGTTGAGGCAATTTACATGCTATACGGTGTAAACAAGAGTCTATCAGATTTCCCTTTCAATTATCAGTAGCAGGATTGGCTGAATAAAACCCTATTAGTCTAAATCATGTTGTTTTTAATTGTTGAAATCATGGTTTTTCAGTTAAAAAAAAAATCTCACTCTATTTTATTTTCAACCCTGGTGAGCAAGCATATTTTAAACATTGTTAATATAATATTTAAATATTTATTTTTCAGTTATAAGTAGTTTTTATTTTTTCTTATAATATTTTTATATCACAAGAAATCTAAGTGCTACATGTGAGAATAAAACTTTCTAATCCTTCCTAAATGAAAACAAGCATATGAAAAGTATTTTTTAATGTATTCATTTTATAATGTTTTTTTTTTTTTGCACCTATAAAAAACAAAAAATTATTTATGATTCAGAAAGGGTTTAGAATTTTAAATTTATTTTTCATTTATTATTTCTTTTGTGCATTGTTTTACATTTGTGATTTAGAAGAATAATTTTTTTTGTTATAAATAAAATAGAATTATTTTATTACTTTTCAAAAGCACAGCAACCTAATGAAAATAAGAAATTACAGCTGCTAACTACAATTAGGTACTAGAAACTTTTGTGCATAGAATACTTATATATATTTCAAAATTTAAACTTGTTTAACCATATTATTTAACATATGACTGAGTAATGTGAGAATAAATACTTTTACTGGACATATTATTCTAGCTTAAATGTGATATTTAAGAATAATTTTTAAATTTTTCACTGCAGAAAATTTTTAGACCACCCACATCTCAAATTCTGCATATTATTAAGAATTTGTTCATTTTATCGTTATGCCTAACTGAAAATAAGATTTTACAATTACTTTTTCTGGTAAAAAATTGCAAGAATACACTTCCTATTTTCAGTTTGTTCATGGACTTAGCATTATTGTACAATGAGGTACTACATTGGAAATTATACTTTAATTCGATTAAAGCTTTATTTCTCACTGATACTCGGAGTGGTGTTTTTTGCAGGTAAAAAGCAGTGTTTTCGTCAGGACAGTACCTAAAACTGGAAAAAAATGGCAAAAGTGTAAAATGCGTTTCGCTGAACATAGTTATGAACAGCAATGAATGTCATATTCAAAATCAAATTTTTATATACATATATTTTTATACACATTTTTATGTACATTATATATCCTAATAGTGTTGTTTTATTCATTTTGCTAATTAAAAATATAATTGGAAAATAAAACAACTATAATGTTGTTAGAAGAATCTATTTCTTTAGTGTATGTATATTGTATATGCTTATTGTTTAGAAATGAATATGTGATAGAAATGAATTAATTTGCTAATTAAAAATATAATTTGAACATAAAACAACTGTAATATTGAAAAAAAAATTGAAGTGTTAGAAGAATCTATTTCTTTAGTGGATGTATATTGTATATGCTTATTGTTTAGAAATGAATGTGTGATAGAAATGTTTATTAATTTGTTAATTCAAAATATAATTAGAAATTAAAACAACTGTAATATTGAAAAAATAATTGAGGTGTTAGAAGAATCTCTTTCTTTAGTGGATGTATATTGTTTATGCTTATTGTTTAGAAATGAATATATGATAAAAATGAATGTTTATTAATTTGTTAATTAAAAATATAATTTGAGAATAAAAGCAGTTTGAAAATAAAATTAAAAATATAAGTTGAAAATAAAGGGAAGTGTTAAAAAATATTTTATCAGTGGATGTATATTATATTGTATATGCTTATTGTCTAGAATTGAATATGTGATAGAAATGAATAAGATAAATCAATGACATAAACAGAGATAAATTTGGTGTGTGTGTGGTGGGGAGCTCACTCAAACAAAATATGTTCAGTTCTCAAATTGTAATGCTTTGCTATAGTGCTTTTGAGACTTTATTTCGTAGAAAATAAGGGGAGGAAGAATTCCATTGTGCTATCACTCATTTTGAGCATATTTTAAGGAAAAAAATCCTTCATTTTTATGTAAACTGCAAAGATGCGAAAGTATTATTTAATTTGTTAGATTTTATCAAAAAGTACATGGTTGTTAAAGGATGTTTAAACATTCAGGGTTCATGCCCATTTTTCAAAGTGAAATTCTCTGAGTTTTCCAAGATTTCCCTGTTGTGTTCATCAAAATTCCAGGTAGTGTGTAGTACTATTTTAATGCAAATTTAAAAAAAAAATAGATTTAACTAATATTTACCCTCAATACATGACAGTGAGAAAAAAAAAACATTCAAAATTTTCCATATCTGTATACAATTTTATCTGTATATATAGTACAACCTCAAAAATCTGGATTTTGCCAATTTGGGATTTTAGAATTTTCTGGATTATAGAGTTTGGATAAATTTCTAACCTAATACCAACTAAACAGACTAATACCATATTTTTAGTAAAAATAATGATAAATAGTCAAATTAACCCATTAAAAAATACTATTTAATAATTTTTTTTTATAATATTTGAAAAATACTATAAAAAAAAGAATGGAACAAAAGAAATTTGAAGAAGAAATATACATATACAAGAAATAAAAAGAAAGTTTACACTTTATCATTTTGTTTAACCATTTGAACTATTGTTTGTTGTTTCATTTATTTTGGTTTGTGGGAAAGCAGATTTTATTTTATCCTGTAGGTAGATGGCTATTATTTTCTGTTTGGTGACAAAGTTTCTTCGTTTAAGACCTTTAATTGCATGATCGACTATTTGTACATGATTATCAGTAGCATACCTGCCAACATTGGAGAATAAAAATACAGTAGATAGCGCGGTGAGAATTTTTACACTTCTCTACAAGTCAACGTATAACCTGTTCAATATCATTTAGGGAAAAATAGGGATTTTTTTTACAAATCACAAAAAATGTAGGTATCATTTTTCAAAATATGATATTTCACTACAACATTGAAAATGCCTACTGCATAATAAAAATGTTTTTACATAATCTGTGTATAAAAACTGAGAGCAATTTTAGAGTGGGGCCGCACTGAAACAAAATATGTTCAATTGTAATTTAATTAATTAGATGAATGTGGATAGGAAAATGCTTTTGGGACTCAATTGCCAGAAAATAAGGGAAATAAGAGCATATTTTAAAGAAAATAATCCTTCATTTTTATGTAAACTGCAAAAATGTGATAGTACCGTTTAATTTATTTGAGATTTTATCAAAAATACAGATGGATGGAAAAAGATGTTTAAACATTACATGGAAATTTAATTTATACCCACGAAATCGCACTTAAAAATAATAAATATTTTACAAAAATATTAATTAATAATGAAACGTACTGCAAAGAAATGAATGTTGTGCATTTTCTGATTCAAATAATTGGAACTAAACATGGATGGAAAAGGATGTTTCAACATTGCACGGGAATGTAATCAAAACCCGCGAAATCGCAGTTAAAAATAATCAATATTTTATGAAAATATTGATTAATAATCAAACCTACCACAAAGAAATTATTGTTGTGTAATTTTCGTTCACATAATTTGAAATTAAACATAGATGGAAACGGATGTTTCAATATTACACGGCAATGTAATCTATATACGCGAAATCACACTTATTTAAAGCAGTATCCATCAATAATGTGAAAATAATGCAACTTAGTACTGGTTCGTATACAAAAGAAACAAAATGACATCTGAAAGTTCGATCGAAATTCCCTTTAGCAGAGATTTTTTATTGAAAAACTCTAACTTTAGAGAATTCTAAAAAACTGACAAAAACCGGGAGATTTTAATCTGAAATCGGGAGAAATCACCGAAACCGGTAGCTATGCAATAGGTATTTTTTTTATGATACTCTCGGCGATTCACAGGAACATAAAGTGAATTGCGTAATCGCGCTGTTTATGCGAAAATAACTAAAAAATTAACATTAATAATTAATCAGAATATAAAAATAAGCTAGTTTAGTCAATCTAATATGCAATATTTAAAAGATGGAGATAGATGGAAAAATATACTAATTGACTCTAGGCGATTCACGAGAACATACACTAAATTGCGCAATTACACTGATTATGCAAAAATAATTATAAAACTAATGTTTCAGCGATATGTCAAATTTAACAACTTTTAAGAAGTACATTTATTATTTCTATGAAAAAAAGCGGTCTTTTACATTCCACGCTGTGGGCGCGGTAGCCCATTGGTTAGCGCGCTGGAGTTGCACTCGGTAGGCCCGGGTTCGATTCCAGCCGCTGCCAAAACTGCCGCCGTGTTCACGCGGAGTACGATCACGTTAAACATGTGGGTCCGTAAGTCCTTCCGAGAGGTTGGTGGTAGGGGAAGGAGGGTACGGTCCCTGTGGATGCCTCCCCCACTGGTTTCCGGTCTAAATTGGGTGGCACTTCCCGGCCGTCCAAACTGTTGCCTTACACCTTTCTGGTAGGTCAGACGGTCTGGGTCTCAACAACAACAACATCCCACGCTGTGGTAAATCCCCATTGTTACGGTAATTTGATTCCCATTACCGTGCACACGGCCATAAATCCCTGTTGTCACGTTAATTTGATTGGTATTAAAGCGCATGCGACCGTAAATCCCCGTTGTCACGTTAATTTGATTGGCATTAACGACCATGCGCCCGTAAATTCTCGTTATTACGTTAATCTGATTGGCATGACCGTGCCCGCGGCCGTAAATTTACACTGACTTTCACAGACGACAATGTTGTATAGGAAATTATGCAAATTCCATAATTTGTAGTATGATGTTTCCCCCAGAAACTACGGAGAATCCGTAGGAATCGACATCTCTGTGAGCAGGTCGGTAAGTTGAAAATTCCCTGATTTTTTCAGAATTTTGAACAAAAGATCGATATTGCCTGCATGTTCCCAGACATTTTAGTCCACTTTCAAATTCCCTGTAAATTCTCGGTTTTCCCGATTTCCAGAGTGAGCAGGAACCCTGAACATTACACAGCAATTTAATTTATATATGCGAAATCATACATAATACATATTTTACAAAAATATTAATTAATAATAAAAGATACTACAAAGAAAATAACATTGTGAATTTTTAATTCATATAATTTGAAACTAAACATGGACAAAAAAGGATGTTTCAACATCGCACAGAAATGTAATCTAAACCCGCGAAATCGCACTTAGAAATGTTTGCATTTTTCATTCACATAATTTGAAATTAAACAAGATGAAAAAGATGTTTCAACATTATATGGCAATGTGATCTATATACACGAAATCATGTTTGTACATGATTATCAATAGCATACCTGCCAACATTGGAGAATAAAAATACAGTAGATAGCGCGGTGAGCATTTTTACAGTGCTCTACAAGTCAGTGTATAACCTGGTCAATATCATGTAGGGAAAAATAGGGATTTTTTTTAAGTATCACAAAAATGTATGTTTCTTTTTTCAAAATATGATAACTCACTACAACATTGAAAATGCCTACTGCATAAGAAAAATGTTTTTACATAATCTGTGTATAAAAACTGAGAGCAATTTTGGAGTGGGGGCTCACTGAAACAAAAGATGTTAAGTTGTAATTAGTTAATTAGATGAATGTGGAGAGGAAAATGCTTTAGGGACTCTACTGCCGGAAAATAAAGGGAAAAAAGAGCATATTTTAAAGAAAATAATCCTTCATTTTTATGTAAACTGCCAAAATTTGATAGTACCATTTAATTTATTTGAGGTTTTATCAAACATAAGATGGATGGAAAAGGATGTTTAAACATTACATGGAAATTTAATGTATACCCGCGAAATCGTACTTAAAAAATAATAAATATTTTACAAAAATATTAATTAACAATGAAACGTACTGCAAAAAAATGAATGTTGTGCATTTTCTAATTTACATAATTTGAAACCTACTACAAAGAAATTAATGAAGTATAATTTTCATTCACATAATTTGAAATTAAACATAGATGGGAACGGATGTTCAACATTATACGGCAATGTAATCTATATACACGAAATCGCACTTATTGGAAACAGTATCCATCAATAAAGGGAAAAATTATACAATTAAGTACGGGTACTAGGTTCATGTGTGGAAGAAACAAAACGGCGGCCGCAAGTTAGATCGAAATTATCCTAACAAAGAATTTTTATTGAAAATTCCTTAAATTTAGATAATTATAAAAAAAATTGACAACCAGGAGATTTTTGTTAAAAATCGGGAGTTTCTCGGCAAAACCAGTAGAGTCTGCAGCTCTGTGAATGGTAACAAGGCCCTATTGTCAACCACATACGTCTCTGCTATGTGGGCAAGTCACAGCCAACGGTATGCGAACTACTCTTTGTGCAGTATCTACTGACAGCTACGCAGTGCTATAAATTATATACAATAGCAATACCCATTCTGCATGGGATTTTGCAACTTGTATAGCAGATTTTCAAAATAAATCATCTTTTATTAATGTACAATTCACGTATTATATATGTATGTGATAACGATAATCCTACTATGTTGAAGGTCCAGACCACATGACCAACCCTAAGGCTTGTGGTAGCTTAATGTGAATCCTACTACATGTAATAATGATACTGTGTGTGCAATCCGCATATTGCGTTGCAATAGGTATCAACGGTTTACGCACAGCCACATGATCAACGGATCAGCCAGTTGCACTGCACATAAGATTCCTAAAATAAATCGTCTTTTATTAGTGGACCCACTATGTGGATCTTGCACTGTACATATGATACATGCAGTTACAATAACCCAATTCTATTCAATATCAATTCTCACGTAGCACTACAAGAGTTGTTGATTGCTTACCCACCTGTTATGTTCGTGGTTACCAATACAGCTGCTGCATGGGCGCATGCAATTTGTGTATCGCGTTGCAATAGCTGTCAATAATTTACCAGACTACTACGTGGATTCCTTATAAATGTATCAGCACAATGGGTTCTCAAAATATATCGACTTTTATCAGCGAACCCATCACGCGGGTGCATACAGGGCCATGATGAGGTGGCGAAATAGAAATTTTAACATAGTTTTTAAAAATAAAAATTATTTTAAAACATATTTTTTATCAAAAATTAAATTGTAGAACCTGAGAGCCAAAAGAAATACAATGCTTTAATACTAAGAATATAAAAATATAATTTTAATAATATATTCTTTCACAACTGATATTCAACATGAATTAGGTAATAAAATAATAAAAAAGGTAATCCTTCCGGAAATTAGAATTTTTTTTAAATTGGTCCCTTCCTTCTTCAAGACGACATCTGAATTGAGGTGTCGTGATTTGATATCAGTTTTCAGGAAACAGATTAACTTAAATGATACCATACCCCATTTGATTTTCGATGCCATGATAGACAGAAATAAAAATTAACATTTCTTGTGAAAAATAATTAAACTTTCACATATTTAAGGCACCAAGTGAATCAGGATAGAAGAAAGAGTCCTTCCTCTCAAACCAAGTTCATTCTTGATAAGACAATTATTTAAACACTACCCTTCTCAGTTAAGGCGCATCTTCAAAAATTATATTTCCCTATCAAAAAGATATAAATATATGAAGAGGGCGCTATTTAGGGTCATAGGTAGAGGATGATCTTGGACTTGGATCACTCACCATAAATGTTAAGCGGCTTCACACAAAACTAACAAATTTCTAACTAATAGAGCTTCTTTGAAGAATCTATGAACATTATTCTTGAGTGCAGCCTTAGAGTCAAATAAATATACAAAATTTGGAGTTTTGATTGACTAAACAGTTTTTAAGAGTACAATTGAGGTTCCACACCTCTTGTACAGAAAAACGATTATTGCTCATGTATGTGCCACAGAACCTATAAATGTTTCCTTTGTTTCTACTTTTCTTACAACACATGACATATAAAGGGTGCGGTTCAAAAACTCGACTCTCTGATTTGGATCAATTTAAACATTGTGAGCATTCCGTCTCATTCAACAATGTCTTCCTGTGGATATATCTCTAAAAAAATTATGCGATTCAAATAATATGGTTATTTCAATCAGTAAACTTAAGTGGGTGTAATCAGTAACAATAAGTAAAACCAAGGGGTGTGGTTCAAAAATTGAAATCCTCTGATTTGGATGAATTTAAACATTGTGATCAATCTGGAATACAAATCAATAGTTTTATTCAACGATGTCTTCCTGTGGATATATCTCTAAAAAATGATGTGATTCAAATATATGGTTATTTTAATCAGTAAGCTTAAATGGCCCATTGATTTTATTGATCAACAAATTTTATACAATTTGTATCCCTTATGATTTTGCCCTTTTCCTATTTTATATATATATATATATATAAAGAAAAAACATGGCAGGGAAAAAAATTATGTTACACTACTTAGACATATAGTACATGCTTAATGTTATTAAAATATAGGAGAAACTTATTAAAATATAATGCATCGGCATTTTTTTTTTTTTTAGTTTTCATAACATTAAAATCAGTGAAATTATTTCAGAGTGGCTACATGATCTCAGATAAAAAATTCTCCAATTTCCAGATAATATCCTCAAAAATTCCTTGATATGTATCACTATCTAATTTTACTGAATATCAGTTTAACAATCATAAAAATCTGATGTGGGCAGCACATGACTTTCCCTGCAGACTTATATCCACGTTCTCTTTATTTTAATTAAATTTAATTCACTTTCAATTCAATTTTCAGTCTCATTTGGTAACTGAACTTATTTTCAAAGGTGGCGTAGAGAAAATATGAAAAAACTAAAATGTCTCGAGAACGGCTAGTCCTAGTGTAATGGGGTTGGCCTTATTATTTTCTTCGTTAAAAATTACGTATAAAGCAAGCATTTAATGGATATATTTGAGAAAACATAATTTTTTATTTTAGATGTTGATGATTTTTGCAGGCCATTTTGCAAAAAAAAAAAAAAAAAAAAAAAGGCAGGTTATTTTTTTTTCGAATCGTACCAAAATCTAATCAGCACCAGGATGACACACAAGGATGACAATTAGTTTTTCAGCTAGAGTGAAAACAGGCTTTTACGGGCCATTTCGCAAAAAAAGGCGGGTTCTTTTATCCCGAATTGCACCCAAAGCAAATCAGCACCAGATTCGCCCACAAGTGACTTACCTACCAAATTTTATGAAATTCGGTCAATCAGTTTCTTAGTTAGAATGGATATAAAATCTGCACAGACGTCACGGTAAAAATAGTTTTTTCGTATTCTAGAGGTCTCGAAACGTGTAGATCCGTCGAAAACACGAGTTGCGATTTTCGACATGATTCTAATACTTTTGCAATACATTACCATGTATTGCAGGTAAAGTAAAAATCTGATGTGGGCAGCACATGACTTCCCCTGCAGACTCAAATTCATATTTTCTTTATTTCTTTAATAATTCATTAGACTGCGTTTCATTGAACCAAATAACACTAAATTTGCATTTTTGATTCAATTTTTCTTTTTATTTGGTAATTGGACATTTTTCCGAAATCGGCATAACAAAAATGCAAGGAATCTCAAATATCTTGAGAATGGTTAGTCCTAAAGTATAATGGAGGGTGTTATATAATTTTCCTTTTCAGAAATTGCGTATAAAACAAGAATTTAATTGATGCATTTGAGCATACACTACTTAGTACTAAAATAGTTTTTTCGTATTCTAGAGGTTTCGAAACGTGTAGATCCGTCGAAAACTCGAATTGCGATTTTCGACATGATTCTAATACTTTTCCTATACATTACCATGTATTGCAAGGAAAGTAAAAAAGTCAATTAATAAAACTGAAAGTGATAATTAAGAATAAATAATTAAAATTAACTACTTTTAACATTGAAAAGTATAATAATCACAGTATAGTATATATGCACGAGTTATATAAGAGCAGTATTATTACAAGAATATTAATTTTTCAAGCATTAAAATTCTAGATAAGCTATAAAACTCAATAAACTCAGAAGTGTTCAGTAAAATCCTGTCAAGAATTCACATAGTTAAATATCACCTATTGCAATAAAATTATGTATAATAAGCAGAAACAATATATTTTTTTTTAATCTGCTTTTCCTGTCATATGAAATACCTTGACAATTTTCAAAGCAACTAAGATGAGAGGGATCATTGAGAAACGTTGAAATTTTAGAACACTATTTTTTTTATTGAAGTGTTCAATAGGCTATCTCCCACTACATGAAGCGTGAATAAGGAATTCTATACATGTGTATTGTGAGTCAGAAGAAAGCTTTTTTTTTACAGTTTTTCTCAAGGAACTCCTTGATTTTTCAAGAATGTTGATATTCCATGATTTTCTGATTCTGTAGCTATCCTGTATTTAGAAATTATAGTTATTCTTAATTTTCAGCAATTATAAAATTACAAATGTGCGAAAATTTTGAGAACAATGTAGTAGTCCAACAATAGCACAATAGCACTTAAAATATATTAAAGCCTATGAGAAACATAAAAGTTGAAAAAAAAATATTTTTTACAAAATTGCCATTTAATCATTAGTTTCAATATCAGGTAAGCTAGAGCTAATACTTTTATTTAACTTTGATTTTTTTAATTAGAACAAAATAATCTATAATTGACATTTTAGACTAGGGTTTTAGTCGTCGTCCTCTTCAAGAATTTCTCAACTTTTTATCGACCCGCCCCTCTATTTTACTATTAAGTGATTGTAATACGACAAGTAAAAAAAAAAAAAGCTTTTGTGATCGATCTTGTAAATTTTAATTTTTGCAGTTTAAAAAATGTGAGCTTCTAGGCAGAGTAGGGACTTTGAAATAAGCGAGATATACACACATACATATGCGACCACATTTTAATAGTATAGTTAATAACGTATAAACATCTTAAGAAAGTAGGTATTCAATATGCGATTTGTTTTAAATGCAAATGCCACCATTTGTAAGACAATAATATGCACAGTTCTCTACATATTTCATGTTTTCTTTATCTTCATTGGAAAAAATAAAATAAACTCACTATTAGCAAATGAGTGAATGTTCTGTACATATATACTTTTAACCTGAAATTTATAAACATAAATGTTAATTATTCAGAAATTATTAAGAGTTATCCTTAAGATATTAGATTTTTTTTTTTTTACAATTAGCGTTACACCTCTGGAATAAATAAAGCAAATACAATAAATTTTGGACGATTTTTCAAGTAATAAATATCAATAGCCAGTTGATTATCAAGAAGCTCATACCACGAAAACACTTTCAAGGCTTCGAACACTTAATTAGAACAAAAATTTTTTATAAAACTATAATTATGTTTCATTTAATTATCATTATTTTATGTGTATTTTTTATTTAAAAGTGAATAACATTGCTTTCAGAATGATAACATACACCATTCTTAAGATATTACATGCTTTTGAATTAAAATGGAGACAATATTGCTTAGTTATCATGTAATGAGTAACAACAATAAGCCTATTGATTCTCATCGAGATCTATAATAAGTCTGTATTATTGCTTTCCCATTAACCCTTTTCGGACGGTCGACGCGGACACATGTCGATTGATAACATGTATTCAAGACTGCCGTCCGGAAAGGGTTAATTCAAAATTTGTGAATCTACAAAGAAAGCTATGTGCTGGGAACTTTTTTTTATTACGAAAGCATAAATGTTGAGCAAAGGGCACTTGCATTAATCTTGTCTCAAAAACAAATTCTCTGCTCACAGGCCTGCAGTTCCGATCGCCTAATTAGCTGCTTGAATCCTTGAATGAGTTGGGCGGCCTGGGACTTCAACAGGCCTATAGTTATTCGATTGGATTTAGCCCACCTTCGGACAAATCCAAAGGTATTTCTGACTCCACACCATGCTGGTCTGAAGATCCAAAGGTCAGGATTTGAGTCCTACCTTGGGCTTATGCTATAAGTGCTTCAAATATTATGTATTGAGATACTTTTGTAAGTTGCTAATCTTAATTGGGTGCATGACTAGCATTGTTAGGTTACTTTTGGCTATTTAATAATTTTAGGAGTTTTGTTTTTAATTTAAACGTGTTCAGAGGTCTTATTTACATAATTATTTTCTTTTTAGTTATCCATTTTCAAATTGTTAGGTTTTTGATATTCTTCTGCTTCAAATTATCTATTCCATAGTTATTGTGTTCAAAATGGTGAAAGTTCGTTCTTTTTAGGTTTCAGCAATTTAAATTTATTTAAATTGGCTAATTTGTGATTTCATTTATTGCCCTTTTTATTAACACTTTATAATAAAGTTGAAAAGTGTTTATGACTTTGTTCATTCTGTCTGTCTGTCTGTCCGTTAGCACGATAACTGCCATAAAAATGACTTAATCAAAATGAAATTTGAGTATGTTGTTCAGACGGTCTGTAGGACCCATGGCAATATAAATGAATAATATCACCCAATTAGTTTTGGATTGAACCCGGGTTGAAAAAATGAAATACATTGAGCCCTATGGGACCTAATTTTTCAAACATTTTTTAAGCGGATTTAAAATTCACAAATTGCTTCGAAGATTTTAGGTAATATTCAAATTGTTCCATAAAATATATAAAAAAAAATTCAGCGAAATATATTCAGTAGTTTTTTAAATAAAAATTAAAATAATAATACCTCTTATATGAAGCGATCACGTGACCCACTTCAAAATGATATATAGAATCCATCTTATCTCAAAATCGTGATTTTTAAAGTTCTTTTTAATTCATATTGGAGTGTTGTATCCGTCCTAAAACCACTTTATTTTTGCTTAAATTCTGTGCATCTACATACTGAAATAACGCAATTACAATATATTTGAGTTTAAATGCTCATCCAGATTTGATTATTTCTACAACGAAGCCTATTTTTCACCTATGTAAAATGTAAACAGCAAAATATGTAAAATAAGTTGTATTAGAATTGCTGTATTTCTTTAACACAAAATCATTTAGTTCATGGAGTCTGCATGGCTGATATGAATGAAATATTCATTGATTTTACAAAGAGAAGGACGATTTTTTCGATGAAGTTTAACGCAAATTACTTGTAGCTCCATGGTCTTAATTTTTAAATAAAATAAATTATTGTAGTATTGTGATGAATGACATGAATGAGAAATTATTTATGAATGAAATGCTGCTTTTATAGAGAGCCAGGCGTGTTATTTTTTCTATGACGTCATTTGAATGAATTTCAGTTGTTTTCGATGAAGTTTTCAAATATAATAAATTATCGTAGTATTATAATTCTAAAATTATTACCGAGGAATGTATCACATTTTAGAGATGTTTAAACCAGGCAATTTATATTTCAATGCCCTCATTTGAATGGAGTTCATTTTTTTCGATGAAGGTTTAAGTTTTCAAATATAATAAATTAATGTAGTATTGTGATAAGTTTTAAAGTATTACCGAGGAATATATTGCATTTTTGACATGTTTAAATAAAATTGCATTGAAGTTGGAAAGTGTTTCATAATCAATGCTTTAAGCATGATTGATCTTTCTTGTTCCCTTTAATTTGATTCCAAATTTTTTGTTCTTTGTTAAAAAATTCCTTGATTTATCGTGATTTTTCAATTTTTTCTGTTTTCAGCTTTTTAAAATTTTCAGAATAGTCTATTTTTAAGTTATTACCGAATTCGTATATTCCAAATAGTTTCACTTCATTTCTTTTTGATTTTCATCTGCTTTAAAATTCCTCTTCTCTTTCTTTGCTCTTCCTCTTTGGATTGGAACTTGGAATCTATTCGCATAAAGTTCTTATTTTTAGCACTTTGGTGCGAGCCGAGCCGAAGTTTGACACGAAAAGTTGTATTATTCCAAGTCTGTGATGCGTTTTTTCCAAGATGAAAGCGGCTGTGTTTAGTTTATAACCAGCAGTCCTTTGACGCATTTTATTTGAATCCTTCTCCTATGCTCTCTGATGTTTTTGTCTGGAAGCTGTGAGAGCCGGGTGTTTGTTGCATCTAGACACACAGAATGAAGAGTTGTTGTTAATTAGTAATTCACAGTGTTCCGAGCTGTTTGTGATGTCGGCCAAGAAAGTTTTACCAGCCAATTAAGAATTTGTTTATCTTGACAAGCTGTGAGCTGTATTTATAAAGAATGGAATTGCCATTTCCGTAGTCCAATAAATGGACATATGCTGAGTTTTCCATTTTGATGTCCGGTGCAGCAGTTTGAAGAAATGATTTTTATTACTGGACGTCCAGCTGATGTGGAGAATCCTCCTTGAAGTTGATCTTGTGGAAGGGTCGTCTTTTCCAGAATTCTACTGGATATAAATATGATCCCTTGCCATGGTTTTCCTCTTCTGGAGTTCTTTGGATTTGCTTCTCGTTTGGTGACTCTTCTGGTAATACTGCCTCACGCCAATCTTTGTAGCTTCTCTTGGACCCTTGGTGAAACTGCTCTTTTTCTTTTAAATTATAATTGACATTAGTTTAAAGTTAATTTAACATCAGTTTACAGTTAAATTAAATTGGCGTGAATAGGACCCCTTATATATTTTAAGTTCCGAATCCTGAATTATTGTTAGGTAATTTTTCTTTGGGGAGACCCAGACTGTCCGACCTACCAGAAAAAGATTAACCTTTTAGTTGAAATTTTTATTATGTTCTAAATTTCCTTTTTGGCTAACTTATGTTCTTTTTATTCTAAATTCTAATTTGGCAAATAATTCTATAATTTTAACATAATTTAACCTTTACCTTTAGGCTCAAAGAATCCATTTTTTCAACTCCATAAAGGCAAAATAACTGAAAATTCCACCCCTCTAAATAAACACCTTCAATGACCTTGTCTTTTGTTCGTAACTCGTTCCCTCTTCTGTCAGGAGAAACTTGAAGGAAGGGCTGCAGGCATTCTTCAAGTTTTCAAAAGAAGATTGAGAGTTTCAAGAGAATATCAGTGATGCAACTGTTGTACTGCCGTAAGGAAAAGGTTAAACATTAAAAGCTGTTTTTCTTTTAACTTTTAGTATTTTAAGGTTTTTACTACCACTATATGACCGGCCATTTTATAAATTCAATTTATTTATGATGTTTAATTTAATTTGTTTAGTTAATGAAATGTAAATTTTAATGGTTTAAAATTTTAATAAACATTAGATTTTTGAAACTTAAACTGTGCCTCTCTCTTTTTTCTTTAATGTGTTCTATATCTTATTTTACAGGTTAGCATATTTATATGCATTTAGGGAGCCTAGTCAGTCAGCACCCTTTCAGTTTATTTCAGATGATTTTTAGGTTTTGAGAACTTTTCAGAGATATTCCTGTGGCATTTAGAATGTTTTAGGTATTTAATATGTTTTTTTTTAATATCATAACAAAAATTCAACCGGACAGAGTATTTATAAATCAAAAAAGTTCAAACATGCTTAGAATGCACACAATAGTCGTAAATACATATTTGCTGATTTAATGTACAACACTTAAATAAAACATACTTCAGTATTATGATGATTAAATTCAGAGGTGTAGTGGTGTTGGAATGTAATCCTAAAATTTAAATTTCAGAGTTGAAAACCTAATTAATTTACCAATCCACTATTTCTTAAATTGTACCTAAATAGTGTGTTTAACAGAAGATACTTTATATTTTAAGATAAATTTTCATGATGTTAGAAGTTAATATGAAGAATTTTATAGAAAGAGCAAAATATTTTATTACTTCAACTTATTTATCAGTTTCGTCATATTTCAAATCTTTTTTTTTTTTTCAGAATATATATATATATATATATGTATACAGGGTTCATACTCTTTTACAAGAATCCATTTCCATGAGTTTTTAAGGAGTTTTCCAGGAGGGTTCGAGCATTTTCATAGGAGTTTTTCTAAACATTAAATGTAGAAGCAAAACCAAGATTCTATAGATGCTTCTCTTTCAACCACGTCACTTGGTTTTATACCAACTACACCATTCCGGCCATACCAAAATTTGTCTTGAATTACATTATAATGCACCAATAAAGGAAAAGTTTGCCAATTTACACTCAATTTATTAATTATCAGTAATGAAACAGGGTTCATTAGCAAATTTCTTCTTAACCAAGTTTTTTATAATTTTTTAAATGAATCCAACATCAATTTGTCAGGCATGGTTGGTAACCAAATATTTTGTTTTCCATTTTTGCATATATAATTTCTTTGAAACTCAATGGGTTCTTGGGGAGGGGGATATGACCCCTAAATCCTCCTCCCTCAGCAATGTCACTGCTCACATTTGCTTGATATTGCTGTATTGTATTTTCACAATATTTATATGAATAATGGCTGCTTGTAGTTTCTAATCTAGGCAGGAAATTTTCAGTAATGACTAGAGTGGTTAAATTTGCGATAAAAAATTTGTTTGCAATGATAATCAGAAAAATATTTGATCAAACATTTCAAATTTTTTATATATATTTTTATATGAAATGTTCAAATAAACTAAACAAACAAAATATGAATATATATTAGTCTTCATTACTAAACAAAAAAGAAATTTCAAAATCCTTAATTGTAGTTTAATGCTTAGCTTAAACTAAAAAATAAATAGTAAACAGAATATGCTTAGCTTAAACTAAATGTAGTTGTTTATTTATTTTTAGCCTGCTCTAGCTCAGACTTCAATAATTTTTTCCTAAAATATGAAAAATAAAGAACATTTGACATGGGCCTTATTTATTTAAATAATAAAAAAATGTAATGTGTCTGCACTTAAATTTAACCTAAAATCAGCACCATATTTTCTAACAATACAGAATATACATTTTGACACAACATTATTATGGGGAACAAATAATATTGCTTTCATCATCAGATAATATTAAATTCTTCTAGATAAACTGTTAAATTTCTCTGGTCTAATTGAATTGTGCAATCGCACTATTTATGTAAAAATAATTAAAAAGATTAACCTTAATAAATAACCAAAATGTGAAAATAAGCTGGTTTTGTCAATCTAATGATTAATATATAGAGGATGGAGATAGATAGAAAAAGATACTTGGACCCACAGGACTCCCTGAATTACACAATCGTATTGAATATATCAAAATAATTATAAAATTAACAATCTTAATTTTATAATTATTTTGACATATTCAATACGATTGCGTAATTCAGGGAGTCCTGTGAGTCCAAGTAACATGAATAATAAACCAAAACATAAAGATTAACAAGTTTTGTTAATTTAATGTGTAATAATTACAGGATGGAGATGGATGGAAAAAGATACTAGTCAACGCTCGGCAATGTACGCGATACTATCTGAATTATGTAATCTCTCTCTTTATAAGAAAATTAAAAAATTACTAAATATAATTAACCAAAATGTGAAAATATGCTAACTCAGTTCATCTAATGACTAATATTTAGAGGATGGGGATGGATGGAAAAGGATACTTGTGGACGCCCAGGACTACAGGAGAATTCCCCGAATTGCGCATTCATACTAAATGTGTCAAAATAATTAAAATATTTACATGAATAATAAACCAACATAGAGAAATATGCAAGTTTTGTTAATTTAATGTGCAATAATTACAGGATGAATGGGGGAAAAAAAAAAAAAATATTTTCCATAATTTTACAGGTCTTTTTCGTAGTCTGAATTTTGTTCCGAAATCCATAAAAATTATTAAAAATCCATAATGATTAGCATCTATGTACTTCCAATATCAGTACTTGTGCATTATCATTAGTTTGGTGGCACCACCTATCGATCATAGTATGAGATAAAAGATCGCGATGTCGATTTTCCAGGAGTATTTTCCGATTTTCAAGGAGTTTAGCGCTAAAATGAATAAAATAAAGAGTTTTCAAGGATTTCCAGGAGGCGTACGAACCCTATATATATATATATATATAGTGTACTAACCAGAATTAAGGAACTTGGATGGGATATTTTGTTCGAACTATAATTCATATAAAACCTTGAATGTATTATAAAATATTTTGAAATCAGACTTTCAAGGGTGTCGCCTGATTAGAGTGACAGTGACAGAAAATCTCAGATTCTGTCACAAAAAGATGAGACTGATAGGAAGGGAAAAAATTCTTCATCTCGTGCGATGCTCACTGCTGAGCTAATTTCGTATGTGATGGTAAAAAACTTAACATGGGGGAAATGCAAATGCACAGAAATTCAGACTGCGATGAAAAATATAGCTACAACCTACACAGAAAGAGGTCATTTTGCCTTATTCTAAAAAATATATAGGAAATATAGACTACTTCTACTCCTGTACTAAGAATAAAATAGAAAAAATAATTTAAAAAATATGAACACATGTATAGAGAAAAACTTTATTGGGAAACATTAATTTTCATACAATCAATAGTTCAAAAGAAAAAGGAAAAACAAGATGTGAAACAAATGAGCCACAACTCTCCCAATCCCATATCAAAAATAATTTTTTTTTTACCTCTCGCCTCTAAAAACCACCTACAATAGTAATATGTCCATCCTCAAAGTATTTGCAAATCTTTCATCTGTATTGATTGGGTTGTGTATGAACAGTATATGCAAATTATCTCACTGGTTTAACGTTTCAATGTCTGAGTATGTGAGTGTATATAAAGCAAATTTACAAAATGCAAGGTTTTTTTCCCAAGCAAAGTATGTACAGTGGAGAGCTTAATAAAACATGTCCTTAAAATGAAAACAAACTCAATTATAGTACTCTGATTATTCAGAAGCAAATCTAAAGCACTTGGATGTACAGTATGAGATGACTAAGATTACAAAAGTCAAGATGATAAAATTGCGAGAAAGAAAATATTGTAAAACTTTACACAATTCATACTAAATATAATTTAGAATAAATGATGGATGATTTTTTCTGTATAGCGTGATCACTTATGATTAAAATACATTTGTCGTATGAAACATTTGCAACAAACTTGACTACTCTCAAAAATGTGATCAACAAAATGTCAAAACTTATATATATATATATATATATATATATATATATATATATATAAATTTGTATTTGACATGCAAAGAACCAAAACTGGAGAGTATGGCACAATTTTTTTTCATTTTGTGATTTTTCTCAATACAAACAACAAGGAGCAGAGGTATTAAGGAATAGTCATGAAAATACATAATTTACAAAAGAAATCAAGAGTTAAAAGAAAATGTAACACATTAAAATTACTGGCATGCTTGGACTGTCATATACATTTCTATATAAGACGCAAAGCACAGTATGTTTCAATATTTAAAGTTCCAATTACTTATATTAAGAAAACAAATGTTATATACACTGCACTTTCAATGCATTTATAATCACATCTGCATTGATTCACTTTTTTTCCCCCTATCTTTGCAGTCCAGATTGACTTCGACAATGAGGTACCAAGAAAAACGTTTAGGCCATTCATTCAACTTTCATTATTTAAAAGTAAATGCAAATGTCAAATTATTTACAAAACTCTTCCTGGCCTCTTTTTTCAATTCATTTTGTAGCTTTAAATAAATTTATTTAAAGCAGTATTAAATTTATATTTTAATATAACTGTCGCATTTATGTTTCATATGTATGACTAAGCATGGAGTGCCTTTATAGAATCGTAGGTCCGCAAGAATCTCTACAGCATGTTGTCTAAGGCTTGCAATCCATCTAAGTCCTTAACAGCTGGTGTCAGGCACCATGTGACTTGTATAATAGAATACAACTAAGAAATTTCCTAAAAATTACATTTTCTAAAAATTAATCCTTCCTTGGCACTCGTCTCAGTGCTTTCCGGATCTTTCGAGGAGCTGATGATTGGCTACTAGCAGGATCAGTGGCTGATGCCCTAAAGGGAGGATATAAATATTTATTTCAAAATTATAAGCTTCTATAATACATATCTTAATTTCTAGAATACATACCTTAAGATTTTTACATTTAAATATTCATAAATTTTTACAGGAAATAAATATTTGAGTTTAGCACACTTATATAATTTAATTCAGGATGTTATATTAACCATGAAATAAAATATTGGAGTGTTTGAGGTTAATTAAAAAAAATCTATTGTGATGGGCATATTGATGTCATATCAACATTGTATTTATAGAACAGTTATTGCTTTGTGTTAAATATTACCAATTTCACTCAGCCTACATTAATACTACACGGCCTGTGAACTCTCATAGTGATTTAGGTGTGAACTGCAGATGATTTTAAATTTTGCAATTTAAGTAGTATATTTACTATGAACTAGTATCAATTTGCAATTACTATGAACATTTGCTAAATTTTGAAATAATTTTCTTTCATTAAGAGCAAACAGATTGTAAAAGCCCTTTTCTGCAAATGGTTTGGTGAGTGAATTGAGTCTTGGTTAAAATATATTTTTCCAGTTATAAACCAGTTGGAAAGAGATGAGAGGGAAGGGGAGGGGGGGGGAGAGGAGTTATTATAACAAAGTAGTCGTGTGTATGTAACTTATTAGTAACATATAGCTGTGAGGCCTATAGCTAGTGGCCACTAAATATAGTAACTAGTTCTTTAGTGAGTTCTGTGCTTGCTCACTGCATAACCACAGAATTTGCAAAGCAATAAAAATGGGCCAACATTCAGCAGGAGCAGGTAGAGCAAGTCTATTGCAGAATATAAAATGCAACACGAGTGCATCAAAATTAGAGAAAGCATTGCTTAAATATAAGTGAAGATTTAAAAAAATTGACACCACCTTCCCCTCCCCCAATAGTCAAAAAGAGTAAAAATTACAAGGGTTATTGCCTTCTTTATCCAAGAGTAAAAAGTCAATATTGCATCTCTGCACTTGTCAAACACACCCGAAAAGACAAAAAAGCCGACTGAGAATTCTTCTTCCCTAATAGAAGTTTCTACTCCCCTTAGCAATAGTCAAGACAGAAGCCACTCAAAAATCATATGATGAAACTTATAAACGTCTTTCTGAGTTAGAACGATCCAAGATCAAGGAAAAAAGCTAAAGCATAGCTGCCAACCTTGGAAAATGAAAATTAGGGAGATTTTTAAATATTTGCAATTCGCGACAAAAATCGAAAAATCGCACAGCGCGATAACAATTTCTTTTTTTACAGAAAGCATAAAAGGGAATTTTCAAGACAGAATAGGGATTTTTTCCCTCTACTACAAAACTGCACCATAAAAAATAGACAAATATGATAAAAAATCTGTATTGTATCTATAAACACAATTTAATTTCAACGAATACAAAAGAATTAAATCATCTTTTAAAAAATAAGCACATTCGTTAGAGTTATTCTCATCAGAGTCTATAACAATGTTCATTACACTGAATATGATGCATAAAGAAAAATGTCATTGGTTACTGTTTAATAATCATTCACATGTCTTTGACACAGAAACACTTCTCTGCAGATAAAATATTGAATAAAAGAAATCTTTTGGTAAGTAAAAATACAGCACGTAAAAGTTCTATATAATTAAAAAATGTCAAATTCAATCCTTCTTACTACTTAAAAATAAAGTAGTAGCTCTTTTTGCTTTTTTTAAGAACTCCTTACTAAATTCTTCAATATCCCTTCACAGAGTTCATATCGATTTTTCAAAATAGAAAAATTTGTATTATGCGAAAATAATCAAAAAATTAACCTTAATAATTAGCCATAATATGAAAATAAGCTAGTTTAGTCAATCTAATATGCAACATTTAAATGATGGAGATGGATGGAAAAAGATACTAACGTACTCTCGGAAATTCACGGGAAGTAACTGAATTGCGCAATCGCACTATTTATGCGAAAATAATTAAGAAATTAACCAAAATAATTAATCAGAATATGAAAATAAGCTAGTTTAGTCAATCAAAAATGCAATATTTAGAAGATTGAGATGGATGGAAAAAGATACTATTGTACTCTCGGCGATTCATGAGAACAAACTGAATTGCGCAATCGCCGTGTTTATGCGAAATTAATGAACAAAATAACATTTTAGCGATTTATGCTCAATAACCTTTGAAGAAGTATGTTTATTACTTTCATAAAATAAGCGATCGAAATCTTAATTTACAATACACGCGGCCGTAAATCTCCGTTAATTTGATTGGCATTACCCTGCATTGAATTATGGATTTGCTACGATCCCGGGAATGATAAAAATCAGTGCTAAAAATGCGGAAAATTGGTGTTTTCGAGGAATTATACCATGTCTGGTTAATTGATAAATTTCCAACAAAAAACGCCGGAGAATTTCGTTAGTAATCCGGAGGCCGGAGAAGTAATGAAAAATCTGGAGTCTCCGACCAAAATCCGGAGAGTTGGCACGTCTGCATAGGGATTTTTTTTTAGGAAAATCCCTTTTGTAGGGATTTTTTCTAATTATTGTAAAAATTCGGGAGATTTAGGAATTTTTCGGGAGTTCGGGAGATTGCCTCAAAATTCGGGAGACTCCCGGAAAAATCGGGAGATTTAGCAGGTATGCTAAAGTGATGTAGAATTACTTGATAACTTTTGAAGTTTTTTCAAAACACTGGTTTTTTTTTTTTTTCAGGGATTGCTTATAATTTTACAATCTTATTTAAAAAACCAAATCTCTATCATTCATAAATTTAGATTTTTGTATTTTAATTGTTGCTTACCCAAGCACCAGATGTCTTTTTGAAATTTATCTGTCCAAACCAAAAATAGAAATTAATGAGATTCTATATATACACAATCAGCTAACCAGCATTCATGATAATTCCAAGCATGTTTAAATGTTTTACTATGTTTTAATTTTTTGATAAAAATAAATGTGTAATACTAGAAAGTTGTGTTCATACAAACAGTAGCTTCATTTATTGTAATAGCTGAAAAATGTACCTGGAGTAGCTCGGGAGTTAAAGCAGGATAGCAGGGATGAGATTGCTAAAAAAGCAAAAAAGCTGAAGCCAAAAATATGAGTAATTTACTCAAATTTTTGTCATCAAATTTACGCGACTGACATTTTAAGTGTTAAAACAAGGAATTTCACATAATAATAATAATATATAAAAAAAAAAGTCCTACATTGGAAAAAAAATGATTTAATTCATATTATATTTAGTATAATACAAACTTGTCAATTGTGTTTAAAATGAGGGTTGTTTAAAAGCATGGACAAATTTAATTTTGATGCGTTTTTTCATATTAATTCTAAACTATGCTTTTGTTATAAAATATTTTATTTTGTCAGTTTTGTAGAAATTAAATCATTACAATAATAGTTCAAGATTTACAAACCTAATTCCATAATTCACAAAACACAATTTTTTTACAATTGGCAGGACACAAATTTATTGCTCTAATAGAGCAGTACATTTTTAAACACATTTATAAAATCATGATGGATTGTTAAAATGTGCATTGCCTAGTGTCTACATATGAATACAATTTGGTGGCAGTATCTAATATTTTAAATAAGATATTTCTTCATTTCCAAAAATGTCTCTTCATAAAAATGTGGCAGAAAAATGGCTTTAAATATTTGAATAAGTTTACTTGACGTAGGGTTGGTCATTTTGCCAGCTAAATTGTATTTTTGCCAAGACAGTGCCAAAAACTGGCAAAAATGGCTGGATTTAAAAAAATGTACAAAAACCAATAGAATTTTGTACACAATATAATTGAGACTTAAATCAGAATATTAATTAGTGATTTCATTAATATTAATTTAATTAATTAAAATGAGATGAAACATAATTAAACATTAATTGATTAATAAGAAGTTGTGAAATCAATCGTCATTTTATCCTTATTTGAACCTCTAGGTAAAACTTTTATGAATAATTTATATTTCTTTTAAAATTCCTACATTTTTTTTTTTTTTTTGTATAAAAAAAAAAAAAACATATGGACCAGATAAAATTAATATACATAGGATTGGGGAGGGTGGAATTTAAATTGATTATTTAATGTTGCAAATATAGGCAAATTAATCTTTTAGGTGATTTTCTAACCATTTTTCAGACATTATTCAGATTACTAAAGAAACATATAATTGTGAAGTTAAAAGCATTGTTACTGATAATGCTAAAAATATGGAAAAAATGAGACATGAATTAGAACAAAAATCTGAGAGTTCAACTCTGGTAACATATGGTCTGGTAACATTGGCTAAACCTTTTGGGAGAAGATATAACACCTTCCAGCGTTATTAAACATATAATAGATATTCACAAGTATTTTCGAAATCATCATGTTTCTGGAGCATGGTTAAAGGAATGCAGTGAGCACGTTTCACCTCAATTACCTGGAAATACTAGGTGGGGTAGCCAGTTGATTTGTCTAGAAACGTTTATTTGAAATCATACATCGTATCTAAAAATAACAAATGAGCATTTTGAGAAGATGGTTTCAAACATTGCAGCTCGTATATGGGATTTTAACCTTTATCAACAAGAGAAGGACCTTATCAGACAATTAAAGCCAGTAACAAGTGCTTTAGCTCTTCTGAAGAGTGATTCAGCAACAATTGCTGATGCTTACCATTTATGGTGCAATTTGTTAAAAAATGACGAGTTGAAACCCCATTCTGCTGTAGCAAAAAAAAAAAGGATCTAATCAAGCAATTTTGCATTAGCATCTTCTTGCTTATTTATTGCATCCTAAATACAGAGGGAAAATCTCAATTATGAACAGAAAGAAAAGGTCAGAGCATGTCTACAAAAAATAAACCCTTTATTTATATCGTATGCCATAAACTTTGAACTGAAAGAAAAACCGTATCCAGATACATTTTTGAAGATCAAGTGATTAAGATTGTTGATGCTAATAAATGGTGGAGAAGTATAGCAAGAGCATATGATATTTCTAAAGACTTTTGCAAGTTAGTTGCACATCTCCAAATATGCCCTACAAAAAGTGCTGCAATAGAGAGAATATTCTCTAATTTTTCATCTGTGCATTCAAAGACTAGAAACAGGTTGGGAATAGATAGTGTTTCAAAACTTGTTTATTGCTATGCAATGTTGAAAAAACAAAATATGTGCTCTGATGTAGAAAATTCAATTGAATTTCATGAAATTTAATTATTTTACGTGTAATTCTTTTCATAATTAAAGTTATTTAATATGACCTATACATCTTTTTAATATTTATATTATATAGTAATTAATATACTTTGTATCTTCAAATTACTATTGTTCTAATTCTGATAGATAGCAAAATTCGTATTATTAATCAGACTTTGTTAAAAATTAACTGAAGAATAAGAATTAGTTGTTTAATAGTTATGACTGTTTAAACCAAAGCCAGTGAGTTATTTTATTGTTATTTACTCTCTCCTTTCTTATGTTCTGCATTCACAGTATTAACTAAAAAAAGTATTTTACTAAAACAATACAAACTTATAGCATTTAGATTACTGTTTCAATGATGCATTGAACATTCTAAGTTATACGGTTTTTACCATGGTTTTTTTCACCTTTTAATTAATAAAATAAGAATTTTAATTAAAAAAATATATATATATTTCTTTTGTTGCCATTTTATCTTCACTTAGGGTTCCTGTTAAAGTGTGAGACCAGGAGAACATTGCACAATAACAATTGCTGTGCGAAATTTTCTCGCAGTATGAAGTAAGATACTGACTTCACTATCCCTCTGTTTTTCTTTGGTTCCAATGACATCAACATATAAAATAACATATACAGGTCTATGTCAGTAATTAGGGACCAGCACAAAAATTTATGACTTGCTTTTGATTCCCCTTCTGTGGGGAATTTTACACCTCCACTTCTCTGTTAAACTCACTGAGGAGCAATTTAGATAATAGCTCTTTGGTTAACCCCCTTTTTCTTCTATTTTCCTCCCTTTCTAGAATCACCTTCCATTCACAGATAATCTCCCAGGAGGAGTGTTGAATCTGGCATTGTCCAGGACTCTTTACTGCCCATAATTCTTTCTCCCTTTATAAATCTTATGTATATTTCACTTTTCTAAGTTAAAAATTAGTAAGTCCTATCAGTACAAGGGGATTACGATGAATTCTTTGAACTTTGATTACAAAACTCCATTTCCCTTTGTTAGCTCCCCTCATTGACCACTGTGCAGGATCCAATATTAAAAAACTGAATTTTTTGGAAAAAGCAGATATTTTGGGGAAAAGCAAAAAAGTGGAATTCCACGGAAAATCAGAAGAATCTCATGACTGCAATCTATATATATAAAGAAGAAAAGTATGTATGTATGTATGATCACGGGAGAACGGTTGAACCGAATTTGATGAAATTTAGTGGGTAGTCTTGAAACAGCCCCACTTAAAACTTAAGGTACCTTCCCACTCACCACAACGCAACACACCTCAGAGGACGGTTGAGTTCAGGCATGCGGTGTACGATGAAAAAGTGGGGGAAGTCCTCTTCCACAGTGAATGCAGGCCGCAACGCTAAATTCGAAATGGAACCGAATTCAATGCGTACCGCACGGTTGACGGCAACGCAACAGCCAATAGCATCATAGATCATGTTTTTACTGCTAAATCAATATTTCGTATAGTAAATTTTTGATTTGATCTTTTTTATATGGATTACTTTAGATATCAGAAGCTTAAACAGATGAATGAACATTAAAAAATATTTGGATTTGTCACACATCCGTATAAAAAAGCAAATAAATATTTGTTGAAAAATATTCACTCTATTTTAAGATACAAAATTAGTTTAAAAAGCAATATTGCCGATATTGACTGAAATGAAACAAACAAAGAAAAAAAAAACGTTAAAAGTATTTAAATTCAAGAATGCCGTTATTAAAATATTATGTCTTAAACAAATTTAAGTTCAGTACCATTTTATACTTGATTTCAAAGGTTTTCAAATACGTATCTATATGTTCTTTGCTCATTTGTAACGTTTAAAATATTTCTCATTAAAGTAAACTTTTAAATTTAAAAATTATTTTATCTACATTTAAATTTATTGAGTAATTATGTTTTAAAACAGATTTAAATTTATATTCGATCTATAGCTGGTATAAAGTACACTTCAAGATGTTTTTCAAAGTAACTTCGAAATAAATTTTTATAAGCATTCAAACTTAAAAGAGTAAACTTTTCATATTTACATGTAAACTTATTTATTTTATTAAAAATAAATGATTTTCAAATGTATTGTAAATTTCTAATTATTTATGTGCATTTAACATAATAAAAAAATTCTTCAAATGCTAGCGCCAAATTATTATAATACAACCTCTTTAAAATGTCAAAGTAGTTTGATTTTTGTTTTTATTCCAATCTAAAATGTTCAAAATTACATGTCAAAAGATAACTACTACTCGTATAAGGATGTTCGATGATTTCTGTATTTTATAAGCATATTTTATATTTGCTATTTCTACAAACACTTTTTTAATTAAGAAGAGTACATTCCATCTATAGCTGGTATAAAGTATACTTCAAGATATTTTTCAAAGTAACTTCGAAATAAATTTTTATAAGCATTCAAACTTAAAAATAATTTACTGATATAAGGTTATTTTGTATATAGAACTTAAAATAATTTAAAACAAAAAAATTCTGTAGATTGTTAAAGAAAAACTGTACTTGAATATTTTAGCAACAGATGGCAGCACTTGTAAAATTTAAGATTCACTTGGATTCGAACCAGAATCCACTCGTTTACGGCGCTGATTCTCTACCACCCAAGCCAAAACTTCACAGCTGAAATGTACTAACAAATTATATCATGCAAAGCATTTAATGCTAATTTAGAATATTATTTTAAAGAGTAAAATGAATATGTTTTTAAGTTGTTTTAGGATTGCAATAGAGGAATTAAAAAAAGTCTATGGAGAACATACATCAAAATTTATTTTCTGAATTGTGTCGGATGTTTTTTTTTAACGATTTGAGAAAGAGAACATAATTGTATTCGTTAAAACGAGGAAATTGCCATAGTGTAGTAAATATTCTAAAACAATTTAAATTAGGATCCTTTGTGTTTTGTGATGGAATAACTTTAGTTAGCTTATTTTAGAAAACTGATGAAATATGTATATATCGCCAAAGCAAACTCGCGTACGCTCTTGTTTAAATTCACAGAAAGGCATATTTTCTGAAACGTGTCAATACTGTAAACTAGCAAGCCGCTGGTAAATATAAATTTGAATCAGAAGAGACCAAAGAGATTATAATAGTAATAATATCTTAATTTTTATTATATAATATTTCATGTATATGAAATCGCTTTGGAAGAGATGGTTTGTAAACATAGCCGCTGAACTAAGAGAAATTTCTGCGCTTGCATCTGATTGGCTACATTTCTTCGTTGTTGACCGACAGTGTGAAGGAGTTTACTTCGCCGCAAAGACTTGCGTGTACCTCGAGTGTTGCCGTGAACCATCTACCGTTGCGTTGCGGTGAGTGGGAAGGCACCTTTAATCTATGTTTCGAGTTTCTACGACCAGTGGTTCTCGAGATATTAGTGAAAAACGACACTTTCGTTTGTCTCATCATCACAGGAGAACAGCTGAACCAAATTTAATGAAATTTGGTGGGTAGCTTTGAAATAGCCCCCATAAATTTAGTCCAAGTTTTGAGTTTCTAAAATTAGGGGTTGTCGCGATATTGATGGAAAACGAAACTTTTTCCTAAGAGTTCTACTCTCAAACTCAATGATTTCCAACAAAAAAGGTTGGTTTAAAACATCAAAGTCAATTAAATCTCTGAGTTTTGTGGGAGTTTATTGAACGTATTAGTCACTTTTGAAAATCGCAGGTTTGAAATATGAATTTAAATGAAAACTATCACCATGGTTTATTTCTCACAGGCTTACTGAACAACGAAAAGTATTAAGAAATCACAAGAAAGATCAATCATGCATAAAACATTGATTATGAAACCCGTTTCAACTTCAATTTTATTTAAACATCTCTAAAATGCGATACATTCAGCGGTAATATATCACAATACTGTAATAATTAATTATATTTGAAAATTTAAAACTTCATCGAAAAAATGAACTTGATTCAAATGACGTTATCGAAATATGTATCGCCCGGCTTTCATTGTGTAAAAGCAGTAAATATTTCATTCATACATTTTTGTTTTATTCATCACAGTACTACAATAATTTATTCTACTTAAAAACATAAAACCATGGATGCCTAAGTAATTTAACTCTATGCATAAAACTTCATCGAAGAAGTCTGCTTCTCTATGGAAAATCAATAAATGTTTCATTCATATCATCTATATTGCAGACTCCTGAGCAAAATAATTTTGCGTTAAAGAAATTCAGCAATTCTTATACAACTCATCTTACAGCCTAATCAGTTTACATACTCCATAAATAAAAATTAGGTTGCATTGTAGAAATAATCAAAGTTTGATGAGCATTTAAACTAAAATATATTGTAATTGTGTTGTTTCAGAATACAGATGTACAGAAATTAAGCAAAAATAAAACAGTTTTAGGACGGCATAGATGCCAACCTACCAGAAAGAAAGATAGGAACATATTGCATGAGGAAAAAGCGCGCACTAATACCTTTTTTTCCCATACTGCTGCAAAATAGCCTTCTATTTCATTAATAATACTTAAAAATAGTTTTTCTATATAATATACAAAATAATTACAAACGTTTTAAACGATGCAAACAAATTGTAACAGTGGAAAAATACTTTCAAAATAAAACGAAATATAGAGGATCGCGCACAAATGCCGTTTATTGCAATACTGCTACAAAATAGCCTTTCATGTCATTAAAAATACGCTTGAAAAATAGTTTTTCTGTATAATATAGTATATACGAAATAATTACAAACGTTTTAGATGAAGCAAACAGATTGCAGAAGTGGAAAAGTATTTTCACAATAAAACAAAGTAGAAGATAGCAGATAAATGCCGTTTATCGCGGTACCCAGTACTCGTGCAGCATAGCTCTTCATTTCTTTGATAATACGTCTTGTATATAACAAGAAATAATTATAAAAATTTTAGTCGATGCAAATGTGTTTCTCCCACATTAATTAGAAACAGACGCAATCACGTGGAAACGGATTTTTAGATAAAAAAAATGGGAAAACCTCCATCTTAAAATTCCTGACTGCGTTTCTCATTTCGTGACCTACTTCCGATTTCATGACTTGTAGATACTCTTATGCAGATTTGCATAGAATAAATTATAAATGTTATGGAAAAGAAAAATCGGACTACTGCAAATCCAAATCGGATTCCCGGAACAAGACTGAAAAAACAGAACAAGTACATAAAAATCTGAACACGTAGCAGCTATAAAAATGTCATTTTCAATGTCCGATAACAAAATATTAGCTAACCAAATTTACAAGACGCTGGAACGATTCTGGAACGCAGTGTGTTCTATAATAGTAAGCAATTAGAATGTAAAGACTGCAGGATCTCTCCCTTTTCCTCCAAGTGGGATACGTAGATTTGCGAAGGAATAAAGGGGAGGGGAGCAACAGAAACTCATTAAATACTCAGAGTCTCGGGCGTCGGAATGTCTGAGGATAAAGCAAACGAATAAATTCTTCAGAAGTGCAACTTCAGGTCTTGAAGAGTGGGGGTGAGTTGAAGTACAATAAAGATCCCAATGTTTCCTTCCCTGAGTAGAAAGAGGGGGATTTTACTGTCTGTGTACCACCTGCAGATTTATCACTGCAGGCGTGTATAAGATGCCGATTTTTTTTTTTTGACCGCTGTCCAGTCTTCTAACAGGGATCGTAATTTAGTCAAAAGGAAAGGGAACACTATTATTTAACGATAGCATTGTTAGGCGTCAAATTTGACGACCAGATTGAAGAATCTAGTCAAATTGAAATTTCTAGTCGCAAATTACGACTAACGACCACTAATTTGGAACACTGGTTGTAAAGTGTTAAAAATGGTTATTTAATTATCAGCATTTTATGAGAAAGATTCTTTCTTATGCAGCTATGACTTATATAATGCAATGATTTTTTTTTTCTTACATAATGCAATGAATTTATATCTTTCACAGTGAAAAAACAATGTATAAGAAGATTCACAGCCCTATATGTTCCGGTGTAATTTTTATTATGCATGGTAAATCCCGAGCAATGTTTCCTTCCCTGAGTAGAAAGAGGGGGATTTTACTGTCTGTGTACCACCTGCAGATTTATCACTGCAGGCGTGTATAAGATGCCGATTTTTTTTTTTGACCGCTGTCCAGTCTTCTAACAGGGATCGTAATTTAGTCAAAAGGAAAGGGAACACTATTATTTAACGATAGCATTGTTAGGCGTCAAATTTGACGACCAGATTGAAGAATCTAGTCAAATTGAAATTTCTAGTCGCAAATTACGACTAACGACCACTAATTTGGAACACTGGTTGTAAAGTGTTAAAAATGGTTATTTAATTATCAGCATTTTATGAGAAAGATTCTTTCTTATGCAGCTATGACTTATATAATGCAATGATTTTTTTTTTCTTACATAATGCAATGAATTTATATCTTTCACAGTGAAAAAACAATGTATAAGAAGATTCACAGCCCTATATGTTCCGGTGTAATTTTTATTATGCATGGTAAATCCCGAGCAATGCCGGGTAATCGCTGCTAGTATAAAATAAAATAAAAATCTATGTAAATCAGTACAACAGGCTTGAAATGACTTCTCCCACAGAATCAAAAAATTGAAACCCGAAACTTTCTACATTTTACATTAAATTAAAATCTACCAATGGAATTATTCTCGTGGCACAAGTAAAATACTTGAAATCGCAAAATAAGTTCCTTTAAACTTATTCCTGTATTAGTAAGCTTTCATCCAATTTTGGTCGAATTTCAGCACAATACTTATAACGATAATATAATACTAACTAAAAAAATATTAAGACAACATCATTTAAATTTGCAAAATTAGAAAACCATGTTAAAATGTGTTATAACACCAATAGATGACATTAGCATTCATAGATAGCATTAGTCGAAGGGTTTGCAAATCAGTGTAGTCCCATTATAAAGGCTACAAAAATTGAAGACATAGTTGGCTTAAAAAATTTATAATTACTCAATGAATGGGTTTAGGATTTTTTTTTTCTGGAGTAGTCTGTGGTATATTTAAGAGCTGATGGGGAAAAAAAATGAAAATTGGATGACAAGTTAATATTTGCATATTACAATATAAAAATCAAAGAGATTTAAAATGTACAAAAAAGAATATACTTTTTAAAAAATTATTAAAATTTGTCTATTCATCATATGGATTCCATTTTAAGTTTGTTTGAATTTTTCTTTTTTCAATCTTTATGACTGTGTCAAAACGGAAACTCTGTGATAATATTTTAGGTTACTAAGGAATTGATTTGTATAAATATCAGCTTAAATTGGGGTAAAACATAAAATAACTAAAAATCTAATTAAAAATGAAAAAAAAAATATTGCTGAGGTGCACCTGAGTACATCAAGGAGGACCTTTGTACCAAATTTCATGATTGCATGATGCTTAGATTTCATATGCTACAGACTGCACACACAGACATTGTTTTTTATTATGTAAAGATCACATATTTGGAAAAATTGAAAGCCTTTTTATAGTCCAACTATCCTCAAACCAAAAGACCTTTGATATTTATTAACTAAAATTGTAAAAAAATTATATTCAATTTAATCAATATGTTTGAGACGTATAACACTGATAGCCACAAACAGAGATACATCAATCATAAAATGATCTATTTATTCACATTTAAGGATGCTCAAAACATGTAAATCCATTTAAATCAGAACAAGAGGAATCAATACTTACACAAATTGGAAAGGTCCAGCAGTGGGTGTGGAAGTTGCTCCAAAATTAAAACTCGGAGGAGTATTCATAGTAAAGCCAGTTGTAAATGAATTGTTAGCTTCAGGTGCTGTGGGTGTGCCAAAAGTGAAACCAGCAGATGCAGTAGCTGGCTTTTTCTCCTGAAATTTTTTTTTAAATGATTTATTAACTATTCATTTAAAACAATGAATGAAGTAACAACATTTTAATTTTAAATATATAACTTTAATTTCCCTTTTATAGCCAACATGTATAAACACCATAAGAAAATTTATGAAATCATTCTTTTGAAGCTTAAGCTGCTTTCAGTTATACTTTTACATGTGCCTTAAATATACATAAATTTATAGCTATAAAGTGCTGGTATAAACATGCAAGCTAATAATTTTTGTTGCATATATTATTCATGTTAAGAGAAAATACAAATCTATCAACTCAGACAGTCTATAAATCAGTAAAAATATATCAACTCAGACTTCGAATAAAACTATTAAAAAATAATGATATTTTGAACTATTTAGTTTTTTAATAGATAAAAAAAAAACCAAATACTTAACAATTAAGAAACTATTATTATTAAAAATTAATTGCTATTTATTTCAATATGAGAGACAGATATTAGAAAACAAGAAGTCAGAGTTGGAGTCGAAGGTTTGGGGTATCAACTCCACAGCAAATGTGCACATGACATTAAAATATTAGCAATGTTTCAGAAATTTGAAATATGTGTAATCAGGGTGTCTACATTTTGGGGACTTACCAAAATAAATTCCTGACTTTACTTAATTATGTCGGTCAATTATATGTAATTATACTTCAAAATATCTTTTGAAAAACACTATTCTTTTACTTATATATTGCTCATAGTCTTAGTCTGGAAAATTAATTAAAATACTACCGAAGTATCAAATTTTAGGTTTAATCAATAAACAGTTTTCAAAATGAAGACAAAGCATAATTCGGATCACAAGAAACTTAAATTGCACTTATTATAGTGAACTGGATTTCTTGCTAATGACACAGTTCTCGGGAATTTATAAGTAAAAAAACACAATGTGCAAAGGATAAGAAAAACAAAAAAAAAAACAAATAAAATAATAATGCAGCGAACAACTGTTTCAAGGATATGCTGGTTACCTCATCGTCAGTGCTAAAGAATTAACAAACCCGATGTAAAGAAACATGAAATGGGCACCTGAAACCAAGGAAATCAATAAGTAAAAAACACTTTCAAAAAGTAAGTAAATTAGTTTTCCTAGTGCGGATGATGGAACTCTAGCATATCAACAGCGGTATGCTGCATTATTATTTTATTTGCACTTAAATACATTGCTCAAATTTTCCACTGATCATTTTTTCATCCCATCAGCAGGCTGTACATTTTTATTTTCTATATTTTTTACAGTTGGATCAACAGCTTGCCCTTTCCTTTGCAGAACATTTTCTATCTTGCTTTTCAGAAGTTTTAAAAGCAATAGTCATTTGAAATCTATTTAATAATACATTTGCTACAGTTGAATGTTTTTTCCCGTTTAGCATGTGTTTTAATGCAGCCAATACCACTATGACTTCTGTCAAATTTAGAGTTGCATATCTTGCAATATGCTTTATATATATCATTGTTTGGAGATAACCATTTAAATAGGATTTTATCTTCAGAGCACAGCAATAAATCATTAAATTTGCATTTCTCAGGCATTATGAGATTATGCCTGAAAATAAATAAACTACAACACAAATACAGAATATAAAATATCAAACACTTTCAAGAACAGCTTTTGTGAATTTAAAATGTAACTGCTTGTAGAATTTATGCTTCAAAAGAATTCAATAGAAATGAAACATATATATATATATATATATATATATATATATATATATATATATATATATATATATATATATATAATAAAAAAAACTGAAAATCATATGATACAATATATGCAGTACAACCTCGAAAATCCAGACATCCAAAATCCGGACGTTTTCCAAATTTTCGGGGTTTTTTTCCCCGGACTGACGAAGTTACGGAATTAAAACAACAGGGTAAAATTATTTACATGGAATTATATTTTATAAACAAATACCGTATTTGCGGTCGATTTTCTGGAACCCCGCAATGAAACAAAAAATTAGATGAATGGCCGTAGATCGGACTCATGGTTGGAGCATGAATTACGTTATTAGAGTTAATACCTCATCCCCCTTATTCAAGTCACAACTCCCGATGAATTATTTCACGTAAAATATACATCATTATTCAGGGTGGCCACTCTTTGGACATACTGAAATTCCCTGACTTTTCCAGGTTTTCCAGGTGAATTGAAAAGAAATTCCAGACCAGTAATTTTAACATAAAACGTGCGCATGCACGTCCCTATTTAGTTACAAATTTGACTAAAGAATCTTAACAATTTAACTCAACTATCCAAAAAAGTTATATTAAATCAGGAGAAAAAAATACACATATCTTTTTTTGTTTTTACAAATAAATTTTAACATTTTTAATAAAAAATTCATGTAAATGCAGTAAAATTGGACTACTGAAATATTTAAAAGAATTTAATGGTTTTCATTGAAGACAATAAAAAGAAATAGTCTAAACTGATGTCTATAAATATGGGCATTGCTAATTGCTCACAATGACAGAGATCATTAAAGATATGCAATAACTACACTACAACAAGCCACAGCCATTGAATAAATGTCAATTCAGCAATGTCGAAAGAATGTCATTGAAATAGAAAAAAATATAGTAAAATGTATATAATATAGAGATGCCAACCTCTGCAAGGGGTCATCGGTAAAAAAATCAAGAGTTTTCAGTAAAACCGCATTGACCATCAGAAAGATTTTACGTATATTGACAATATATATTTTAAAACCTTAGAATAAGTTCAAAATGTAGTTTTGCTAACTTAACTGAGTTAATTACAACTGAATAGCACTATGTGAAAATAATTAGGAAATTAACCTTTATAATTAACCAAAATATGAAAATAAGCTAGTTTAGTCATGTTAATGTACAACAATAGGGAGATGGAGATCAATGGAAAAGGATAATTTCGTACTCTCGGCAACGTCCGAGGAAGGGGGGGGGACTGAATTTCACGATTGTACTATTTATATGAAAATAATTAAAATATTAGACTTTATAATCAACCAAAATATGAAAATATGTTAGTTTAGTCAAATTAATGTACAAAAATAGGGAGATGGAGATCGATGGAAAAGGATAATTGCGTACTCTCGGCAACGCCCGCGAAAAAAAAAAAACTGAATTTCACGATCGTACTATTTATGTGAAAATAATTAAAAAATTAACCTTTATAATCAACCAAAATATGAAAATAATCTTGTTTAGTCAAGTTAATGTGCTACAATAGGGAGATGAAGATCGATGGAAAAGGATAATTGCATACTCTCGGCAACGCCTGGGGAAAAAAAAAAGTGAATTTCAGGATCGTACTATTTATGTGAAAAAAATTAAAAAATTAGCCTTTATAATCAACCAAAATATGAAAAGAAACTAGTTCAGTCAAGTTAATGTGTTACAATAGGGAGATGGAGGCCGATGGAAAAGGATAATTGCGTACTCTCGGCAACGCCCGCAAAAAAAAAAAACTGAATTTCGCGATCGTACTATTTATGTGATAATAATTAAAAAATTAGCCTATATAATCAACCAAAATATGAAAATAAGCTAGTTTAGTCAAGTTAAAGTGCAATAATAAGGGGATGGAGAGGGATGGAAAAAGACAATTGTGTACTCTCAGCAAAGCCCGAAAAGGACTGAATTGCACAATCCTATAATTTAAGCGAAATATAATTTGTTTAATAAAATATTTCTTTATTTTTACGGGCACTATAAAAATAAATTAGGTCTATTGTTCTGATATGAAATCATTAGAAGAAGAAAATGGATGCGAACTGATAATTTTGAACTCTCAGCACAGCAGGGAATATGAACTGAATGGTAGGATGCATGGATTTCACGGGATTTTCCGTAGTTTTGGGAGTAATGTCCGCAAAACCGTAAGATAAAGTAAAAATCCGTACAAACTACGGAAAATCCGTAAAAGTTGGCATCTCTGTACTTGGCGACATTTGTCCAAAATGACGCACAAACTCCGCATATTTGCTTTTATACAGAATTAAATGGACACATGGCAACCTTTATTTAGCAGTTACGAGTACAGCGTAATACTTGGCGAAATTTTTCGAAAATGGCGTACAAACTTGGCAGTTCTGTTTTTATCTGGACAACTAGTAAAAAAAAAAATTCCAGAATTTTCACAAAATTCCCTGACTTTTCCCGGTTTTCCCTGACTATTCTAAAATTCCCTGACTTTTCCCGGTTTCCAGGTTGAGTGGCCACCCTGTTATTTACATACTGAATTTTTATTATCAAAATTTCCTTTTCTCATATTGGAAAAGATATTTTTCTGAAACAATGTAATTTTTAATATTAAACACTTTAAAACGTTATCGTAACATTTTATGACAGATTGTTCAATTAAATCTAAAAATCCCGAGAATTCATATTAACGCTCAAGGAAATTTATTTTGTTCACTTCGTAGTACGAATCCCATTCTTCAATGTATTCTGTTTCGTCTCCAGAATCTCCCCCCCCCCCCCCCATCCCGATATCTGACGAGTTATTCGCTCTCGTCGAACGTGTCAGCTTGAAATCGACTGCATATTTTGCCTTTTTTGTTCAGAAAGCAATATTTACATACTATAAATAGCAAATAAAAAACTAAATAATTTTGTATCGCACAGAACCGAGCAACAAGGTCATTAACACACGGACCTCTCAAAGGATCGGATGCGTTTACGATTACGAACTAAGCAACATTTCTTCGCTTTTCCTGCCCCACCACGTCGCGGTGCAGCTGCAGCCTAGTAATGACTCATCGTAATTTAGAAAAATCATTGGGAGGAGAGACATTTTTTTTTTTGGAAAAGATATTTATTTTAACTACTGTGATTTTTTAAATATTTGACTATTACTAATAAAGTTTTTACTTTTTTCAGAGTCATTAGCCTTTTTAAACATAACATTATATCTAGAAAATAAATAAAACTTTTAAGTTCTCATTATTTGTTCTTCATTCGTTAATAGCGAAAATGGTTTAAACACATTTACACCTTTAAATATATCGTCAAAAGTGCTAATCCTCGATCTTTATTAAATCTTGGCACTTCATTAAATCTTCCAGCACTTCATTAAATCTCGACATAGCCGAAAGTTCTGCACTGTGATAATGATGCGCCAATCGTAAATAAATTGAGTGATGGCGAAATTCGCGATATGATATTAAATTAAAAAAAAGATCAAAGTAGTGACGATAAATGTGGAGAAGAAAAAATACTTGTTGATAATCTTATGCAAATAATCAATCATGCAATTAAAGGTCTTAAACAAAGAAGCTTTATAACCGAGCAGAAATAATGTCCATCTACAGGATAAAGAAAACTGCTTTTTCATAAACCAAAATTAATGAAATAACAAATGTTAATTCAAATATTTAAATGAAATGATAAAATGTAATTTTATCATTTCGTTTCGTTAACACATTCTAAATTATTAATGTGTATATTTTTTCTTAGAAATTTCTTTTGCCCTAATTTTTAGATTAAATAATATGTTTTAATTGATTAACTTAACTTTTGTCATTAATGTTACCAAAAATAGTGCTTTATAGTCTATTTAGTTAATATTAAATCTGAATTTTACTCAAATTCTATAATACGGAAAAATCGAAGATCTGGAATTGGCAAAGTCTGGGTTTTAAATGTTGTACTGTGTGTGTATATATATATATATATATATATATATATATATATGTGTGTGTGTGTGTGTGTGTGTATGTGTGTAATAATAATAATATAATAATAATAATAATAATAGTTCGAAAGTCCAATGATAGAATAGAGAGAAGCTGCAACTCAAAAATCCTAACTTTGGAACAGGCATAACTCAAGTGGCAAGTGGGGGCCTGGACCTATAATATGTTTGTTTGGAGGATAGAAAAGACATGGACGGACCTGATTACGATAAAGCAAATCTATTCGCCGAAGAATTTTGTAAGCACCACACCAGAATACATTTGAAACCAGTGTTTCTTTCAGGCATACCTCCGGGGAGCGAATCCATGGTAGAGAGCAAACAATAGAAAAGTTGTCATCTTGACGAGATGGGAATGACGTTTAATCATCTCCCATGATGACTCATGGCGCCACAGAAACTTTACATATGTAGGAAAATTCACGGAAGTTTTGAGGCGCGACCAAATATTTCTTGACTCGATTTCATAATTCATGACCTTTTCGGGACTTTCGTGATCCATTTTCCGTTTTTGCTATATTTTTGTGACTTTCGTGACCTGTAGACACCCTGGTAATGCTTGATTTCTGAACTTGTACTATATAAGCAACTATGTGTGTTTACAATATTTAATAGGATACTGTTTTATTAAAAATGAAAAATAATGCATACTGGGTTAGATGCACCAAACTGGAAGACACCCGATGGAGGTACACCAAAGTTGAAACCACCAGTTGCAGCCTTTTCAGACCCACCAACAGATGGCGCTGAAGCATTCCAAGATGGTACAGAAGCACTTCCAAAAACAGAAGGCATTGCTGAAGACCCAAATGCTGGAGTAGGATTTTGTCCTACAGAACTTGGAATCTCACTCTTTTTATTAAATGAAAAACTAGAATTTGATCCAAATGCAGGAGCAGGAGTCTGTGACACTGATTGAGAAGAAATCTGATTGGGAGGGTCACTCTTGGAACCAAATGTAAAGTTACTAGAACCAAATGCCGGAACAGAGGCCTGTGATACAGTACATGTTATTTGACTGGGAGCTTCACTTTTGGAACCAAATGCAAAGTTGTTAGATGACCCAAATGTAGAAGCAGTACTTGCAGAGGGTTGACTGCCAAACTGGAAGGGTTGATTAGTAGATGGTGTTGGTTGAAATGCAGAAAACGCTGATGTGTTAGATGTAGGTGTTGCATCTAAAATAATACAAATTTTTTAGATATATACAAAAATACTGCAATATAAATTTTCAAATATTGCACAATTACTGAAACAACAAACTAGTAATTAGTAATAAGAGTAAAATTAGAGCTACAAACATTTCAGTAGCTCTGATATGTTAACAAACTGGGATTACTATTACAGAGTGGCAACCAAATTAGCATAATAAAACTCTATTCCAAATTTTCTAGATAGGCCTTTGAAATTTTCCAGGTTAGAAAAGCAAAAAGTAAGAAATTGACCTAAAAGCTAACTGCGTTATTCTGAACAGAAACTATTTATGCGATATGAGAGAGATAATCTCTCTCAATCGCATAAATTTAACTAGTTAAATTTTGAAATTCCTTGACATTTGAACTGTTACAATTAGGTATGGCAATTCCGGAATTAAGAATCCCTGCCAAAAATTGATCCCAGAATCTTAGTTTTTGAAATTCTGAAATAATACTTTCACAGTTCTGCAATTATGTCAAATTTTATAGTAAGTAATCATAATTAATGGTACAAGACTCCAACTGAATAATATTAAAATTTCCACAACTCAAACTAATTCTTTCACCTACATGTAAAATTAAATTTAAAAATACTCAAATTCTGTATGATCTATTTTTTTATAACTTTTTAGACTTATTTAATGCATTAACCAATAATGTTAAATGCCGAATATTGACATATTTAATAATGGTGTAATTTTATTTAGAGACTGATTATGAAAACTTTAGCACCATAGAAACAATTTTCTATTGCAAAAAACTAGTTTGAGCTGCTTTCACGAGTCAAAAGTAATATTTGATTTTATTAAATTCAAGTTTTCCTTCTTTATCTTAATTTTAGATATATTACTTCAGGTTCAGACAGTTCACTAATGTTCAATATTTTTATTAGCATAGTTAGTGTACTTTACACATGCAAAAAATTACCAAAATAAATCCATATGTTATAAAAATGTTCATTATATTCAAAAGTTTTTTGTATACGAAGTATGCCATAGGGAGATCTCAATGGGATATTATTGTTTAAATACATGCAATAATATTTAGAGACAAATAAAGCAAAAGCTAAAGGTATAAAAGTGATGGCATAATTTAGAGGAAATAAATTGAAATTCTCAATATCGTGTGATCCCAGGATTGAAAAAAGCACTGTGGATTGTAATCCCTAGTAACAATCTTGTGAAAATAAAGATTATGTGGATAACCACATAAAATAATCTTTTGAACAAAAAACTTTACAACTACTAAATAAAAAACAAAGATTAAATTTTAATTTAAAGTATTAGAAATTCAAATAGTCATATATTTTTTTTTATTTTGCTTTGCGTGTTGAGCATTTCAATAAAAGCAGAGGATACATTAAAGAGCATATTGTAGAACATATAATGCTAAACCTGATGATATAACAGAAATAAACTTTAATCAATAAATTTCACGCAAAGAAATTAAATGTCAAATAAACTTCTAAAATAATTTAACTAAGTAAATATATGTAGTCATACTTGAACCAAAAGCAAATGGTGTTGATGTTGCACTTTGAGCTTCTGCTTTAGGCGCTCCAAAAACAAATGGTGCTGATGCTGTACTCTGAGTTTCAGTTTTAGAAGCTCCAAACACAAATCCTCCTGAAGGAGCTGTTGCTGGTGCACCAGCATTTAATCCTTGAGAAGCTGGCTGAGATAACTCCTTGAGCAGCTGGCTGTGTGTTGAAGACAAAGTCGGAGTATTTTGAGGTTTTTCTAGGCCTTTGAATGTAAAGCCTAAAAAAGCAGAATAAACATATATTAAACAGCATATGGAATATATATAAAGAAACATAAAATTCAAAATATTGTATTTAATTTTCATAAAAGATGTAAAAGAATATCTGTTCTCACTATACAAAATTCTCTTCACATGCAGATCTGAAACATCATGTTCCCATTTTAAACAGATTTACAAAAAGTATGAAATTGGGCAAACTTATGCCAAAATGAAAGTGCTAAGATAGATTTAGAAAATATACCAGTACAATTTTTATTCTATTTCAACAATTGGTTAAACTTAAATTTAGCTTCAAATATTTTTAATAGTGGTCAATGGCCATTATTAAAAACAAAACTTTTAGTGGCCAAAACGCTTTGTGAAAATTTATGCAAAAAGTGTGAAAATTTTTGCAACAAAAGGTTTAAAAAGGTTTTAGCTATCATCTATGCAATAAATTTTTAAGAAACAAATTATTTTTATGGGAAAAAACATTAGGTATTTCAAGAACTTATTGTAAAATTCAAGTTTATACTGATATGTTATACATCCCTAGCTGTTGAGGTAAATTCATGGATTGAAAATATATAAAATTATGTAGTTATATAATTACGTTTTGTGAACAGTAGGCTAGAGGCATCCTATATAAAGAAAAGGTAATAACATAAAAAAAAAAAAAAAAAAAAAAAAAAAAAAAATGATAAATTTAAATTACAAAAAATTATTTACATTCAATCAATTTATTTAATTTTATTAACTAGCCCTAGAACAGCAGCATATAAAAACTAGTATATTTTAAAAATGAAGGCAGTAAGCAGAAAATGATCCTTTTCGCCTTTAAAAATATGGATGCAAAATACTTTAAAATAGGGTTGCAATGGATGAGCAAATACATAAAACATAACAAAATCCCCAAGTTATGAATTGATGAATAAAGGATTTATATAAAAAAAAAATTACAACCTTAAAACTATTAGGGGGAAAAAAATAATGATTTTTACAAAGAAATAAACAAGGATGCTAAGAGATTAGTGTTTCCCAGCTGAATTTTCTAGTTAATATTCCTCTTGGCTTAAATTTGATTTGATTATGAAATACAAATGCCTTTAGATGCAAAATAAATAGTTTGGGACAAAAAGAATGTTTTATAAAATCAAAATTTATGCAACAAAAGGATTAAAAAGGGTTTAGCTATCTTCCATGCAATAAATTTTAAAGAAACAAATTATTTTCATGGAAAAAATATTAGGTATTTCAAGGACTTATTAAAATTCAAGCGCTTTTCATGGACTAAGGGAACTATGCAAATGAATCAAAATTAGAAGATAGTTTTTCTATGATCAAAATGTCAGAAAGTTTTACGATAAATCTCTAGTATTAACCCTTTCGCGACGGTTAGCACGCCCGCGTGCCGGCTGCGAACTTGCATTCAAGGACGTACGGCACGCACTCGTGCCGGAGAGAACTTTACCCTAAACGCCGAGTGGCACGTATTGGTGTTTCTATGTGAAACGTTTTCATTTGAATTTATTTGTCTACTAGATGGCGTTAAATGCCCGTGGAGGCAACTTAAATGTATTTTATAGATGTTTGACCTTGGCACAAGGAGAATCCAATGAATTATTTCTCCATTTGGAGCGGGGAAACATGGTTCTGTAAAATAAACACTTCTCGCAGCATCAACAATTTTATAATTAAGTTCCGGGTTTCCTTTTGATTTCAGCTTTTAATGATTTCGTTGGTGAATTACAGGAATATAAGAGAGTATTTTTTTTTTTTTTTGGGGGGGGGGGGGGGGGGGGGAGGGGGGGTTAAAGGAATGTGAGACAGTGAAATGATTAGGCTATTTCGGATAAAAATATGGGAGGTTTGAGACTTTTTCTTTCTGTGGAAGAATATACGCGTATGGTAAACGAACCAGACAGTAATGAAAGCAAAGATTTATTTCTGATGATAAATCTGAAAATGCAATTGATTCTTCAGATTCCGAGCGTACTATTATTACAATGCCGCCAGCTTCAGTTGCTGTTTTTTTAAAATTATGTTTGGACATGTGATTTGAAAGATCTGAATTCTTTGGAGTTTTTTAACATACCTGGAATAAATCACAATATCATGCCACCTAATTTAGATAAGGAACTTGATTTTTTTAACATATTTTTTGATGATGAACTATCGTAAAAGCAACTAATGAGTTTGCAAAGAAAAAATGGGAGAAAAATCTCCTCTCTCCTTCCACATGGAAGACTCCACCTAAATGTATTAACACCTGTGACAGGAACTGAAATGTATTTTCACCTGTGACAGGAAACGAATTTCGTGCGCTTTTCGCACTAGTAATTTTGACGAGCATTGTCAGAAAACCAAATCTTAAAATGTATTTTTCTAAGAATCCAATTATCAGTACTCCTTTTTTTAATTCAGTTATGAGTCGCGATCGATTTATAGGGATATTACGTTACCTTCATTTTACTCTTGATAGTAATGCACCAAAACTAGATAAATTGAAATCCGTGTTAGATGCATTAGTTTCAAAATTTAAATCTATATACACTCCTAGAAGAAATGTGTTCATTGATGAATCTTTGTTCTGATGGAAAGGAAGGCTGGGATTTCGTCAATATATCCCCTCGAAAAGGTCCAGATATGGAATAAAAATATATAAATTGTCAGAATCGGAATCAGGCTATAAATGGAATTTCCTTGTGTATACTGGAAAGGACACGGAATTATCAAGCTCTGATGGTGGGTATGGAGAACGTGTTGTGAAAACATTTCTAAATGAACTTTTAGGAAAAGGATATACTTTGTATTTGGATATATTTTTTAAATCTCCTGTACTTGCAAAGTATTTGTTGTCTAAGAATACGCATATATGTGGTACAGTTTTAAAAAATCGGAAGGACATGCCAAAGAATAATCCATCTGTACCTAAAACATATATACACTAAAATTTTTAATATTTTGATAAAAGAAAATTTATATAAAAAATATACATCAAATAGAAAATAAGTATTTCCTTTCTTCCTGAAAAAAGTAGAATATTGTGTTGAACGGGTGATTTTTACTGAAATTTTTTCGAGAGTTAGGCTTAGCGCAAAAAATTAGCCGTCTTTTGGGAAAAGTACGGAAACGAAACGCTCCGTCCTTTGGGCCACGGTGGTTTCGGAATGCCGCCGTCCCGAAAGGGTTAACAGTTATGTATTTGCTTTTGTTCTTTCGAAATACTGTCATGTTATATAAAATCGATTAATGAAAGCAAAAAATAACCCAATTGCAAGCATTTACTTGATTTAAAAGATGTACAATAATGTAATGTAAAAGTAAAAGAAAAGGTAATTTTGAAACAGATATGAAATGCAACTATATATGATACAAGTTAATGCTTACCTCCAGGCTTAGATTGAGCTGCACTCGAAGAGGCACCAAAAGTGAACACTGAACTAGTTGGAGTAACAGACGCTGAAGAAGATGGAAAGAAAGAGAAAGCTGATGATGCAGATGTTGTCACTGTAGAACTGCCAAAAGTAAATGAACTAGTTGTTGAGGATGGTGCAAAAGATACTGATGTTGGAATTTTCGCATCGTCAGTTTTTAAAGCAGTCTGCAGTGATGCAGATGCAGTAGTAGGAATTTCACTAGCTTTAGAGTTAGTAACTGACCCAAAATTTGTATTATTACCATTAAAATTGAAAGTTGAAGCAGTAGTACTTGTTAGAGCCACAGAGGTTGTTGATGAGCTAAGTTTGGGGGAATCTGTCTTGTCACCAAATTTAAAAACAGGTGCAGCAGTTGAAGGCATTGAAAATGATGACTGTGGTTGACTTGTCAACTGAAATACTGTAGAGAGTTTATTTTCAGTGGTTGGAGCCTTACTTTTAGACTCAGAGTGTACAGAATTTTCATCTTCACAGGATTTACGCTTGCTGGAAGATGAAATAGGAAAACCACTAAAACTTGAGACTACGGTATTTGAACTTAACTTTTCCTTGACTGTCCCAAAAGCGAAACCTACTGGTTTTTTAGAATCAATTAGAGGTTGAGTACTGAAACTGAAGCATGCAGTCACAGATGGAGGAGCAACATCTTTTTCCTTAGAAACAGTTGCCTCTAGAGCATTACTTGTTATCACAGTATCTGAAGCAGTACTCACAGAACTTTTACTGACAAGTGAAGAACTCAGTTCTGAACTAGATTTCAAAGTTGGAGGTATTGATTCAATTATTTCAACTTCGGGTATGCTAATCAAATTGCTATTTGGTACAGACTTTTCACTGACTGAAGTACCTATGTTATGATCAGGTTGAATATTTTCAACTTCTGAAGAGTCAATTTCTATAATGGGTATCTTAAATCCAGTATTGCTAGTAGATACTGCTGGTGCAGTTGCAATTTCAGAAGTCTTGTTTACAGTAGAAGCGGAAGTACTAAACAATGAACTTGTAGTAGTGCTCAAAGGAACACCAAACTTGAAGCTTGAAGTTGTAGCTGTCATTACTGACGTACTGGCTGCAGTGCCAAATTTAAAAGTAGATGTTGTAGATGTTGATTGGACTGTGCAAACAAAACTACCAAACTTGAAAGTAATAGGGGAACTCTCAGCAGCTGAGCTAAACTTAAATCCACTTGTATCTTTAAAACCTAAAAAACAAAAGCAAAACAATTTATATTTATATATACAGACATGCCAACTTTCCAAACAGAAAAGGCAGGAAACTATTTTGTTGCAAATATATTGTTTACTTATGACACTTAATATTTACTTAAAACATTAAAATACTGTATACCATTTAAGTACATTATGCTTTAATAATATTAATGATTTTGATAATATTGATTCTTGATAAATCTTAATGCTCCCCACTCCCCCAAAAATACTGCATTAAATATCAGGCATAGTACTGGTAGAATATGAAAATTCAGGACACCAATTTTATAAAATTTCAGGACACCAATTTTATAAAATTTCAGGACAATAAATTATAAAACAAATTATATAAAAGGTTTTATCCAGTGAAATTTACTTTATAATGAAAACAAATATTTATGTTTGGAAAAACACAGGTTTTCACTAAAGAAAATAATGAATATTGATCTTTAATAATATATATACATATATAGCACTGAATTATATTCCTGCCAAAATGGTTTCCTTTTTATTTGCCTAAATCATTGCTTTAATACCACTTTTTAGAAAATAGCCCTTCATATGCAACATTTAAATGATGGAAATGGATGGGAAAAGATACTAACAAGATACTCCCGGCAATTCAAGCAAAGTAACTGAATTGCGCAATCGCACTGTTTATGCAAAAATAATTAAGAAATTAACCATAATAATTAATCAGAATATGAAAATAAGCTAGTTTAGTCAATCAAAAATGCAATATATAGAAGATTGAGATGGATGGAAAAAGATACTATTGTACTCTCGGTGATTCATGAGAACAAACTGAATTACGCAATTGCAGTGTTTATGAGAAATTAATGAACAAAATACCATTTTAGCGATTTATGTTGAATTAGACAACCTTTGAATAAGTATATTTATTACTGTTGGCGATAGACTGCTGGACATCTATAACCTCTCTGTCGTCCTTATAATTAGAGTGCTGATGTCATTCACTACTAGCAGAGTGGTAGTTTAGCAATGGTTATTTTTAGCAAGTGCATTTGAGGAAGTGTTCTTCAATAACAAGTCAATTCGTCAAACACAAAATCACTTTTATTGATGTGATGATATCCATTGCTATGATATGGTTACACAAAACATTGTAACATCGTGGCAAAGTAAAACAATATTTACAAAAACGAGCTAGCAAGCTCATTGAAAAGGTTGTCAGATATAGTCCGCATTCTCAGTAATTTTATCATTGCCTTAACACAGGTAAGTAAAGAAAATTACCTTACCTCTGATGCCGTGTATTTTTCATGAAGCCACCATCTTCAGGTCACACGTCATGGTATTACACTGAGTCTAAAACAGCGGAAATTAACCTGGCCTCTTTAAAACTGAAAGAGACAATACTAGAAGAATTTGCCGCACATTCCGAATTAAACTATCGGAACTTAAGACTCGCTAGCTATTAAGCAACTTAGCTGGCAACAAAATCTATCGCAACATACTCAAACCGAGTACTTGCAAAGTCAAACATCTTACAAGGTATATCGATCCTTCAAGATCAGAAGGTCTCACCAAGGTTGATTGTTCAAAGGTCCTAAAGGGTCTAAAGTACTGAGAATGCGTCTTACCATATATACACAGTGATGGGTACGCTCTGGAACACAACTGTTGACGGTAGCGCCCTTACAATATGTAAAACAGGATGCACGCACGGCGATAAGGCAATTTGCATGAATGGTCTGTTCTGTTCTCACCACGAGTCGTTCATGGGAACGGAAAAAACATTCTGAAAATGAAAACACATTCCCGCGAAAACGAGAATCGCGACGAAAACAGAACTCAGTTTCCAACAATTACTTTCATAAAATAAGAAATCGAGATCTTAATTTACATTACACTCGGCCATAAATCTCTGTTAATTTGATTAGCATTACCCTACATTTTATTATAGATTTACTACGATCCCGGAATGGTAGAAATCAGTGTTAAAAAAGTGGAAGATCAGTGTTTCCAAGGAATTATACAATGTCTGGTTAACTGATAAATTTCAAATAAAAAATAAGCCAGAGAATTTCGTTAGTAATCCGGAGGCCGGAGAAGTAATGAAAAATCCGGAGTCTCCGGCCAAAATCTGGAGAGTTGACACGTCTGCTAAATGGGGGCGCGGTAGCCTATTGGTTAGCGCGCTGGAGTTGCACTCGGTAGGCCCGGGTTCGATTCCAGCCACTGCCAAAACTGCCGCCGTGTTCATGTGGAGTATGATCACGTTAAACATGTGGGTCCGAAAGTCCTTCCGAGAGGTTGGTGGTAGGGGAAGGAGGGTACGGTCCCTGTGGATGCCTCCCCCACTGGGTTCCGGTCTAAATTGGGTGGCACTTCCCGACCGTCCAAACAGTTACCTTACACCTTTCTGGTAGGTCGGATGGTCTGGGTTTCAACATCAACAACGTCTGCTAAATGATCAAAGACATTTGTAAAGTTACTTGCCTTTCAAAAAGCAGTACGGGAAAAGCATTGGATTTCATTTCCAAATTTATGTATTATATATATATATATATATATATAAAACCTTGCAGGAAAAATTTTCACCCCACATATCTACATGAAGGTAAAAGAAAACTTTCTCCATGGTTTAAAAACTTTATCAAAACAGTTTATTGACTTCTAAGTTAAATTATATTGTTTGATGCATGGAGTTGGAGAAAACAATATGATGTTCTACACAAAGCTTTCTAAATACTCTAGCTGAATGGCAATGAGTTAAACATTTTAAAATTTAATTTTAGCATTTCTAATTGATATTGAGATGACTTTAAGATAGGAAGTTAGTGAAAGAAAAGTACGTGAGAAATGAAGCTGATAGACTTGGACAATCTATAAAAAGTATTGAAAATAGTCTCAGCCAAACAAATGCAACACCTAAAACCCATTAAGTTGTTAATTTTAGAGTCCCATCATATGTGTGATATACATGACCAAGAGCATTTTTTTTTTTACCATTTTAAAATTAAAATTACAAATGTTAATAAGTAGCAAAAAATGACTCAAAAATTTGAAACATACTTTTGAGTAGTAAGAGTCCAATTGACTCACAATTTTACAAGCTAAGAGTAAGCTCTGGGTAAAATAGAACAGCAATGGTAAAGTAGGCTAATAACTTCTGATGAGAAATCTGGACTATTTACTTACATGTAAGACAACATTATTATTGGCTATTAATATCTTGCAATGGAGTATTATATTAAGTATTAATTGACGCTTACTGAGTACTAAAGAAAACATATTTTTTTTTAAGAGGTAAAATACAAATACCTGAACTACCATCTTTATTAGGATGTAATGTTTCACAAGCCAAACATTTTTGCTCTTTCATGGGATTTCTCACCCAACAACTGCTGCATTCCCAAGTTGTAGCTGTATTAGACACAGTGCTTGCAAGCCCTAGAACAAAAGAAAAACTTTTAAAAATGAAACTTCCTCCACTCTCTTGGGAGTGGGTCGTAACAGCTATACATTAGCAGAGATGCTTTAATAAGTAACAGAGGAATTACATTCTTTTTTGCAACTTTGTTTTTGTGCATCAGCTTGTCATATAAAATCTAAGTGCCTAAATCATCATTTTAATAATGTTGTTAAGAAAATATCTCTTTTTTCATTAATATGTTTGCAATATAATTTTTACATATAAAACATAAAAGAAATATAAAACTTTTAGTAGATACAAACAGGTCGCAAAAATTAAAATATATTCATAATAAAATAAAATAAACTAAAGATTTGTGTACAAAAGCAGATTTACATGGTATTGACAACTGGTAATATACAAATCCTCAAAGGATAGAGTTTTAAATCTGACAATAGGTGCTCACAACAGGTCAATTAAACAATGCAATATAGTGATAAATTAAACAACTAACCAGCCACCACTACTCCCTCTCCCCTGTTTTGTTTAAATCAGAAAACTGCACAAGTTTATTAACTGTGCATTTCTTCTCTTCCCAGTTCTCATCCTTTGATGGGAGAATTGATATTGTTCTACTTTGTAAACTTGGGAACTGCATCAATGGATAAATTGATGGTGTAGTCAGATGAACATAAACATTTTTTTTTTTTTTTAATGATAAAACAGATTTTACTATGTTTGCTGTAAGAAAGAAAATTACCCATCATATAATAGCAATCAAGATAAAAATATTAAGTGCCTCAAAGAACTCAAATATGTGGGTTTACTTAATTTATTGACATCAATTTGACTTGGATTCAACACTTGAAGGAAGTGAAGAATAAAGTAGGCAGATTTGAACATAAGTTGACAAGATTTATTAAAGCTGCTTGGGAACACAGAACAGAAATCCTTAAGGATATCTACTTAAAGGCAACAGGGAGGTAAATCAGTCACAAGCTGTTTGGTTGAAAGACTAAGAAATAATGTGCATAGAGATTTCTTTCTCAATATTCAAAGGGCTGCTCTGCTTGCTATTACCAACTTTTACCACTTTTGATGATGGGATTCAAGTTCTAGAAGGATGTGTATCCCTGGATACCAAGTTAAAGACTGAACTAATATCTGCAAAGTGTTACATTGGACAGAAGACAAGTTTGGAGAATCAGAAGTGATAAAAGTCTTTTCAATATATCATTTAGATATGAGTCCTCAATAAGCTGAAAATTTATCTTGGCCACCTGATTCTGTATATTTTCTTATTCACTTTTTTAGCATTTGGATTTCCCTGACTATATTTCAACTTTTGGTCAATTTTAAAAATTCCTTGAAATTTCCAGGTGATGTGCCTTTCTTGACATCAGCATATTGTAAAAATAAAAAGGAATAAACTCACTTAAAGTTTAATAATTGGTCGTGAAAGTAAAAGCTGAAAAGACTAAAAATAAACTTAACACAAATAAAAAGAGATAATTTTGAAACAAAAATAAATGTTTTTAACTTCATATAAAATTTGGAAAAGATTACAGGTGAATTACACCCAGGTTACATTAAAAATGGAGAACACTGTTCAGCAAGACAAAGAGTAAAACCAAAAACTATATGTGATCTAGATTTGATGTACATAAAAACCAAAAGTATAACAAAAATGTTAAATAATAAAAAAATTTAACTGAAACCTCGTCTCCCTTTAGGAGGTGAGAGATACAATAAAAGGTATAACAAAAAAACTTATTGAACCTTCATCTCCTTTTAAGAGGTGAGATGTACAATAGAAGGTATAGCAAAAATGTAAAAGAAATTAATTTAAACTTCTTCTCCCTTTAAGAGGCGAGACATAAGCCAGGTCCAGAAGACTATGTGGGGTTCCATGGGAAGAAAAATGTGGGTTTGAGTCCTTGGTCAATTTTAAATAATCAAAACTTACCCCAGAGCATCAAAATTTGGGGTGAGAATTACCCAGCCGGAGGTGAGCGGGAAATAGCTGGATTGGTCAATGACTTGGAAGAACATGGCCACAGAGCAGGTTCTGCTGGGAAATTTAAGCGGCTGGACGGCAAAGCTCATCAGGAGGCGGGGAACGGGTACAGCACCATGTCATTATTCTAATTAGCATCGGCAGGGCGACAACTTGACCAGGTGATTGGATGGATAAGACCCGGCACAAAATCCAGCCTCGGGCTTAGCATAAATGTTGACTGGTGGTGGCTCTGGCCATCCCGAATAATGAGATTAATGCGTAACAAAGCACAAAAAAGGAGCACAGGCAAAAATAAAGCAAGGTAGCTTAAAATAAAGCATGGAGTTATTTGCCATCTCCGAAGAGAAAAAGGGCAGCTTCAAATCACATCATGAATTTGTGTAAAATGGCATGAGCTTTCGTTCAAAGAAAAGTCGACAAGAGCTACGTGGTTTCTACCTTAAAACAAAATCTTGTATATTCTCGCAGGAATCACCCACAAGTGAAAAGACTGTCAAAACAAGGCAACCAACATTCTAACAGATCATCATCCCAAGTGAGAAGCACTCTGACACTTGGCACGAAGTTTCGAACTGGCAATCCTTTTTGGCTGTGCCAATTCAAATATAACGTGCTAAGAGTCCACACACTAAGCCTTAATGGTTCCTCTTAAATAGCTAAGTGCGTCAAAAATTCTACCCTGCACCCACAGGTGCTAAAGCGATCAGTAATCCAATACTCTTGTTTACAATGCTGGGACGCTTGAAGATAGTGGCATCAGGGCAGCCATGTTGAAAAAAGAAGGGAATTTATGAAGAAAGAGCTTTAAAGGAAGTTGTAAAAACCTTCCCAACAGGCGTAAAAATAGAATTTTCATGAATGAACATTATATTTACGATTAGTTTTCAACATATAACATATTAATAATATTTTACATTATACCAATATAACACAAAATAATTCTCCTTATTTTGGGTGTAATAGGCAGTACATGGATTGTTTATAGATGTTTAATGCTCTTATAATTGCATTTATTAATTGCTTTCAAAGCAATTTGCACATTTTGGGAGGGGGGAAAATTCTAGTCTGACTAAGTACATATTCAGAAAAGGTGCATTTAAAGTTATTATAAGGTCCTGTTATGCAACAAGGCATTATAAGGTCCTGTTATGCAACAATTATTTAAATTAAAGTTTTAGACTTTATTTTCACCTTTCTAAACTAGAATAACATTATTAATTTGAGCAATTTACTAGAAAACAATAATTATGAATATTTACTTCGTAATTTGATTGCTCAGCCTTACTTTTAAAGTAAGCACAAGATTAAATCAGAGTTCTTACAGGGTTCATCCTAGGTGTTTTTGGCGGGGCGGCCCGCCCCGCTGCCCTCAGAAATTAAAAAACCCGCCCCGCCTGCCCCAGTACTATAATTTTGCGCCCTGACATCGAAAAATACCGCCCTGCATGCCCTTTTCCAAAATGGGGCCATATCATGTATAGTCAAATTTTCAAAACATCCGTGATTGTGCGAAGTTTTTTCCCATTCATTATTAAAAGCTGCACAAAAATCCCAACAATATTGACAGCCAAATGAATGGGAAATGTACCAATACAACTGGACACCACTAGCTGAACTTCCACCCTTTGTCGGCAACTTCCACCCCACAGGGTGAAATCATATCCCTCTGAGCCCCGGGACCCAAGATAAGCTATATACCCCGGAGAGTGTCATTCTCAAGGTTTCTCCTTCCAGGAGTTATTGTTCCCCACTCCTTAGATAAACATTCGTTTCTCCCCAGCCCTGACATTAATAACAATGGGTTTTATTGCTTCTCTGTACCTCAAAGGCGTTTAAATTATATTGATCTTGAATGCCGGTGCCCACATAGATACCTTCCACGGCCACCCTCAAAGAAAATTCGAAGAGAATTCATAGGTTGCCTTTAAAGGGTTATAAAATCACATAAACACTTTAGCAAAAGCATCTATCCAATCAGGAGATGGGGGGAATTCTTAAAAAGGTGGGGGGGGGGGGGGGGGGGGATTCTTGCTAAACTACAGATACTGAGGAAGAAGTTATTTTACGAATTTCTATAAGGTACAGTTTCAAAATTTACCTAGTTGTCCACTGCAAGTGCTCAGACATAATGCCTAACATACATAGAAGGGAGAGAGAAAATGATCGCCAGCTTAGACAAGATGCGTCAAAGGTGCATGAAATTGACAAGTTTCTTTAGTGCACAGATAAGTTGTTTTTATTCTTTTAAATTATTTTATTAAAATGTGTATAAATCTGAAAATGAAACATGCAGAGCAGCCTGTATCTTAATGTTTGGGGTCCGACCTTGGGCACCTGAATTTCAATGGGCAATTTACTGATATTTTAACACAGTTGCATCAATATTGAAAGATTAAATGATATCAACAATAAAATTCTTTTCTCCCCCCCCCCCCCGAAAAATTATTTAAAAAAAACTATTTACTGCTTCAGTTGATTAATTTCAGAAAATTATTCACTGCTTTAATTGTGCATTTTTTATTAATATCTCGAGAGCCCCAGATCCTATAAAAACTTTAAATATGGATTGAATTTTAAGTGGCTATTAAATGTTTACACCGAAATTTCGCCGAATTTCATCAAATCCGGTGCAGTCCTTCTCCCCGTGATGCTGAAACAAATACAAACACATATGCAGACAGATTTTCAATTTTATTTATATGGATTTCAATCTCATTAGACACTTGACTTCTTTAATCCCATTAATTCCTAGCAGAGACCACTAATCACAGACATAACTCTAGTTCAACAGTGTTTTGAATTGACTGATGTAACATAAATAGTAAACACTTGGGGGGAAAATATTGCTAATGAGGAGTGTATGGCAATCGTAGCCCAAATAATTATACTTAAAAATATTAGTTTGTAAAAAAGAAGAAACTTGCAATAATTTATCATATAGGAAAAAGAGTTCACTAATAAATAATTTTCCAGTCTTCTACTTTTTTTAGGAAAGGTAAAAGGAGGTGCTTTTGCCTTATTTCTTTTCTGATTTTGATCCTGTTAATAAAATTCGTATTTTTTTTTTTTTTTTTGAGTGTGTGTGTGTGGTGGTGGTGGTGGGGAATAGCAATCCCTAATATTTTGATAATATACCTTACAGTTGAAGGTTGCGGCCTCGTCGTCAGCCCGGTTTCGTTTTGTATTTCGGATCGGAGATTCAGTAGAAAATTAGGAGTTTTAAGGGGTCCTTAAGAACAAAAAGTGAAGAGATTCTTGAGGAATTTTTAATGACTGAATGAACTAACTGTATATGTCTGTTTCTTCTATAGCGGGAAATCAAAGCGCCAGACAGCGGTGAAATTTGCTACATAGGTTCTTTCCTACTTCATCATGTGCATCTCGTCAAGATTTTTTTTAAAAATTCGTATAAATATTTTAAAAGTAATTAAATTTTAAAGTTAAAAATCCTATTTTCCGTCATTTTGTCAAATCAAATCTATTTTTTTCTTGCCTCCGCAAAGGATAATTTGCAAGCAGGTGCTTTGATTAAATTGCAGACCTTTCATCTCAGCTGAAAACAGCTGGTGACACACTAAGTGTATTTATTTTTGGGGTTTTCTAAATTTACGAATTCTGAAGATTTCGTCCTAATTTTTTCAATTTAGCATTATATTATCATTATGAGTATTGGGTTAAAATTTTATTAAAATTGGATGAAAATTCGTTGAGATAGCAATAATTGTTTGAATATTGGTTCTGAATTAAAGGAATTTTTTTGCACCTTCAAGTATTTTCATTTATTTGTGTCGCGACTCACAAGAATGATTTTGGTTCAAAATAGGCGATTGTGTTGTATAATTTGTAAGGTTGTTTACAATTTTGTATATGGCGTTGGCCGGTATTTAAGATGAGAAATCGTGACTAGCATAGCCGTGTGTGCGTCCACGCATTATTTTATTTTATTTTGTTATAAACGGGTGTATTGTTAAAGCATTCCTTAGCTTCCTAGCATTTGCCGTGAGTTCCGGTGTAATTCTCATGAGATTTGCATCAAAATCCATGACCAGCGCCGAGTACACTTGGTTGTATTTAATGATGAGCAATGCATATTTTGTATAAAATTGTTTTCGTATTTATCATAAAATTCAGTTAAATTATCAAACATAACTTAATACGTATAATTTTTATAATAAAATTATTTTTCAATAAAATTTGAGGGGGTGGGAATTTGGATCTGGATGCCGCAAATATCCCATTTCTCTCTGGGCCCCTACCCTATGCTTCTTGTTAAGCTTATAAACTTTGCTTAACCATACTTAATATTGAGAAGCAGTGGCATTCTTCAGTTAACAAGTACCGGGCTCACCATCACCATAATGTACTTGTTTTTCCGGAATAACTCGAGATCCTGTGTAACTAAAAACACTACATTAGTGTACTGCTGTTTTCAGTGGTATATTTTAAGTTTTTGATTTTTAACCCAATCAAATCCGTCCTAAGCTCGCTATAGTACTCGTTTTAGGAAAATAGCATTTGAACCGGGGCAATTAGGAAGTCCAAATTTGGTACAGTACAACCTCGAAAATTCGGACGTTTTCCTTCGGGGTTTTTTTTTTTTTTTTCTCTCTCTCCTTACCCCGGACTGACAAAGTCGCGGATTTAAAACAACAGGGTAAGATTATTTATATAGAATTATATTTTATAAACAAATATCGTATTTTCCGGTCGACTTTCTGAACCCGGAAATGAAACGAAAGTTTAGATGGACTGTCTTAGATCGGCTCGTGGTTGGAGCGTGAATGACGTTGTTAGTGTTAATCCCTCTTCTCCCTTATTCAAGTCACAACTCCCGATTAATTATTTCGCGTAAAATATACATCGATATTTAAATACAGAATTTTTATTATCAAAATTTTCTTTTCTCATTATTGAAAAAGACATTTTTCTGAAACAATGTAATTTTTAATATTAAACACTTTAAAACGTTATCGTAATATTTTATCACAGATTGTTCAATTAAATCTAAAAATCCCGAGAATTTATATTAACGCTCACGGAAATTTATTTTGCTCACTTCGTAGTACGAGTTCCATTCTTCAGAATCTCCTCCCCCTCCCAATATCTGACGATTTTTTCGTTTTCGTCGAACGTGTCAGCTTGAAATCGACTGTATATTTTGCCTTTTTCGTTTAGAAAGCCATATTTAAATACTATAAATAGCAAATAAATAACTAAATAATATCGTATCGCACAGAACCGAGCAACAAGGTCATTAACGCACAGAGCTCTCAAAGGGGTCGGCTGCGTTTACGATTAGGAGCTAAGCAAATTCCTTTCTTCGCTTTCCCTGCCCCACCACGTCTCGGTGCTGCTGCAATCTAGTAATGACTCATCGTAATTTAAAAAAATCATTGAGAGGAAAGATATTTTTCTTTTATGGAAAATATATTTATTTTATCTACTGCGATACTTTTTACATATTTGACTATTACTTTTTTTACTTTTTACTTTTTTCAGACACATCAGCCTTTTTTAAACATAACATTATATAGATACTAGAAAATAAATACAACTTTTAAGTTCTTATTTTTTGTTTTTCGTTCGTTAATAGCGAAAACGGTTTAAACACATTTACACCTTTAAATATATCGTCAAAGGTGCTAATCCTCGATCTTTATTAAATCTTCCGGCGCTTCATTAAATCTCGACAAAGCCGATATAACGGAAGTTCTGCACTGTGATGATGATGCGCCAATCGTAAATAAATTGAGTGATGGCGAAATTCGCGATATGATATTAAATAGAAAAAGATCAAAGTAACAACGATAAATGTGGAGAAGAAAAAATACCCATTGATAATCTTATGCAAACAATCGATCATGCAATTAAAGGTCTTGAACAAAGAAACTTTATAACCGAGCATAAATAATGTCCATCTACAGGATAAAGGAAACTGCTTTCCCATAAAACAAAATTAATGAAATAACAAATGTTAATTCAAATATTTAAACGAAATGATAAAATGTAATTTTATCATTTCGTTTCGTTCACACATTCTAAATTATTAATGTGTATATTTTTTTTAGAAATTTCTTTTGCCCTATTTTTTAGATTAAATAATATGTTTTGATTAACTTAACTTTTGCCATTATTTTTACTAAAAATAGTGCTTTATAGTGTATTTAGTTAATATTAAATCTGAATTTTATTCAAATTCTATAATGCGGAAAAATCGAAAATCCGGATTTTTGAGGTTGTACTATTTCATTGTTTTCCATACATTTAAGTTATATACATTTCAATAAACTTTTATACTAAAAGGGTGCTCTTTAATCTCAAGTTTTCTGCTTTTCCTTCTTTCATAATGAACTTACATTACATGAAACGTATATATTATATTTTTATTTATTTATTTTATATGCAATTTGTATTTATTTACATTTTCCAGTGTCTTTATATGCAACTAGATATTTTCATTGCTTCTTATATTGTGGATTATATCATTGATTTTAATTTTACATATACCAGCAAAGCCAGCATGCTTTTTTGCCACGCCCATGCATAGGAGATAGGAACCGGTGCACATCGACTCCTCGAACGATAGATATAGTAACCTCCATCGATAGATATAGTAACCTTGCATCGACTCCCCGAACCGTTCTTAATATCCACAGACCAGACACATGCCAGCCATACACTCCTCCCATTTAATATTACCATTTCTTCTGTGACTTCCTATCAAGCATACATACTATCCCCTAACATAATGCAAATTATTTACTCTCCCCTAAACCCCTAACAAATGAATATATAAGTTTAATATCTCAAACTTTTTACTAATTCGCCATGGTTCTGGTATAATTTTAATCAGAGGTTTGCATCTAAAATTCCGGGCACTGCTGCCTTATTTTTATACCATTAATATACTTTTCTAAAAATAATTATTTTAATAAATGCCTTAACTTTTATACAGCATTTTATACTGGTAAAACATGGTTTTATTTTAATTAACAAATTTTAGTATTTTCTTTTATTTATGTGTGCCCATACATTTTTGCTCATAGTATGTTTAGTTTAGATAAAGTAAACATTGGATCTTCAATAAATTTAAATTACTTGCATAAGATTGTGTTAATTCTAGTTTTTCTAATAAGTTAATATAATATTACTTTAAATTTTGAAAATTCATTATTTATTTTTCAATGTATTAACAATGCAGTTTAAGAAAAAATATTTTCTGTAATTTTTGGATTCGGGAACTCAAAACTTTTTAAGGAGGATCACTTATGTTTGTAACATATTTTGATTTTATTTATATAATTTCTTTTTTTATGAAGTTTTAATTTAAATATAAATTCTTTCCATTTTGCTTCAACTAAAATTTTTACAATAAACTAATCCTAAAATGATAAAATGCTGGCTACTTAGTAGCCGTGTACATTAACTAGCCACTTTTTGCCAAAATATTGATACCATCTAAAGACTATTCTATTTTTTAGCAGCATTAAGCAGTACAATGTACCCTTTTGTTTTAATTTTTAATACTTTTATTTGCATCACTAATTATTTTTATATAAATATGTAAAATAGATAAATTATCTGTATCCATTTTACGTGTGGGCCACATTATGCAATGCATTCTTTGGTTAAAATTTATATTTGTGCCCTTTTAAAAACATGTGCCTCTTTCATACGCAATGTGCCCTTTTATGATGACAATATGCTCTTTTTTGGAAGTCAGCACCCTGCCCTTTTGAAATCCTAGAATGAACCCTGTTCTTATTAAATAAAAAAATCATTAAGATACATTAAAATAGCAATTTACTTTTTAATTTATTTACCTTTTGATTAAGAGCAATTAAAATTATAGTATAAAGAGTATATATATCAAGTTTGAAATATTATTAGGTTTCTGGTTTAAATAGGATTAGGTTAATTTATCTTTAGCAAAGCAGATTATTTCTGCTTCTTCAAAAGTCAACATAGCAACGGCAACCCCTGGTTCTTAATATATATATACTAAGTATCAGAGAAGAGAGCACAAATACCTGAACTACCATCTTTATTAAGACATAATGGTTCACAAGCCAAACATTTTTGCTCTTTCATGGGATTTCTTACCAAACAACTGCTACATTCCCAAGTTGTAGTTACATTAGAATCAGTGCTTGCTAGCCCTATAACAGAAGGAAAACTTTTAAAATCGAAACTCCTCCACTATCTAGTGAGTGCTTTGTAACAGCTGGGCAATTGCAGAGATGCTTCAGGAAGTTTAGATAAGAATTGCAAATGTCTCTTTTGTGAAAGTTTGAAATAACATACCTCAGTGGTGAATACTGCATTATGATTTGGTATGGTGCCACCATACCAAATCTTAAATAATAAAAGGCAATGTCTGTGTGTCCGTGTGTCTTATACACTATACGTTTCGCGACCGCGCGTCGGAGAGCTACGAAATTTGGCAATCGGAGACCCGGGGGGGGGGGGGGGGGGGGGGGGGGGGGGGGGGGGGGGGGGGAGACACGTGAAAACCGATTTTTAAAATTTTAATTATTTTTTTTGTTATTTAATGTTTTATGCAATTTCGACCGTTTTTTGCCCTTTTTTTCCCACGATCCGGACATCGTAGGAAAAAACAAATCACACCATCGGAAAGAGCTGACAATTGCGAGTAAAAATATATCAATTTCAAATCTGAATTTCGATTTCTAATAGTTTTTAAAGATTTTAAAACAAAAGTCACTTTTTGCTCAAGAAAAGTATTTTTGGTTTTTAAATTCTCGCATAGTAAAAAGTACTCATAATTTCAACCAATAATTTACATTTTTAGAAAGGTCAAACATCTGGCATTCTTACAAGTCCAATCTGGTCAAGAAATATTCCGTATTGCCCACAGGATCGGGATTTTAAAAGTTTCCGAATTTCAATTTCTCGGCGTGCCGCTTCTTAACCGGAGTTTCTCCCCCGCAGAAGGAGGGAAGGTGGTGGGTGGGGACGTCAAGGTGGAGGTGACGTCACGGTTCTGAATAGTTCCTTTACTCCATATAAATTATTATATTTATATTTTAAATGATGGAACGATATGGATTTTTTAAATGTATATTTTAACTTTTGGATATTTTAAATGGATATTTTTATTTTATGGATATTTTAAATGATGCAACAATGAAACAATTTAATGAGGATGATGGAATTAAGCATATGGTCATTTTAAATTGCAATTTGCGCGCGGGAAGTTAGCGGTAGGCCCGGGTTCGATTCCCGCCACTGCCAAAACTGCCGCCGTGTTTACGTGGAATACAATCACGTTAAATATGTGGGTCCGTAAGTCCTTCCGAGAGGTTGGTGGTAGGGGAAGGAGGATACGGCCCCTGTGGATGCCTCCCCCACTGGGTTCCTGTCTAAATTGGGTGAATATATAGAAAGTTATGGAGATTGTCGCGGAGGGCGCGGCGGCCCAGTGGTTAGCGCGCGGGAATTGCACTCAGTAGGCCCGGGTTCGATTCCCGCCACTGCCAAAACTTACGCCACGTTCACGCAGAGTACAATCCCGTTAAACATGTGGGTTCGTGAGTCCTTCCGAGAGGTTGGTGGTAGGGGAAGGAAAGTACGGTCTAAATTGGGTGAATAAAAAGAAAGTTATGGAGATTGTCGCGGAGGGCGAAGTAGCCCAGTGGTTAGCGCGCGGGAATTGCACGCGGTAGGTCCGGGTTCGATTTCCGCCACTGACACGGAGTACGATCACGTTAAACATATGGGTCCGTATGTTTTTCCGAGAGGTTGGTGGTAGTAATCAATACATCGCGATTCACGTTCCTGTGAACGGGCGTTTATGCAAATTTAATATGAACGACTCTTCCCGTTCACCGGCGTGAACCGTGACGTTTTTCAACATGAGGTTTCATGCAAATCAGTTCTCAATGCGTACGCATCTGATTTGCATATCCGGGGGCGTTTCCGGAACTGTCCATTCTCGGATATATATAGGGCAGAGGTTTCTTGAAGCAAATGAGAAGGTCGAAAGAGGTCGATCGAGATCAGACGTCTGAAGAAGTCAGACGAGATAGACACTGATGGTCTGATGCAGGCAGACAGAAATGTTTTTTTGACAGAAGCACTGCGGAATATCGTTTGACGACGGTGAATAGTCGAAACGGATGCAGATGTGGTCAGTTTGGACCAGCATGTATTGAACGTTAAATTTACTTACAAACGTTCGGAAGCCGCTTTAAAGATTTTCCTGATGTTCTATCCTTTGGTTTCCCTTTGCCAAGTGATGGTGGCTGAAATACACGCAAGTGATAGAGGTAGTATAGTAACTTACTACCAAATGCTTCAAGAAATCTCTGTCTAGTCATTTACAACTAAAAAATTTTTTGTACATAGTATATTTTTGATGTTTTACGGCATGGAAAATTACCAGGTACGTGTAATATGCCGAGTTGTGTTTTTCACCAAATAAAGTGAACGAAGTTTTTCTTTAAAACTGGACTTGTGTACTTTCATGACCCAGCCAACACTTATTGACTCTGACAGTGCGTGCTTTGCTATCTTCAAATTTTAAATTTTCCAACAGAAACGGTTACGGGGCCAGTTCAACGCCCAATAGAGTCATAAGTGCAAGTATCTTTAAAGAAATCGTTCCAGTGTTCAGATGGGGGCCGCACATGGCACCATTTTGAAGTTCGAGTGAACAACGAAACGCAACAGTGTAAACGTAAACAGTGTACAAGAACTTTTGCTTCTGCTTCTTCAAAACTACGAGTGGCCATGGAGGCAAGTAGAACAGAGTTGCTGACGCGGGACAACTACGTCACCTGGTGTACCGACATCTCATTCGTCCTCAAGGGAGAAGGATGTTTCGGACACGTAGATGGAAGTGCTAAGCCTATCGAAGAAGACGCAACCGCGAGTCGTCGCGACTACGATGATTTTTATCGGAGGAAAGACCGAGCGCTCGCCATCATTTATCAAAGTTTATCCTCGGAATACAAGGAGTTGATAAACGTCACCGACGAACCTAGTCAAGTATGGAATACCTTGAAAGAACATTTTCAAGCGCCTTCCAGAGCCAACCTGGTTAGATTACTAGATGAGTTCTTCGACGTTCGGCCGGAGCAAGATGAGCCTGTTGACATTTTTTGCTCAAGACTGCGGAAGGCCGTGACGAGGCTTAAAGACGCGAAACACCCCATTGAAGACCTGTATGTAGCATTCCAGTCGATTCGGTACCTTCCGGAAGAATTCCGAGGTATCGTTCAAATTATATATCGATGGAATGACTCGGACTTCAAGCTCAGCAAAATACAAGCAGAGCTAGCAGCGGAGGAGAGCCGGCTGAGGCAGCAAGCAAGTGACTTTTCCAAAACTGTGAGTTCAAATTCTGCATATTTTACTTCTAAGAAATTTGTAAATAGAGTAAATGTGTCTAAACTTAAATTTCCAAATGTATCTCATAATGTGTCTAATGTAAATACTTCTAGTCATAATGTAAATATTTCTAAAAGTAAAATTAAGTGTTTTAAGTGTAACAAACTAGGTCATACTAAATCTAATTGCAGTAGAAATAATGGATCTAGTATTGTGGAATTTCTTGGGTCTCCACAGATTGAGGCTAATACTGTAATCGATCCTAGCGATAGACTCAGCTGGGTAGTAGACACTGCTGCTACGCGACATTTCTGTAATAACATTAAGTTATTTTCAAAATTTAATGAGCGCAAAGGCACTTCAATGTCGCTAGCAGTAGGGGATGTCGAAAGTCCAGTTGAGGCTATCGGGACGGTGGAAATGTATGTCCAATTTAAGGATAAGCAAAGTATTATCAAATTGGAAAATGTTATGTATTCTCCTAAACTTAGGAGAAATTTATTAGCTGCATCTGTTCTTGAGGAACAAAATTTTAGTTTTAATGGAGCTAATGGGGTTCTATGGTTTTTTACACCTAAAGGGGAGAAATTCTTTTATGCAAAAAGAAAGGATGGGTTATATTTTTTAAAACCTAAGTATAGTACCCAGGAACAACATAACGTAGAAAACCGTCAATCTAAAGATAGGGATCGAGATGGAGACAAGAAACACAAAAAGGATAAGAAATCCAAGGATAGGGATCCTAGTGCTTCCAGAAAAATAGACAAAGTAAAAATAGCACCTAATCTTAAAGAAACTAAATTTAAACCTGACAAAACAAAAACTAAGCAGAATAGAAATGTGGATAGTTCAATATCTAAGCCTAGCAGTTCAGTAACTGAACTTAATAGTACAAACTGTCTTTGGCATAAACGATATTGCCACATAAACGCTGAATATCTCCTCCAAACCAGCAAAGTTTCTGCCGTAAACGGACTTCCTAGGCTTAAATACAAAAAGTTAAATTGTAAATCGTGTAAATTGGCTAAGTCTAGGAGAGTATCGTATAAACCCACCGGTAGGATAAGGTCCACTAAACCATTGCAATTGTTACACATGGATGTGTGTGGTCCCTTACCCACAGCCTCATATGGTGGGAACAAGTATGTCTTAACTATAACAGATGATTATAGTAGAAAAGTTTTTGTTTACCTCATGAAACAGAAGTCAGAAGTATTTTCACATTTTAAAGAGTTTCAGGCCAGAGAAGAAAGGCAGTTAGGTACTAAAATTCTATGTATCCGGACGGATAATGGGATGGAATTCTGCCATGATAAGTTCAAAAATTACCTGAAGGATATCGGTATTAAGGCTGAGAGGACTAACACATATACCCCACAGCAAAATGGAGTATCAGAGCGATTCAACTTAACCGCATTTGACTGTGTTAGAGCCATGTTGAACGACAGCAAATTACATGACAGATTCTGGGCGGAAGCAATATTGTGTTTTGCATACACTAAAAATCGAATATGTCACAAATTTAAGACAAAAACTCCACATGAACTCTACAGTGGTAGAAAACCTTCAGTCAAACATCTTAGAACCTTTGGTTGTAGAGCATATGTAGGCAAACCCAGTCAGCTCAGAAAGAAGTTAGACATGAAAGCTACAGAAGGGGTGATGGTAGGCTATGCTACTAAAACTAAGGGCTATAGGATATTTTTGTCAGGGGAGAAACGAACAATTGAGACCTGCAATGTGAGGTTTGATGAGGGTGATGTAGTGGAAGGCATCCTGGACCCAATTTGTCCCAGAAATATCTCCTCAGGGATATCAAGAGATAACCTTTCAGAATACTCCGACGGGGAATATCCGAGAGAGCAGTCTGATGGGGGGGCAGGAGAGAGTGAAGACACTGGTGACGATCCGTCTGAATCCAGTGAGGAAACGGACTCTCCTGCTGACTCCAGTATGACTCCTTGCTCGGATATTGCTTGGCAGCGAAAGACGGTTCCAAGACCCGATGGGAGTAGAACCGATGTGTATTATTACGCTCAAGGAGATAATAAAAGGCTGAGGTCACACAATGATGTTAAGAAATATTGTGATAAAAGGAATATACAATTTGATCAGCAACTGTTTAATTTTCGGGAAAATAAAGGTCTTAAAAGGGTCAGAGGCAGACCAGAAGCAAGCAATATTGAAATAAATATACCAAAAGGGTACAACGCTGCTATTAAATCTTCCCAGTCCGAAAAATGGTGTAATGCTATGGATGAAGAAATGGCCGTAATGCAAGAGAGGGGTGTCTGGGAACTAGTTCCTGCATCCACCTCACAAAAGCATATAGGCAGTAGATGGGTCTACACCATTAAGAAAGACGAGAATGGGAAAATCAAGAGGTTTAAAGCTCGTTTGGTAGCCCAGGGGTATGGTCAGAAAAAGGGAGAATCATACGATGAAGTTTTTAGCCCTGTTGTTAACTTCAACTTAATTAGAGCATTCTTCTCAATTTTCGTATGCATGCTTGGCTGGATGCATTTCCAATTAGATATCAAATCTGCCTATCTCTATGCTAAATTGAGTCAAAAGGTATATATGAAACAGCCTCAAGGTTATGTCAATCAGGAACAGCCTGATTATGTTTGTTTGTTGAAGAAAGCCATTTACGGTCTTCATCAAAGTGGAAGAGAATGGTTTAATGAACTTGACACCAAATTAAAAGAATTAAATTTTTTAAAACTTCAATGGTGTAATTGTGCATATATTTACAATAGCAAAGTTCTTATGCTAGTCTATGTGGATGACATAATTCTCTTCTCAAAGTATCAAAGGGACATAGACCACATTGTTTCATTACTTAGCATAGAATTTGATATCAAGGTATTAGGAAAAATTAGAAAACTTTTAGGCGTGGAATTTAAAGAGTGTGACAATAAATTTTTTATACATCAAAGTCAGTATATAGATAAAGTATGTCAAATGTTTCAACAGTATAAATATCCAGTTACTTCACTTCCCATTTCTAAAGGGAATATTCTAAGTAAAATAGATTGTCCAAAGACAAGTGAAGAAATAAAGCAAATGCAAAGTTTTCCTTACAGGAGCTTAATTGGGTGTTTGGCTTTTATATCTAGTCGGACTAGACCTGATATTTGTTACGCCATCAATATATTATCTCAATTTCAAGAAAACCCTGGAATTAAGCATTGGGATGCATTGTTAAGACTTTTAGGATATGTTGAAAAGACTAAAAACTATATGTTGAATTTATCTAACATTCAGGAGTTAAAATTAAATTGTTACTCAGATTCTGACTTTGCTGCAAACAGAGATGACCGTGTTTCACTTGGAGGCATGATACTCTTTATTGACAATGTACCTATTTCTTGGCGTACCTTTAAACATAAGTGTGTCAGCTTATCAACCATGGAAGCTGAATACGTATCACTAACTGAAGCCGCTAAGGAAATGGTATGGGTACAAAACATAATAGAAGAATGTCATTTACTTGGGTTAAACTTTAATAAAAGTAACAGTGTTATTTTTAGCGACAACCAAGCAGCCATTAATTTTTCTAACTCTCCAATTGAAAACAATAGAACTAAGCATATTGATGTTAGATATCATTTCCTAAGAAATTTAATAGTCAATGAATCTTTTAATGTTAAATTTGTAAATAGTAAAGATAACTTAGCAGATCACTTTACTAAACCAATGACTAAGGAAATAATACTTAAATTTTGTAATAAAATTTTTAAAAACTAAATCAAAACTTTTTGAGATTAAATGTTTAGTCTAAAGAAATTTTTAAATACTAAATTGAATTTACAACTTGGGAATTTTTTAAAAAAAGATGTCATATATATACATTATTGTTTATCTTAAACCTCATTGATATAAGATAGTATATCTTGAGTATAAATTTTTGTGATATTGAATCTTTTTCACTTTACACCTTTGTATATACATCCATTTTCCATGACCCGCATGATGCTAAATAATAGCTTATGTGTATAAAATTTTGTATTTTTTCAACTTGGTAAAAAGTATGTGTTGAAAGTTTTGATAAAGGAATTTTATTATCTAATTACTTGCATCATGTATTTTTAAATATTTGGTATATCAATGCAGTCTAATAGTATTAATTATGTATACTTATATTGTGTTAATAGACTAAATTTTTTTAAGCTTTTTGAATTATAGTGTTTATACTCAAATTTAAAGTAAACTTAAATTCTATGCTTATACAAAATCTTAATCTTTTAAAGTTGACTTGTTTAATATGATAATGTGCTTATACTTAAATTTTGGATACTTATAATTAAATTTAAACTAAAATTTCAATTTTTGAATGCTGATACTTAAGCATTGAAGTTGTGTTGTATATAAATTTCTACTTGATGTGAAATGTTGTTGTTACAATATTGTCGACAATACTTAACTATTTTTCAGATGCTATAAGTACTTATGCATTTTATTTTAAATTTAATAATGATATAATACTTTAAATTTTTTCCTTCATTATATGTTTGATAGGATACTGGGGGCCTTGGTGTTTATTGATATACCTTGGTTTCTCAGAGTAAGTTTTCTTTTGCATATGCATTGAGACTTAAGGATTTGCATGAGGGGGCCGATTGTTGGAAATAATCAATACATCGCGATTCACGTTCCTGTGAACGTGAATCGCGATGTATTGATTATTTCCAACAGTTATGGAGATTGTCGCGGAGGGCGCGGCGGCCCAGTGGTTAGCGCGCGGGAATTGCACTCAGTAGGCCCGGGTTCGATTCCCGCCACTGCCAAAACTTACGCCACGTTCACGCAGAGTACAATCCCGTTAAACATGTGGGTTCGTGAGTCCTTCCGAGAGGTTGGTGGTAGGGGAAGGAAAGTACGGTCTAAATTGGGTGAATAAAAAGAAAGTTATGGAGATTGTCGCGGAGGGCGAAGTAGCCCAGTGGTTAGCGCGCGGGAATTGCACGCGGTAGGTCCGGGTTCGATTTCCGCCACTGACACGGAGTACGATCACGTTAAACATATGGGTCCGTATGTTTTTCCGAGAGGTTGGTGGTAGGGGAAGGAGGATACGTTCCCTGTGGATGCCTCCCCCACTGGGTTCCGGTCTAAATTGGGTGGCACATTCTGGCCGTCCAACCAGTTACCTTACACCTTTCTGGTAGGTCACGCCAACGAGTTTGCCACGGTTGGAATTTGCCACGATCAGCATTTTCAAGGGTTGCGAACAGGCTGGTCGCCAAAGGCGGCTAGTTTGCAATAAAAACCCTGCCTTAGTTACAATGTATACTACAATAAAAGTAACATTATTAATTATTATTACTATTATGGCCATTAAATCATTTGAGTATTCTGGTGCTATTGATAAGAGTTGGGGAGGGGGGAGGGGGTATGCAAGATGCATTTCTGCATGACTTGCTTACACAAGGATTTGTCACTGGCATACCTGTTAGCTAAATTTTATGAAAATCCCGAAGATTTTTTTTAATATCCAGAATACTACATCAAAATTCAGGGGTTTTTTTTTGTTTTTGTTTTTTGTGATAAAAAATAATGTAATTGCCTAAATCACATTATTAATAATTCTGTCCAGAAAATATCTCTTATGGATAAGTGAAATGAAATCTATTCTTTATTGCAATTAAAATTAACCTTTGCATGAATTTTGTGATACCTTTTAGTTAAAGACTACAATAGGAATATGAAATTTTGCACACTTGCATAAAATTGCATATAAATGTGCAGAATATTTTTTTTCTTCTTACTTATCCCCACTTCATGTAGTCTGAACTAGACCAATTCAAAAAGACCATGAGCACGGACCACAGCAGATTTTCTAAAAATGTTTAAGTAGGAATTCAAGGAATTTTTTTTCAAAATTTTAAGTGCTAATTTTTTTAATTTCTATTATTAATACTGTTTAATTACTTCATTTTTTATAAATAACAAGAAAGATCAATCATGCATAAAGCATTGATAATGATACGCTTTCCAACTAAAATGAAATTTTATTTAAACAATTTTATTTAAACACGTGAAAACCGATTTTTAAAATTTTAATTATTTTTTTTGTTATTTAATGTTTTATGCAATTTCGACCGTTTTTTGCCCTTTTTTTCCCACGATCCGGACATCGTAGGAAAAAACAAATCACACCATCGGAAAGAGCTGACAATTGCGAGTAAAAATATATCAATTTCAAATCTGAATTTCGATTTCTAATAGTTTTTAAAGATTTTAAAACAAAAGTCACTTTTTGCTCAAGAAAAGTATTTTTGGTTTTTAAATTCTCGCATAGTAAAAAGTACTCATAATTTCAACCAATAATTTACATTTTTAGAAAGGTCAAACATCTGGCATTCTTACAAGTCCAATCTGGTCAAGAAATATTCCGTATTGCCCACAGGATCGGGATTTTAAAAGTTTCCGAATTTCAATTTCTCGGCGTGCCGCTTCTTAACCGGAGTTTCTCCCCCGCAGAAGGAGGGAAGGTGGTGGGTGGGGACGTCAAGGTGGAGGTGACGTCACGGTTCTGAATAGTTCCTTTACTCCATATAAATTATTATATTTATATTTTAAATGATGGAACGATATGGATTTTTTAAATGTATATTTTAACTTTTGGATATTTTAAATGGATATTTTTATTTTATGGATATTTTAAATGATGCAACAATGAAACAATTTAATGAGGATGATGGAATTAAGCATATGGTCATTTTAAATTGCAATTTGCGCGCGGGAAGTTAGCGGTAGGCCCGGGTTCGATTCCCGCCACTGCCAAAACTGCCGCCGTGTTTACGTGGAATACAATCACGTTAAATATGTGGGTCCGTAAGTCCTTCCGAGAGGTTGGTGGTAGGGGAAGGAGGATACGGCCCCTGTGGATGCCTCCCCCACTGGGTTCCTGTCTAAATTGGGTGAATATATAGAAAGTTATGGAGATTGTCGCGGAGGGCGCGGCGGCCCAGTGGTTAGCGCGCGGGAATTGCACTCAGTAGGCCCGGGTTCGATTCCCGCCACTGCCAAAACTTACGCCACGTTCACGCAGAGTACAATCCCGTTAAACATGTGGGTTCGTGAGTCCTTCCGAGAGGTTGGTGGTAGGGGAAGGAAAGTACGGTCTAAATTGGGTGAATAAAAAGAAAGTTATGGAGATTGTCGCGGAGGGCGAAGTAGCCCAGTGGTTAGCGCGCGGGAATTGCACGCGGTAGGTCCGGGTTCGATTTCCGCCACTGACACGGAGTACGATCACGTTAAACATATGGGTCCGTATGTTTTTCCGAGAGGTTGGTGGTAGGGGAAGGAGGATACGTTCCCTGTGGATGCCTCCCCCACTGGGTTCCGGTCTAAATTGGGTGGCACATTCTGGCCGTCCAACCAGTTACCTTACACCTTTCTGGTAGGTCACGCCAACGAGTTTGCCACGGTTGGAATTTGCCACGATCAGCATTTTCAAGGGTTGCGAACAGGCTGGTCGCCAAAGGCGGCTAGTTTGCAATAAAAACCCTGCCTTAGTTACAATGTATACTACAATAAAAGTAACATTATTAATTATTATTACTATTATGGCCATTAAATCATTTGAGTATTCTGGTGCTATTGATAAGAGTTGGGGGAGGGGGGAGGGGGTATGCAAGATGCATTTCTGCATGACTTGCTTACACAAGGATTTGTCACTGGCATACCTGTTAGCTAAATTTTATGAAAATCCCGAAGATTTTTTTTAATATCCAGAATACTACATCAAAATTCAGGGGTTTTTTTTTGTTTTTGTTTTTTGTGATAAAAAATAATGTAATTGCCTAAATCACATTATTAATAATTCTGTCCAGAAAATATCTCTTATGGATAAGTGAAATGAAATCTATTCTTTATTGCAATTAAAATTAACCTTTGCATGAATTTTGTGATACCTTTTAGTTAAAGACTACAATAGGAATATGAAATTTTGCACACTTGCATAAAATTGCATATAAATGTGCAGAATATTTTTTTTCTTCTTACTTATCCCCACTTCATGTAGTCTGAACTAGACCAATTCAAAAAGACCATGAGCACGGACCACAGCAGATTTTCTAAAAATGTTTAAGTAGGAATTCAAGGAATTTTTTTTCAAAATTTTAAGTGCTAATTTTTTTAATTTCTATTATTAATACTGTTTAATTACTTCATTTTTTATAAATAACAAGAAAGATCAATCATGCATAAAGCATTGATAATGATACGCTTTCCAACTAAAATGAAATTTTATTTAAACATTTTTAAAATGTGATATATTCAGTGCTGATATTTTTTAAATCATCACATTATTACAGTAATTTATTATATTATAGTTGAAAACTTAAAACTTCATAATAATATATATATATATATATATATATATATATATATATATATATAAAAAAAAAAAAAAAAAAAAAAAAAAAAAACCCCGCTAGCGACATAAAATGAACTTTATTCAAATGATGTCATCGAAATATAAATCATCTGTCTCTCTATGTAAAATCAATGTACTTCATTCATATTACTTATACTGCAGACTCAAGAGCTAAATAATTTTGTGTGAAAAAAAATTCAGCAATTTTTATACAACTCACTCTACAACTGCTTGATTTGTTTATATTCTGCATGCATTAAAAGTAGGCTTCTACTTCGTTGCAGAAATAAGCAAAGTTTAGTGATAATTTAAAATAAAAAATATTGTAATTGCATGGGCACAGAATTTAGATACGCTGATAATATAGATTTCAGAGGCTGTACAATAATTGAATCTCATTAGTCAAAATTTGCATCTGAAAATATATGCATACAAATCTTTAGCAAAAGTGTTATGCAATCCCCAATTACCTGCTGAAAACTTTGATAAATTTTTTTCTCAGGGGACCCGAATACAAAGTTATTTTTTACTATTTTGCTAAAGATGTCATAAGGTCAAAATTTTCATACGATCGTGGTCGCTCTTAATGAAAGCATTTCCTTAATTAGAACCATGGGTCTTCAGCCAATCATTCTAGATATATCTGGCTGTTCAACTTTTTTTTAAACACTCTGTATAATGAACAAAACTAAAGTTATTAGGGTAAGGAAATATCAAACATTTTAAACAAAAATTATCATATAAATAGTACAAAATACCTGAACTGGTTGGAGTAGATCGTGGAGTTTCACAAGCCAAACATTTTGATTCCTTTACTGGATTTCTAACCCAACAGCTACTACACTCCCACGTGGAAGCGGTACTAGTACCAGCAGAAATAACAGGACCTGGTATCAAACAGGTTAAACAATTAGTAAAAAGGTTAGTTAGGCTTACAGTAAAATATGAATATATAGTTAACACAGAAAATGTGTTGTATACATTATCGGATTTTAGAGCAGGGATTCTGTACAAACTTTTTACCATCATTGAGTGCCTATTGTTACATTAATACCGTAACATTATATTTCATCCCCAAAAATTTATAAATTAATATAAATTAATCACTTATTCAAAATTATTAATTAAAAATTCTATGACATTAAGAATCATTAATTCACATTAACTACCACTATTAGCTAATATTAATTTAATGCATTTCTCTTCACCACAATGAACACATTTTTTACATCTAACATAGCAGCTTGTGCAATCTTGTTTAACGTAAAGGTATACATGACATATTATAAAAGTCACCATTAACTTCAGATAATGAAACTTCTCGTTTCATTCCCCTTTGCTAAAAGCATGAAGTTGCAGGTTTCCGTGGACCTAGTCACAGACAGGGACATATTTGGCTGATTGGTGGAGAGCAGATTTTTCTATGTTTCTCGACCAATAAAAATGATTGTGTTAATTCTGAACACTACAAATCAGTAGCTCACTAAACTTCTCCATTTCCTTTGAGTAGGAAAATGTATTTTTCTACTAGTTGCCTTAAAGTCATTGGCAAGTCGGTATAAAAAAAAAAAAAAAAAATGTGATGGGTGAGGTATACATGAAAAAAAAAAAAAAAAAAAAAAAAAAAAGTGATTATCTTATGTTATGAAAGCAGAATGAATGAAAAATTGTAGTTTTTAAGAATAAAAAGAAAGGTTATTAATAGAAATATTTGAATTTACACTTGCATCTTGTGGAAGACTAAATTTAGACAAATAAAATATTACTGTGCAATAAAGCAATATCATTGATTAATGAAGATTTATTGTCCTTTTATTATGATTGGCTGTGTTTCAAATTAGAGATTATCTGCAATCAGTCATTTTATATGCATCACTTGTAGGTTTTTGGAGGAAACATCCCTTTCATTAACAATTCTGTTTCCAAATACTGAAGTGTGTGGGTATCAACTACCTGTATTAAGAATGAATTCCATGTATGAGGCATAAAAATTACTTAAAATTTGGTATTATAACTTTGGAATGTATGCAACAGGCAACTTTCTATTTTATAAGCGATCATGCTAATACAAGAATCAGCAGTAAAGGAAATCTCATTTGGTGACAAGATTCTGTGTTAGTGCCTTCTTCATAATTAGAATATTCAATTATAATACATTCCTATGACTCGTAGTAAATATTTTGCAATTCAATCACAGGACACAGTGATATTACTTTATTTTTAAAAGGATACCATGAATAAACTCAATTAAGAATATCATTTTTTGTGCAATTCTTGTCTTCATCCAGGTAAGAGAGTGATATCATTTTTTACAATTTAAACATAAGAGAAAATGACATGAGAATAATAGAAAGATATAGAATAATTTTATTTTATAAACATAGGAGGATATTCTTTCATATAATTTTTTTGCATATTACCTAGCAATTGTATACATGTATTCCTTGGCTGTCATAGGTAGTCTTTAAATTAATGTAATTACTAATACATAATGCAATACCTTATCTTGTATATTCCAAATTCCATGTCCCCACTAAACAACCCCCTTACACTAATTTTAACATTTTAATTTATCTAAATTTTCCAATAGACTAAATATAGAGTGACAGCTCGCTAGACACAATGGTGAAGGATTGTAAGGAATTTTAATTTTATTAAATTGAATATAAAATTCTTCCTCCTTACAGTTTCTTACCTACAATGGAAAAAGTTATGGACTTCTATGTGTTTATATCTTTATACTACCAAATTTAATGTGCCCTTTCCACATTAAGACCAAAATAATGTAGCATTCTTAACAAAACCTGTTTCTAACACTTAGAATACAAGATTAATATTTCGACAAATGAATGGTTTAATTCTATTTTTGTCATAACAGTTATGTAACTGTTATAACAAAAAGGTTACCAATATGTAAACTTACCAATATTTATTGGTAAGCTTACATACAGATAAAATTAATAAATTTACATTTAATACTTTTGTCAAGAGGAAGAAATTATTAAAAATATTTACATTTTTTATTAAATTAACATTTTACATAAAAAATAATTTTAAAAAAGGCAGAAAATGACATACCTAAGCTAATTTCTTTATTTGGCTGAACAACTTCAATTTCTTTATTTGGTCGAACAGCTTCACATGCCATACACTTTGATTCTTTCGCAGGGTTTTTTATCCAGCAGGAACTACACTCCCATGTTGCAGAGAGATCTGCAAAAGATGGAACTTGGATTAACAACTTTAAAATGTCACAAAAATTATATCCATATAAAGACCTTAAAATAATTAGGTTACAAATTATCTTTATTATAGAAACTAATAAGTTAATTCAGTTAAAAGAGGGCTGATTGACATGACAACTCTGTGAGCTTTGGGTAAGCAGTTAGGAAAGAAAATTGAATGATCCATGTCCAGCTTATGGTAAGACTACAACAAATTACCCGGCATTGCCACGGTCCCAAACTCACCCCACCACTCACTTTCCAAATAATTTCCTCCTTTGTCTTCAGTCAAAATCACATGCATGTAAAATCTTTAGTTTAAGCACATACAAGTTCACTGCTTCGTAATCATGGGGAGGTGGTGGGTGCTTGTGTGTAAAGTTTGCCATGAGTTGGGGGGTCATTAGCAGGCATGTGCAATTGGGGATCATTTACCGTGTGAACGGAATCGATAATCTCAATTTTTTGTGTGTGTGTGTGTGTGTTCATGTAAAAAATCACCAAAAATAACAATGCATTACTTAAAAAAATTTTTGTGAGTGAAAAAGTGAAGATCAATACAAGACAATAAGAAACATAACTTTTCGCCAAACCAGGGTGGCCACTCTTCGGACATATTGAAATTCCCTGACTTTTCCAGGTGAATTGAAATCAAATTTCAAACCCGTAATTTTAACATAAAATGCGCACTAGTTACAAATTTGATTAAAGAATCTTAACAATTTAACTCCTATTCAAAAAAAAAGTCATATTAAATTAGGAGAAAAAAATACACATATTTTTTTTTGTTTTTACAAATAAATTTTGACATTTTTAATAAAAAATACATGTAAATGCAGCAAAATTGGATTATTGAAATATTTTTAAAAATTTAATGGTTTTCATTGAAGACAATAAAAAGAAATAGTCTAAACTGATGTTCTTAAACATGGGCATTGCAAATTGCTCATAATGACAGAGATCATTAAAGATATGCAATAACTACACTATAACAAGCCACAGCTATTAAATAATTAATGTCAATTCAGCAATGTCAAAAGAATGTCATCAAAATAGAAAAAAATATAGTAAAATCTATAAAATATACAGAGATGCCAACCTTTGAAAGGGGTCATAAGTAGAAAAATCAGGAGTTTTCAGTAAAACGGCATTAACCATCAGTAAGATTTTACGTATATTGACAATATATATTTTGAAACCTTAGAACAAGTTCAAAAAGTAGTTTTACTAACTTAACTGAGTTAATTACAACTGAATGACACTATTTATGTGAAAATAATTAGGAAATTAACCTTTATAATTAACCAAAATAAGGAAATAAGCTAGTTTAGTCAAATTAATGTGCAACAATAGGGAGATGGAGATCCATGGAAAAGGATAATTTCGTACTCTCGGCAACGCCCGAGGGGGGGAAAACTGAATTTCACGATCGTACTATTTATATGAAAATAATTAAAAGATTAGACTTTATAATCAACCAAAATATGAAAATCAGTTAGTTTAGTAAAGTTAATGTGCAAAAATAGGGCGATGGAGATTAACGGGAAAGGATAATTGCATACTCTCGGCAACGCCTGCGAAAAATAAACTGAATTTCATGATCGTACTATTTATGCGAAAATAATTAAAAAACTAACCTTTATAATCAACCAAAATATGAAAATAATCTTGTTTAGTCAAGTTAATGTGCTGTTGTTGTTGCTCATAACCTCCTATTTCGGTCAAACCACAAACAGGACCAGTGATGCCAGAAGGACAAAGAATGACACAAGACGAGATCACAAAGTTTTTTATTAACACAAACAAGCATCACTGACAAAGGTCTAAGGGGGTGCAGCTTCACATTTGGCGAGGACCCAGAAGGCGGAAGACTGACTTCATCCTCAAGAAAACTCCCATGCCTTACTCGGGATTCGAACCCAAGCCCACTAGACAGCAGTCGGAGACGCTATCCACTTCACCGCCTGGGCAGCAGTTAATGTGCTACAATAGACAGATGGAGATTGACGAAAAAGGATAATTGCGTACTCTCGGCAACGTCCGTGAAAAAGAAACTGAATTTCACAATCATACTATTTATGTGAAAATAATTAAAAAATTAGCCTTTATAGTCAACCAAAATATGAAAATAATCTTGTTTAGTCAAGTTAATGTGCTACAATAGAGAGATGGAGATCGATGGATAAGGATAATTGTGTACTCTCGGCAATGCCCGTAAAAAAAAACTGAGTTTCACGATCGTACTATTTATGTGAAAATAATTAAAAAATTAGCCTTTATAATCAATCAAAATATGAAAATAAGCTAGTTTAGTCAAGTTATTGTGAAATAATAAGGGGATGGAGATGGATGGAAAAAGACAATTGTGTACTCTCAGCAAAGCTCGAAAAGAAGGACTGAATTGTGCAATCTCATAATTCAAGCGAAATATAATTTGTTTAGTAAAATATTTCTTTATTTTTAAGCGCACTATAAAAATAAATTAGGTCTATTGTTCTGATATGAAATCATAAGAAGAAAATGGATGCAAACTGATAATTTTGGACTTTCTGCAAAGCAGGGAATATGAACTGTATGGTAGGATGAGTGGATTTCACGGGATTTTCCGTAGTTTTGGTGGTAATGTCCATAAAACCGTAAGATGAAGTAAAAATCTGTACAAACTACAGAAAATCCGTAAAAGTTGGCATCTCTGTACTTGGCGACATTTGTCCAAAATGGCGCACAAACTCCGCATTTTTGCTTTTATACGGAATCAAATAGACACATGGCAACTTTTATTTAGTAGTAACGAGTACAGCGTAATACTTGGCGAAATTTTTCGAAAATGGCATACAAACTGGGCAGTTCTGTTTTTATATGGACAACTAGTTTAAAAAAAAAAAAACAGATTTTTCACAAAATTCCCTGACTTTTCCCGGTTTCCAGGTTGAGTGGCCATCCTGCAAACTATAGAATTTTGCAAACTTTATTTTTTTGGATGTGGCAAAAAAATTATTAAATGACCTAAAATATGCAAATTTTGTTGATGCATTAAAAAAAATTAAATAATATGAAGAAATTATCCTGTAGATTTTGTTTAAAAATCGTTGAAAAGATCGCATTTCGATCTTTCCAACAGTATCAAGATGGAAACCGTGTGAATATTTTTAGTCACTAGGGGATCATTTTGCATGAAATCATTCAAAATTATACTGAAACATAAAATAAGTATAAAATTTTGAATCTGCAGGTATTGAAATATACAATACCCCCGATTAGCTTGATTAATTGGCTGTGCGAAAACACAATACTAAACAAGAAAGATCAATCATGCTTAAAGCATTGATTATGAAACACTTTCCAACTTCAATGCAATTTTATTTAAACATGTCTAAAATGCAATACATTCCTCGGTAATATTTTAAAACTTATCACAATACTACATTAATTTATTATATTTGAAACCTTAAACCTTCATCGAAAAAAATTAACTTCATTCAAATGACGGCATTAAAATATAAATTGCCTGGTTTAAACATCTCTAAAATGTGATACATTCCTCGGTAATAATTTTAGAATTATCATAATACTACGATAATTTATTATATTTGAAAACTTCATCGAAAACAACTGAAATCCATTCAAATGACGTCATAGAAAAAATAACACGCCTGGCTCTCTCTATAAAAGCAACATTTCATTCATAAATAATTCCCCCATTCATGTCATTCATCACAATACTATAATAATTTATATTATTTAAAAATTAAGACCATGGAGCTGCAAGTAAGTAAAACTCTATGCGTAAAACTTCATCGAAAATTATCGTCCTTCTCTTTCTAAAATCAATGAATATTTCATTCATATCAGCCATGCAGACTCCATGGACTAAATGATTTTGTGTTAAAGAATTACAGCGATTCTAATACAACTCATTCTACATATTTTGCTGTTTACATTTTACATAGGTGAAAAATAGGCTTAATAGTAGAAATAATCAAATTTGTATGAGCATTTAAACTGAAATATATTGTCATTGCGTTGTTAAAGTATGTAGATGCACAGAATTTAGGCCAAAATAAAGTAGTTTTAGGATGGATACAACACTCAATATGAATTAGAAAGAACTTTAAAAATCACGATTTTGAGACAAGATGGATGCCATATATCATTTTGAAGTGGGTCATGTGATCGTTTCATATCATGGACACGTGATCGCTTCATATAAGAGGTGTTATTATTTTAATTTTTATTTAAAAAACTACTGAATATATTTCACTGAATTTTTTTTTATATATTTTATGGAACAATTTGAATATTGCCTAAAATTTTCGAAGCAATTTGTGAATTTTAAATCCGCTTAAAAAATGCTTGAAAAATTAGGTCCCATAGGGCTCAATGGTATTCCATTTTTTCAACCCGGGTTCAATCCAAAACTAATTGGGTGATATTATTCATTTATATTCCCATAGGTCCTATAGACCGTCTGAACAACATACTAAAATTTCATTTTGATTAAGTCATTTTTACGGCAGTTATCGTGCTAACGGACAGACAGACAGACAGACAGACAGAATGAACAAAGTCATAAACACTTTTCAACTTTGTTGTAAAGTGTTAACAAAATCGTACAAATCAAATTTAACAAACAATATAAAATATCTTAATCGTCCCACCTTGAAAACACTAACTAATATTTTAAATTCATTTTTTATAGCAATTTAATATAAAGTAGTATAAAAAAAAGGGATAATAATATTTGCAATGAGTTTACTAAAATTAACAAAACACTAGATTTCTTGGAAAAATATTTACAATCTACAGATAGTGCTAAGTAGAGTGCTTATATACAGTAGGTGCCTTATATATGCACTTTACTGTAAGGTACTATGCATTTCAAAATATGCAATTCAGTGTACCTATTGTGTAATGTATCAAAATATAAAAATGTTTTGAAAAGTATAAACTTCTGAACCACCAGTTAACTTACTGTACATTTTTGAACATGTTTTAATGTGCAATACAGTATATACCACATATACATATATTATGAATGATACATAAATATATATATATATATATCAGAGTTGGGCTTTAACGAAAATACATGTATTTGAAATACATTTTCAAAATACACTTGTAATTTGTATTTTGCATTTTAAACTGAAAAAACTAAAGTATTTTAGTAATGTATCGAAAATACATTTTTTCAGATTTCAAACTATCGTGTTTAAGCCGCAATTCAATGATTCGTAAAAGAGAAAATGGTGAATCTATATTTTGTCTAATCTCTGAATTCATTTCCATCAGTTAATATAAACATTCTTTTTCAACTGGGGGCAATAAAGTTGCTAATAAACGGAATGTTTAGCATTTGCAAAGGCCTCAGAGAAAATTGTTTGTGTTATAAACTTTACTTAGCGTTCCTATTTGAATTATAAAATGATGTTGTTTGGTGGATGGTTTCTTTCTATATATGCATGTAAAAGAGGAAGAAGGCAGCTTAAGGTTACATTCTTTGTGTAAACAGAGACAATCTGAGTTCTGTTACGTATTGTATTTTTTTTTAATAAGAGATGCAGTGTAAGTCACTATTGCTAAGACACGATAAAAGATGGTTGATACTTCTAGTAGTGATGAAAATATATCAAGGGAATTAATAGATTATGACAGTGCATGGTGTTTCATATTAATGGAACATATTTCAAAATAATATATAGGCTGTGTTTAGGCTGCCTTCATGTGCGGTCGTGGATAGAGCTGTAGTAAGAAACATGCAAGTGGGCTTCCGTTAAATTAGTCGGACGGTTGTCTTCCGGTGGAAGGTAGCGCATTACGTTACATTTAGGTCGATATTATGCTGACTGCAAAATACAAGTATAAGAAATTTTCATATATTTTTAAATTTAAACCCTTTTTTATAGTCATGTTGTGCAATATATGTCTGACTGTAGCTGTAATATAAGAATAACTACTTTAAAAAGTCATTGGACATATTCTTCTAGCTAACATGCAATATTGAAAATAATTTTACTAAAATCATAGCTCACACTTCTAGCTATATGTATATAGGAGGGGGGGGGGGGGGGAAACTCCCTATGCATTGGTGAGATCTAAAAATAGTATATTTTAAAGTAGTTTATTTTTAAATCTTTTCTTTCTTGAAAAAGAAAAGTTATAATATAATTATGTTTTATCTATAGCAAGATTTTTTTGAAAAAAATAATTTAAAATTCTTAAAACAAATTATTAAATATAATAAATAAGAGTAAATCATTAAATTGTAAGAACAAATTTTAAAATGCTTTTGAAAATATATTATTAAAATTTGTTTTAAATACTTACAGATGGGAAACAGTTTTGCCACTTATAAGAAAAAAAAATTAATAACAATAGGAAAAATTAATTTACTCAAGTTTATTATATGCATAAAAATACTTATAAAATAATTTAAAAAATGAAAAGCGGTTTATAGTTAAATCTTTTTTAAGAATATACTATTATATATAATATTAAAAATAGCTGCTTGTTATAGAATGGTTGAGTATCAAGAAATAGAAGAAACAATTTGCTGAAAGATAAGTTTAGCATAAATTTAGTGCTATTAAAAATAATTTTCCTTCACTAGAAATACTTGCGCAAACATTTTATATTTTTCTTTTACAACTTTACCAGCGTTTTTCTGAGAAAGGGTGAGATGTCACTTGTACCTTTTTTTTTCTCATTCTTTTTCTTCAAAATAAAGCACACACATGCAGGCCCGTGGAAAGCGAGAGGGGAAGGACTCCTCATTTTTGTACCTAATTTTTTCTGTCCGGGCTTGGTTCTCCCAGCAGACTGGGGGAGATCCAGAAATTTTATGATCAAATACTTCTTGTCAAGTTCCTTGCTTGGAAAGTTTGAAAATATTATTATATTTTATTTTCAGAAAAATAGAATTGAAAAAAGGAATCGCTCTATTTTAATGTTATATATATATATTTGTAGGATCTAGAAACCGTAAAATATGACTTTTATCGGTAATTTATTTTTAAATATATTTGAAGAATTACAATTTAAATAACACTGTCGTCTAACGTTAGTAAACGAAATATAATGGGCTACCTTCCGTCGTAAGACAATGACCATTCGGTTAATTTGACGGTAACCCACTGGCAGGTAGCTCAATGTGTGTCCGCACTTGACGGCAACCAACTTATATCGCTGCACTTGCAGGCAGCCTAATCACTTCGAATATATATATGTATATATATATATTAAGGCTGCATAGCGCCATGTAGTATTGTTTACATCTGGGGTTTTTAAGTTATATCAACCTGTTTTAAATTACAAAGCTTTTACTTCTGTATAATTAATAAATAAATATATATAGATGATAATGGAAAAGTTAAGGCAGAATGTGATTTATGCAACCAAATATGTTAATATGTAACAAACATAAGGGTTATTTATTCTCAATAAAATGTATAGATAAATGTTGCTTTATATTGAAAATTTTATTCAATCTAATACACAGTAATATTAAATTTTGTAAATGTATTTTGTATTTTGAATGTATTTTGAAAATACATGAATTTTGTATTTGGAATTTATTAAATTTTAAAAGTATTTTATATTTTGTATTTTATGTCCCAAAACCTATGTATTTTGTATCAAAAATACATTTTCAATGTATTCTGCCCAACTCTGATATATATATATATATATATATATACACACACAAACACATACTTATAGCTGGACATCACCTACCTTTGAATGCAACCTACATCTGAAATTTTAGTCCACTATATATAGTTATTAGATAAATACTACACTAATTGAAATTTAGATTTGTGCTAATCGAGTGATATGTAATAGTATCTCGTCTGCAGGTAAGCCCCCCCCCCCCCACACACACACACACACACCAGCTCTTTATCAGAAAAATAAGAAATAACCTATAATCACTGATAACCCATAATTTTTTTATGGGTTACAGTGACTTTACAACAATAAAACAAAATAAAAAATTGTATGTATCTTTAAAACTGAAAAGTTGGAAATACTAGGAAAAGAAAATGAAGATGGGCAAATTGCAACTTAGTACAGTTAATAACAGGATAAAATTTACCTGGAAAATGATTAAGAAAATTTGGAAACCTAACCATAAAAAAATTCATAAATTTCAGCATTCGTCCAGTGAAAAAAATACTAAGTTTAAAAAGTACAGAAACGTGTAAAAACAAAATATATTCTGGTTTCTGGTTGAAAATATGATTTTAAAAATTTTATTAAATAACATTGAAAATTTAAAAATCGTCAAGAATATATATGAAAGTTAGAACGGTGCAGGGAAAACTTGAAAATTTCAAAATATTCTTGAAAAAAAAAATCATAGGCTTCTAAAAAATAATAAAAAGAACGTAGCAAAATTCTAAAAAAAAGGAGTCTTATAAAGAAATATTTACGGGGAATTTTTTTTTTTATCATGAACTCAACTGTTTTAAAGAAATTTTCATTTTTAAAATGTCTTGAATTGATAAAATGAAAAATATAAAAACATTCTGAAATAAAATATACATTTAAAAAGCATTTAAAAATAAAATCACAAAATATATCAAAATTAAATAAACAATGACAAATTTGCAATTTTTAATGCAAGCAATAATTAAAATACATGAGAAATGTATTTTAATTATTGCTTGCATTAAATTATCTTATGCCAAAAGTAGCTAAAATAATAAAAGTGACAAATTTTTTGGTAGTCTTTAGCCATTTAGATAAAGAGAAAAAAATTCCAGGCAAAGCATTGCCTGCATATAGCACAACTCAATTTCCAAACTGCCTGTTTTGAAGCAAGATCATTTCCGCCTTTTATTTCAATCCGAATCCTCATGCATGCACACAAAACACCCACACCCCACCCCGGTGTAGAATAAACTGCACAAATGAAACAAAATCATTCTGCATTACTCTCTACCCTTTATGCATCGGCTAAAATTTTGCGCAACTATGGAGGGGGGGGGGGTAGATAAAAAGAAACAAAATGAGACCCCTTTCTCTAGGAGAGAAGGCATGAGCATTGTGTGCAACTATTTGACAGGCATGAGCACAAGCAACCTGAAATGCACTTCAAACAGAATCTACAATTTCATTTTTTTATGTGTTTGATTGAAAATTTACACAAATAATACAGTAATTGAAAACATTTTTTGTTAGAATGCGAAGATATACACATGTATTTTTTTATAAACTACAGAATTGTTGAAGACCCAGACCGTCCGACTTGTCCAGGGACATGAGCAGCTGTTTGGACGGCCGGGGAACTATAGAATTGTGCAAATTTTCCTTTTACGGATGCAGCAAAATAAGTATCAAACAATCCAATAAAATATTACAAGAAAAGCTTTTTATGTTACACAGTTATAGTAAAATGCATTAAAAAGTAAAAAATAATTATTAGCTATTGCAACATTCTTGGTCATATGTAACTAAGATTAAAATCATAAGGGTGCTCATAAAAGAATTGTATTTGAACCATTTACAGAATTTTAAGGAACAATAGAAAGATAGAAATAAACAATAGAAAGATAAGATAGAAATGACATATATAAGAATGATTACATTTAATTCATTTAAATTTTTCTTTGAGAATTTTGATTTAAAAATTCATTCTTCTTGAGCTTATGTACATATTCTTTTATATTTTAAAATATTATGGATTAAAACTGAGCAAACATACTTTTATTATTTGAGCTTTCTTGCTTAGACCTTGCTGTCTCACAAGCTAAACATTTGGATTCTTTATCTGGATTTCTAACCCAACATGCATTGCACTCCCAAGTTGGTGTTGAACTGCTAATACCTATAATAAAGTAGTAATACATTACTAACTACGAAAACATAAATAATTAGATAAAATTTATTAATTACTAAATTTATATACTTCAAAGAATTGATATATAATTATTTGCTAAATTAGTGTTCAAAATGCAAAAATTTGCACAAGGTACAATTACCTCATCTGAACTGCTGGAATAGATTAGGGTGTCCAGATTTGGATTAGAAAAAACTGGGAAATGTCCTGGTTTTATGCAAAAAATCCAGAAAACAACTGTTAAGTATAAGGAAAGTCACATGAAATAAAAAATTTCAAAATATTTCTCTACAGCAGTTAGTTCTATATCATGCATGGTTACATTTAACTGTATGTATATTCTGTTTACAAAGTCTTAAACTCAATTCTTGGTTTTATATATATATATATATATATATATAAATATAGTATGTATATTATACTTATATATATATATATATGTATATATATATATATATATATATATATATATATATATACATGAAATAAAAAATTTCAAAATATTTCTCTACAGCAGTTAGTTCTATATCATGCATGGTTACATTTAACTGTATGTATATTCTGTTTACAAAGTCTTAAACTCAATTCTTGGTTTTATATATATATATATATATATATATATATATATATATATATATATATATATATATATATATATATATATATATATATATATATATATAAATATAATATGTATATTATACTTATATATATATATATATATATATATATAAATATAGTATGTATATTATACTTATATATATATATATATGTATATATATATATATATATATATATATATACACAAAATGCTCTATTGTATAACTGGAGTGACTGATATTGCCACTTTTCTGAACCACTGAATCACATAACATAGGTAGTCGGGTGCTCACTTTGCTGCTCATACCCTCAGGTGAGTCAGGCGGCCTGGGCCTTCTACATAACATAGTTAGGTTGTTGCTTATTGGGAAAAGACCGCTCATATCACGCTAGTGAAAATAGATAGATGTGATGACTTCACAATTAAGATATCTACAGCTCGACGGCTACAAGCTAAGCCAAATTATGTAAGAGTGAACATTCAATACTGATATTCAGACAAATACTAGAGACTAATTAGTAGCAGGGCAAAAAATTAAATATATACAGAAATTAAAATTTCCCTTAATCTTTTGACTGCAGTTTCATTACCTACATGGAAAAGACCAGATAACTTGAGTGCAGATTCGTCTAATACTGGCTCGGTCTTATTGTGTGAGATACTGCAGCAGTAATCTCGAATAATGTTTTGTATACCCTATAATATCACTATCATCACTGTAATCGCCGCTATCACTGTTCAAAGAACAATTGAACACTCTGAAAAAGAATCTAGAAAATGTTCTTTGCTTATCATGATTAATTTTCTCTGGGTGTTGATCAAGCAAACTCAAAATTATTTAAATCCACAAGGACATACGGCCAACACCCATGTCGTCTTGAATCTACTAACAGTACTAAACTCTTTTGGAGCAATTTTTGGAACAGCAAATTTCTGGAATTGTAGCAGTTTGTAGCAGGCAATATTTCGAAAATGTAGCAGTTTGTAGCAGGCAATTATTCAAAATTGTAGCAGTTTGTAGCAAGAAATTTTTCGACATTGTAGCAGTTCGGTGCAAGGCATTTTTTTATTTTAACAGTTTGTCGTATATATAACAAGTAAATTTAAGACAATGAAGTTTTTAAAATCTAATTAACAGAAATTAAATATAAACATTTTAAATTTTCAATTAACTTTTAATAAACTAAAATAGTTTATAAATTACAATAATTAAAAATGCTTATTTTCTATTTAAAAAATCTATTTTCAATACATATTCTTTAATATAAAAAAACTGCAATAAATAAATAAAAAAAAATTTTTTTTAAATAATTTGAAAAAATAATTTTAGATTGAAAAATTTTTTTTACATTAAATAATTAGAAAAAAATCTAAATTAAAAAAAATTGCAATACAGAATTTTAAAAACATATTTTAAAAAATTAAAATAAATAACTTAAGATCTAAAAATATTTTATTGCAGTAAAATTTTTAAAAAAGATCTAACAAAATGAAATAAAAAAATTTAGGGGAAAAAAATATTTAGAAAAATTTATAATTTTAGGAAAGATCTACAAAATTAAAAACTTAAATAAATAATTTTTAAAAAGATCTAAAATAATTTAAGGGGAAATCTAAAGAAACGCAAAACATTTAAAATATGCGATATTTTTCAAAAAGGATACTGATCTTTTATATTGCGCTAAAAAAAAGAAATAACGCAATAAAAAAAATAAAATAAAAAAATTAAAAATAAATATAGTGCAATAAAAAGATAATAATAATAAGAGCCCTACTTCCGTTATGTCGATGATGTGATAATTGGGGGCTATGAAAACACCCCATGTTTTGACTTTTCATTCTACCCAAGCGAATTGGACCTTATTGAAAATCCAGCGTGTGAGGACGGATCGGTAAAATTCTTGGATTTAGCTATCAAAAAACACAAGAAATATGGAATATACACAGAGTTACACGACAAAAGAGATTCATACAGGATCAAGGTAAATCATATTATCGATTGGAATTCAAACCTTGCAAAGTATGTCTTCAGAAATATAGTAATTGGACATTTTAGAAGAAACCAAAATTATAATACTTTTAGGAAAGACTGCATTTGCAAATGTAAAAAATTTGCAGATGAAGCTATAAAAAGAAATTATCCAGTCAATTTTGTACAACATTATTACAAATCCTTTTTTAAAGAAAAATTTGTAATCTGATTGTTGATATAGAGATTTAATATTCATGACTGCGTAACTATTATCCTGATATTTCTCTGCGCATGAGCAACTTTACTTATATAAAGAGACGTTCCATCGGGTTGGACTAGCGGATGTTTCTTCTTCATGGATTCGTTTACTTCTTTGGTTCTGAGTCTGTTCTGGTGCTTTTATTTTCGCACATTTGGGAGGCTGACCATGGAATTATGTTGGTTCCGTGAGCGTTACCCGGGTTGTAAAAGCTGCTTTAAGCGGGAAAGGGGTGTCGCAATCCACCCCTATCATTCTTATGTAATTCATATGGTCACTCCCGTTCTTTTCTACTTTCATTCATGTATTCTACTAGGGAATTTGAGCAGCATTTGCGCCTCCTCCTTTGTAGTGAATAGTTCTTTAATTTCAGGCTTATTTGGGATATATCCTATTTTGTCTCACTTTATCGTAATAGTATATATATATATATATATATATAAATATAATATGTATATTATACTTATATATATATATAAATATAGTATGTATATTATACTTATATATATATATATATGTATATATATATATATATATATATATATATATATATATACAAAATGCTCTATTGTATAACTGGAGTGACTGATATTGCCACTTTTCTGAACCACTGAATCACATAACATAGGTAGTCGGGTGCTCACTTTGCTGCTCATACCCTCAGGTGAGTCAGGCGGCCTGGGCCTTCTACATAACATAGTTAGGTTGTTGCTTATTGGGAAAAGACCGCTCATATCACGCTAGTGAAAATAGATAGATGTGATGACTTCACAATTAAGATATCTACAGCTCGACGGCTACAAGCTAAGCCAAATTATGTAAGAGTGAACATTCAATACTGATATTCAGACAAATACTAGAGACTAATTAGTAGCAGGGCAAAAAATTAAATATATACAGAAATTAAAATTTCCCTTAATCTTTTGACTGCAGTTTCATTACCTACATGGAAAAGACCAGATAACTTGAGTGCAGATTCGTCTAATACTGGCTCGGTCTTATTGTGTGAGATACTGCAGCAGTAATCTCGAATAATGTTTTGTATACCCTATAATATCACTATCATCACTGTAATCGCCGCTATCACTGTTCAAAGAACAATTGAACACTCTGAAAAAGAATCTAGAAAATGTTCTTTGCTTATCATGATTAATTTTCTCTGGGTGTTGATCAAGCAAACTCAAAATTATTTAAATCCACAAGGACATACGGCCAACACCCATGTCGTCTTGAATCTACTAACAGTACTAAACTCTTTTGGAGCAATTTTTGGAACAGCAAATTTCTGGAATTGTAGCAGTTTGTAGCAGGCAATATTTCGAAAATGTAGCAGTTTGTAGCAGGCAATTATTCAAAATTGTAGCAGTTTGTAGCAAGAAATTTTTCGACATTGTAGCAGTTCGGTGCAAGGCATTTTTTTATTTTAACAGTTTGTCGTATATATAACAAGTAAATTTAAGACAATGAAGTTTTTAAAATCTAATTAACAGAAATTAAATAAACATTTTGAATTTTCAATTAACTTTTAATAAACTAAAATAGTTTATAAATTACAATAATTAAAAATGCTTATTTTCTATTTAAAAAATCTATTTTCAATACATATTCTTTAATATAAAAAAACTGCAATAAATAAATAAAAAAAATTTTTTTTTAAATAATTTGAAAAAATAATTTTAGATTGAAAAATTTTTTTTACATTAAATAATTAGAAAAAAATCTAAATTAAAAAAAATTGCAATACAGAATTTTAAAAACATATTTTAAAAAAATTAAAATAAATAACTTAAGATCTAAAAATATTTTATTGCAGTAAAATTTTTAAAAAAGATCTAACAAAATGAAATAAAAAAATTTAGGGGAAAAAAATATTTAGAAAAATTTATAATTTTAGGAAAGATCTACAAAATTAAAAACTTAAATAAATAATTTTTAAAAAGATCTAAAATAATTTAAGGGGAAATCTAAAGAAACGCAAAACATTTAAAATATGCGATATTTTTCAAAAAGGATACTGATCTTTTATATTGCGCTAAAAAAAAGAAATAACGCAATAAAAAAAATAAAATTAAAAAATTAAAAATAAATATAGTGCAATAAAAAGATAATAATAATAAGAGAAATCCCCCCCATTAAATCAAAACGGAAATTGTATAAGTTAATCAAGCTAAAGCAAATAAATAGTAAGCTCAAAACTTTAATAAAATATTAAAAAATTCAGTAAACTTCCGTTAATACGGCGTGAAATTCCACGAGTTTTCCCTGCTGTCTGTATCAATATTCTAGGTACTGCATACTGCTATTTTTAATGCCAATTTTAAAAAATAACTTTAGATTTAACTGATACCGTGAATATATGACAGTGTACAAAAGCCATTCAAAATAACTTGAAATGTTTTATACAATTTTGTTTACATATACAGTACAACTTGAAAAATAAGGCCCAGTTCAGACTTTACCAATTCCGGAATTTTCCGAATTATAGAAATTGGATATTTTCTATTTTCAAATTTCATAAGAAAATTTTGAAAAATCTGTATTTTGTCCTATACTGCCATGTTAAGAAAATAAAAATTTTGAAGTTTTCCCCCAAATTAAAAAAAATTCTATTTAGTTCTAGATTTTTCGTTAACAAAGCCGAATATAAAGTTTCGTGAAAATCCATTATTATTTGTAGCAGTTATCATGTATACGGGAAATCGACCACAGATGAGCATCACTCCAAAAATAGTCCAAACGTGTTCGGGAGGTCTTAAAACATATGTTGACATCAAAATCTCGAAATCGAAAATTTTCGTGAAAAAAATATTTTCTCAATACTACGCATGAGAAAAAAAAAACCAGACACTTTATGTATTTTCTAGCATCCGTTATATAATTATTCCGTACATTGTTATATAATTAGTTCTGCTGAAAAGGAAAAACTTTATTAGGAATAGTTAAATGAATGAAAAATAGAGCAGCAGATAAAATAAATAACATATCTATTAAAATAAAATACCACTCCTCTATGATGAGTCATTACGAATGTAGCTGATGTTGATCCTGTTGAGAGGTCAACGTGTTAATAATCTTGTTGCTCCATGCTTTGCAATAAACAAAAGAGCAAAATATGTGGCAAATTTCAAGCTGGAAGAGGCTCCACTCTAACGAGGTGCTTCTTGATTACATCATTGGAAAATGATAAACCAAAATAATCACTGCAAATGTTTTCTTTTGTCTTCCCCCTCACTAGAGTCGTACGGATAATCAAGTGATCTGAAACGTTCCCGTCAATTAAACGTGATTCTGAAACGTCCCGTCTACATACACTTTTAAGTCATAAAAATTGGGTTTGGGTTAAAAATTGGTTTTGGTTCTTTATAAACTAGTTTTATTTATTTTTCGGTTCACCTAAGTTGAAAATTCCCTGATTTTTCAGAATGTTGAATAAAAAACAGATGTTCTCTTCACATTTTAGTCCACTTTTAAATTCCCGGTTTCCAGAGTGCACAGGAATGAACCCTGTGCATATTTGGCTCCCCTGTGTCTACCGCACTCCAGGAAGGAATCGCTGGCTCCTTTTTTCCTACTTGATCTTTCAAAATAGATAATCGAAGGGGGAGTTTGTTTTTCTTTTTTTTATTCAATACAACCTGTCGCTATCACATTCCCGTAACATGGTCAAGTACTCGCCGACTCCGGACACCGGGAGAACTGGCTGTAGGGAATAATATCTTAGTCTGAACACAACAAACACACAGTTGATAAAAACTTGAGCTGTTTGAAAAAAAAGGAAATCTAATCCTCTGATTTTCCTGTAGATTGCACTCTTCTGAGAAATTTCTGATTCAATCCTTTCTTTCTGTTCCGAGAATTACGGAGAAGAATTACGTTTTCCGGTATTTTTATGAAATGGCGCAATGTTGGCCCAAAATCAGTTAAAATTTGCTTTTTGTATCAAAATGGCACAGCCTACTTTGATTGGCACAGTCTGGCACAATTGGCGCAACAATCACATCACTGTACTAATGAAACTGCACATCTACACTTTAAAAGTTACTGCAATAAACAGCACTTGCAAAAGCCTATGAACTGGCTCATGGTTGATAAGCGTTGGCACCTAAAAGCCTATTTTTAAGCTTGTGGTAAATAAGCATTAACATCAAGAAACCTATTTTTAGGCTTGTGGTAAATAAGCATTGACATCAAGAAACCTATTTTTAGGCCTGTGATAGATAAAGTGTTAAAGAAGAGAAAAATTTACAATTTAACATGTAAAATCATAATGCTTATTTTTCTGCACAAGTAAAATTTTGGGACAGAAACATGTATTTCTATGCATATCAGAAGCATAGAATTGCGTCAAAATGCAAAATGCTGGCATGAGCTTGCCGAAAGATATAAAAGAGAACATTTTGAATTTATGCACAAAATGTACGAGATGAACACCCCTATATTTTAAATCTTGTTAATTGTAAAATGGAATTAAAAATTCATTAGCTCTACTGTAAATATAATAATTAAATTATCAAAATAGAAACATTCAAATTTAAATAAACATTTTATAGAATTTAAATTATTCTATAATACAAAATAAAAATATTTCACATTTAGAATTTTACTAGTCTGAACTTTTAAATGCACTAAAACATTGGATCTTCGTATTAAGAAAAACAAATACTTTTTTACTCTATTAAAAGCCAGTCACATATGTATCTATCTATGTATGTATATAGTCATTATTCCAAAGACCCTACTTGGCCTAGAAACTCATTTATTTTAAAAAACATAAGTATCGAACTAAAGAAAAATTTGATAATTTCTAAATACTTTTTAAAAAAAAATCACTTTTCGAGAGGTAAAAAAAAGTGGAGGGGTGCAACGCAGGCTATATCTCCTCTAAAAAAAAAGAAAGAAGGGGGGGGGGGGGGGGCTATAACAATCTCATTTTTTTAAAGGAGACAGATAAATCTGGAAGACATTCTAGAAGCCGGAATTTTGATAAAATAGATTTTTTTTATACGGATTTTTAAAAACAGGTAAAAACTAAACTTATGCAGTTTTTCAACTTTTCTGCATATTAGCCAGTTAAAAACTCAATTTTAAGGTACAGTCTTATAAATTTATCACAGTGAAGTTTCGTCCCTTAGCTCTCGAAAAGTGCAATTGTATACATACCAATATTAGAGAATAAAAATCCAGTAGATAGCACTGTGAACATTTTTTGTGGCACTGTACAAGTCAGAGTATAACCTGTTCAATGTAACTTGGGGAAGAATATGGATTTTTTTTTTTATATCACACAAAATCTGATAATTCACTATAACATTGAAAATGCCTACTGCATAAAAAATTTTTTACATACTCTGTTAATGAAAAAACATATCATTGGCATAACCGAAAATTTTTGAGGAGGCTCACTGAAACAAAAGATGTTTAGTTAGTTCTCAAAATATAATTTAGTATTTTGGGGACACTATTGCTTAGAAAATAGGGGGGGGGGGGGGGAATTCCATTGTGCACTCACTCATTTTGAGCATATTTTAAAGAAAATAATCCATTTTTATGTAAACTACAAAGATGTAAAAGTATTGTTTAACTAATTTGAGATTTTATTTAAAAATAAGATGGATGGAAAAGGATGTTTAAACATTACACAGGAATTTATTATTTTATACAGGCGAAATCATACTTAAAAAATAATAAATATTTTACAAAAATAGTAACTAATAATTAAACATACTGCAAAGAAATGAATGTTGTGCATTTTTTAATTCACATAATTTGAAATTAAACACGGATGGAAAAGGATGTTACAACATCGCACAGGAATGTAATTTATAAATCTATACCCACAAAATCGCACTTAAACAAAAAGTATTTATTAATAATGAAACCTATTACAAAGAAATGAATGCTCTTCATTTTTTATTCACATAATTTAAAATTAAAAATGGATGGAAAAGAATGTTTCAACATTACACAGCAATGTAATCTATATAAGCAAAATTTCGCTTATTTGAAACAATATCATAGCTGCCAACCCAGAGAATAAAAAATTAGGAACACTGTACGCGAGAAAAATAACACGCAATAGTTGCACACAAAATATATATATGTGGGTATCTCCAGCATGGGAGTACTTGCTTCCCCCCCCCCCCTGAAATTAGCATGTCAGTATTTCTTAGCCAATGTATTATGTATTGACAGTGATTTTGCAAACCCTCCCACCCCCCTGGAAGGAAAGTTGGTGAAACCCATATATATATATATACTATATAATTAATCTTAATAAAAAAAAATTAAGATCTCATGAGATAAAAATTTTGAAACATACATGAAATGCATAATTTTTTTACACCCATAAAATTATAACTATATTTGTTCTCCTTAAATACATCAATATTCAACTAAAAGTAAAATTAAACTATTTTCATATTTGAAAAAAAAATGTCATTACACAATTTAAATACACTATTACAAAGAAAGTAAAACAAAGACAAATTAAGAATCTTTTTGGTTTATTGATACATAGGTAGCAGATTTGGCCTTTTTCAAGAAAGTGGCACCATGTTTGTTCATACCAAGCACCATTTATCGGAGATTTGGCAATTAAAGTAGACTGTAAAGTCAAAATACTCATGGAACTTCTAAAATCAGTTTTGTTTCTTTTTACAAGACTAAAAATTCGTTCACATGCAGCATTACTATGGGGGGAGTGTTAGTATCCCCAACATGATACTACTCAATTTACCATACAAAAGTTTATACACAGGATCTTTTTGCTTTCCTAACTTAGCCCACTGAACATCTGGTCTTCAGCAATTATTTCTTCTGGCAGAGCTGCCATTTGATAATGCAAAAACTCAGTCTCTACACTATCAATTATATCAAACGTTGATTCTGTTGAGTCTTTTTGCAGTATAGAGGGAAATCTGTCTATAAAAAATTTTATCGAGGAATTTTAACTTTTTCCCTCTGAGACACATCTGCGACTTCAGCATGATGTAAAACATTAGAGTTGATTGGAAAGTTTCTGATAATATAATTACATGTCATACAATAATAGTTTTTGACGTACACAAAAAACTGCTTTGTTTCATCATAGTTTTTTTAACTTTTTCAGGCACTCTAACGTCTTTGAACTCACAAATATGTCTTCATTATCCTTATGATTTGTTGAATCACTATAAGAGATATCGAAGACACATGTCGAAGCTTTCACGACTTCAAGCTTTATTAATCTGACTAATATATCTGTAAAACAAACTTGAATTTGGGACTTTAGCTTATGGACTCTGGGGGTCTCTGATTACAGACTCACATTAAATTTTTCGAAAACACTAATTACATTTTTCATAAAAAATGCAAGGGCATGGTACAGATTTTTCAAAATAGAAAAATTTGTATTATGCAAATATAATTAAAAAATTAACCTTAATAATTAATCCTAATATGAAAATAAACTAGTTTAGTCGATCTAATATGCAACATTTAAATAATGGAGATGGATGGAAAAAGATACTAACGTACTCTCGGCATTTCACGCGATGTAACTGAATTGTGCAATCGCACTGTTTATGCGAAAATAATTAAGAAATTAACCATAATAATTAATCAGAATATGAAAATAAGCTAGTTTGGTCAATCAAAAATGCAATATGTAGAAGATTGAGATGGATGGAAAAAGATATTATTGCACTTTCGGCGATTCATGAGAACAAACTAAATTGCGCAATCGCAGTGTTTATGCAAAATTAATGAACAAAATAACATTTTAGCGATTTATGCTGAATGACAACCTTTGAAGAAGTATATTTATTACTTTCATAAAATAAGCGATCGAGATCTTAATTTTCATTACACGCGGCCGTAAATCTACGTTAATTTAATTGGCATTACCTTGCATTTTATTATGGAGTTGCTACGATCCCGGAAATGGTAGAAATCAGTGCTAAAAACGCGGAAAATCGGCGTTTCCGAGGAATTATACCATGTCTGGTTAATTGATAAATTTCAAACAAAAAAAGCCAGAGAATTTCTTTAGTAATTCGGAAGCCGGAGAAGTAATGAAACATTCGGAGTTTCCGGTCCAAATCCAGAGAGTTTTTCACGTCTGATCTGTAATCTTATGAGCGAACTTTCGATCAAATACAGAAAAATTTCCCACTTAGCTAAAAAATCTCTTTTATAGGGAAAATTTTGGGGATATTGTCCCTAAGCGTAGGGATTTTTTCAAAAAATCGTTAAAATCCGGAGATGTGTCTTCAAAAGCGGGAAATTGGGATAAACACTCAAAAATCGGGAGTCTCCCGCCAAATTCAGTAGAGTTGGCACATATGTAACTTTTATGGTCGCAGAGGGGGAAAAATGGGGTAAAACAGGAATATTTTCAAAAATTCGGATTTTGTGGAAAAAATTCGGATTTTCGGAACAGACGTAAAAATTCGGAACGAATCCGGAAAATCCGGAACGGTTGGCAGCTATGCAATATCCATCAATAAAGTGAAAAGGATGCAACTTAGTGCTTACTAGAAAGAAATAGAATGCTGATTGCAAGTTTGATTGAAATTCGCATTAACTGAGAATTTTTATTGAAAAATCCCTAACTTTAGGGAATTCTAAAAAAAATTGACAAAAACAGGAGTTTCTAGTTAAAAATTGGGAGAAATCATCAAAAACCGAAAGTTTCCCTGAAAATCCAGTAGAGTGGGCAGATATGCAATTGGTTTCGTTGTCACTATATTTGCTAAATTTTTATACAATAACATTAAGAATTCAATAAATTTATTTTTAAACTCTCAAGCAACAGAGTATTATGCAAAATGCTTGTTATCTGAAAGAAAAAAAATATATGTTGCTAAACAACAGAAATAAAGTCAATGAGTTTATACAGCTGATTTATTTGAAAAAGATATGTTGCTGAGCAACAGATCTAAAAACTCAAAGAGTTTATACTACAGACGACTTTAATTAAATCTTTTTTTGGTTAAATGATAAAGAATGTATATAAATACATTTTATTGGAATTGCATTTTTTACTGGATTATACAGCATTATTTGGGTTTATAGATTACAGGGATTATTGATATTTTCAAAAATCTTAGGCTATCTGTTTTATTTTGGCAAAGATTTTTCAAACTTATATATTGCAGTACAGACTACAGATATATCTTCCAATACACAGATATAATCTTCTAATCTACAAAAATATTAGTATGAGTATATCTTCTAATTCACAAGAATATAAATAGTATGGGTATATCTTCTAATGTGATTTTAACACCATGTATTTAGTACTTTGGCATATATCGATTCAATTTCATATGTTCTGTAAATTTTTTTACAAACAAGATTAGGATGTTTCACTTTCCAGATCTATCTGTGAAGATAATTTTGTGTAGCAATAACAGAGATTCTTACACTTCTTTCTGGAGAGCATTAATTTAAATATTTTAATACAATGTTTTGAATAACAATGTCATTTAGAATTCCATAGGAATTTGCACATGATTGTGAATTTTAAGTTTACTTATATTGCATATTCCATATGAAGAAATGGTACACTGTCAGTGTATAAAATATAATTCTTCAGCAATATATTGAAATGGTTCTCAATAATTATTTTAATATCTTATATTAATTATTGGTACTTTTAAATTTTCATTGGAATTTATTCATGTGACACCCCTCCCCCTCCTGTATTTCTTCTTATTATTATTTTTTTTAATATATTTTCATGTTCTTAAACTTCTTTTCCAGCAATTAGCTGTAATGTAAGATTTCTTTACAACACAAGATTAGTTCTCACCTGAAGTAGAAGTTAAAGGCTTGGATGGCACATTTTGAGTATCAGTTTTCACAGCTCCAAAGGAAACACCTGTTGGTAATGTTGAAGTGAGAATACTAGAATTGTTCTGAGATTTATCTGAACTACTTTTTGGAGTTCCAAATGGGAAACCTGGTGGAGGTCCTGAACCGAAAATAGCAGGGTTACTCTGAGATCTGTCTGAACTTGTTTTTGAAACTCCAAATGAAAAACCTGTCGTTGATGTTGATGAAACAGCAGGACTGCTTTGGAGTTTTTCTGCAATGTCCTTAAAGTTGGAGCCTAAAGAAAAGTGAATTATTAATTATGCAATGACAACACATGTCAATATTTTTCCAAGTCTTCAACAATAAGTACTAAAGATCTAAAAAAAAAATAATCCTTATGTGATACCATGTAGTAGATATGGGTCATTCCATGTCAAATCAACAAATGAGGGTTGCATCATAGTAATGGATATTGATCAAGAATTAAAATTATCTTATATACTTGAAAAATTGCTTTCATATAATATAAACTTCTTGTAATATTTTTTAAAAACCAAAACCCTTTTCAGGCACTTGAATTTGAAATTTTAGTACTTTTTTTCCTTAGGTTTAAGATTTTTTAAAATTTAGCTGGTGAAATTAAAGTAGAAATGGTTGATTTAAAGAGCTAGTAGTGTTTTATAAGCAAAAAATTTAAAGTTTGTAATCCATTTATTACTTGGATTTTTATGGTTGCCAAACTTACAAAATTTCAAAAAGGATCACTTTTAATACCCCTAAACCCCCATGTGGTACATAATTTAAAATTTTAAAAACCGGTTCAATAAAATAACAAATCTATATAGATAATCAAGTGAAAGGGGCTTTTATGTATATGTTATTCTTTCTATTTTTAAAATTGAAATAAAAAGGTGACATTTTTAGCATATGAAATTTTTTTTAAATCAATAAGTTATTTATTCATATTTAAATGTCTAACAAAAACATTAATTTAAATGTGATTTCATCAATTTTTATTGTACATATCAGTGCTGAGTGTACATATTGTATATTGCTGAATGTACATATTATATTGCTATTGTACATATCATTGCTGAGCTCTCCTGCATCTGATAGCATTTAATTCAAAACAAAAGTTCCTGGGCATTTAGAACATTCACAAAGCATGCAACTATCTTCTTCTGTAGAGCAAACTATCATTTTTGCAATAAAGCAATATCCAAGCCTTTATATTTATTGCTGAAACTATTAGTTTATATTTTGAGGATAGCTGCACACATATATACTGTGAGTGCCACTAGTGCCTGCTAAGATACACGATTTGGGTCTTAACTCCGCAAATTGTGAAAAACTTATCTTGTAATTTGGATGGTTTAAATTCAGCAAACAATTCTTTTAAGATTTTCTAAAAGTAAGCATTTTTGCTTTAATTCTTGTATTCCTGTAATAGATTGTACAGATAAACACCCTTTCTTTCCTGGAAAACAACGGCTGTCATCATATGCAAAGAATGTACAAAATGTTTCCTTCACTTTCAAATCAAGAGTCACCTTCTTTTTAACACTTTATAACAGTTAAAAAGTGTTTATGACTTTGTTCATTCTGTCTGTCTGTCCGTTAGCACGATAACTGCCGTAAAAATGACTTTATCAAAATGAAATTTTAGTATGTTTTTCAGACAGTCTGTGGGACCTATGGGAATATAAATAAATAATATCACCCACTTAGTTTTTTATTGAACCCGGGTTGAAAAAATGAAATACATTGAACCCTATGGGACCTAATTTTTCAAAAAATTTTTAAGCAAATTTAAAATTCACAAATTGCTTCGAAATTTTTAGAAAATATTTACATTATCCCATAAAATATATATAAAAAATTTCAGTAAAATATGTTAAGTAGTTTTTTAATTAAAAATTATTTAATATACTGAAAAAACAAATTCAATTAAATTCTGACTTTTGGGATATCCTCCAGAAAGAAAACAGAGATATATTATATAATAAATATCTTTCCAAGAGTTTAATCATTTTGTGTATAAGAGAAGCTTCACATTTTAAAATAAATTCGGTAGATAACAATTTTTCAAATTTTTTTTTAATTTTATATAACTCTTCATGATATACTTATTTGATGGCATTTTCAATGCACTTTCCTACGTCCTAGAGTGTTAAAATTTGGTACACAGCTTAAATTTGTTGAAAATTTTATTCTACAAAAATTTGGTGGATCTTTAAATATAGATCATACATTTTTTTCGAAATGGCCTGAAAATAATCCCCGTTCACTTCTATAAATCATTGTTATAATATTGTTAAAAATTCTGATGTGGGCAGCACATGTCTTTCCCTGCAGACTCATATTCGAGTTCTCTTTATTTTTTCAATAATAATTTGAGTTTATTTGCACAAAATAACAGCCATAAGTATTTTAAATGACATTGAATTTGCACGTTAAACTTACATTTGGTTCTCATTTGATAGCTGGACTTATTGTGAAAGGTGGCGTAGCGAAAACGCGACTAGAATATCTCAAGAACTGCTAGTCTTAGAGTAATGGTGTTAGTCTTATTCTTTTTGTTGTCAAAAATCACGTATAAAATAGGAATTTAATTGATATAATTGAGCACACGTAGTCCTTTATTTTTATATTTAACGATTTTTGCGGGCCATTTCACAAAAATAGCCTGTTCCTTTTTCCTGAATCGTACTAGAATAACCTACAAATGATTTATGTACCAAATTTTGTTAAATTTGGTATATAAATCACTTGTAGGTCATTGAAATATTATACACCAAATTTTGTTAAATTTGTTCCATTAGTTTTTAGCTAGAGTGGATAAAGGCAATTTCTGTCGGTCATTTCGCAAAGAAGGCAGATTCTTTTATTACGAATCATACTATAATCTAATGAACATCAGGATTTCCCACAAAAAACATACCTACCAAATTTTATGAAATTCGGTCCATTAGTTTTTCAATTAGAGTGGATGTAATATCCTCACAGACACACAGAAACATACACAGATACACTCTTACACACACAGACGTCTTCCTAAAAATAGTTTTTTCGTGTTCTAGAACTCCCAAAACGTGTAGATCCTTCGAAAATTCGAGTTCCGATCTTCGGCACGATTCCAATACTTTGAATACATACACACACACACATATTATCTGCGTATCTGTGTATTATCTGTGTATCTATATTCCGTGCCTATGCAATTACAATAGTTGTGATTTTAAATGATCCTTAAACTTTTATTATTTCTTCAACGAAGCCTAATTTTAACTTATGCAGAATGCAAATATCTCAAGCGATTGTAAGGTGAGTTACATAAGAATTGCTGAATTTTTTTCACACAAAATTATTTAGCTCTGGAGTCTGGAATACAAGTTATATGAATGAAATATTCATTGATTTTGCATAGAAAATCAGATGATTTATATTTCGATACAGTTTTAAATATTTAAGTATAATAAATTACTGTAGTACTGTGATAATGTAAAAGATATCACCACTGAATGTATCACATTTTAAAAATTTTTAAATGAAATTGCATTTCAGTTGGAAAGTGTTTCATAATCAATGCTTATGCATGATTGATCTTTTTTGTTTATTATTGAGGAAAGAACCATGCTCTTGAAGTCTTTAGTTTTGTGAACTAAATATTGGCTAGCCCAACTCTTTCATAGTTGTTTTAGTAGCTCAACTTTGAGGCATAAGACTTCAAACTTTATTTTCCTGGTGTTGAACTACTATTGTTATATTTCCCCTTTAGTTTTGTGATTAAATTAGTGTAGTCTTCACACTGTAAGCTAAATGTGAAGGGTTCTGATGATTGTTTGGAAGGTAAATCAACATCTAAACTTTTTACAAGCTTAAGTTTAACAACTGCTAATATCCTTTTGAGTTTTGTTTTTCCACGTAATTTTCTTTTTCTTTCTAAATTGACTTAGATTTTTTTTATTGGTGTTCGGGCGCGATAGCCCGGTGGTTTGCACGCTGGATTTGCATGCTGCCACAACTACCGTCATGTTCATGCGGAGTACAATCACGTTAAACATGTAGGTTCGTAAGTCCTTCCAAGAGGTTGGTGGTAGGGGAAGGAGGGTACGGTCCCTGTGGATACCTCCCCCACTGGGTTCCAGTCTAAATTGGGTGGCACTTCCTGGCCGTTCAAACGGTTACCTTACACCTTTCTGGTAAGTTGGATGGTCTGGGTCTCAACAACAACAACCTAATACATTACATGCTACATTGACTGTTTCAGTGGCTATGTCACTAGTCTGATATTCATCGGAACTACTCTTTTCAAAATTCTCAGTGGTTGACTTTACTTGGAGCATAAAGTTTTACAAAGTACAAGATCAAATAAGTTTGTTGCTTTTGATTGTTCTATAAAATAATTATACTCAGGCCGTTATTTATTTAAGCTTTATGAAAGCAGCATTTCTAATAGAAATGCAACTATACTGTTGTTCAGCTCAATGTCTCACAGCAACCTGATCTAACTCTCACACCTTCTACAAAACTATGCCAATGCCCAGTCATTCCAAAACCAGATGTGACTTTTGACCTATTCCTGCCTCATTTGCAACCTAGTAGGGTGCCTTGAGCAGAATGAAGGCACCCCCTACTGACCTCATATATCTAAAATATATCTGGAGTGAGTTTTTATTTAACTTCCTGATACATTTACATACCATGCTTTTTACATTTGTGTCATAATTAAGTATCAAAATGTAAATAAATAAATAAATAATTAAAAAAAACCCTTTAATTTGCAAATTGTTTTAAAATAAAAACATTAGATTCGCAGTAAGTCAGTTAAAATTGGTAAGGGCGAGGGGTATTCAGCTGATCTGTGTTGATACATAGAATGGGAAGCCAAGGAAGGGATGTCATGCCTATGGAAGAATTGAAAACAATCCCCCCGAGAAACTCAGAAATTTAACAAAAGCAAAGATCAAGCTATTTTTCTTTACTTTTCAGCAAACAATAACTCATATTAATTTCTGGGATTGATTAAAAATCAATTCCAGAATATTTTGATATTCAGAAACAAAATTTGAGCAGGATAAACTTTTATCCCATCGAAATGTTGATGATGACGCTTTTTGCATCCTGTCCAAAAAATTTGCATAAATATGTGCAACATTGCAATTTTTGCACAACACATCACTATTGACAGCATGGGCACAGAAGCATTTCATTACAATTTATTTGATGATATGACTAATATCCCCCCCCCCCCCCCCAAAAAAAAGAGAAAGAAAAATGTAAACAGTTGGCAGTTCTGAGAAAGTAATAATTTAAAATGTTTCATCAAGAACTATTACTGATTAATCACATAGGTGAAACACATCGCCAAATATCAAAGTGCATTACCAGAGTTATCTTTCTTGGGAACTTGAGGTGTGTCACATGCAATACATACAGTTTTCATAGCTGGATTTCGTACCCAGCAAGAGCTACATTCCCAAGTTGATGAAGCTTTAACAGAAGAGCTGGTAACTGTATTTGTTAACTGCAGATACATGGGGAGAAAAATAGCAGAAATTACATAAAGTAAATATTGCAAAAAAGAAAAGTTATTTTTTAAGCAAATTCACTTACTGAACTTTTTTCTTTAGTTGTTGTATTACTAGCAGGCAGTTCATGCTCAATTGGACTTGAAAATCTAAAAGGCTGATGCTGTAAATCAGATTTTTTTTCAATTTTTGAATTATAAGATGAAGGTAACTGAAAACAAAATGAAAACGTTGTATATGAAAATAAAACAATATGGCAGGCATGGTACGTTTTAGCTCCTTTTAAAGAACTAGCTGCATAGCCTGTCAAATGATTAGAAAATAAACACAGCTCATAAAAACTTCTTTAACACTCTCAATTTCATCACTTGAAACTACAATTCTCACCAAGAAGAAAACTTGCTTTTAATTATTCTTCAGCCATTTAATACTTTTTGCAGTTACAAAAATTAGTTCTATTCAAATGGTGTCAAGAAGAAGCCATTAGTAGACTTGAAATTTTGTAGAAAAATTTTCAGCAAAATTTAAAAGTTATGATAAGTTTTAATATTATTGATTTATCATTTTACTATGCTTCTTCCAAGGTGAAAAAGTGCATCCACAAATCTAAATATAAAATTATTTAAAATCAGACTGTAAAAGACAAATTAAATACTTTTAAGCACACTACAATAAAAAGTAACCAACTTAAGCAATTTTAAGGGTGCTTTATTTTTACTTTCCTTATATACATAGTATAATGTATAAGGAAAGTATTATAACGGGGTTGAAAATTTGAATTCAAGTTTTTGACGCGAGTGTACGTTTCAAGCATCCCTGAACACGAATCAAGCAATTTTAAGGTGATGTCTGTGTGTGTCAGTTAGTCTGGAGATGATATCTCATGAACGAATGGAGCTATTCAAATGAAGTTTCGTACAAAAATTACAATTCATGAATACTGGAATTCTATTGTTTTGAAACGCAATCAAATGTTCAGAACCCATCTAAATTTTAAAAAACATTTGCAGAGTTTGTACCCATTTTTCAAAATGAAACTGCCAGAGTTTTTTAGGTTTTTCCTGTTTCTTTCAGAAAAATTCCTATGTTGAAGTTTAAATAAATTTCATGACAGTGATTAATCAAAGCATAATTTACTTTTCTGTGCAAGAATATATATGGTTTAAGACATGAAAAGTGTTTATTAATTTAATATTACTATTTTATTGTTTCATGCAATATAAATTAAAAGTATTTTAGAATGAATTTTAATACAATAAAAACAAATTTATAATTTTAAAATAAGATTTTTTTTTAAACAGAAAACTACCTTTAGATTTATAGCAGATTTACACAGCAAGGGTATGTAAATTGTTAAATATAAGAATAATCTTATTGCTGAAAGAGTTAATGTTTACACTATTTCGTAAATTATACAAAACATTTAAGACATTAACATAGAAAAAGATATTTGTAAACACTCTCGAGATTGCAAACTAAATTGCGCAATCACACTGTTAATACAAAAACAACTAAATAATTAACTAAAATAGGAAAATATGATAGTTCAGTCAATCTAATATAAAATAATTACATGATGGAGATGGATGGAGAAAGATACTAATCAATGCTCTGCAAATGTACGTGACACCACCTGAATTACACAATCCCACTATTTATGAAAAAATAATTAAAAAATCAACTTTAATAATTAAACAAAATGAGAAAATAAGCTAGTTTGACAAATATTGATGGAGATGGATGGAATACTTGTGGACTCTCAGGACTCATGGGAATTCCCTGAATTGTGCAATCATACCAAATGTATCAAAATAATTAAAAAATTAACATGAATAATAAACCAAACTATGAAAATAAGCAAGTTTTTTCAATTTAATGTACAGTAATTACAGGATGGAGATGGATGGAAAAATAGAGAACAGTGGGAAAAAATATAAAAATATGCATTTACTGTAATTTTATGGATCTTTTCCGTAAGTGAAAAATATATTCATATTTAAAATGAAATGCACCTAGGATTGCATGCAGTTTTCATGATGCAGTTTTCATGATATTGCTGCAAAATTGCTCTTCATTTCATTATATCTGAAAAATAGTTTTTTTTTTTTTGTATATAGTACAAAATAATCATCAAAATTTTGTGTGTGACTTATTCCGCCCGTACTAGCCGTAGGCTAGACCAGGTCCAAGAGCCCAAAAGTTACAATGAAATCAAAAACCAAAAGAGGGTTTTTATAGATATATCAAATTTTCGTCAATGTAAATAAGATTATAAAAGCGAGACCAAAAAAATCATTAGTCATTTCTTTGCTGGAGCGCTGGTCTAGCAATTGCGGGAAAAAAATTTTACAGATGAAAAAACAGGAAAACTCCGATCTAAAAATTCGCAATATTTCGTGATTTTCGTGGCCACTTTTGTGATTTTCCAAACCCATAGACAGCCTGCCAAAATATTAAGGATTTTTTGTGGCAGAATCGGGAAAAATAGAGACTTTTGATTTTTGGTTGAAAAATCGGAAGAAATCGGTTTTCGATCGGAAGATCAGAAATTTTTTTTAAAAATCGGTAACTTTCCAGATAAATCGGAAGGATTATCAGCTATGCAATATCCATAACTTGCTGACTTCTTAAATGTTGCCAAATTGACGAAAATGTCACCAAATTGATGAAACCAAAGTTAAATCAATTAAATTACGACTAATTGAGTTTAATACATTGGAAAAAACATAAGAGAATACTAAGAGAATAACCCATTTCTCCATCCTTCCATCTGTAACACTTTGCGTGAAAATTGCATATTTTAAGTATGGTGGACATGTCTATTGCCCAATATCATGATGGATTAGCTGTGTAATGTCACCATATCTTGGACTCAAATTAACATGCCGTGTTAAGCTATGATATATCACCATTCCAATACTCAGTTTTTAACATCAGTTTTTTAAATATACTTGATAACATACCCAAACAAAGGATGATACTTACAGTAAAAGATGAAGTAGGGGGTATCTCACTGCTGATGGACAAATCAGGCTCAATAGGATTGGAGAATGTAAAACCTTTAGAAAGGAAGTTATCCACTTTCTTCTCAGGTTTTGGCCCAAAATTGATTGTTGGCAGTTTAGATATAGGTAGCGGTATGTTGGGTAAAGATGGTACTTCAGGCATCTAGAAGTTATAAATATGAGGATTCAAATACTAAATATAAAAATAACAGTCAAATTCGTTACACACTGCAAAAACCTGTTTTGGATAACCTTTTATAATTATTGGTTATTCATTTTATAAATGTTAATCATTTCGAGAATAAGAAATGTTACACTTGCAGATATCAATAACAACTGCAACTTTGAGTGATAAAATATTATGAAAACCTGCTGTTTGCTTACGCTTACTGAATTCTGATTTGTATGTTGGATTTTAATTCACATTAAGTCATGTGATAATGAATATGGAGCTTAAAAACTTACAAAGTGATTACAATCCAAACAACTTAACACTACAAAAATCAGCCATCATGACAATAACCTTGTCATTTCTTCCATTAACCAGATGATTTTGTATGGGAAAATGAAGTGCTTCATTGTGGGTTGGTTGGTTGGCTGGCTGGCTGATTAGGGATTTTTTGGCACAAGATCCAAAAAGGATATGCTGTGCCAGACACATGGTATTAAAATACAGAAAATAGTAAAGAATAAAAACAAGTGTATAATCTAAAAGGGTGATAATGTAAGAATAAAACATGACAATGCAAGAAGGATAATGATGGAAACAAGATGAAAAATGTCTAAAAGGTAATAAGAAGTGAATTTAAATATGATGGTAAAAACCGATGTCTAATAAGAATGGAAAAATCCCTGAATGAGGATTTTCTCTATTCAATTCCTCCCAGGTGGCAGAGTGCAAATCCAGCGTGCAAACCACCGGGCTACCACGCCCAAAATGTGCCAACAGCACACGGTGTTCCCAGGTGGTCACCCACCCAAGTACTAACCGTGCCCGATGCTGCTTGACTTCGGTGATCTAACGAGAATCAGTGTTATCAGCACGGTAGGGCCTTGGCATGGTAAGATTGGAGTGTCAAAAGTCAGTATAAGATGTTTCGTTGGGAACATTGTACCATCTCGTCTTACAGAGATTCGTCGCACAGAGCTAACTTTTTGGTCTTTCAGATTGTCAAGGATTTCAGTTTCAGGTACATATATAAGGGCTGGTTCTGATATAACATCGCAAGAGAAGTTCAATGTAGCATGACCAGTCACTGACACTGGAATATTTGCAAGGGTTTTCACTGAAAGTACATTTTTTGCTTGTGCGGTAGAGAAAACTTTTATTAACAAGTCCTCAGATCTGAGCTTTTTTATAGTTTCGACTTCCCCAACAGTATCCAGTATTCCTTTTTGAATCAAAAAGGGTGAAACATTATTGAATGATCCATCTATTATTTTCATAATGAAAAACTTTGCTTCAGTTTTAGTCATTTTATGATTATCCAGTTCATGAATTCTTTGTCCAATAACTCTATTTATGTTCATAGTACTTTGATTAGTTGTATGTTCCAAGGACACAGAAACACTAGATGCATCTACTCTATCTGCCCAATTTAGAGATCTTGCCTTGGAAAGCAAGAGAGCACTAGGATTGTCAGTTGAAAGGTATGAAGAACCCGAGGTCAAAAGCATTCTCAAATTCTCCATGCATGTAATCACTAATTGAAAAAACCACGGATTACTTCTAGTTCAATCGGAGTCCCCGCCTGGCTCCATCTCCCAACACTTTTCTGACGTGCCAAGTGTAACCGCCGGAGTCATTCACAAAGCTGGATGATGGAGAGCAGGCCATAACGTGCACCTGGTGCACAGGGTCCAAGGACCAGCGCTTCATTGTGGGAAAAGAATGGCTTTATCTTCAAATATTGTAAGTTTAGCATTTAATTCTAAACCCTACTAAACATATAACCATGAAATAAAGTACACAATAGTCTGAAAAGATTAACATATTTAAAAAAATTTCCTCGAAAAAGAAATATTAAATACTTAGAGAAATATTATTATACTAATAATAGATTTTGTTCAGTTCTTTGATAAGAATTGCAAGTTTATTTAAAATTAAATTAAAAAAAGTACAGAAAACTCCATGAGACTCTACATTCCTCTTGGAAGATGAACTACTACTAGATGATGGGATCATAATCAGTAAATCCTTGGAATATAATTATCTATTAATAGAGGGTGAGTCAAGAAACGGGAGAATAAAAACAAAGGGATTTTAACTAGAGCTCTTATTCTAACTGCTCAATGGGTTTAACCCTGCAGTGATGGTGTAAAATCCCACACAGAGGGGGAATCAAAGATAAGTTGTAAATTTTTGTCATAGTCTGTAATCACTGGACTTAAAGGGGAAATAAAGGAAGAGGTTGAAGAGATGGAAGTATATTGCTTCCAGGGCAAGTACACTTTCCTTAAAATAATTTCAAGGTCCTGTACCATGCAATTATTTTTCAAGGACATCATTTCTTCCATATTATGAAGTTGCATAACGTTTCTGGGAAGAAAAATCACAGCAAACTAACATTATTGTTTAATGTTGAAGCCACTAGGGAAATTTTTGGGAAAAAACAATGTTGTTTAGGAAAATTTCAGTGACAGAGTAACTGCTAAGGACATTTCCAAGGAAAGCAGAACTTCCCTGCCTTTTTCAAGCACTTTCAAGGACTTAACTAAGAAAATAGGAATTTTCAAGTACTTTCAAGGCTTTGAAAATGTTAATCTAAAATTCAAATACCTTTCCAATTTTCAAGCATCCGTATGCACCCTGTACTTGATACTGTAAGAAAACTTTACACAGTAACTTTTTTTGTACAGGATTTTCACATTCAAACGGAAGTAAAATTAACAAAAAATCAAAACTGCATTCCCCCACCCTTTGTACCAGTATATTATTTTTTAAAGATATGACCAGTGGAAGTATTTTTAATAACTTTTAAAGTAAACTCATTAAAGCATTTATTTTAGAGCACACATTGCCACATTAAAGCGAACATCTTTAAAAAATATTATAAGAAAAATTCTACCAAATTCTAATTGTGTAGACAATGCACTTTAACATAATTTTATAAATGTACTTAAAAATATGATAATTTTATAAATGTATTTAAAAATATACTGAAATTTTACAATAAACATTCTGTGTTTTGTCAATTATGAAAAATTTGTGTTTTGTGAATAATGGAAAATTTGTGGGGTTTTCATAAATCCTGAACTATTATTGTAATGATTTAATTTCTACAAAACTGACAAAATAAAAGCATGAGTTATAGATAACAGCACAGGTCAGAAATAATATGAAATAGTATGTCAAAATTAATTTTTTGTGGAGTGCTCCTGAAATATCCTGATATTCTTAGTGATTGCTCCTAATGACTCTTACAGAATGTTGGCAACCCTGTAAATGTTGCTGATAAGATTTAATAGGCAATTCTTGCCTACTGAATATGGATTTGGAGCACCTTTGGAAGTAAATAAAATGGTGATATGGAGCTAGTCTGAAAGGTTTAAGAGGAAACAACTCATGAAAATGTTAATCACCAATTTAGGAATGATTTTGATTGCAAAAATTTTCTCGTTAGTGATGACCATGATTCTCAAACTAGAGCTTATAAAAGATTTTGAAATAAACCTCAGTTTGGAGCAATAAGAACAAAATTAACATCACTGTGTACCGCTATAGTTGTACTACACGAGGCTACAATAAGGTAAGTTGTTGGAAATAATCAATACATCGTGATTCACGTTCCCGTGAACGGGCGTTTATGCAAATTTAATATGAACGACTCTTCCCGTTCACCGGCGTGAACCGTGACGTTTTTCAACATGAGGTTTCATGCAAATCAGTTCTCAATGCGTACGCATCTGATTTGCATATCCGGGGGCATTTCCAGAACTGTCCATTCTCGGATATATAGGGCAGAGGTTTCTTGAAGCAAGCAGATCGATCGAGTGTTCGATCAGATCAGATCCAGACGTCTTGAGACGATCGAGATAGACACTGATGGTCTGATGCAGGCAGACAGAAATGTTTTTGACAGAAGCACTGAGGAATATCGTTTGACGACGGTTAATAGTCGAAACTGATGCAGATGTGGTCAGTTTGGACCAGCATGTATTGAACGTTAAATTTACTTACAAACGTTCGGAAGCCGCTTTAAATATTTTCCTGATGTTCTATCCTTTGGTTTCCCTTTGCCAAGTGTGATACATTCAATGGTGGCTGAAATACACGCAAGTGATAGAGGTAGTATAGTAACTTACTACTAAATGCTTCAAGGAATCTCTGTCTAGTCATTTACAACTGCAAACCTTTTTGTACATAGTATATTTTGATGTTTTACGGCATGGAAAATTACCAGGTACGTGTAATATGCCTAGTTGTGTTTTTCACCAAATAAAGTGAATGAAGTTTTCCTTTAAAACTGGACTTGTGTACTTTCATGACCCAGCCAACACTTATTGACTCTGACAGTGTGTGCTTTGCTATCTTCAAATTTTTTTAATTTCGTCAATATCTGACATAAGTTATCTCACAAAATATGCAGTTTCAATATATCAATTAAGCAGCAGCAAATGAGCATGTTTTCCTTGTTATTAAAAAAATAAACAAAACTTACTTCGCTTTCTGCATCTTTGGTAGTATTGTGTTGTTGGTTCATTTTATTTTTCATTTTGCCACCACCGCTTTTTAGGGCACTGTAAAAGAGAAAAACATTTTAGAAAAAATAAAACACAGCATTTCTATCAGTCATTAAACCCATTATTTAGCCCCCGCCTCCTATCAGTCTCCATTTTTTAAAAGACGCAAAAGTAAGGACTTTTAAAATACCTAAAATGCATTTCTTTATCAGACTATGATTTGGAGGGCATAGAGAAAAAAAATTTTTAGGCGGAAAGGTTAAGGAGAATGTTTTGCTTTCTTCTTTTCTACTTTTGATTCTGCTAATGATATATAGATTTTGCAAGAAAAGAAACTTAAAAGAACAGAAATAAAAACATGTGTAAAATATCCATTTTAATTGTAATTCTCATAATCGCAATTGAAAGGTATGCTTATTAGTTTATTTCAGTATTTAACAAGATCAATCATGCATAAAGCATTGATTATGAAACCCTTTCCAATTTCAATACAATTTCATTTAAACATCTCTAAAATGCATCCTCAGTAATATTTTAAAAATTATCACAATACTACATTAATTTATTATATTTGAAAACTTGAAACTTCATAAAAAAAAATTAACTTCATTCAAATGACGGCATTGAAATGTAAATTGCCTGGTTTAAACATCTCTAAAATGCTATACATTCCTCGGTAATGTTTTTAAAATTATCATAAAATTACAATAGTTATTGTATTTGAAAACTTCTTCGAAAACAACTGAAATTTATTCAAATGACACAATCGAAATATAACAAGCCTGGCTATCTCTATAAAAGCAGCATTTCATGCATAAACATTTGTCCATTAATTTCATTCATCACAATACTACAATAATTTATTTTATTTAAAAACTTAAGACCATGGAGGTACAAGTAATTAAACTCTATGCTTAAAACTTTATCGAAAAAATCATCCTTCTCTCTGAAAAATCAATGAATATTTCATTCATATCAGCTATGCAGACTCCATGAGCCAAATAATTTTTCGTTAAAGAAATGCAGCAATACTTATACAACTCATTCTACATATTTTGCAGTTAACACTTTTCATAAGTGAAAAATTGGCTTCGTTGTAGAAATAATGAAATTTGGATGATCATTTAAACTCAAATATATTGTAATTGGTTTGTTTCAGCATGTAGATGCACAGAATTTAAGCAAAAATAAAGCTGTTTTAGGACGGATACAACACTAAATATGAATTAAAAAGAACTTTAAGAATCACGATTTTGACACAAGATGGATGTCATATTTTATTTTGAAGTGGGTAACGCGATCTCTTCATATAATGGTCAAGTGATCGCTTCATATAAGAGGTATAATTCTTATTTTAATTTTTATTTAAAAAACTACTGAATATATTTTGCTGAAATTTTTTATATATTTTATGGGATAATTTGAATGCTTCCTAAAATTTTCTAAGTAATTTGTGAATTTTAAATCTGCTTAAAAAATACTTGAAAAATTAGGTCCCATAGGATTCAATGCATTTCATTTTTTCAACTCAGGTTCAATCCATAACTAAGTGGGTGATATTATTCATTAATATTCCCATAGGTCCCACAAACCGTCTGAACAACATACTAAAATTTCATTTTGATAAAGTCATTTTTACGGCAGTTATCGTGCTCACAGACAGACAGAATGAACAAAGTCATGAACACTTTTCAACTTTGTTGTAAAGTGTTAAAAATAATCACAAACCCTTGGGGGAGGAGAGGTGCTTTATTTTATTTAATTATTACAAAGGCCATCCATGCCATCCAAAAGGTGTAGAGCAGTTAGAAGGGAAGGTTGGTGAAAAAACTGAGGGGCATGGCTGAATAATAATAATAATAAAGAACTATCCATAATTAGGCCACCCATAATTTGTCGAATTTGATCATTTGTTTACTGGCCAAATGAAACATTTTATTATTATTTAGCACAATGATGATCAGCAGCAAGAACACTGCATAGAGTACAGGGAATATAGACTGAATAGTGGCTTTTCAAAAAATTCAAGGACTATTTTCACTTTTCAGCAAATTCAAAGCACTTGAAAATACACTTTTGTTCATGCAGCACTTAAAGGATTTTCTGTAAACGTATGAACCATGAAAATATGCACTACAAACAAACTGCACAATATACAAAAACTAACAAGAGAATACTAAAAAAATTATTAACAAAAGTAGAGTAAAATCTCTTTTGCAAGAACCTAGATCAAAGAGTTTTTCCAGGAGGGTTCGAGCATTATACAGAAGTTTTAAACAGTGGGGGGGGGGGGGGGGATTGATACATAAAGCATTACATTTACATTCTGTAAAGTTTTTATTAGAACCAGATTTTTTAATTTTGTACCAGCAGCACTATTGTAGCCATAGAAAGAATTCCCTTTAATTATATTGTTGTACATGCACACAAAAACAAATTAAATAAAGTACCTAAAAAACAGTTAAAATATGCAAATTTTAAGGGGGAGAAATGCTAAAATTAGTGATTTTTGTAAAAGAAGCTAAAATTTGGATTTAAGGAAAACATGTTAAAATTTTCAATTTTTATGAAAAAATATTTAAAAAGGGATTTTTATAAAAAACTTTACGAAATTCTTATGAAAGAGTGCTAAAATTCAGGATTCTTACAAAAGGGCACTAAAATTCATGATTCTTACAAAAGCATATCAAAATTTAACAATTTTTTATGAAAGGGTGCTAAAATTCATAATTTTTACAAAAGAATGCTAAAACTGATTCATTACATCATATTTGGAAATAAAAGATCAAATATAATAACGACAAATTTTCTAGGAGCATTTTCATATTTCATGGAGTTTAAGGCTAAATAGAACACAATAAGAAGATTTTAAGAGCCCTTATAAAAAAGAATTCAAGCGATTCTAAAAACTTTCAGGTATATGAACCTTGCCACTAAATTGACCACGAAATTATTTTACTTTTCTATTCAAATTATACATGTGGTTAATTTATAATGGAGCAAAAAACAGTGCACATTCTTTTTCCAGTTCCTTGAGAGAAAGGGTTATAAACAAATTACAAAGGTGGTGTACATAGCAGTTTTTACTGAAGAAATAAAGTAAATATTAAAACTGAAAGAAACATACTTTGCTTCTGAAGTGCTAGGCTGCAAATAGTCAAGGCGAGAGTTATTCTGCTCAACAGACAAAACAGGACTGCTCTGAAAGATAAATAGCAAAAATTATTTTTTTATGAGAAAATTAATGAAAATGATAATTTTAACTTCAAAATTAATAATTATTACCTTTCCTTGCATTCTTAGCATAAGTATATAAAAGAAAAAAGCATTTTGATGGACTTAAAAATCTAAATTCAAAATTACAATAGATATTTTGGGTATATCTGAATTTGAATTTGAATTGCATGCTTTTGAGATGTTTGTATGCATAACCCTTTCCGGACAGTGGCATTCCGGAACTACCGTGACCCAAAGGAAGGAGCGCTTGCTTCTCTTCCAAATTGTTCCCAAAAGACGCTAAATTTTTTGTGCTAAGCCTAACTCTCGAAATAAATTCACTAAAAATCCCCTATTAAACACAGAAATCTACTTTTTCCAGGAATAAAAGAAATACTTATTTTCTATTTGATGTATATTTTTTATACGAATCTCAATACAAAATACTCATCAGTTGCTTTTACTATGAATTCTACTCTTCACCATTGAAAAATATGCCAAAAAAATTAATTTCCTTATCTAAATTAGGTGGCATAATATTGTGATGGATTTCAAGTATGCTCAAAACTCAAAAGAATGCAGATCTGTCAAATCTCCTGTCCAAACATCATTCAAAGAAACAGCTACTGAAGCTGACGGCAAATACCACAGTTCCACAAATCTTTACTATCTGCATCACTTCATTACTGCCCGGTTCGTTTATCATATGAGTATATTCTTCCACTGAAAGAAAGCGTACTGTCCCAGCAATTCTTTTATCCGAAATAATGGAATAATTTCGCTATCGCGCATTCCTATAAACCCCAAACTTAAAAAAATACTCTCATATTCCTATGATTCACCAACGAAATCATAAAGCAAAAAACAAAACAAGAACCGAAACTCAATCATAAAACAGTAGATGCTGCGAGAAGTGCTCCGTTTGTTTATATTACAAAATCATGTTTCAATGCTTCAGATGGAGAATTACTCATTGGATTTCCCTTATGCCAAGGTCAAGTATCTGCAAAATACATTGGAGTTGTTCGTAAGGACATTTAACACCATCTAGTAGACAAATAAATTCAAGTAAGAACGTTTCATAAGAAAAACGAGCATACGTGACCATCGTCTTTTAGGGTAAATTTTTCCTCAACGTGGACACGTGACAGTCGTCCTTGAATGCAAGTTCGCAGCCGACACGCGGGCACGTCAACCGTTGAGAAAGGGTTAAACATGATATTTCATATTGTATAGCTAACAATTTATTTTGGTGAATCAGCATTTTGAGTTAAAACTTCAGCTTTTTATTGTAATAGATTTCTTTTACTATTGGGTTGCTTTTAGCATTTTATAATTTTAGAAACTTATTTATTTACTTTAAATGTGTTCAGGAAGCTTATTTATATGCTATAGTTTGCTTTCTTTTCTTAATTTTATTTGTCTATTCTTCATTTATTTAGGATTTTAATATTTTTTGGTTCTAAAAGTATTCTATTATATAGTTATTGAGGTTTCAAATGGCCAAAGTGCATTCTTTATAGGTTTTAATAATTTAAATTTATTTAAATTAGATAAATTGTAATTCTTTTTGTTCTCCTTTTTATGACCTTTCATTTAATACTAATTTTGTTATTTTTGGTTTAGAATTCATTAATTTATTGAAATTTTTCATTTACATTTTAATTCCTGGTATTCTAAATATTTCAGAATCGTCCATTTTTTAAATCTCGTCATATTTTTTATTCTAAATCTTTTAAGTTTTGTTTGTTTAAATTTGTTTTTTTTTCCTTTAAAGAATATAATTGATATAAAGAATATATTGCACATAATAATGTTACATAAATGCTGAAATTGTCTGCGAATGATTTTGTAATTGTTTGGTCTTAAAAGTTTTTTTGTAAGGTTTGACAGCAGTCTTTGAAGTATATCCTGTTCACGAATTTTTCCACTGATTAAAATAAAAAATACAGACATGATTTGAGCTGTTTTTTCACAGATCCATTTTATAGAACAATGTTATGGCAAATGTTTGAAACTGTTGAAATGCTGTTAAGTCATTTATATTGACCTTTGTTCCTGCCATCTAAATTAATTAAAACTTTTTCAACCATAGATGTTTATGAATGCCACACTTTGTGGATTCTTAATTTCACTTTCTGAAATCTGTTTTGTCTCGATGTTAAAGAAAGGCAGGTGAATTGTTGCATCTACATTGAGCATCTACATTGAGATGTTTAGAACTTTTGCCTTTCCTGCCATCTAAATAATGTTAAGGGCCATGTTTTAATGTCTACCAAAGTGTCGTCAATGCAAAACTATGAATCCCAAAAGATTTGAGATTAGTTCAGTAAGTGACTGACTAGGATATATCATATTTCTGAGCCTTATGAGACTTTCTACTGTTTGTGTTTTCAATGTCTATTGAAGGCTGAATTAGCTGGTAATAATTGCATTGGTGCACATGGTTCTGATTATGTTCATCGGAAATTACAATGGTGCAAGGGTAAAACTCATTTTGGGCTGATCAGTTTTGGGTGTGTGTTTAAGGGTAATTTTTAAACCATACCCCATAACCCATATTCAAAATTTCTATGGTTGGACTCTATGTTTCGGTTTGTAATGACTAGTATTCTCTTTTATGAATTGTTTTAGAACAAAAAGGGTTTACACCTGGGCTGGTGTTAAATCATGATATTCTTCCCCAGGACTTTATTTCCCCAGGCTTTCCTTCTTCTACTGGTGGAAAGGATGAAGAATAAAAAAGATCCATTTATAGAACCAGAAATGGATTCTTCTTAAAAACGTCACATCCATGAGAAATATTCTTCTGCTGAATGTTCTCGCATACGCAGCAGGGGGAAAATATGCACTGACCGTTCTGTATCATTGGTCGACAGTGCTCATATGCGCGGGAGGACATTAATAATCCACAAGAAAAATCTTTTGCCCGCAGAAAGAAGGGGGGGGGGGGGGGGGGGGAATTCCTCGAAGAACAGCAAAAGAGCCAAAAGTGGAACTTCACGGATCCGCGGAAGAATCTCATGCCTGTAAATTTCATTTCATCTAATTAATATTCCTTCTTATGCTAAATTCTCCTTTGGCAAATTGTTCTGTAATTCTACTATATCTTTAATTAATTGTTTAATAATATCAACACTTTATGAACGTTTATACTCTACAATACTTTTGGCATATTGATTTAAAATGTTGAAATTACACTATAAGATAATAAAATCAACGGACCAAGAAATAATTATCCAAATGAAACAAAATTTGGTGCGTGTAATGTACAGAAAAAGAAATGATTAGAATATCAGAACAATCGAATGGTTTATTGCACTGAAAGGCCTTAATACAAGCTGTTACCCAATGTGGCATTGATGCATCAAGTTGCCACACGGTGTTCTGTGGGATGCCATTCCAAATGGCCCCTAATTGACGAGCTAATTCATCTACATTCTGAGATGGTTGCAGGCGATGCCCCATCTCAACACAAATGTGCCCAAGCAAGAGATATGGGAATCTGACTGGCCAAGGAAGTGTGTCGTAAACACACAATCAATAGAGAGGTGTGCTATGTGTGGCCTGGCATTACCTTGCTGAAAAGTTAGCCCAGGGTGTCGCGAAAGGAATGGCAATACGAGTCGTAGAATGTAGGCAACAGACAGCTGTGATGTGATGGTGCCACAGAGGACTATCAAAGGGGTCCGGCTATCAAACAAAATGGCACACCAGACCATAGCTCCCTGTTGTCAGACCATGTGGCGTGTGATAGTAAGAGCAGGATCCTGACGATGTCCAGACTGTCTCCAGACATGTCTGCGCTGGTCGTCGAGACTCAGTTCAAAACGGAACTCATCACTGAAGACAATTTGTTCCCAATCTGAACAATTCTACGTTGATCGGGCCAGGCACCATTGCAATCTCTATTGACGGTGCATACTGGTCAGTCAGTGGTAGTCAGTGGTCAATGAGAGCCGCGAGTATAGATTCCGCTCCCGTAGTCTTCCATTAATGGTCTAGGTAGTCACTTCCGTGTTTGTTACATGTTGGATGGTTGATAACGACAAATCTCGTGCTGTCACAGCTGCTCTGACAATCACTCTATCTTCACGTTCTTTTGTCGCTCTAGGCTGTCCGCTGCCAGCTGAAATCTGCAGTTCCGGACCCATTCCTACCAACATTGTCCAATTGCTACATTGCTCTTACCCAAATGCTGAGTGATTAGTCAGTGTGCCTATCCAGCCTTATGCAGTCGGACCGCATGCCCTCTTTCAAGCTTCTTCATGTGCTTGCAGTGGCCGCAAATTCACTGGCGAGGCATTGTTACAATCAAGGTATGTAAATGCAATCAAAATCCACTGCATGTTTTGTTCCTGAAAACGAGATTCGCTCCTTATATACACCGCCATGGTGCTCAATTTCAATGCGCTGTAATTCCGACTATTCATTCATTGGCTGCGAATTTTTGATCATTTGGACATTCGGTCGACAGGTGTTTGCATGTACAGTTTCATTACTATCCAATTATTTTGCGGGAGTGTATTTGTACATTAGATGTAGAATATTTAAAAGTTTAATTTGAAAGGTGAATTCAATTTTAATAAACATTAGACTTTTGAAAATTAACTTGTGTTGTTATTTGTCCTTTATTTCAGAGTGCCATTCCATGTTAGAAGATTGCATCATTTATGTTTTACGGATGTTTGATCAGATAGTACATTCTGAAATGCTTTACAGTTTTTAAAATATTTTAGAAATAATTTTTATACAACATACTGTAACACAAAATAAGGCATGTTATGAAATATTTAGATATAAAAAAAACACATTTTTTTTATATGTATGCTAGAATGAATACCCTCTATTGTCTAGAATTTAGAATATAAACCTCTAATTAAAATTATAGTGGAACATACAGTGAATTCTTGAAAACCAAATGCTACTTAGAATATGCCCAAGAACAAAAAACAATGTCAAAATTATTTCTTAATTTCTCAGTCTTGAGAAGAACAGCTCTATCTTTAAACTATGGTTATAAAGCTTAGTACCTTACTGTTTCCCCAGCTTATTTTGAAAACAGTGTTGAAATCAAATAAAATCAATCTAGATATTTTAGTGATGGGATACAGTATTCTCGCTTGGTGGTTTTCAAAAGAATGCACCTACCCAGGGCAGTAAAAAATAGAAGCTAGCTCACTCCTTTGTCCTAGGGAGACAAAACCAGGTTGCAGTTTCACCATACTAGTGAAGTCACGGGGATGCATGCACTCTATACTCTTTAAAATTCTTATAAAAATAGAAAACAATTCAACTTTCAAATCTATAAACATATTTTCCGATTTAAAATTTAGACAAATAGCAGAAATATACCTATACATCAACCTCACATGCATTCATATTTTTCTTCTATGTATTTTAGTCTCTTTTTGCACAACTTTAGGATCATTTAAATTATTTTCTGGATACAAACACTTTTAACATTTTGTGGATTTTCAGGAAATCAGTGGTTGCTGGATAAAAGGACTCATAAGAACCCAAAAACAATTAAAAAGTTTAAAGGTTTAAGAGCCCGCTTTAAAAAATGTCAAATATGTTCTGTATTTTTGTGGTTAAATCTGCTAAATACTTTTTAAATAAATAATTTAATATACATATTTTAAATACATTTTTATTATTCTCAGAACATTTTTAAACTTAAAAGCCATTAAAATTACTATATTTAAATTAAATGATAAAACAAATATTATTATACATAACAAAATATTTTCAAGACAACTGTATACATTCAATATTCACATATTAAACTCAAGAATGTTTCACATCTTTAAAAGAAAATCAAGCTTATTTTCTTACCGAAACAGTATTTCTTAGCCTGTTTACACCATAATTCTTCAGGGTAGCAAGTTTTGCTATAGTATTTATATTTGCAATAGGAGGTCCTTTACTAGACTAAAAAAAAAAAAAAAAAAACCAATACATCAAAACACGTTTGAAAGTAAAATTAGGAAGAAATCACATTCTATAATACAGAAATTAATACACAGTGAAACTTCCATATTATCTTCTGCAGCTCTCTAGTGAGTGCAGTGGAACTTCAATAATTTCAAATTTTTGTTGTAGTTTCAAGTTTCCCCTTTCAAAGTATATTGCTTATTATCAAGCTTGATAAACCAAATTTGCAACAATTTTGCCTCCAACTTATCAAAGTTCCACTTTAGTTACTTTTATACTTTCCCCACAATACATAATAATAAGGAAAGTATTGAAATAGGGTCGAAAATTGTAACTTGTGATTTTGAAGGAATTGGGGAATCTGGAACATGAATCCACCATTTTCAATGTGACATCTTTCTGTGCAATGTATGTATCCACTCTAGCTTGAAAACTATTCAATGAAATTGACCGAAATTGCAACCTGATACTGATTATATTTTAGTACAATTTGGAAAATCAAAACCAGACTTTTCTTATGAAATGGCCTGCAAAAATTGTCGAAATCTAAGTCTAAATAAGGTCAAATGTGTTAATTAAATACTTGTTTCATACGTAATTTTTGACGACAAAATGAATAAGATTAGCTCATTACTATAGGATAAACTGTGCTTGAGATATTAAGACTTTAGGAATTTTGAGGAGCTGTACGAATAGGGATAGCAACTAACGACAAGGAATTTTGAATGAGGAGCTTCAAAATTGAATAGTTAAAAAAACTGTTCAATTTTTAAATTTGATCCACTTTAGCTTAAACTATTTGACAAAATGTTCTCAAAATAAGTCATTTATGGATTACTGGTGCTGATTAAATTTTGGCGTGATTCAGATAAATGCCTTTTCTTTACTAAGTGGCCATCAAAAATCTATATTAATAAAAGAAAATGTGTCTGTTCATCTGTGGTGGAAAATTTAAACGATGTACAACCAGGAAATTTGGTACAGGGGTACTTTAGTTCCAGAGAAAAAGAGCTTTGTCCAGATTTTTTTTAAATTAATTTCTTAGTTAAAATTTTTTTTTTAAAAAAATTGATTCTTGTAAAGATTTTTTTAAAATTAATTTAATGTTGAAGTGCTATTTTGAGTAATTTTCACACAAATTGGCTCCTTAACAATCATAAATATTATAGTTAAGAGTTTTCAGCTTAACACCATCAGAAAGTTTGACGAATTCTCTTTCAACCACACATCGAACAGAATCTGTACTATCAATAGATGAAATTTCATGAACTTTTTAAATATATAAGATGATTTTAGTGTTTTGAAAATGTAATGTATTTTATAATTTCAATATACAATCCAATCTTCATAATTTAACAAGTATTTATTTGAATATGACACACTGATCCAAACCAAAAAAGTTTGGATTTATTCGATTATTAATTATGACTTTTATAAAGCATCAATATATCATTATTTTTCTTCATCGGTTTGAGCTTTTACTGTTCAGCACATATGGGCATTACACTGGAATATCCAGTATATCAACAAGCAATTAGGTTTATCAAGATGCTACATTCTTAGAATTCATGGTAATGAGGTTTTTATTCTTTGTTTAAATGGGCATATAAAGAGTTTTGGCTTTCCGAGTTTAATTTCCCGGGTTATAGAGAAGAAATGTGTTTGTGAAATTGTACCTGAAAATTGTCCATTTGTGTTGGAAATGTAGAATATGTTGTTATTTTGTTCTTTAGATGTGTGGAGTTGTTCTAAAAGCAAAGTAATATTGCATGTGTCCACACACTGGACAACTATGCCTTTTGAAAAATTGAATTAATACCAGGCTTCGGTTAAAATTCGGTAAGGATGGCCAATTTTCGTAAGTTGCCATCCTCTCGGGCGGCCTTGAGATTATAGATTCCATAAAAAAAATGTAAAAAAAATAAATAACAAATTGTCATCATAAAATTATGGCGAAAGCCGCCCTTTTCTGCACCATGAATAAAACTTAAAATGTCATCACCTGCAAATCGCCCCCACCCCCCAATAAACTTAGCTAGTGTGCATTATCAACGCCTTTTTTCTACGAGAGCCATCAGATCTGTATTGTTAACCACAGGTGCTAGTTATTTTCTCTCCCCTCATCCCCCACCCAATTAATCTGATGACCGAACGAAAATGTGATAGTGCGCTCATGATCGAAAAGACATGTTCTGTTTGTTCTCCTTTTCGAGGTCTACATGCGCCGAAATTTCAGATTTTCACCCGACCGACAATACCAATGCTTAAACCTGGGCCAAGCCCGAAGAAATTTATAAATGTAGAATGAACTCAGCCTGAAGATAACTGCGTCTCGGCAGGCCCAAAATGATGTATATTCAAAAATGTTAAAAATAAACATGTGAAAATTTCGTATGGAGAATTGAGTTTGTTTTCTTAAACATTTATCTTCACATAGCTGAAATAAACGGAATAAGTTCATGTATTCAATTTAAATCCATTGAAAAAATTTCAAAATAAATATGTTCGGCCCAGTCGTAACGGACATTTAAAAAAAAAAAAGACTCAACCAGGCCCGAAACAGTAGGAACTCAAGCCCAAACCTGTGCAAAGCGCTATCCCCTTTTAACTCTTTAAAACCCAAGCTATAAAATTTCCATTTGCTGTAATAGACGGGAGTATGTAACAAGTTTGAATTTTTGGAATGGATTCTTCTAGTTTCAGCCAGAACTATTTTATTTTCTTCACTTTGGTTTCAACTTCAAAACTAATATGTTTACAATTCCTTCATGGTATTTGTTCCAGTTGTCTGACAACTGAAGTTAAGGTATGAAACACCTATTCAGCCCAAGAAGATTTTAATCTTGATTCAGTCACATTACCTAGAAATTAAGAGTGCCAATGAGGTTTAAACCGCTTAGAGACAAGAGGATTTATATGATTATTTATTTACCACTCCTTCGTTCAAGTTACCAAACATTGGAAAATTACATCTCTTACCCTTCTGTCCCCGCCCATAGATTGGAATTCAGCCACGTTCGGTCCTTTATCAGAGACTTCAGAGCGGCGAATTTAATCGCAGTAGTTAAGCGCTGTGAGGGTGGTGTATGAATATGCAGTTATCACACTTCGTCATGAGGCAGTTGGTTCGAGCTTATTATTATTGTACGATGTGTTTAAGCACATATGATAATGAATATAATGTGAAAAAAAATTCTTAGGGATGGGTAAAAAATTTTAATAGCTGTCCTGGAGAACGAGCTAGATTTTATTAATTTCCCGAAGCCTGATGAACACATACAATAAATCTACTTTAAATCCTGGGTACATTTTCTACTTTGAAATAAAAGACTAAATATGCTCAAATATATATATTAAATGCTTGTTTTATACTGAATTTTTAATGACTAAACAAATAAGATTAACCACATCCCTCTAAAATAGACGTTCTTGAGATATTTGTTTTTTAGAATATTGGAGACTTGGTGATGTTTTAAAATGTGCTAAGTTGTCAGATAAAAAAAAATATATTAAAACTATAAATTGGCTATAACTTCATGACAATTTGGGCAATCTAATAGATTATGAAAGAGAAAATAAATATAAGTATGTTAAGAAAGTCCTGTGCTCTCCACATCAGATTTTTATTTTCAATATGATATTATAAGTGTAATACCAGTTGAAGAACATTTAATGTTCAAAAAATAAATTTTAGGGGGGGGGGGGGGCACTGACACTTATTTCCATACATGATATGATGTTTGCTCACTTTTATCAGAAACCAGAAGAGGTATTTTTGTTCTGTTTTTACCTTAATAACTTTGGTGTTTGATACATAGGCTTTTTAAAAAATTTAATTTTGGATTTTTTGAGAAAATTTTTTTAAAAAATATTCCATGAAGGAGTGTAAAATAATAACAATAATCATTTTTCGATAGCAGTGGTGTGTTCTAGTACCAATTTGCATATGTAAATTAAAATATATCATAAAAATGTTAGCAAGATGTTTCCAATAGAAGCTGCATAAATAGGGCACAAATGTAGGAAAATGTTAACTTTGGAAAGAAAAGTATAAATGTTGGAGACGCATGGACAGCTCACATGTCATGAGTGTTAAAAATATTAGTTAAGAATGCTAGTTATTGAAACTCAATAAAATGAACACAAAGCAGAGAATCTTGAATATTTAGAGCAGAAAACTCCAAATTATTACTTTTTAAACTTTTTATGTCCATGATCACCTTAAATATTTATAAAGAATTTATACAACTTAACCATTTGTACAAGTTAAAAAAAAGTTCAGTTAAGCATAAGAATAAAAAGACCTAACATGAACAAAACTAACATATATAGTTTAAAGCAAAAATATAACATTAATTTCAAATGAGCTAAAACTAGCAGAAACTTTAATAATTACACCTCAAAGTAAAAGTGTTTCAAAACATTTGATCCAACTTTAAACTCATATCTATTTCTAACTAGAATGAATTACCCAGAACTGCCTAGGTTCTATATAAGCAACTGCTATTCAAATAATACAGACAACATTACTCAATTTTCACGTCGCTTGTCTTAAACATTTTCCCCCATAGCAACAATGCCCAATCCACATTGTATAGTGATGGGGAACGGGAGAAAACTAAAGCATTTTACCAGCGAAATCAAAAATTTCAAATTTTATGTGTTTGTTTGAAAATTTATCAAAATTAAAAAACCATAGAAATTAAACATATTTTTTGTTAGAATCCGAGGATATACACTATTTTTGAAAAAGTATACTATTGTGCTAATTTTCCATTTTTGGATGCAACCAAAATAAGAATCGGGCAACTTAAAGGCATATTTTGATGCATTTAAAAATAAATATAAAAGAAGGAATTGACCTATGGATTCGGTTCAAAGACTGTTAAAAAAAATGTTCTTAGATCTTTCAATGTCCAGATGGAAACCTTGCGATAATATTTTGAATCGCTAAGAATTTGTGTGAATAATGCTCAAAATTGTGCTTCATTAAAAAATTAACTAAACCCAATTCGAATTTTTAAAAAGTCTTTCACAGATATTTGTCATATTAAGAGCTTGACTAATCTAGTATTGAATTTTATGTCTGTCCGAAGCATAGATTTTTCACTACAGACAACGCACACATACAGGCAAAGATCTTTTATTATGTAGGATTATCAGTTTATTTTTTTAGATATCTTTTAAACTATAGCACTTGGGGAGAAATATCTTTCTGCTGTTTTAAAAGAAATATATTTTTTGATAATATACAATAAATTAAATGAATAATAGGGTACTCACAACTGAAGGAGTGAATTGAGAATTTCTTCTACATTTAGGAGGCTAAAATAAGCATCATATTATGTTAATAATGACATTCAAATATAATACAAGAAATACACAATGAAGGTGATAATTAAACATAGCTTATTTCATGTACAACATATACAGGGTGTCTACAGTGTTTCCGAAAGTCAATTTCATGACCTTTTAGGGAATTTCTAAATAAATTCTAGACCTTACATAATTATATCAGTCAATTAAATGCAATTACACTTCAAAATATCTTTTAAAAGCACCGTTATTTTACTTATATATTGCTCATAGTCTAGTCTGGAAAATTAATAAAAAGGCTACTAAGTATTAGATTTTAGCTTTAACTGTTTTCTAAATTACATTTTCAAAATGAAGATAAATCAAAAGTCACACCACAAGAAACTTAAATTGTACTAGATGTACTTACAGGGTGGGTACACTTTCCCTTATAAAAATTTCAAGGACTTTTTAAGGACTTTCAAGTACCATTTAATTTTTTTTTCAAGGACTTTAACCCTTTCGCGACGATCGACACGCCCACGTGCCGGCTGCGAACTTGCATTCAAGGACGGACGGCACGCACTCATGACGGAGGAAACTTTACCGTAAGCGGAGTGTGGCACGCATGCCTGCCTCCACGTGGAAAGTTTTAATTTGTCTACTAGATGGCATTACATGTCAGTGGAACTAACTTCAATGTATTTTGCAGAGGCATGACCTTGGCAGAAGAGGATCGAATTAATTATTTCTCCATTTGGAGCGGTAAAACATCATTTTGTAATATAAACAGACAGAGCAATTCTCGTAGCATCAACAATTTTATAATTGAGTTTCGGTTTTTATTTTTATTTCAGCGTTATGACTTCGTTGGTGAATCATAGGAATATAAGAGAGTAATTTTTTTTGTTTGGGTTTTAGAGGCAGTGAAATTATTCGTTTATTTCGGATAAAAGAATTTCCGTAATTTTTAAGTGTTAATTAATAGAGCATTATTAGATTTTGAAGAAATATTTATTCATAAGTAACTTACAGTGAGGTATAATGATAAATCAACAGGTGACTTGTTTGTGTTTGGCATTTTCTTAGCATCCTAAAAAATGAAAACATTCATGTTTGAAATAATTTTTAGAAACAATTTAAAAGTAATAATATCCAACATAATATGTTCAATTCACTTTTATAATTTGAAAACTCCGGCTGAAACTTGGAGGGAAAATATTCAAAATTTTCCTGAACAATTTGTACAAACTCCAGAATCTAATTCACATTGTTAGCACATTAGTTGCCAACCTTGGGAAGTAGAAATTAATGAGCTTTCCAAGTTGTGTCAGAATAACTACCGCGTGTCTAAAATTTTGTGGGAGCTAATGGGGCAGTAAGGACTTTTACTGTGATACCCTTGGTTTGTATGATGTTAACTAAATGCATTTTCAACCAACATATTATAATCGCTATGCAGAAAAGATTATTTTATTTCAGAACTTGTTGAAATTTTCTTTCTAAACTTTCCTATATAAGAGAATTTGATCAAAGTCTTCAAAAATTCATAAGGTTTTCATACTTTCCGGGAAATTGGGAGAAAGTGGAAACATTTAAGAGAGTTGCTACAGCAATATATTATGGTTTTATTTTGGGAAAAAAACTCAAATTTAGCAGTCAATGAAAATTTTAATAAGAAAATCTGTGAATTTGATGTTAAAACAGTCATGAAATCAAAGTTTAAAATACCAAGTTTGGTCGCTAGCAGAATAATGAAAAAAAAAATCTTTAAAATATTAATATGAATTCCTCAAGACAATTCTTCCAAGCTCTCACTGAATTTTTTGGATGCTTATCATAAAAAACACAAATTTGTATGAATTTTTTCCTGGGGCATATAAATCTAGAAAGCTCGCTTTGCAGGAAACTTTTTGCATAGAATTTATTTTCATGTAATACTTTTTGGTGCATTAACTATTTTCTGCATTATTACTTTGCCCAGTCTGAAGTTTCAAAAATGTTAATATTTTATTTAAGATTTCTATGTTTTTAAAATTTGCTTTAAAAGCTCTAATTGCTGTAAAATTGTCTGTTTATTTATGTTTATGCCTCCATTGGCTTTTTTGAATAGCACTTTGTTCTATCCCCAATTAGCAATGTGTTACCTAAATATTTGGAGCAAATTATTTTGGATTAAAAATATTTGTTAATTGTAAAGTAGGATCTTTTAAATAGATGTTATTGCTAACAATCTATGCACATGTGTAATATGAAACTATTTGATGAAATTAATTTAACCAGAAAATGTTTGATGAAATTTCATAATATTGAGTAGATACGGTCACTTATGCAGGCTTCATACTCTTTTGCAAGAACCCTTTTCCAGGAGTTTTTAAGGAGTTTTCTAGGAGGTTTCAAGCATTTTACCAGGAGTTTTTCTAAACATTTAAAGTAGAAGGGAAACCAAGATTCTATAGATGTTCCTCTTTCAATCCACCAGTTTCACTTGGTTTCATACCAACTACACCACTATAACAAAATTTGTCTTGAATTACATTCTAATACACCAATAAAGGAAAAGTTTGCAGATTTACACTTCATAATTTATTAAATATCAGTAATGGAACAGGGTTCATTAACAAATTTCTTCTTAACCAAGTCTTTTATAATTTTTTAAATGAACCCAACATTAACTTGGTAACATGGTTGGGAACCAAATATTTTGTTTTGCATTTCTCCATATATAATTTCTTTGAAATTGAATGGGTTCATGGGGAGGGGGGCATGACCCCCCCAAATCCTCCTCCCTTAGTAATGTCACTGCTCACATTTGCTTTATATTGCTGTATTGTATTTTCACAAGATTTATATGAATAATGGCTGCTTATAGTTTCAGTAATCTAGACAGGAAATTTTCAGGTATAGCTAGAGTGGTTCGATTTGAGATAAAAAATTGTTTGCAATGATAATCAGAAAAATGATTGCTCAAACATGTTTTATATATATTTTATATATACATTTTTATATGAGATGTTCAAATCTTTACACTAAACAAACAATATATGAATATATTAGTCTTTATTACTAAACAAAAAAGAAATTTCAAAATCTTTAATTTTAGTTTAATGCTTAGCTTAAACTAAAAAATAAGTAGAAAACAGAATATGCTTAGCTTAAACTAAATGTAGTTGTTTATTTATTTATTTATTTTTAGTCTGCTTTAGCTCAGACTTCAATAATTTCTTCCTAAAACATGCAGACTTCCAATAATTTCTTCCTAAAATATGAAAAATAAAGAACATTCAACATGGTCTTTATTTTTTTTAAGTAATAAAAAAATGTAATGGGTCTACTCAAATTTAGCCTAAAATCACCCCCATATTTTCTGATAACAATACAGTATATACATTTTGACACATTATTATAGGGAATAAATAATATTGCTTTTATCACTAAATAATAGTAAATTCTTCTAGATAAACTGTTAAATTTCTCTGGGCAAATTGAATTGTGCAATCTCGCACTATTTATGTAAAAATAATTAAAAAATTAACCTTAATAAATAATTAAAATGTGAAAATAAGCCAGTTTTGTCAATCTAATGATTAATATATAGAGGATGGACAGAAAAAGATACTTAAGGACTAACAGGACTACACAAGAATTCCCTTAAATGTGCAATCGTACTGAATATGTCAAAATAATTATAAAATTAACATGAATAATAAACCAAAACATAATGACAATCAAGTTTTGTTAATTTAATGTGCAATAATTACAAGATGAATGGGAAAAAATAGAAATTTTATGGGTATTTTCCGTAGTCTGTAATTTTGTTCCAAAATCCATAAGAATTATGAAAAATCTTTAATGATTGGCATCTCTGTACTTCCAACAGTACAAGCATCAGTATTTGTGCACTATCATTAGTTTGGTGGTGCCACCTATTAATTATATTATGAAATAAAAGATCACGATGTCGATTTTCCAGGAATATAGGGGTTAAAACACATAAAATAAGGAGTTTTCAAAGGCCTTTATAAGAAAAATCAGAAATCAAGGAATTTTCAAGGATTTCCAGGAGGCGTACAACCCTGCTTATGGGTTACCCAGGGGTGTGCTAAATTTTGACACAATTCAGAAGAACAAAAACCTAGCATTTTTTACAAAATAGTTTGCAGAGTCCTAAAATCTGAGAGGGGGGGGGGGGGACATATACTAAAATGTAATAATTAAATGCTTGTTTTATACACATTTTTCTATGATGAAATAAGATCAGCCCAACTAAGATGAACTATTCTTGAAATATTTAAGTTTTGGACATTTTTGTAAAGCTGCTACTTGAAAATACGCCCAGTTGCTAAATGAAAATGGAAATTTAATTTAAACTGCAAATTTGGTGTCATTTCAAATAAATATTCGAATTATTTTGTACAATTAAATTCAATTTATGCATTATGAAAGAAAAAGAAAATGAATTTAGATCTGTTGGGAGCCATATGCAGCTCACATTAGACTTTTTAGTTGCTGTTAAGACAAAATTGCAATTTATAAATGTATCAATTTAAAAACACATTTATTTTCCATATGGGGAATTTTTTACATGTTTTGGTCCCATTCTCTATCAAATTAACAAAAGAGAAAAATAAATTTGGTACGCTATTTGAAAGGCATTAGATTTGGGGTACATAGAAAGCATTATTAGCTATTGCTTGATATGTTGACAGCAATACAGAAATCCTGCATGCTTTGTCTAATAATATTTCATAGATACACATAGATATTGAGCATCACAAGCTGATATTTTCCAACAACAAAAATGTTACATTACATAAACCTATAAATAAAAGCAATAATATACTTAATGCAAAGCATGCAAGACTTACGGCAATAGGTGTAGACATTTTCTCCAATGTTAATAGTATTCTTTTTGCAGCAGAACTCATGCCTTCTAAATTATCTTCAGAATGCTGTTCTCGAACTCTGATTTGATTCCTTAATGTCTTGTCTACCTGCAATTAAAAAACATTTTATATTGCCCAGACATATTTCATGCTTAATAAACACTTTAAATATAGTACATTGCTAAGAAATGTATAATCAATGGATGAACCAATAGTTTGATCTGAAAGTATGTTAAAACTTTATCTACAAAATAGCAAATTAATTAACATGTAAAGAAAACGCAATACATTCCCCCCCCCCCCAAAAAAAAAATAAAGCATGTGCAATACACAATATTGTTGTGTTTGAAAGATAGAAAAAACCTGCTGTGTTTAAAAGAGATAAAGGAAGACATAATATTTAGTTTAAAGAAAATTAGTTTATTAAATTGTAACTTCAAATTAATTCAAATTAACAAATACATAAACACTGCTCACAGGCAGGCAACTCAGGAAGAATGAACATTAGAATTTTATCAACTTAGTTAAAATTAAGGAATTAGCATAAAAACTTTACTCAAAACAATCTATTTTAAATTCCATCAGAAAATCATTAACAAAAATATTAAATTTAAAGAATTTTAGAATTTACCCAGGCTCTTAAGAATTTATGAAGGTTTAGAAATTTGCTCTCAGAATGAAGTTTTAGAATTTTAATTTTACAGAATAAAATTTAATTAAATGCATTTAAAAAAAATATTGAGAAATCATATTCAGAATTAAAGAAATTAAGAGTTTAAATAAAACACCTGTATTCACCCGGATGGGCCATCAGACAGGGGGGGAAAGTTCCAATAAGTTGAGACAAATTTTGTAGACTGGTTTACTGGAGATCAGGAGAGAATTCATCAGCAGAGGCCTAACAACTACTTCTGGATAACTAGGATCTTCTTTAAACTCAGACGTCCTCGTCAGACACTACTTCCACGTAACTCGCATAAGGAATTTTAATACACACTTTTCCGGAGAACTACTTCGTGAATTTCGCGATAAAAACTTGAAAAACCATCATTTAAATTAAAACTACAATGTTAAAAAAAATAACGCGAGGAACTTAACGTTCCATTGAAAAGCTCGCGTGGAACATAAGTTCCATTCGAAAATCAACAACGCGCTTCTCGCGCTAACACACGACGAAGGATTTCAACAAAAAACTGAAACTGAAAAATTCTGCGCGCGTATTTATACGTGCGGCAAAAAGGGCGGAGTTTAGATAAACGGCAGCAATTAAAATTCGCTTACCGAAATTAGAATTGCCAAAATAATACTCATAATTCCGAGAGCAGACGATCCGTAAAAACGCGAACCAATTAAAATAAATCACGAATTCCAAAGAGGCGCGAAAACGCTTAGGTGGCGTTATTAATCGCAGTAAAAAGCCCGCAAAACAGAATTCCGAAAATGGCCGCAACTGAAATTTTTGAATTGCAGTGAGACATGGAAATAACTTGAAACTGAAGAACAAACGGAATTTCTAACCAAAATGGGAAAATGGGACATCAAATTAAAGGGAATTTTAAGGGGAATCAAATAAATAAATAATTTTTAAAATTTACAAATCAAAAGTAATATTAATTCAAGGAATGGAACATTTTTAATTAAGAATATTATAAAGAAAGTTAATTTAGAAGACTAAAAATATTCTAATTAAAGAATAAATGAAAAAGCCAATAAATATTATTTAAATATTACCAAATTAAGAATATTGAGCCAGGGAAAAAGAAATAAAAGTAAATTTTCAAACCTCCAAATTACATACATTCTAAAGCAACCCAACAATATCAAAGAGATACAAGGTGCTTTGTGTGTTTAAAAAAAACAGCCCAATGGTTTAGTGGAACTATTTATGATGCTCAGATTGGCAACACTTTTGAATGTGAAAATAATATGCATTTACATTAAAAATGCATTCAATCTTATCAATACAGTCTTCAGCCATATTTACAACCTTCTGATGCAGATGTAAAAGATGTTAGACATCAGCAGCAGAACCATTTTTTTTATATCTGCAACAAAGTGCATCGTCCCATTACTTTTATAAAACAGGGGTGGTGCACAAAAGTTCTTGCAGTAGTTCTTAGTGTTGTAAAAAGATCAAAGCTATAGGGGCAGATGTCTGGAGAATATGTGGCATGTTCAAACATTTCCCATTGTGCCAACATAATTTTCACAGCAGTGCAGTGATATATTGCATTGTCATGCAAGACTTCCCAAAGACGTTGAAAACATTCCTTAGCATTTAATACTCATACTACCTCTATTTTGATCCATACACATTGCTCTAATGACCAGATTTTAAGGATGATTCTGTTTGAGGATACAACCTAATAACTTGCCCTCTACTGCCTTGAAAGTTGTCATATAGTGGAAATTCTGGACTCAAATAAACAAAATATTTTACTTTTACTACTTTTTAATTACTGAAAAAGGCATTGTGTTTAACCTGAAAAATACAAAGAATTTGCATTGTGTTCAAAACACAAAATAGATTAAATACTGTAGACATTAAAGAATTGGTAAAGATAAAAAAGAAACACAAACTTATAAGTGTATACATTCGTTATAATTTATTTATGATGAACAAATCCTTTCATTATAATTTTTCTCACAGTTGAGAAATCAAAATACTGTAGACGAACAGTTACACATCTGGGCAAAACAAGGGATTAAGTCCTCCAGATCTGCCAGCCCACGATATCGTAAAACTATTATAAGCTCATAATAAAGGAAGGTTTCACCTAGAATATACTCTGAAAATAATGGCATACACCAAAAACAGACTTTGTTGGGGACTTGGCAAACTGAAGGAATTTTTTTTTGGAACTTCGAGAATTTCTTGATGTTTGAAGATGGCATGAGGGGAGATTGGAACCATCGGCTTTCACCTTACTACCCACCAGAATGCTAAAGGTCTCAGAGTGAGAGAGGGTACAGCTATAAACAAAAAAACTCCATCCTCGGCCTTTCCTTCTTGTTTTTCAAATATATATATTTCCCCAGGCTCTATTAAAAGAAGGGTTGCTACAGGATCTCAGATAAAAAATTCCTTGATATTTCCCTGATTTCCTGATAATAACTTCAAAAATTCCCTGATATGTATCATTATCTACTTTACTAAATGTCAGTTTAACAAGCATAAAAAAGTTAATTAATAAAATTGAAAGTGATAGTTAAGAATAAATAATAAAAATTAATTACTCTTAGAATTGAAGCGTCAAAGTATAGTATTTACGCAAATTATATAAGAACAGTATTATTACATGAATAGTAATCCTTCAAACATTAAAATTTTAGATGAGCTATAAAACTCAGCAGTGTTCTGGAAAATTCAGTCAAGAATTCATATGGTTAAATATCACTTATTGCAATAAAATTATGTATAAGAAAAAACAGTATTTTATTATTTTATTCTGATTCTCCTGTTATATGAAATATCTTAACAACTTTCAAAACAATTAAGATGAGAGGGATCACTGAGAAATGTTGAAATTTTAATACTTTCTTTTTATTGAGGGCTGCCATCACCCATTACATGAAACGTGAATAAGGAATTCTATACATGTGTACTACCATGAGTTGGAAAAAAAATTGTTTGATTACTAAAAAAATTCCAATTTCCCTGATTTTACAGTTTTTTTAAAGAATTCCCTAATTTTTCTAGAATGCTAATATTCCCTATGTTTCCCTGATTTCTCCGAATTCCAGGTTCTGTAGCCACCTTGAAAGAAACCTGTTCCTACAGCGATGTCTACGTGGTGAAATAGTGGTTGGTCCATGAGAGGTCCCAAGGATGGAAATGGAAACCACTATCTTCCAACACTCCTTCCTTGAGGTTATTTTGGAGCTGACTCTTAATGAATGGGGACATTGGCGAGACCTTTCTCAAGAGTTAGCCAAGGCGTGCAGGCATTATGCAAAATGTATTGTCTTAGAAACAAACAGAAAAAGGGAGCATGGTGCCAACATAGCAAGCAAGTAACGCTAATAACCCCAATGGATTATGGAATTTCAGGAATTCCAGTAACCTCCCTAAATGCTAGTAACCCCAATGAATTATGGAATTTCAGGAATTCCAGTAACCTCCCTAAACACTAGTAACCCCAATGGATTATGGAATTTCAGGAATTCCAGTAACCTCCCTAAACAGGCTCACACACGCTTGAAATGGCACATGCACAAACATGATTTCAAATAACTAAATTTGCTAAAAGGGCAAATTTAGAACACAAGAACACACAAGTTTTTCTAAGAACTTGAAACCAAAGTTAAATTGCCAAAAATGAGAAATATTAACATAATTAGGAATTTTAAAAGGAAATTGAGAACATTTAGAACTTTCTAATGAATTTTGAGATGTTTGGGAAAGTGGCATAACAATAATGCACTAGCAATGCCAGACACAATTACATCTGATGTTCGTAAGAGGTGGGTGACATCAAAAAGATCAAAATTAAAAATTATTGATTGATATATAAGAAAACCATTTAAGAACTCACACACAATGTATTTCGCATTAAAGAAATTGATTTGGGGGGGGGGGGGAGATTATGATTGCCACAGGTTCAACAATTATAAACTATATTCGCTTCAACATGAAAATAACACCTTAATATCAAGCAATGCTTGCTTTACATCAGTGGATTTCATAGGTTTCCTAATATAATGGCTGCATATTAAGTATGTCTTTTCACTTGATATTATTGTGTCTTTTCTATGAAATTGAGTTGGATTGCTCGAAATAATAGTGGACAGTAATAATATATTAATAGTGTCACTTAGTTCACGAAATGTTTTAATTCTCATTGACACATCATAAAATATTTCTGCAACATTCCCGAACTTGAGATCTTTTCACATTTTAAAAATTTGTGATTGCCACAGGTAAAAAAATTATAAACTATATTCACTGGAACATGAAAATAACACCTTAATATCAAGCAATGCTTGATCTAAACCAGCAGATTTCATAGGCTTCCTAATATAAAGGCAGCATATGAAGTATGTCCTTTCACTTAATAGTACTGTGTTTTTTCTATGAAATTGAGTTGGATTGCTCAAAATAACAGTGGCCAGTAATAATATTAATAGTGTCACTTAGTTCATTGAATGTTTTAATTCTCATTGATACATCATAAAATATTTTTGCAACATTCCCAAACTTAAAATCTTTTCACATTTTAAAAATTTTAATCTTCAATTTATTAAGCTGAAAATTTTTAGTAAAATTAAAAATGTTTGAAAATGGATCAATTTATTACTACAAACATATTGCAAACAGAATGAATTGAAAGGCTTATTTATTTTACCAATTATTCTAGCTCAAAAGTATTGCAAATAGAGGTACACAAACAATTTATTGCAACATATAATTTAAACAAATTACTTGATAAGGTGTAACACTAGGTGGCATTCTTCGGAGAGCAGAAGCTCCACCAAAAGTAGTTCTTCCTTCATAAAATGGAGATGATACTTTCTTTTCCATAGACTGATCCAACTAGAATTAAATACAAAATCTTTTTCAGGGTTTTCTTTTTTTTTTTAAATTATTTTAAACAGGGTACTCAAACTTGGAAATGAAATTTCTTGGGTTTTTTGAAGAATTTTCAAACTTTCAGCCTAAATCATTATATTTGGTAGTAAATAATCATTAACTAATAAATCAAATTTAATAACTGGGAAAAATATGCAACATGAAAAATGATAATAAAGCAGCCAAAAATTCAATAACAAAATGTTGGTTTTAGCACAATATAAGAAAAATAATCCTTATAAAAAGAGTTTAAATCTTTCATAATGATGTTTTTTAAAGTACTACTTTAAATTTCCCCATTTGTCATGAAAAAATTAGGACATCCAATACTGAGATTTTAAAAACAAGTATTCTGTTCGAATGTTGTTGGTACTTTATTAGATTGAAAAAAGGTTAACAATTATTTCCTTCAATTTCATTAAGTTCTTAGCCTAGTTCCTTTGCTTTTGGGTAATGGTAGTAAAAATTTGAAGTGAGCAACACATGACTTTCCCTGCAGATTCAAATTCATTTTGTAATTTTTTATTTCATTATGCATTAAATTAAGTTTAAATGCAGAAAACAATATGGATAATTTGCTGATATTATATCCAATTTGTTTTTCTTATTGCATCTTCGTTTCGTTTGGCAGCTTAATTTACTTTAAATTCTTCAGACCCATAAAATTCCAAAAACTACAATATCTCGACAACGGTTAATCCTACAATCATAGGGTCAGATTAATTCGCTTAGTTGTCAAATTTCACATGTAGAACAAGTACTTAATCAAAATATTTCATCAATTTTAGTCATTTATTTCAGAGTTTTACTATCTTGCACATGTATTATTTTATTTTAGATCGAATATATTAGATTTGCGGGTCATTTCACAAAAAAAGGCAGATTCTTTTTCTTTTTTAATCGTATCAAAATCTAACCAGCATCACAGTATCCTACTAGCGACTTATCTACCAAATTGGGGCAATTTAATCAATTAGTTTGTCAGTTAGAGTGGAAAGATACAATTTTTGCAGGTCATTTCGCAAAAATTGGCGGGTTCTTTTTTTTCCGAATCGTACAAAGAACTAATCAGCATCAGGGTCACATTCAACTGGCTTACTCGCCAAATTTTATGAAATTTAATCAATTAATTGAGTTAGAGTGGATATATACAATTTTTGCAGGCCATTTCGTAAAAAAATGCGGGTTTTTCTTTTTCAAATCGTATCAAAATCTAATCAGCACCAGGGTAACCCACAAGTGACTTGCCTACCAAATATTGTAAAATTTGGTCAATTAGTTTTTGAATTAAAGTGGATACAGGCAACTTTTGTCGGCCATTTTGCAAAAAAAAAAAAGGCGGGTTGCTTTATCCTCCAGAATCGTACCAAAAACTAATCTGCACCAGGGTGACCCACAGGTGACTTATCTACCAAATTTTGTAAAATTTGGTCACTTAGTATTTCAATTAGAGTAGATACAGGCAATTTTTGCGGACCATTTCACAAGAAAAGGTGGGTGGTTTCATCCAGAATCGTACCAAAAGCTAATCAGCACCAGGATCATACATGTTGGGTTGCTTTAGTATTTAGGTAATTTGGAGATTTGAAAATTTACTTTTATTTCTTTTTCCCTGGCTCAATATTCTTAATTTGGTAATATTTAAATAATATTTATTGGCTTTTTCATTTATTCTTTAATTAGAATATTTTTAATCTTCTAAATTAATTTTCTTTATAATATTCTTAGTTAAAAATGTTCCATTCCTTAAATTAATATTACTTTTGATTTGCAAATTTTAGAAATTATTTATTTATTTGATTCCCCTTAAAATTCCCTTTAATTTGACGTCCCATTTTCCCATTTTGGTTAGAAATTCCGTTTGTTCTACAGTTTCAAGTTATTTCCATGTCTCACTGTAATTCAAAAATTTCAGTTGCGGCCATTTTCGGAATTTTGTTTTGCGGGCTTTTTACTGCGATTAAGCCGCCACCTAAGCGTTTTTCGCGCCTCTTTAGAATTCGGGATTTTTTTTAATTGGTTCGCGTTTTTACGGATCGTCTGCTCTCGGAATTATGAGTATTATTTTGGCAATTCTAATTTCGGTAAGCGAATTTTAATTGCTGCCGTTTATCTAAACTCGCCCTTTTGCCGCAAGTATAAATACGCGCGTAGAACTTTTCAGTTTGAGTTTTTTGTTGAAATCCTTCGTTGTGCGTTAGCGCGAGAAGCGCGTTGTTTTTTTTTCGAATGGAACTTATGTTCCACGCGAGTTTTTTTAATGGAACGTTAAGTTCCTCGCGTTATTCTTTTTTTTCATTAGTTGTTTTAATTTAAATTATGCATTTTTCAAGCTTTTTCGCGTAATTCGCGACGTAACTCTCCAGAAAAGTGTATGGTGAAATTCCTTTTGCGAGTTATGTGAATGAAGCGTCTGACGATGACGTCCGAGTTTTGAGAAAATCCTAGCGTTCCAGATGTGGTTGTTAGGCCTCTGCTGATGTTTTTCAAAAGTGCTGAATCCTTTCCTGACTAAAGTTTGTTGAGATCCTGATCCCAAGAAAACCAGTTTTTTCCAAAATCTGTGCTGCTCCAATGATTGGAACTTTCCCCCTGTCTGGCGGCCCATCCGGGTGAATACTGATGTTTTATTTAAACCCTTAATTTCTTTAATTCTGAATATGATTTCTCAATATTTTTGAAATGCATTTAACTAAAATTTATTCTGTAAAATTAAAATTCTAAACTTCATTCTGAGAGCAAATTTCTAAACCTTCATAATTTTTAAGAGCCTGGGTAAAATTCTAAAATTCTTTAAATTTAATATTTTTGTTAATGATTTTTGATGAAATTTAAATAAATTGTTTTGAGTTAAGTTTTTATGCTAATTCCTTAATTTTAACTAAGTTGATAAAATTCTAATGTCTAAAATTCTAATGTTAATTCTTCCTGAGTTCCCTGCCTGTGAGCAGTGTTTTGTATTTGTTAATTTGAATTAATTTGAAGTACTATTTAATAAACTAATTTTCTTTAAACTAAATATTATGTCTTCATTTATCTTTTTTAAACACAGCAGGTTTTATTCTATCTGTCAAACACAACAGTAGTTTTGGTGCCGTGACCAGGATTCGAACCTGGGTTATTGCGGCCACAACGCAATGTACTAACCACTATACGATCACAACATACACAAGTGACTTACCAAATTTTATGAAATTCAGTCCATTAGTTTTTGAGTTAAAGTGGATACATACATCGCGCACACGCACACACATAGGTGTCACGCTAAAAATAGTGTTTTGTATTCTAGAGGCCCCGAAGTGTTTACATCCATCGAAAACTTGAGTTGCGATTTTCGGCATGATTCCAATACTTTTCCTATACATTACCATGTATTGCAGGGCAAGTAAAAATCTGATGTGAGCAGCACATGACTTTCCCTGCAGATTCAATTTCATTTTGTAATGTTACTTTCCCTGCAATACTTAGTAATGTATAGGGAAAGTATTGGAATCATACCGAAAATCACAACTCCAGTTTTTGACGGATCTACATGCTTCGAGATCTCTAGAATATGAAAAAACTATTTTTAGCGTGACGTCTGTGTGTGTCTGTCTGTCTGTGCAATGTATGTATCCACTCTTAACTAAAAAACTAATGGACCGAATTTAATAAAATTTGGTAGGTCAGTCACTTGGGTGAGACCCTGGTGCTGATTACTTTTTGGTAGGATTCGTAAAGACAGAACCTGCCTTTTCTTGTGAAATGGCCTGCAAAAATTGCCTGTATCCACTCTAGCTGAAAAACTAATGGACCGAATTTTACAAAATTTGGTGGATCAGCCGCTTGTGGGTTACCCTGATGCTGATTAGATTTTGGTACGATTTGGAAAAAAATAGCATGCCATATTTTGCGAAATGGTCTGCAAAAATTGTCAAAATTTAAATTAAAAATTACGTATGCTTCAATATATCCATTAAATGCTTGTTTTATACGTAATTTTTAACGAAGAAATAAATAAGATAAACTCCATTACACTAGGACTAGCCGTTCTCGAGATCTTTTAGTTTTTTGTATTTTCTCTAATCCACCTTTGAAAATAAGTCCAGTTACCAAATGAGAACGAAAATTGAATTAAATTTAATTAAAATAAAGAGAATGTGCATATACGTCTGCAGGGAAAGTCATGTGCTGCCCACATCAGATTGTTTTATTTCATTATACATAAAATTGAGTTTAATTGCAGAAAATAATATGGATAATTTTGATATTATATCCAATTAGTTTTTATATTGCATCTTCATTTCGTTTGGCAACTTAATTCCCTTTAAATTTTTCAGGGCCTTAAAATTCCAAAAGCTACAACATCTCAAGAACGGTTTATCCTGCAGGCATGGGGTCAGATTTATTCGCTTAGATGTCAAATTTTACATGTAGAACAAGTGCTTAATTAATATATTTCATCAATTGTAGTCATTTATTTCAGAGTTTCACTATCTTGCACATGTAGTATTTTATTTTAGATCGAATATATTAGATTTAGGGGTTATTTTACAAAAAAAAGCTTTTTTTTTCCGTATTGTATCAATATCTAACCAGCATCACCGTATCTTAGGAGCAACTTATCTGCCAAATTTTGTGTAATTTGATCAATTAGTTTGTCAGCTAGAGTGGATACATACAATTTTTGCAAGCCATTTCGCAATAAAGGCAGATTCATTTATCCCGAATTGTACCAAAATCTAATAAGCACCAGGGTTAACCACAAGTGACTTATCTGCCAAATTTTATAAAATTTAGTTGATTAGAGAGGAAATATATAATTTTTGATGTCAATTGAAAGGAATATACAAATTTGGTCTATTAGTATTTTAGCTAGGGTGGATACATGAAATTTTTTAGGGCCATTTCGTAAAAAAAGGAGAGTTCTTTTTTTTTCGAATCGTATCAAAATCTAATCAGCACCAGGGTGACTTACAAGTGACTTATGTAACAAATTTTGTAAAATTTGATCAATTATTTTTTCAGTTATAGTGGATACAGGCAATTTTTGAGGGCCATTTCGTAAAAAAAGGCGGGTTGGTTTATCCAGAATAGTAAAAAAACTAATCAGCAGCAGGGTCACATACAAGTGACTTACCTACCAAATTTTATGAAATTTGGTCCATTAGTTTCTGAGGTAGAGTGAATACATACATTGCACAGGCAGACGTCATGCTAAAAATAGCTTTTACGTATTCTTGAGGTTTTGAAATGTGTAGATCCGTCGAAAACTCGAGTTGCAATTTTCGGCATGATTTCAATGTATTGCAGAGAAAGTACCAGGTACTACAAGGAAAGTAAAAAAATCTGATATGGGCAGCACATGACTTTCCCTGCAGACTAATATGCACATTCTCTTTATTTCTTCAATATTTCATTAAAGTGAGTTTAATTGCACAAAATAACTGACATAATTATTTTATATTACACTGAATTTGTACTCTTAATTCAATTTTCGTGTACCCGAACTTATTTGCAAAGGTGGAGTTGTGAAAATGCGAAAAAGCTAAAATATCTCGAGAATGGCTAGTCCTAGTGTAATGGGGTTGGTCTTATTTTTTTCATCGTTAAAAATTAGTTTTAAAACAAGCATTTAACTGATATGTTTGAGCATACATAGTTTTAATTTTAGATTTTGACGATTTTTGCAGACCATTTCACAAAAAAAAGCAGGTTACTTTTTTCCGAATCGTACGAAAATCTAATCAGCAGCAGAGTAACCCACAACCCATCTACCAAATTTTGTAAAATTTAATCTAATAATTTTTTAGGTAGAGTGGATACAGACAATTTTTGCGGCCATTTCACAAAAAAAGCTGGATCTTTTATGCCGAATTGTACCAAAAACTAATCAGCACCAGAGTCATACACAAGTGAGTTCCCTATTAAATTTTATGAAATTTGGTCCATTAGTTGTTGAGTGGATACATACATTGCACAGACAGACACAGAGGCAGACAGACACACACAGACGTCATGCTAAAAATAGTTTTTTCGTATTCTAGAGGTCTCAAAACTTGTAGATCCGGGGAAAATTCGAATTGCAATTTTCGACATGATACCAATACTTTCCCTATACAGTACCATGTATTGCAGGGAAAGTAAAAGTTGAAATCTGCATTATTTTTGTTCTAATCAAAGGATTGTATATTTCAGGATATTTACACATTCTGTACAAATTTAACATGTGTTTTGCAATCTGTGCATTCGTGTTTGAGTCTTCATAGTGGGAGTGGCATTACAGCAATGTGTTGAAAGTAACTTTACTGTATGAGGTATTTTCCTCATTCCATAAATACATGTAGTACAAATAGTGCATTAGGATAATATGTTATCACTTTAATATATTCATTACTATATACATAAAAAGTAGAAATATTTTTAACAATCATTATATGTTTTTGGCTGGGAAAACAGCCCTAAAAATCTGTGTCACACTTACAAAACTAGTTCTTGGCCACCTAACCTAGGAAGTAAGCTTGTAATGTAAACATTTGCAGGGAACTTTGGAAAATTCAAAATATTTTATAGAATTTTAATTATTTATAAAAAGCTTCTAAAAAAGCTTCCTATAAATGCCCCAAATATCACTCTTTCAAACTCTATCTTCTCTGTTTGTTTTTGCACTAGAATCTCACCTTTTTTTTTAAATAAAAGTTAAATATGTGGAAATGTGCAAGTTACAGTTGAAAATTAAAAAAAGAAAAGTATATTTTTTATACAGATTATTAAAGATGTATAAAATATTGCATTATTGTCAGTTCAAGAATAAAGGATTATTTTCAAAACTATATGCCTAGACACCGAGTAGGTTAAATTATGGGGTTTTAAAATCTCGTAGATTTAAAAAACAAGGTACAACTTTTTAAATGTAGAAATATTTCAATATCAAGGATAATGTAGGAATTAATTTTACTCATATGTTTTATTGCCCAATAGTTTCTTGTCTATTTTCTTTTTTATAAAGTCTTGCTGCTTGTGAGAACATAACAAGGATGACCACTCTTCAGACATATTGAAATTCCCTGACTTTTCCAGGTGAATTGAAAAGAAATTCCAGACCAGTGTAATTTTAACATGAAACGTGTGCATGTCCGTATTTAGTTACAAATTTGATTAAAGAATCTTAACAATTTAACTCCACTATCCAAAAAAAGTTATATTAAATCAAGAGAAAAAAAATACACATATATATTTTTGTTTTTACAAATAAATGTTGACATTTTTAATAAAAAAATTCATGTAAATGCAGTAAAACTGGACTACTGAAATATTTAAAAGAATTTAATGGTTTTCATTAAAGACAATAAAAAGAAATAGTCTAAACTGATGTCCTTCAATATGGGCATTGCAAATTGCTCATAATGACAGAGATCATTAAAGATATGCAATAACTACACTATAACAAGCCACAGCCATTGAATAATTAATGTCAATTCAGCAATGTCAAAAGAATGTCATTAAAATAGAAAAAAATATAGTAAAATGTTTATAACATACAGAGATGCCAACCTCTGTAAGAGGTCATCAGTAGAAAAAACAGGAGTTTTCAGTAAAACCGCATCGATCATCAGTAAGATTTTATGTATATTGACAATATATATTTTAAAACCTTAGAATAAGTTCAAAATGTAGTTTTGCTAACTTAACTGAGTTAATTACAACTGAATGGCTCTATTTATGTGAAAATAATTAGGAAATTAACCTTTATAATTAAACAAAATATGAAAATAAGCTAGTTTAGTCAAGTTAATGTGCAACAATAGGGAGCTGGAGATCGATGGAAAAAGATAATTTCGTACTCTCGGCAATGCCCGAGGGGGGAAAATCTGAATTTCACGATCATACTATTTATATGAAAATAATTAAAAGATTAGACTTTATAATCAACCAAAATATGAAAATAAGCTAGTTTAGTCAAGTTAATGTGCAATAATAAGGGCATGGAGATGGATGGAAAAAGACAATTGTGTACTCTCAGCAAAGCCCGAAAAGGACTGTATTGCGCAATCTTATAATTTAAGCGAAATATAATTTGTTTAGTAAAATATTTCTTTAATTTTACGCACACTATAAAAATAAATTAGGTCTATTGTTCTAATACGAAATCATTAGAAGAAGAAAATGGATGCAAACTGATAATTTTGGATGCTCAGCAAAGCAGGGAATATGAACTAAATGGTAGGATACATGGATTTCACGGGATTTTCCGTAGTTTTGAGAGTAATATCTGTAAAACCGTAAGATGAAGTAAAAATCCGTACAAACTACAGAAAATCCGTAAAAGTTGGCATCTCTGTACTTGGCAACATTTGTCCAAAATGGCACACAAACTCCGCATTTTTGCTTTTATACTGAATCAAATGGACACATGGCAACTTTTATTTAGTAGTAACGAGCACAGCGTAATACTTGGCGAAATTTTTCGAAAATGGCATACAAACTGGGCAGTTCTGTTTTTATATGGACAACTAGTAAAGAAAAAAAATCCAGAATTTTCACAAAATTCCCATATCATTCTAAAATTCCCTGACTTTTCCCGGTTCTCCCGGTTTCCAGGTTGAGTGGCCACCCTGATAACCTTCTAGTACTTCTTTGAAGAAAGCAGACTTATGCCTGCCTTCTTCAAGTACTATGCCTGTTAGGTTATAATTCTGTTATGATATGATAAAATTATACTTCTTAATTACTTTGTGAAATCAAGACAAATTTTTGACACAAAATCATGTGTCACTGAACTGGTGAACTAAAAAAAAAATGTAGTTTTTGGATAATTTGCAAATTTTTGACACAAACATATGCCCCTGAGATAATGTTTTTATCAGGTTTACATTTAAAAAATGTATTAAAATTCCATTAAATCCTGCTCAACAGCTCAGTCATCTATTAGAAATCTTGAAAACATTACCAAGAGCTGATTTAATTCCGAGCAAGTTTCTAGAAAGTATGAAGCTAATAAAAATTTTTCTTTTTAGAACCAGAAAACTGACTTATCAGAAATTCAGCCAAATGACCATACAACGCATAGTTAATACTTCGTACAGATGTTTGTACAACTTGGCAGATATGCGATTGGGTACAATGCTTATGGGCTTGTATCCAAGTCCATAAGCAATGTAGCAGCCATTCACTATGTAGGATTACTGAAGACATTTGAAATCCTTTCAAAAGGCAACCTTTTCTAAAAAGCGAAGGGCTGGTCGCAGAATGGGGCTGCTATTTTGCATAAGTATAAAATCATTAATTTAATTACCAAATGGCAATTTATATGGGTTAGTAATTATGCAGCTATATAAAAATATCTATTTCACACTGAAATACCTGATACATTATAAAAGAGAGAGAGAGCAAAACAAATTCACATTTATTTGAAAATAAACAAAAAAAAATTTAAGTTAAATTTGTTTTAAAATATAAAAAAAAAAAAAATTATATATATATATATATATATATATTTATTTTAAAATTCAAATTAAATATTTTTAAGTTTAAATACAGTAGTATTTATCTGAACCAAAATTGGTGAAATTTCTTTTTTAATTTTGTAAATGATACAATAGCTAAGCAAATTCTACAATTTACAGTTTATTATACAAACATTAAGTTTTTGTTTTTACTTCTAAAATCACTACAAGTGATGATGGAGATGGAAAGAACAACTGCAATATTTTGCATCTTGTACAGATGTTAAAAAAATTGGAAAAATGGAACTTTTTAGGTAGTTAGAGGTGACTTTTCAGGTGGCTATATATTTCTATAAATAAAAAGTATTGATTCATGTGATTATTACTTTTACAGATTATCTGGATTTCTACTTTTAATCAGGATTATATCTGGTCTTGTTAAACCCAGATAAACAATAATTTGCTATATTTAAAAATAAACATGTAAATTAAAAAAAAAAAATTCAAAATTTAAATGTAAATACAATTCAAAATATAAATCACACACACCATGATTTTAGTTTTTGAATAGTCTGTTACATTGATTTTGTTGTGTGTGTTCAAGAGATATCAATGCAGTTAAAACTGTTAAGTTAGCTTTAAACATACCTTCGAGGGTCCAACAAATGTACTTAAATTAAAATTTGGCTGATTAGTACTGGAAATAGTTGGATGTCTCCTTTGAAAATTACCAGATGGACTGAAATTACTTGACCATAAAGATCTACTGTTATTTAAATCTAAAAAGAAAGAAAAAATAAATTTTCATACAAAATATAAAAATATGTTGTCATTAAAAAGTTAACTGTCACACACAAACTTTTATATTTTAATGCAAATTAGATTACAACTGAATATAAGTAATTTTTACATCATTAAAATCTATGAAACAGCTTGAATCTAATCACCAAAATTAACATTAATCTTAATTAGTATATTCTAAAGAATATAAAAGCTCTTATTTAACTTGTCATGACCGGTGTGTGTCTGCTTCAACTTTTTTGATAGCATTTTAATTATACTTTCCTATGTCATAGAGAGCTGAAATTTGGTACACAGCTTAGTTCAGTTGTTGTTGTTGTTGAAACCCAGACCGTCCGACCTACCAGAAAGGTGTACGGTAACAGTTTGGACGGTCGGGAAGTGCCACCCAATTTAGACCGGAACCCAGTGGGGGAGGCATCCACAGGGACCGTACCCTCCTTCTCCTACCACCAACCTCTCGGAAGGACTTTCGGACCCACATGTTTAACGTGATCGTACTCCGCATGAACACGGCGGCAGTTTTGGCAGTGAAACATTTTGATTCAATAAAATTTTGCAGGTCACACTAATCATAAAATCTTCAATTTTGTACTTGGAGTTGAACTATATTATAAACTAGCCACCTACAGCGACAAGCCTTCGTCTGGTACAGCTACCAGAAAATGTGCAAATATTGATTTTTTACCAAAGTTGTAGGCAGGTCCTGGGTGCGTAACGGGATGCTGCTCGTTTAAAAACTATCTCTCAGCATGACAGAACTGCCAACCTCTCAGAGCCAAAAAGCGTAACACAACGCACGTGATAATGTACGTGCAGTATATTTCAGCTATGTAAATTCTTGATAATCAGGCTGTAGGGATTTTTTTTCCTACATCAAAATTCTATTGAGAAACCAATTAAATTATTACAATCCACAGCAAACATTTTTATGTTAATTTTTAAATTAAACATTTTAAATTTAAATAAAAATATTAATTTTTTAGTAAAATGCATCAATATAAAACAATTAGAAAACTATAATGCACATCATGGATTTTTGCTTTCTATTAAAAAGAAAGGTAAGGACACAATTTTCGCACATTACAACAACATTAATAAATCTAACTTTTATTTAAACCAACATATGTGGCTGACTTTGCCTTTTTTAAAAACCCAAAAAAATATTTTTGCTGGAAACAAGGTCCAGACATACAGGATTTTGCAATCAAAAGTGAATTGATTCAAGTGTTGAAGTGCTCAAAGAGCCTCTTACATCTGTTTTATTTCTCCTTACTAAACTAAAAACTCTTTCGCAAGAGGCATTGCTATGAGGCAAGGTTAAAATGCCTAACATGACTTTAGAAAGTTTGCTACAAAGAAATTTGCCATTAGAGTTATTTTCTTTTGATAATAAATGCCACTGTTCACTAATACTTTTTAATACTTTTACTATTTAAAATGTTATCTGGTAAAGTTGCAATTTGAAAATTTAGAAATTCACTTTCTACAACATCAACAGCTTCAGAAAATGTTTCATTCTCACATCTTACAAGGAGACATAGGAACATATCTACTAAATACTGAATTGGTGAAAAATTAAAGTGCTCTCTTCTAGAAATATCAGCAACTTGGACATGATTTAAAATTTCCAGATTCCATGGAAATTTAGAAACTATATAGTCACAGCCAGTAATAAAATAATTTCTAACTTTAGAAAAAAAATTCTTTCTGCTCCTCAGTGCTAACTATTTTAACCAATTGTCTGGTTTCAAAACCAATTGATAACTCTTTGTTTTCTTTCTGGCTTTTTATTTCATTATATTTAACATAAAATGTTGATTTTGCTTGCTTAATAACAATTACCTTTACAAATTTAATTAAGAGTTCAATAAAAAGACATTCGATATCGGATTTGAGTGTATACACACGAGGTTCCTCCTGCTGAAACATTAAATTGTATTTTTCAAAAACTTTTGTAACATGACAAACAAATAATGCATAAGCATGATTCACAGTAGAACTTAATGTAAAGAAAATTCTCTCTTACTTATTTAAAGCATCTCTTGGGAGATTTTTTTCAGACTGTACTTGTTGCTTCTTTTTAATTAGATGTGCTGAAGATTTTTTATCATGTTCAGTGTTAATTGCCTTCATTTTAAATTTCTTATTAACAGAAGTCAAATTCACAATTTTCCTCTTTAACGTTTCGTTGGGTTTACAACTTTCTGATTTTGAATTATCAAGTTTTGGGATGGTATACGAAGAAATTCTTGGGGAGAAACCAATTTTTTTTCACTTACATTAGAACACTCTTCTTTAAAAAATAAAGTTAAACAACGCTACTGCTATAATAATCTCTCAAGGCATCTACCAAGAGAAAGCCACCGAGTGCAGCCATGTCTTAAAATCTTTTGTGTTTCAACATCACACAAATCTTGAATTTCTTTTAAAGCCTGCTTCCTTTTAAAACTTTTTTCTAGATAATAATAAATGTCAATTAAAAGTTCATGAATTAGTATAGGTTTCGGCAGATTTTTGTGCTGCCAAATTAATCAAATGTCATAAACTTTCAAACGCAAATAAATTTGGTTGCTTACTTCTTAAAAATGCTGAAACTCCTTTTTTCTTGCCGATCATAACAGGTGCGTTATGACATGATAGAGCAAGGCAGTTTTCCAACGGAATTCCGTAGCATTGAAATTTCTCATTTATTAATTTGGCAATGTTTTCCCCAGTAGGGGATTCCATTAATTTTGAAAAAGACAACCGCTTAGTTTTTACTCCATTTGATGATTCTTTGAAATACGTTAAAACGATTGGATACAGTTGATCATTGCCGCAATGACTCCCATCAGTAGACACAGTAAATGGATTTTTAGTAGTTGCAATTATTTGTTTTTGATTTTCACTGGCTAGTTCTTTAATAATAAAAGCTGTTTTTGTTCGCCCACAGGAATAATGCTTTGCCTCTTTCGAATCCGGAAACATCACTCGAAATAATGGGCGAGCATGGTCTGCAGTAGCTAACGGAAGATTATGTTCGAAAATGAATGAGGTGAACATAACCTCCGCTTTAGTAGTCTACAATTCTTTTTTCACAGTTAAAAATTCATTTATAGATTTCGTTGATTTGGAAGTCTTGAATTTATCCACGTGTTTGGCCGTTTTCGAATGTTTAACTATGTCCGTACGTCTGCCACGAGAAATGAAGATATCAGTGTTACATACAACACAAAAGGCAAGAGATGCACTTATTCTTGATTCTTTGATAAATTCAAACTCTCTGCAATACTTTTCAGAAAACGTTTGAGATCGGGCATTCGTCTTTGTAGACATCATTCAATTAATTAACTATATAAACTAAACGGAACTCAGCAAAAATTTAAAACAAGCATCAGGAGAAATCAACAAAACATCAGGTGCTCCCTTCGAGCATGGGTTTTTGCAGATAAAGGGAATAGCTACCAGTGTTGCCAGGTCTTCGCCAAAACTCCCACACAAAAATTGACAAAAACTAGTCCAATGTTAAATGTTTCCGGTTTTTGCTCAATGTCGCAGAAACCAGCTCAGTTGGGTGAAAATACCATTGAACTAAGCAAAAGCTGAAAGCAGCCCAAAAATTGCAACCCGCACGGATCCAGAAAAATTTTCCTCCAACTCTAGCTCAATTGAATGGAAAAATAACGAAACTGGCAATACCGCAAATACGCGTCTACATTCCAGCGCCGACCAATCAGTAGCTTTAAATATAACGAGAAAGAATGAGAAAGCCGAATGAGTCCCGAACAGAAAAGGAAAAGAGACTGGATTGGTCTATTAGTTGCCGGTGTATTTTTGTTTGTTTCCATTGGAAAACCAAAGGCAGGGGAATTTGTTAGAAATCAAAAGCCTCTTGAAATTCCCTACTTCGGTCTGAAAAAGGGGAAAAATGAGAAAAAAGGAAAAAAATAGGGGAAAATGTAATTTTTTTTTTTTTAATCGTACTTTTGGTGGCAGAATCGTATTATCGTACTGCTCGTGATTTATCGTACTAAATACGATTTAATCGTAACAGTTAGCAGGTCTGGCATGATAATGGAAGTGGTTGGGTCCTGCAGGTCGACCAGGTGGCTGTTAGGGTGAGAATTGATAGCTGTACCAGACGTCGGTTGGTTGGCGTAATTAGGCAATGTGGACGTAGTCGAATAAAAAAAAACATCAAAACTCTTTGATGAACATAAGAACATAATTGGGCAAGAAATAAAATATGAAAAAGAAAAATGCAATTAAACATTTATATCATGTGTTTAAATCTTGTAATTGTTATCACATGTTTTGACATGTTAAAATAAAGAAAATGCTACTCCTTTGTACTCATTTCCACAACTATCCTTTTTGAGGTAGAGAACATGGATGAGTTACTCCTTTTATTACACATCGCTAAATGAGGCGGGTTCCACTATAGCAGTGGTCTCAAACTCGCGGCCCGATGAATACTATTTTGCGGCCCCCGACGTCTTTCCCGTAATTACAATGTTTTATAAAATTTTATGCTATTCACTTACAAGTAAAAAAAAATTAATTATCAAACCACTCACTTGATGATGTCACTAGGTCAGGAAATTCACTAGGTCTGGCTACTTTCAGAAAAGTTCAGTGTTGTTGTTTTTTTCAGGGGGGAGGGGGAGTTAAGAGAGAGTTTTTACGAACTTTTAGGAAGCCAGTAAATTATATTTTGGAGTTTCAGTAAATTATTGAATTTTAGTAGTTTTTACCAACATTGCGCAAAATGTGGGCGGAATTTTTGGGAAAGACCTGGCAACACCAGTGAAAAGAGAAAATTTTGACGTTGATTTTCTGGCAACAGGCCATTTGTTGTTTGTAATCTTCGATGGTGTAAGCAGAATTCTTTAGGTCTTCTCAAACGTTTGAATTAAAATTGGAATTTTTGTTTACTAATTTGTTAATTTCCAACAAAAATGTCTTTTTCTAAGCCAAGTTGCGGTAAAAAAACGAAAAATTGAAGATGAAAAAAGGATTTTCAATAAGAAGTGTGAGTTGCAGTATCTTTGTCATGAGAGAAATGACATTTCATATTACTCTCAAATAAGGTGGCTTAGCTGTAAACGGGTATTAAAACGTTTTTGGGATCTGAGACATGAAATTAAGATCTTCCTTGAAAGTAAAAATCAAGATGTCTCACTCTTCGATGACACAAAATTGCTAGGTGATCTAGCATTCAGCACAGATATAACTGGTTATTTAAATAATTTAAATGTCAAACTACAAGGCCAAAATAAGCTAGTCACTGACATTGCTGATAATGTGAAAGCATTTGTGAGAAAACTACAACTTTGGGAAGGCCATCTTAAAACAAGAAATCTTGTTTATTTCCCAACTTCACAATCCATAATTGAGGATGAGGAGGAAATTGACTTTACTGCGTTTTCTACAAAAATTGCTATGTTAAAAGAGGATTTTGATTTTAACAGGAGATTTGAATGTTTCAAGGATATGGAACAAATTTTTAATATATTCGTTTCACCATTTTTCTGCAGTATCGATAGAGTACCTGAAGAACTTCAACTGGAACTAATTGACTTTCAATGTGATTCTTTATTAAAAGAAAAATTCAACAGCTGACCCTTATACAGTTTTACCAGTTTGTAAACTCCCAGTTTGTTTCTAAACAAAGTATATAAATATTTACAATATAGGTGCACGGGTCTTATCCATGTTAGGAGCAACATATTCATGTGAACTATTGTTTTCCAGAATGAATCAAGTCAAATCTCTTCAAAGAAATAAATTAAGTGACATCCATTTGTCTTCAATTTTAAAAGTAGTGTGTGCCAAAGACATTTTCCCGAACATTGATAAACTGGTATTACAAAAGCGTGTCCAAACTTCTGGTCAAAAAAAAAATAGTCCTTCACAATTGAAGCAGTCATTGTTAAAAAAGGATATGTTCCTATCAAATAACATGGCACATATCCCTTTTAAAATGTCAATAATTTTACCACAAAATTAAAATTCGTATGTTATAAAATTAAAATAACTTGTGTGTACTTCGGTTTTTTCTACCATATTTCACAGAGTACTTAGCCATAAAGATGTCTGTAATGGTTTTACCATATAAAAATTAATCATATATAAAACAATCCTTTTTTTGTAATTGTACGTAGTTTCGTATTTTGCAAAATTACGTAATCGTAGGCATTAATTATTCCTGCGGCCCTCCAAAACCATAGAAATCTACAAAGTGGCCCTTCAAAGGATCTGAGTTTGAGACCGCTGCACTACTATAGGTATATTTCCTCATTCAGTGGGGTTTTTCCCCATAAATTACATAGTTCTTTGCAGCCAAAATTTATAAATTATATCAAGTATAATATGGGCCTTTTCGACATAATATTGGTGAAAATGGCTAAATTAAAATCAGAAAGCATGTAAAAATGTATGTACAGTAAGAGAAGAGTAACTTCTGTAGAATATCAAATAAATTATGTTAAAAATCATTTATGTTAAGTATCATTTATGTTATCATTTAATACCCCGTTATTAATATTAGTATTGAAGAGCTTCTGAATACACAATATTAGCTGTTCTACCATTTTGAGCTAAGATATGAAGATTACTCTTACTTCCAACCCGTGAACAAGAATAACGTAATTAAATCAACTGTTTGTCTTTATCTTAATAAATAAGAATATCAAAAAATGTTACTGTAAGAAGAATTGTTACTGTTAAAGAAACGTTACCAAAAAAATAATAAAAAAAATGCTTAAATACAATAATAAAGAAAATACAAACTATAGTTGCCAACAGCAAAATCAAACATTTCTTAAACTCATATCGTTTTGAGTATTGAGTATTTTATATTTGACAAAAATATTTAAATATACAAAAGTAAATTATATTTAAATATACGAAAATAAACAAACATTATAATTAAATCAATTCTGTTTGTCTTTATCTTAATATAAAAGAATATCAAAAAGCGTTACTGTAAAGAATCTTCAATTAACACAGTGAATGAATCACGGCAAAAGAACGGGTTTGTTTAACAATCTCTCTCCGCTCTGGTAGGGCAATTATCTGTGAGGATGAACTTGAAAAAAAAAAATTAAAGCTACTTCAATTGCTTCAAAGAGCATCACAAATCAAAAAGAAGCTTTTTAAGAATATTATTGAAGCAGTTTCTAATCGATTGAACTTGCGAGAACTTTAGTTATATTTTCGGCTGATAGCTGGCAGCAAATGCAAAAAATTTCTGTTTTGATTCTCAGGAGTGGATTGTCCTGGAAGCATTCCTGAGTAGATCGTCCCGGAAGCATTCCCAGTCAAACACACACTCTGTTTTATTATAATATTATAAATTGGCTAAATTTGTTTAAAATATTCAGAAAAAAAAAATAAAATTTATTCTGAAATAATAATATAAATAAAATAAGATTCCCTTGGTAAAGCCTTCTTATTTCATTATGAAAATGCTTTCTGTGTCATAGAGAAGTGAATATAGATAGTTTTTTCTGAATGACGTTTTAGACACAATGTGTCTTTTGATTGGTTGGCCATGTTACATCATGCATGATGTAACATGGTTACATCATGCATGATGCACATTGGTTACATCATGCATGATGTAACCAATGTAACCAAGCGAGCATTAATTCTATTGAATGAATTAGTTTGAGATGCAAACAGACTAAATTCAGTTTTTGTTTGCATTTTTCTTGAAACAGTTACCAGAATCAAAAAAAGTAAACATTTAAAAAAAAATAAACAAATATTGGTCCTTTTTAGCTAAAAGCAGTTGTCAAATAGTCATAGACTGAAATAAAAATAATAAACCAACCAGAAAGGCCAGAATTTGAAGTGCCTGCTTCTCTTCTATTTCTGCTGCTCTTCATTTCTGATCTTATATTCTCAAATGGGCTTTGAACTAGTCTATTACTGTCTTTATGAGATGACACCAAGGATGAGCACCCGCTTGTTGAAGCTGAACCTTCACTATTTTCTGAATGGTCATCTCCTTAACAAAATAAAAGTATTTTACTGCAAATTATAAATAGAAACCTATAATGTAGTAACAGAAGAAAAACTAAGTAATAATAATACTAATAAAAATTTTGAAACATTGTCCATTAAAATTAAATATAATTAAGCATGTAAATATTAATACCCAAGTAAACAAAAGCACACATAACCATGTTGAATATGAAAATTGCCTTTATTTTTTAAGCATTAGCATATTAACCTTGAAAGACAATCATTCAAAATTTCTTTAATTTTTCACAATCTTCCTTTTCTAATCAAATTGCAACAGATTTCTGATAATTGCCAATTTTGAGTCATTTGGGTTTAAAGGGAAAAAAATTATATATAAATAAGATGAATATTTTCTGCATATTTGTTTAGAATTCAATCTGTTCTACATGATTTTTTAAAAGAAAAATATTTTTCAATAATATTAAATCTAGTTTTGACTTCCTAAAACTGTAAATTTGTCATTTCTGTCACTGTACTCCCAGTGATGAGTATTTATCTCTTAATTACAAAAGTAAAAACTTAAATAATGAAAATAAATAGGTGAAGTTTAAGAAATTAAGATTTCAAACGAAAAAAAAAAAAAAAAAAAAAAAAACCTTTTTTTTTTTTGTAAAAATTCTAACACTACCTTTTTTGTCCCGGCCATCCAAATAGTTGCTCTTAGTCCTCCGGACGAGTCGGACGGTCTGGGTCTTCAACTACCTTTTTTGTGAAATTGCGTTTATGTGCATGTGCCTGAGAATAGGTGATAGAACGACGATTTTTGAAAACACATATTTTTATTAAATCATGTGAAGAACATTATTTAGAATTTTATCCCATATCTATTTGAAATTTAGAACATTACAATTAATAAGTAAGTGAAAAACACAATTTTATCATTAACTTCTGATGCGTATATTTATTACCCATCATTTCTGTCATGTATATAATTATGTCTAATATAAATGAAAATTTAAAAATATGTCTTTTATGAGCACATAGAAGCAGGTATTCATAGTGTATGTTTTGTATTCCAGTTAGTTTTGATTTCTGTGTGGAACATAAATAAACCAAAATGTTATTTCTGTTATGTAAATGGAATGATTTACATCACGGCCAGAATCAGCTTTGAAACGATGATAGGATTTTTTTTTTCTTTTAACGATTTCCTGTAGTTTTCGCTCATTACAAATCAGAATTTCTGTGAAATTTATGAAAATTTTTTAATACAGTATGAAATATTTTAATTAAAATATCCTCTTAAAAAATATTAACGTTACAAATCGGAATTTCTCTGAAATTTAAGGAAATCTGTTAATACATAATTTTAATTAAAACAATTTTAATAAAGAATTTACATCGCAAATTGGAATTTCTGTGTAATTTAAGAAACATTGTTTTAACTTAAATATTTCATTCTTTATTTACATATTTCTAATAAAATATTTACATCACAAATTTTTAATAAACATTTATTTACATCTCACAGAGTGCATTGTTTTTCAAGAAGCAGGGTTATCGTTATTGTATATAACTTATGCAGATTGCATGCTCCCGCGTAGTAATCAGGTGCATGACTAACAACTAATGCATGAATTGTTGCGAGCATACACAAGTAGCATAGGTAATGCGGTCAATAGTTACTGCAAGAAAACTATTGCATTGCAAGTTATGAGCTTTTCCAGAAAACTGTACTGGTTGCCAAAGATGGTTAGTAAATAATATCAGGAAATAAGTTCTCTTATATTTCATCAAAGCCCTTAAAAATCCAGTTACTGCAACAGACAAATCTAGACAGAACTTATTTCCCTTCCTATCTTCCTGTGTTTTCACTTGATGAACTTAACATGAACAAATACAACAGGAGCTCCTGCAAATGATACAAAAGAACTCTGCGGAAAGCCATATTTTAAAATATTGGTTTCAGAGCAAAAATGTTTACAGAGTTCTAATTTTTAGAACTTTTTACCCCAAATGCATGCCAAACATAGAATAATTCAAGAAAATTTTAAGTTAATAACTAAAAGAAGTTATGAAAGTTTTAATTAGGTGGAAAGGGGAATGTATTGGCATTAACTATTTTTCCCTTTCTGCAATTTCTATTTTTTTTTTTTCTTTTGATGGAGGAAAGTACAGTGAAGGATGTTTCTTTAACTCTAGATCAAGGCTTAATCTTATTATTATGTATTTTTTGTTAAGAGATAACAAGCAGTAGAAAATGCTGCTCTCTTAACAAAGGGCCAAGCAGGGTGCTTTTTTTCATCACAAAAGGGCAAAGAGGGCACTGTTCTCATAACAAAAAGGCGGCCAAGATGCTGTGCCCTTTTAAAACAGCTTAGGGCAGTGTCGCCCATATAAATTAAGTACTCCCTACAAACATTTATTATGAGCCCCTTTCTTCATATTTGATTTTCACCTTCATGTGAATTTTTCACGTCTTCTCCCACAAAAAAATATATTGGAGGTCTACCACCCACTACTTGAGTTGTGTCTGTAGTACCCCCCCCCCCCTTACCTATCCCCCTGACTGAGAGGAAAGTATTACAACACTACCCTGATCTGTGCCCATACACCGACTGATGAAAAAGATGATGCAGAAAACGATTTATTTTATGACCTACTCATGAAGAGTTATGACTCTTGCCCCACACAGAATATGAAGTTTGTTATCGGAGACTTCAATGCTAAAATTGGAAAAGAACGCCTTATTAGCTCCCTTGCTGGTCATAATAGTCTACACAATGACACCAATGGAAATGGACAGAGACTCTTTGAATTTGCTGTCTCGGAAAACATGTTAATAGCCAGCACAGCATTTCCACATAAGGAAATCCACAAGTACACCTGGATCTCCCCCGATGGCTTAACTCTCAACCAGATTGACCATGTACTTGTTGATAGGAGACATTGGAGCAATGTTATAGACATAAGAAGCTATAGAGGTGCAAACGTCGACTCCGACCACATACTTGTCAAAACTAAAGTTAGATTTAGACTGTGCAAGAATTTCTTCCGAAAGAGGGAGAACAACAACTATAAACCTGATATCGCTAAGTTAAAGGAGCAAAACATACTCAATGAATTTAAACTTAAACTATCTAACGACATCAGCTTAGAATTGGGAACACCAAATTGTGATCTCAACTGGAAATCGGTCAGTGTAATCTTATTGAAAGCTGCAATCGAGACCGTACCAAACCTGGGACGTTGTATTAGAAATGAGTGGTTCGACGACGAGTGTAGTAAAGCCACAGAGGAAAAAAATAAAGCATACTTGTTGATGCTGCAAAGGCATCGTACAAGAACCTATGAAGAAAAATATAGAGTGCTGAGGAGAGTGGAGAAAAAATTACACAGAAGAAAGAAGAAAGCCTTTTTTGAAGGCTCATTAAAAAATTTGGAGAACTTGAACAATCAAAATGAATGTCGGAAGTTCTACAGATCAATCAATAAAATGAGAAGCGAGTTCAGGCCAAGATCTATCACATGTAGAAATAGGAGAGGAGAGCTCGTTAGCGAACCTCATGCTGTTCCTGAGGTATGGAAGGACTATTTTCAAGAGGGGAGAGACGAAACTGACGCTCCCCAGGAGGACCCTGTGGAACAGGACATCATCGTAGACGAGGATTATCCCCCCGCCTTCCATTCACGAAGTGATCCTTGTTATCAAAAAACTTAAAAATAACAGATCGGCTGGTCCCGATAACATTCCATCTGAATTTTTAAAGGTTGATGAACCAGTGCTTATTAATGCTTTGCACTATATTTTGGTTAAAATTTGGGAATCGGAGAAATTGCCCACTGAGTGGGAAGTGGGTTCCATCTGCCCCATTTTTAAAAAAGGAGACCAACTTGAATGTCGCAACTATAGGAGCATCACACTCCTCAATACTGCATATAAAATCTTCTCCAACTTACTTTTTGCAAGACTTCAGCCTCATACTGAGAAAGTTATTGGAAACTACCAGAGGCCCCAAAGATCTACTGTGGATCAAATTCATACTCTGAGACAAATTTTGGAGAAAACTAAAGAGTATAACATCAAAACCTTCCATCTATTTATTGATAAAGCTGCTTATGACAGCATAAAAAGAGATAAGTTGCTTAAAGCTATGATTGAGTTTAACATTCCTACTAAACTTGTTAACCTTACTAAAGCCACCGAGATAGCGGCATTGCGGCCACCGATATTGCATCCGAGATAGCGGATTAGACCGAAGAGGCACTCTCTGGAATAGGTCGCAGTATTTATTGGCCTACGCAGACGACATTGACATTATTGGAAGATCCGAAAGGGCAGTGAAAGAGGCCTTTCGTGCCCTTGAAATCTCTGCCACAGACATGGGCCTCACTATCAATGAGAATAAGACAAAGTTTATGGAAGTCCCGTCCGCGTCTGGGAACTACACCCCTTTTTGCATAAATGGTCATATATTTGAAAGGGTTAGTGAATTCAAATACCTTGGAGCTACTATCAAAGACCAAAACATGTTGAAAGCCAAAATTAACTACAGAATAAAATCAGCCAATAAATGTTTCTTTGGACTAAAAAAACAATTAAGATCCAGGCTTGTTAGCCGAAGAACTAAAATGAGACTATACAAGACACTTACACTACCTGTGCTGCTGTATGCTAGCGAAACTTTGACTTTAAATTTAGACGTCCAGCGTGTGTGTGTGTGCTCTAGAGACTTTTGAAAGAAAAGTGTTACGAACTCTATATTCGGGCCTGTACAAGAACAAGGATGCTGGCGAACCAGATACAATTTTGAACTTTATAGACTTTACAAAGAGCCTCAAGTTACACAAATCATCCGAAGCAACAGACTGAGATGGCTCGGACATGTCTGGAGAACCCCTGAAAACAACCCGACTAGATTGTATACTTTTAAGAACCCTGGGGGAACCCGCGCCCGGGGCAGACCTTCGACTAGATGGCTGGACGATATTGTGAATGACATCAACATTTTGAAAATTAAAAACTGGCAAAGAGTTGCTTTGGACCGTCGGTGTTGGAAGAGGCGTGCTGTCGAGACAGCTAAGACCTGCAACAGGTTGTTACGCTTTTAAAGAAGAAGAGGCCCAGGCCACTCGGCTGGCCCAAAGGCTTACAGCAGGTAGTTGAGTGGTCGGATAATTTGTGGTGTAGCAAAATAAGTTATTTTTCAATGATTCAATGCAGGGTCCGCGCTAGCCATTCGCCTACGCGCCAAATGCGAAAAGATCGCAAAACTGGCGATAAAAAAAATACTTTGGCGAAAAAAATGGCGAATGATTTTTTGGAAACTGTGAAAATTTCGTAAATATTTTTTTGGAAAGTAATATGGAATAAAAGTCCGATTTAATTTGGAATAAAAATCCGATTCCAGACAAGTAGGCCTATGATATACGAGCGTTGTCTCCCGTCTGTTTTGGGGACGCTCGTTCTCGTGTGACAAGCTCCAAGTATTCTTTAATTCCCAGCACGCTGCTCCTCAAAACGGACGGCAGACAGCGCGCATTCCTGTCTCTCAAGCGTCCTTGACTCACCGCGGCAATCAAAACATTATTTGGATTCCGTCCGTTATGTGAGCCGATTTTTTTCGTTAACCCCAAATCGCACAACCGTTAACCCCCAACACAGTTATTAGATACTCTCCAATAAACAAAACAAAAAAACACTTTCAACTTAAAATCCTGCATTATAGTTTTAAGCAATCCGTTACAGAATTATTTCTGAAAAGAGCCATTTTTTGTCGAAAACGATCAGCCGTAATCAGAGAAACAAGTGATAAACATCGAACGAAAATGTATGTATATTTTTTGATGACGCGTATACAATGGTAGTCCGGAGCATCTGGAGGGCAGAGAAATTAGGAGTGTGCGATTGCGTAATTACTACCGCATCGTTTTAGGATCGATTGTCTTGCGGGAAAAAATAACTTTTAGACTTACGATCAACGAGTTAGAATATAATACTACCTCGATGCTTACGATGTTCTTTTTTTTTTAGACTCCGCATATAAATCGCCCCCCTTCTCCACTTTGAAGCTTTTTTTTTTTTTTTTTTTTCTTTTTGTCACAAATTTCTCGACTTACGCGAGTATATTACGGTAAATAAAAAAGCATTTAATTTTAGTTAAAAATAAAATAGAAAAAAGGCAACTACTGATTATTATCACAGATGCCAATTTGCGGTTTGCTGTTTTTGACATAAGTTGAATCGTAGTTTATCTTTTTTTACGAATTTTTAAGCCTGCCTGGCATGTTTTCGTTTCATCTTCATCATCATCTTTGTGGTTTTTATACGATCCTTACGCCTGCCTGAATTTTAAAACCGACATTAAAATTTATCCCTTAGATAGTTTTGGTGCCTAATTTTAAAGAAATATAATGATGATACTGCATATAAAAATATTATGGATGTAACAGGAATTGGTTTCACATGTCTTATGACAATAACCATCGTTAAAAGAGGCTTTAGTAAACAGAACATAAATTTCATTAAGTAGTAACATCAGAGTAAAAAATCTCAGTGACTTGATTCTTATAAATAGTGAAGGGCCAGATATGAAAGATTTTAACTTTAAGGCAGCTTTTGAAAATTGGTGTATAGTACAAAATTCGATGCTTGCCTGGTTTATATGATAATGAAACTATGTGAATTATAGAATAAATTTGTCATTTTTGTAACTCATTGTGATCTTTCATTGGTAAATACAAGTTTAATTTACTAATACCCTGTTTAATGATTAAAAAAATGAAATCTACCTATCTTTATATCTTGTTTAGAATGAAATTAATATTATTAGCTGCATTATGGCTTAAAAGTAAAAATTTTTTTACCGATAGCGACGATAACTTTGACTAATAATCATGTAATTTGGCTAATCATTTTTCAATTTGGCTAATTTGTTGGCTAACAGTTTGAAATTCCTAGCGCGGGCCCTGCAATGCATATTGTATTATTATAATAATACTGATTAATTAGCCTTTTCATATAAACAGTTATTTCAGAGTTGCCGTGTCATTCAGGTGACATGAATATTTTCCCTCATAAAAAAATATTACATTATTAGAATCCTAAGAAACTCTGAAAAGATCAATCTTGAATGATGTTAACTATTTGCAAAAATAAAGCCAGAAAAATCTGATTACAGAAAAGCTATCATAAAGTTCTCTAGAAATGTACACCTGAAGAGTAATTTCTTTAAAAAAATTATATTTTTGCAAAATAACTATCCAATATTTACACATTATGCATTAGAAATTATATATTTGCATTGTTTACTTGAGTTAGTGTGCAAAAGAATCTAGTTCTTTTTTTTTATATTTTGCACAATTTAGAGACAAATAAACATGTGTCACCGAAATGATGTTTACATCAAGTTTACATTCAAAATATGCATTAGAATTCCATTAAATCATGCTAAACAGCTCAGTTAATTATTAAAGATCTTGAAAAACAGTACCAAGAACTTATTCCAAGCAAAAGTTTATAGAAACTATGAAGTTAAAAAAAATTATTTATTTGGAACCTGAAAATTGTCTGCAATTATCAGAAATTCAGCCATATATTACATAACTTGATGTATTTTTAAAATGACCTATGAGTACAATAAATCTGTATATCTGAAAATCCATCTGAGAAGTTATGAGTAAGAGAAGGATGGTACAATCCCTGTGGTTGCCACACCCATTGGGTTCTGGTCTAAATTGTCCTAGCTGTCAAAAAAATATGCCTTACACCTTCGGGTAAATTGGATGGTCTGAGCAGAAAGAAAATAAAAAAGACAGCAAAATAGAAGGGGATGCCTCTTGCAATGAGCATATTTTTAGGTCAACCAAAATTTTTGGTTAGAACCAAAAACCATACATTATAGGAAAGGATGACCTGAAATTGCTTGAGTTCAGGGTGCCAAATATGAGTGTCACACTGACATTTTTTAAATATGGCTAAGTGGTACAAGTTAAACTTACCAACTCTTAGGAGTGTTCAAAAAACTCCCCTCCAACATCAATGCACTTTTGTAGGCAAATTTTCCAAAAATTAAATGCTTCAAACCATCCATTTCTATGAATCGATGAAAAATACCCTCTTATAGCCTCATCCATCTTATCTTTGGAATGAAAATGACGCCAAAGTAAATTTTTTTTTAGATTAAAAAATAGCCAAAAGTCACACATAGCAAGATTAGAAGAATAGGGTGAATGTTCTATCACTTTGATGTTTATTCGTTCAAGAAAGGTAAAAAAAATAGTATGTACGTTTCAGAGTTGCCGGATTTTAGCCAGGTCAAAGCCGGGTTTTTTTGGTTTTAACCGCTTAAAAAAAGTCAGCTTTTATTAAGAAAAGGTGGTTTACAGCCAATTGACATTAAATTTGTATTACTTTATCTTTGATCCACTCCTAAATGTTTATAAACTTCTATTAAATATTACCAAGTACTCAAGATTTTACAAGCGCTAGAAAAATACTATGAAGGTAATATGTCTAAAAGGAAAAATATATATACATTGAGGAGAATGCATTAAATTAGACACCAAGATGGTGTTTTGAAAGCGTCTGTTACATAATGCATAGCTCTACATTACATATACTACACATTTTAAAGACTATAATTAATTAAACAGACAAATCACCACACATCAAAAAGGAAAAAAATCAATTTTACTTCAGAAAGGAAAAACATTTTTTTACACACTACTATTTACACACTGCTAACAAGAGAGAGCAATCAAAAAAGGTTAAAAATTGTTCTCAAATTAAAACTTGCTAAAATAAATTTTTGAAAAGCTTGATGCTATTCAAAAGAGTTCATGCATATGTTATTTATTTCCAATACTGTTTTCAATAGTGATAAATAGTGTTTTTTATTAAATGACTATGCATGATTTTAATTTAAATATTTATAAGTGAAAATAAGACTCTTACATATCAATAAAATCCTTAAAATTAGTTAACAAATAAGATATATCACTAAGTAGTGGTTTTCACATTTGGCAGAGCTGTGGAGTCAAAATCAGACTAAGACTAAATTTAGACTAGACTAAAAATAAAACTATTTAAAAATAATTTTATTTGAATATTTAAATTTTTAATAGATTTTTAAAATAAATTTTAAGTAATATTTTATGAAAATATTGTCGATTAAGAACGAAACCTACTACAAAGAAATAAATGTTTTCATTCCCATAATTTGAAATTAAACATAGATGGAAACTGATGTTTCAACATTACATGGAAATGTAATCTATATATGTGAAATCACACATATTTGAAGCAGTATCCATCAATAAAGTGAAAGTGATGCAACTTAGTACTGGTACTAGGTTCATATACGAAAGAAACAAAATGACAGATTATGACAATGAATTATTTAAGTTGGGATTATATTGAAATAAAAAATGTTCTTTTCATTCATTAATTTTTTTAAAACCAAGAAAAAATTGAAAATTTGGTCTTTTTTTAACCATTTCTTTCACTCCTTGGACTGGATAAAAGAAAAAAAAATCTATTAATTTTACACTTTTAATTTTATACCAAACTCGAATATTTTTATTGTTTTTGATTTTTACATCCCGCTTTTTATAACTATATAATATTGCCCAGCCTATTAACAGGTCTCAAAGTCATTATTTACTGACTTTAAGATCTTTTCTACTTAGCTAGTATATTGGATATTAACATGTCGCAGTTATATACATTACTTGCAGCTATATGAATAATGATTCCACAAAATAGCGAGAAGTACTACTAAACTCACATGCAGTTTATGTATATATGGCAATGCATATCTTTGATAGTGTTACGATGTATCCTGTCAAAACTCTCTACACACAAAAATAAGTTTGAATTTCTAGATAACACTTTTATTTGAAAGCACCAATATGGGAAAAAGGAACAATATGTAGCTAATAACTTGATAACTATCTTATAAGATCACAAAACAACTGTTAGGTGCAATAAAACAGCAATTTAATGCTTGACTAATTTACAAAACTGCAGATTCTGTTCTAAAAAATATTCCTAAAACAATAGTTTACAAGAAAGATCAATCGTGCATGCATAAAGCATTGATTGGGAAACACTTTCCAACTGAAATGCAATTTTATTTAAACATCTCTAAAATGCGATACATTCAGCAGTGATAATTTTAAAATTATCACAATCCTACATTAATTTATTATATACTGGCGGAAAATAAAATCCCAACAAGAAGAAGAAATTAATTTAGAGGAATGAAATTTAGGCAAAGTAATTGTGTAGGTAACATATTTATTTGACTAAAGTTCCAAGGTCACAGGTTAAAGCATACACGAGAAGAGCCAATTCAAATGTGAAATGGTGGTTCATTAATAACCGCTGTAGTCATCACGATTTTGAATGCAAGCGTGTATGCGTTGTGTCATACAGGTGCTGTATGTCATTTTGTGGGATGGAGTTCCATGCCTATAGCACTTGATCAGTCAAATCAGCAACGGTTAATGCTGGTTGTGGATGAAGCTGGATTTGTCTTCTAATAATGCCCTATACGAGCTTGATGGGAGAAAGATCTGGTGATCTCGCAGGCCAAGGCAACATGTCGACACTATGTAGAGCACGTTGTGTGACAGCATTATCCCATTGGAAAACATCCGAGCGTTATCCCATTGGAACGAGCGTTATCCCATTGGAAAACATCCTCTTGAACACTGCTCATGAATGGCAGCACAACCGGTTCAATAGCCAGTCTGATGTACAAATTTGCTGTCAAGGTACTTGGGATAACGACGAGAGTGCTCCTGCTGTCATAGAAAATGGCTCCCCAGACCATAACTCCTGGTGTAGGTTCAGGGTGTCTACATCGCAAACAATCTGGTTCCAAGCACTCACCTGGCCTCCTTCTTACCAACATACGACCATCACTGGCACCATGACAGAAACGGCTCTCATCTGAGAATACAATAGATCTCCACTCCGCCCTCCAATGAGCTCTAGCTTGACACCACTGACGTCACAGATGGCAGTGATTCGGAGTTAGTGGTGTGAACACTACGGGCCGACTGGCTCAGAGTTGTCCCTCAAGTAATCAATTTCTTACAGTTTGCTGTGTCACTCTGGGGCCAACAGAAGCTCTAATTGCTGCTGCAGATGCAATACGATCTGTAACAGCCATGCGGTGTATACGGTGGTCTTCCCTTTCAGTAGTGGCTCATGTGTGGCCGGACCCCGGTCTTCTTGAGACAGTGCCTTTCCGTGACCACTGTTGCCAACAATCATGCACAGTGGATACATCCCTGACAAGTCTTTCTGTAATATCGCAAAAAGAATATCTACCTTTTCGTAGCACAATTATACGGCCTCGTTCAAACTCACTAAGCTGCTGATACTGCCTTCTTTGTCTCCTTAAAGGCATTCTTGACTCAAACCTAACTCACAATGTCCAATACCAATCCGGACAATAAATAATGTTCAAAGTTTACATCACACATTTAAAGTAAACGTGATTTGCATGATCATAGTGGCGCTACTAGAGCCACTCTTATTCGTCTAACGTGAAATTTGAATAGGTGTCATCTTTCATACGTGCAAAAATCCACCTCCCAAATTTTGTTTATATAGCACAACTCCTTCTTGGTGTTGGGATTTTATTTTCTGCCAGTGTATTTGAAAACGTCATCGAAAAAAAATGAACTTTATTCAAATAACGTCATCAAAATATAAATCGCCTGGATCTCTATATAAAAGCTGTGAATATTTCATTCATAAACTTTTTCCACTCCTTTCGTTCAGCGGCGATATTTTTAAAATTATCACAATACTACAATAATTTATTTTACTTAAAAACGTAAAACCATGAGGGTAAAATTTCTTTCCAACTCCATGCTTAAAAAACTTCATCAAAAAAGAAATAATATGGAATCGTCTGCTTCTCTATGTAAAATCAATGAATGCTTCATTCATATCAGCTATATTGCAGACTCCAGAGCTAAATAATTTGGAGACAAAGAAATTCAGCAATCTTATACAACTCATCTTACAGCTTCATGTGTTTACATTCTCCATACATGAAAGTTAGGCTTCATTGTAGAATTGATCAAAGTTTGATGATTATTTAAACTCCAAAATATTGTAATTGCTTTGACATGACACAGTATATAGATGTACAGTAATAAAAAAATAAAATAAAACGGTTTTAGGAAGGATGCAATGCAAAACTATAAATTAAAAATAACTTTAAAAATCACAATTTTGTTACAAGATGGATACATTATTTTATTTTGAAGTGGGTCACGTCCACGTGATCTTTTCATATAATATGGGTGCAATTATTATTTTAATTCTTATTTAAAAAAACTAACACATCTCCTGTGGAACATCGTGGCATTTCCACAGGAGATGCTCTACTCCCATAGCATCATTGTGATTGCCAGGGCTGTGGTCTTCGCTCATCGATCTATTTAAGCGACTGACTTGTGTAGACACAACACCACCATCACAACCCACCCAAAAAAACTACCTAACATATTTTACTGAAATTTTTTTTATATATTTAATGGGATAATTTGAATATTTCCTAAATTTTTCAAAGGGATTTGTGAATTTTAAATTTGCTTAAATGTTTGAAAAATTAGGTCCCATAAGGTTCAATGTATCTCATTTTTTTAATCTGGGTTCAATCCAATACCAAATGGGTGATATTATTCATTTACATTCCCATATGTCCCACAAACCGTCTCAACAACATACTAAAATTTCATTTTGATAAAGTCATTTGTACGGCAGTTATCGTGCAAACAGACAGACATACAGATAGAATGAACAAAGTCATAAACACTTTTCAACTATGTTGTAAAGTGTTAAAAATGACTTTGACAGGCTAACATTAGTCAATTATAGAAGTGAACTGATTCATACAGGTGCAGGTATGGGAAAGCATACTAAGGGTACATTCTTAGATGAAAGGTGGTAATTGTTTCATTGGAGAACTGTCTTGCATGATGTCAATTTTCTCATCACCAAGTGTTGAGGATAAAAAGAGGATAAAATGTGTTAACAGGATAAAAAATAAGGTTAAAAAGAAAAATGTGCTAACAAGATTAAAAAAAAAAGTAAGTTTTAGAAAAAATGGCCAATAAACCAATCAATTATTGACGTGTAGGAATCGAAACTATAAGTTAATTGTAATCAAAACTGAATATGTGAAGAAAAAGTACTTATATTTAAAATGGAAATACTATGAATCCTGGCTGTTAGTTTTAATATTTCATTTTATTTACATGTTGAAAAATAATTATTTATAAATTTATTGATTCACTAAAAATCTTAGAACTAATTTGAAGGAAAAACTGCTTTGAAACATCTCAATTAGAAACTAAGGAGAAATATTTCAAACACTGTTCAAACTTCTAAACAAATCTAAAAAAAAATATGTATGTGCAATAAATGTGAAATCAAAATATTAAATATGTAATATTTGATTGTTACAATAAATACGATTGATTTTTTAAAAAAATAATAAAAACTAACCATTCAAAACAGCTAAAGGCTCTTTGTTTTCTAATAAAGACCTCTGAGGAGTAGATGAAGTACGGGCTGAAGCCAGTGCTACAGTTTCAAACAAATTCTGATTTGGAGGTTGAGCAGGCCATGTCTGTGTTCCTGAACTTTGGATGGAAGGAATATGGTCTTCAAATCTTAGCCGAAGTCTTTTATTCCCATGTGAAACAGAGTGTGAAACGACATCATTATCTTCCCTAACCGTATCTTCAACATCTGTAGAGCAGCCCGGTTGTTCCTCTTCAGAATTACTATTCGATTGTGAATAATTGAACAACCATGATGGATTCAGTAAACCTTTCACTTTTGAACATACTTTCCGAAACATACTCTACAAGAAAGTAAAAAATAATTAATGCAAAGTCCAATTTATATCATTAATATATGCACAATTTATGGCACAATATCTATATATATGATTATGAATGTACAAATTTATGTTCATTGATCAAGTTCTAGGCATGGGTATTTTATGGAGGGGTCAAAAGGGGTGCTAGAGCATATACGTGGGAAAAAAAACTTAAAGTTAACAGACCCACTTAAAGTTACTTCCCACTTAAAGTTAACAGACCATTTACAATATTTATTGCTTTTTTTTTTTTTTTTTTTTTGTGGTTATAAGTCAACCACTAAATTTTACTTAAATTAAGATTTATTGTTAATAATATGGCGATTTATAACTATCCGCCTTCGGTGACCAGCCTGTTTGTTCGCTACTCTTGAAAATTCTGACCATGGCAAACTCGTTGGCACCATAACCCCGTGGAGTTAACAAAGTTTGTTTTAGTTTAATAACATTAAAACTAATAATGAAATTTTAAGATGAAAAATAATGTTCTGGGGGCTGGGGGGGTTCTTGAAAATTGATTTGCAAAGTGAATTTATTCTAATGTTTGTGAACTGTGAGATTCTGAGGATTTCTGTACCTGTTAACCCTGGGAAAGGGATCCCTTTGATGTGTACTCACAGCCGGGATCTATGTTTTTTATAGAGGTATGCTCCTCTATTTTATGTTTTACATAAATGAAATTGTATCCATTTGTCTGCATTTATAGTATTGCATTGCAAATGACATGAAAGTATTTTTAAGACAGATGATGTTGAATGTGAATTTAGTATTTAAGAAATAACGATGCTGCTTTAAAAATTCTGCTCAGCGAACCTAAATCAAAAACATTCATTATTTAGGTTTGTATATATTAAAAGCTTTTTTGTTTATATAATAAAAGGCAATGTCTATCTGTCTTATACACTATAGGCTCACCGACGGTGGTGGTCAGCGAATAGGTGGTCACCCACCCAAGTACTAACCGTGCCCGATGCTGCTTGACTTCGGTGATCTAACGAGAACCGGTGTTTTCAGCAAGGTAGGGCCGCTGGCTCATATATTATGGGTTGAGTGTTGAAAACCCAGACCAAACGACCAACCCGAAGGCTTATGGTAGCAAGATGTGTGGCCGGGCATATATTATGGGTGTAATTATTATTTCAATTTTTATATTATGGGTGTAATTATTATTTCAATTTTTATTTAAGAACTATCCAACATATTTTGCTGATTTTTTTTTAATATTATATGATAATTTAAATATTTCTTAAAATTTTCTGAGCAATTTGTGAATTTTAACTTTGTTTAAAAAATATTTGAAAAATTAAGTCCCATAGGGTTCAATGTATTTCATTTTTTCAACCCGGGTCCAAATCCGAAACTAATTGGGTCACATTATTAATTTTCATTCCCAAACATCCAAACACAGTCTCAACAACAAACTAAAATGCTATTTTGATAAAGTCATTTTTACAGCAGTTGTGCAAACTGACAGACAGACTTAAGTGATTAGTGAACAGACAGACAGACTATGACTTAAGTGATTCTCACTTAAGTCATAGACACTTTTCAATTATGTCGGAAACTTAACAAATAATGCCATGGCATATCGTCTCTGTTTCTTGCCTCCTTGGAGTGTCTTCCAAATTTTGGGAACACCTCTCAGATAGGTTTTGTATATATAAAGAACTCTTTGTTAAATGCATAACTTTTAGTTGTAATATGCAAACCAAAAATGTTTACTTAACACATTCACTAGAATCCTAAACGTTATTTAAAATATGAAATGAATTTATTTAATAAATACAGTATGCCATATGATTATTTTCGCAAATATATGCAACCTCAAAATAACAATTAAGCATCATATGCTCATTTCCGAAAATTGCTGCAATATCAAAATAATGCTAGGTGTTGATGCAGTGAAATAGTCTCACAATGCAATTTGGGAAGCTTAATAGACATAAAAAAAAAAAAAATATCTTTAGGTAAAAAAAACACTTTCACTTGAATTAAAGTAACACTTTCTAATTCAAAATATTAAACAAAAGTAAAAACATCTCCCTACTATACCTACTATCAGTCATCATAATTCCGAGAATGAATAATTTTTATCTTTTCATATCTTTAGTATGAAGGTTAAGAGACGTTTTATTTTTATATTAAATTTCTAACAAATCTTTTCTAGATCCTGAAATAACCTGCAAGTTTAACTAAATTTGATACAAAAGTTGCACTGTATTAGATTTTTTTTTTTTCACATGGATAACATTGAACTAATAAATACGGATGAGGAAATTATTTTAGCAAAACAAAACATTTTAATCATACACATACTATGAAGAATAATTTTATTTTGAATAAATTTATGGATCGTAAAGTTGTAGATTTCAAACTATAATAATACAAAATATAAACATGATTACAAGAGAAGTTATTACACTTTCAAAATTTACTTTATTTATTACAGCATACAATAAAGAAAACAACAAAAAAAATTAAATCGTTTTAATATTTGGCGGGATGCAGATATTTTTGGCGATTCTGGCAGCATATTTAATAGCATTTCATATTACACTTAACTTTTGTATCATAAACGATTACATAACATTTCACTGCCAAAACTAAAGTACACTATGAACTTGATACAAAATGAATTTTAAAATGAAATCCATGCAAGACAATGCGACTTACCTGATTTTGTCGATCGTATGGCCCAGCGCTACGAGGTTTGCTCTTGCGTACAGTCCTTTTATCCATCGTAATACACAATGTACAAAGGAAAGAATCTTAATTGAGGTTTACATATACAATGGTTTATAACAGCTATCTTTTTTAAAATTGTTCACATTTCATAATTAAGTTTACATTACAATAAAACACACCACGATCGCCAATAAACATGGCGGCACGTTAGGTTGAATGTGATTGGACATTGGAACAAAAATTGGAAAAATAAAGCGACATCTATATAAACATGGAGGTAAAAGATTAAGTGGAGGAAGCATGGAATTAATTTTGTTCCGAAAACTTGAAGCCAACTTACATCTCCACGTGAGTCTACCCAAAACCATCACTAATAGGTACGTACCAGAGTATGATCCAAGATATTGGGTTGGAGGGTAAGTTATGTCGTATATTAAATAGGCAGGTGATTTTTCTTGTAAATAAAAAGAACATCTGTAACAAGTCGATAAATTGCAGAAGAGTTTGGCATTCATCATACAACTGTTGGAGATCACATTAAATCTCTTGGGTTTTTTGGGTTCCACATGAATTAACGGAAAAGAATTTGTCTGATCGTGTAAGAATGTGTTCATCACATCTGATTAGACACAATGTGGAGCCGTTTTTGGACAGACTGGTTACTGGAGATGAAAAGTGGATTCTTTACGAGAATATTAAGAGAAAAAAATCTGACTGCAAACCAGGAACATCATCAGCAACAGTTCCAAAACCAAGTATCCATCAACGAAAAGTACTGCTTTGTTTGTGGTGGGACAGGAAAGGTCCAGTGTACTACGAGTTGCTGAAACAGGGGAAAACCATCAACGCGGATCTGTACTGCAATCAACTGGATAAATTGAATGCAGCTATCAAAGAAAAAAGGCCAGAAAAGGAATAGTGTTCCACCACGATAATGCTCGCAAGCATACTGCAATGGTGACACAACAAAAACTGAATGCGTTAGGATGAGAAGTCCTTAGTCACCCACCGTATTCACCTGACATTGCACCATCTGATTATTACCTGTTCAGATCTCTGCAAAATTATCTAACGGGAAAAAATTCACGTCTTTTGAAAGTGTTTCTAAGGCAGTTGCTGACTATTTTAACTCCAAGGATGAGAACTTCTACAAAACAAGAATTCACAGGTTACCTGAAAGATGGCAACAGGTTGTAACAAATAACGGAGCATATATAATTGATTAATATTAAACACATATTTTTATAAATGAATTCAAATATTTTCTTTAAAATACGACAGAACTTTCCCTCCAACCCAATAAAATTAGCTGAAACTTAAAAATATTATTTTTTGCTTTGACACTGCTTCGATGGACTCCAAAATCGGTCAGCAGTTGGAGGTATACTTATTGACGTCGCTAAGGCTTTCGATAGGGTGCGGTTCATCGGACTCATATACAAACTCATTCAGCTCCGTATGCCACACTCTCTTATCCATATTTTATACTCCTACCTCAGCGCAGGGGCGGATCCAGGGGGAGGGCGCGCACCCTCCCCGAGAATAGGATTTCAAGGCAGTAAAAAAAATCAAAATATAAAATTATTAGAAAAGTAAAAATATTGGAAATAAATAAAAAAATTTACAGGAATGAAATATGCTTAAAAATTTCGACAACACAATCTAAAGTAGAAAATATAAGCTGAACTCAAGGAAGTATCTAGAAATTAAAAAAAAATCTGTGGAGGAGGTCGTGGCTTGGTTACAGCCCAGTAGGTGTTATATATTTTCACAAATGAAATGCATTTTGTTGAATAATGAGAAAAAAATTTAGAAACATTTGTTGATAACCTAGCGATGTTTAGCACAGAGTCCAGTGTTTCTTTTAGGCATACCTACGGGGGGCGAAGCCCCTCCCCCGGAGAAAAGTATTCGCCCCTCCCCCGGGCGACATTTTATGTTAACCTAGTTTCTATTTAAGTGACACAGCACGCATATACGGATACTGGACAAATAGAAAACTTACCCTCATAAAATTTCATTCGCCCCCCCCCCCCCGACCAAAAAGTCCTGAAAGAAGTACTGGGCAAGACTTTCCTCGAATTTTCTAATATAGTACACTAGGTATGCTTTGAGAGCGGTAATAGCTAATTGCGTTGATCAAACTAATGAAAAAGTAAACTTTTATTGAATTATGCCTTGTTTTTCGATATTTTGTAACCGGCACAAACTTTGTGCCAAAAGTTAAATATAGTATGAAAGTAAAAATGAAACTGAAACTCGCAGATTATAGAGTACTGAGACTTGCATACATTGCAGATTCTGATTTTTCAAGTGCGATTAGAATTTCTATCTTCAATGTTTGTAATCGCGCAAATTCGACATTTTTAATTAGAAAGAGACCTTTGGGTCGCTGATACCAAGCAGTCATGATTCTGAGAATGCCTCGATCAATAATTCCACAAACGTGTGAACTCAAAACATCTCAACATAAGTTTGGTACACTAATAAAGAAAATATTAGAACGATTAACATTATTTATTAATGATTAACATTATTTATCACTACGTTGTTTTGCAATAACCCTCCAATTATTTAACCTCTGTGTGAGTCCTGTAAAGGAATTATTAATTAATATTTTACCAAAAAGATTGCACCAATTTAACTGTTTTAGAGGAAATAGGATGGTAAGAATTAGCAGGAATTAGTTAAAGACGGTTTACGGTAAACAGAAGTGTGAAAACCAACAGCAGAACGGGTAACCAGAACATCAAGAAAAGGCAAGGAACAATTATTTTTGTGCTCAACGGTAAAATTAATCAAAGGGTAAAATTCATTAACCTTGGACAAAAGAAAAAGGAGATCATTTAAATCACCATCCCAAATAATAAAAACATCATCAACAAAACGGCACAAAAAAGGGGGGGGATGGGCAAAAAAGGTAAAATTTCATTCTCGAGCTCCTGCAAGACCGCCTCTGCCAAAATACCAGATAAAGGGCTACCCATAGGGGCACTACAAGTTTGTAAATAAATATTATCACAAAAACCAAAATAATTTGTCTCCGTAACAATGTTCAAAGCAGAAATGATTGCATCGATAATAGGGGTTTTAAAATTATGATTTTGCAATTTTTTAACAATAATTCCAATAGCAATGTCAACGGGAATGCTAGGAAGTAAAGAGACAACATCAAAACTGTGAAGGGTACTATTAGGGTTAAATTTAGTTTTAAATATAACATTAATAAAATTTTCAGTGGAACTTATAGAAAACCTATGGTTATTAAAAAAGGGTTTTAAGAAAAAGGCAAGGGATTTCTCTAAAAAATAAGTAGGTTCACTACATTTAGAAACAATAGGACGCATGGGATGATTAGGTTAATGAAGTTTTATTTGACCAAAAATCTTAGAGAGTTGATGAAAAGTACGAAAAATCGCAGATTTAACAATGGGAGGAAGATCATTACATTTTTTAAGTTTTGCGATCCTAGCATTAATCATATAGATCTGAAATATCAACAAAACGGCACCAAAGAGGGGGGAGGATGGGCAAAAAAGGCAAAATTTCATTCTCGAGCTCCTGCAAAACCGCCTCTGCCAAAATACCTGATAAAGGGCTACCCATAGGAGCACCACAAGTTTGTAAATAAATATTATCACAAAAGCCAAAATAATTTGTCTCCGTAACAATGTTCAATGCAGATGTGATTGCGTCGATAGTAAGGGTTTTAAAATTATGATTTTGCAATTTTTTAATAATAATTCCAATAGCAATGTCAACGGGAATGCTAGGAAATAAAGAGATAACATCAAAACTGTGAAGGGTACTATTAGGATTAAATTTAGTTTTAAATAAAACATTAATAAAATTTTCAGTGGAACTTATAGAAAACCTATGGTTATTAAAAAAGAGTTTTAAGAAAACGGCAAGGGATTTCTCTAAAAATTTTTAGAGAAATCTCTTGCCTTTTTCTTTTCTAATTTAATCCTAATAGTACCCTTCACAGTTTTTATGTTGTCTCTTTATTTCCTAGCATTCCCGTTGACATTGCTATTGGAATTATTATTAAAAAATTGCAAAATCATAATTTTAAAACCCTTACTATCGACGCAATCACATCTGCATTGAACATTGTTACGGAGACAAATTATTTTGGCTTTTGTGATAATATTTATTTAGAAACTTGTGATGCCCCTATAGGTAGCCCTTTATCTGGTATTTTGGCAGAGGCGGTTTTGCAGGAGTTCGAGAATGAAATTTTACCTTTTTGTCCATCCCCCCTCTCTTTGGTGCCGTTTTGTTGATGATGTTTTTATTATTTGGGATGGTGATTTAAATGATCTCCTTCTTCTTTTGTCCAAGGTTAATGATTTTTACCCTTCGATTTATTTTACCGTTGAGCACGAAAATAATTGTTCCTTGCCATTTCTTGATGTTCTGGTTACCCGTTCTACTGTTGGTTTTCACACTTCCGTTTACCGTAAACAGTCTTTTACTAATTCCTGTATTCCTGCTAATTCTTACCATCCTATTTCCTCTAAAAAACGCTTGTTTTAATCGTGCTTTTAACGTGTTTTCTTCTTTTTCTTCTTTAAATGACGAAATTGATTTTATTTTCAGTCTTGGCTATGAGGCTGCCTATTCCTTTGAATTTATACATAAGGTTTTTTCCCATGTTCGCCGTAAATTTTCTCAAATTGATATTAAACTAATTTCTTTAAAAGATCGTTTGAATCATAAATCTAGTTTCCCGTACCATCCTAGGATTTTCCGTCCCTTTATTCAGTTCCGCTCTAAATTTGGTTTCAGGCCTGCTCACCGGATTCGGTCTGATAAGCTGGGTGATAATGATGACTTTAAAAGCTTTGCTGGGGTGTATGTGGTTCCCTTGTTGTCCGTCGATGGTAACTTTAAATTTTATATTGGCAGTACAAAACGTACTATTGGTATCCGTTTGACAGAACATGCTAGGGATGTCAAAGGTGGTGAACTTTCTACGGCCCTTGCTCATTTTGTTGTTAAAGAAAATTTCCGGCCCATTTTTGAAAGAACTTTCCTTTTTATGCGTTATAATAACCCTCGTAATATTCTCCTTTTTGAGTCCCTCTTTATTTATGTTTACCGCGAGTCGATTTGTAATTTTGACCCCGTTCAGATTTTAAGTTATGCTTGGCGACTCATTCTCGACTCCATGCAATTCAAGTCTCTTCATAGTTATCTTTGACGTCATCCTCTCAGGGATTGGACCTGATTGCCCCCATTTTCAAAAAAAAATTTTGAATTTGAAAATTCTGTAATAAAATTGTAAATTTTTACTGTTCTTTTAGTGATTTATGCTGCAAAATGTTTTGTATTCTTGGATTCTCCTTAGATAAACGTAAGTTTATTGATAAATGTATTTATGCAAATTTGTCACCTTTTCTGGTCTATATATGAACGATCATTCCTATTTCCATGTAGCCACTGATGAAGAGCGTATTTACGCTCGAAAGCGCTCTGGCCTTTTTAAGTTTTGTACGTCTTAAAGAGAAATACAAGACCTTCTATTATAGTTGAGTGCTTGTTGTTTCTGCTTGCTGAAATCAGACGTGATGCCAATTTTATTTATATTTTATGTATTTCATATTTTGTTTCAGGGAACATATGTGTCTTGCATTTCCCCTACATTTGATTTCGGGGGTATTTTGTAGTATTTAAAAATTGTATATCCCTCTCAGCCTTGCAATCAACCCTTCGTTTATTTTTGTGCGAAAATGACGCCGAATGAAATGATTCATTCTAACTACACATAATTTTATTTTCCCATAGCCATCCTGGACAGCCTGCTCGAGAATACTAACAAAATTCTATGAGTACTGCTTGATTTTGTGAGACTTCCAACATGGATGCCATTCCCCTGTACAGATCTGCCAGCCACAGCCAGTAATTTGTCGATAGCAGGGCACCTGGAGCTGAGCTCCGCATCTTTAGTCAGGTAACGTATATGTGGGTCATAGTCTATATGTGTATAACGTATATGTGGGTCATAGTCTATATGTGTATAACGTATATGTGGGTCATAGTCTTCTACTGAACCTAGTCCTTCAGATCTGCCAATCTTCAGATCTTCAGCTTATAACATAGAGACACGAGCTTATATATAAGCTTGTATATATCGATCATTTGTGTTGGACACTGTTGCGGAGCACCTAGCACAGAGTGCTGTATCTCCTGTTTGATAATATGCATGATTATACATGATCAAATGCTCCAGAAGGGGCGGGGTCATATAATGGCCAGTGGCCGGGTTGATTTTTGATTGGCTGATGTTCTGGCTCAATGGGAGAAAGTGGAAGTGAAGGAAAAGTTGACAATAGGGCCGTGTAAGGATCTATGCTAGATGTTCTAGTTTCTTATTAAGTTTATACAAAATAAATATTATAAATATTAGAGAGCTGTTGTCCATTTAACTTTATAGGATATAATATTCGTCATGTATGTATGATAACCGAAAGCACAAGTCTCTATTCCCCCCATCAAAAAAAAGGGGGCCACAAATTTTTTTTTTTTTTTTAGCTGAGATCCAGTATTGTGTGGATGTTCCAGGGGAGTGTTAGTCATTCAGTATGGTGGATTGCCTCGGACGCTTACGGAACTTCCATTGGTGGGGGTCATAGTTATTTAGTTCTTGCAATTCTGGGTTGGGAATTATTGAGATTTTGTTATAGAAGTTAATTGCCTGTTTTTTAATTTCTTTTCTGATTGAGTTTAGATTAAAGTCATTATGTATGACATCCGTCCGGAGGAATCTGGGTGCTTTCCTAATGCGTCTTACCATCTTATTTTGCTTGGTTTGTAGCTTATCGAGATGACTTTTTGCTGCAAATCCCCATACTTGCGCCCCGTACAGTATTATTGGTCGGAGGACCGTTTTGTAGAGAAGTAGTTTGTTCTTCATATTTACATGGGGTGAGTGTAGTATGGGATATAAGGTAGCACTGGCTATGTTAAATTTTTTGATGGTTTGCGTGATATGATTTTTCCAAGTTAGTTTACTATCGAAGTGCAGGCCTAGATATTTACAGCTTTTTACATATTGTATAGGAATGTTGTTTACTATTATGGGGGGGGGGGGAGGGGTTTCTTTTTATTGGTGAAAAGGATGCAATTTGTCTTTTTTTCGTTTATTTTAATCTTCCACTTCTGAAGCCAGGCGGAGAGGGTATCCATGTGTTTCTGTAGTCTGTGGCGAACGAAATTAAAATTTGACGATCTTGTGTATAGGGCAGTGTCGTCCGCTTGTATATATGCATATATATATCGCTTATATACATATAGGGAGGTTTCACCTGCGTCACGTTTCCGTAGCAGCCATTTGAGCTGACAACTGCTTTGTACAGGCAACAGTTAGAGCACCATGAAACCACATTACAAATCTTATTTTTTGCAGCTAGATCCTGAATATAAAAGCTTATATTCAGCTAAAATCAACGAAATTGGAGGTGAAGATCCTTATGAAAGCAACTTCTTCGTAGAAAATTGCGATCTTTAGCCTGATATTGGATATTTTGATAACCTTAACTACCTCGTGTACTCAATTAACAGCGTTACCTGAGAACAAATGAAGCGTATAAATCACTGGCGGCTCATAACTATTTTACGAGCGGTTGGGTTCACAAATATTAGTAAAATACATATCGAATGACATTACTCAAAAAAATTACTCACAAAAAAGTTATATTTTAATGCTTTTGAAAATCAACATGGTAATAGTTGGAAACTTTATGGAAAAAAAATGTTTTCACAAATCAATCTCTTGCCAATTCAGTGAGTTTTTATGTAACTCCATGGTCAATGAAATCTCATGTCGGTTTTATGTCATGTCTGTCACGATGGGTTTTTAATTTTATATTAAATAAGTAGACAACTTGAGATTTTGAAACTTAGGAAATAGCTGTGATACAGATATATATATATGTGAATAACATTTCTTTTCCTAGAAATATTATCTTCTATGTCAAATGTGCTATATTACACATCTGATCTCATGTCTGTCACAAATGAAATTAACCTACAGGTATCTAATACTGAATTTAGCGATTTCAATTTGATGTTGATATTTTTTAATTTTTGATTTATGAAACAAAAAAAAAAATTACGGAGTTGATTGCTAATAAATCAATGATTGTATAATCAAATTATAAAACTAAAAAAGTAAAGTTTTTAAAGATTTATTAAACTCAAATTGAAAAACATACTAGCCCCGTTCACATGCACAATTTAAAGCCGGTATCATAGCCGCATTTCGACTGTGTTACCGTTCTCATGTCCAAGCTGGGAAAATACCGGTTCGAAAGAGGGTTGAAAGGAGGTATGATTTCCTTCCTTCTTATTTGAGGGAACGAAAGGGGTAGATTGGGGATTTTTACCCACAATTCCATTCGCGCAACTGCGATTTCTTGAAAAACATGGCGGATACTGAGATACCTCGTGGACCTTGTTTACAAATTCGATCTGAAGATTGTACAATAATGATGAATTTATAGCTTGTTATATAGATTATTTTGCATTCATTACACGGACTTGTTTACGAATTAAACGGATTGATCCTTATTATACATCAGAATTTAATGAACGGAGAATCCTACTGAAAAAGACTGATGCAGGTATGTACATTTTGTTTATTTGAGCTAACTGTTATCTCTTGAATTAGAAATATTTGTTCCTCGATTTCAGGATAATTTTTATAGAAATGTTTGTTTCTCAATTACAAAACGTATACAATTAAGTGTTAGTTAAAAGTCGTAAGCCAGCTGATTTTCCTTTGAAGCAGCAACTTTAAAATATAATGTTCTGTTTCTTGGGAAAATTTTCTGGATTTATCTAAGTAGTTTTTAACAAATGATAAAAATATTTTCTTAGTTTTATATAAGGAGAATGTATATTAGATAAATCTATCTTAATACTCATTTATTTTATATTGTTAAAAAGGAGTATAATGTGTTTATATTTAAATGAATATATGTTGCTAATTATTGTAAATAAATTATTTATACATTATATTTCAAGTTTGATTATTTTAGTTCTGTATTCTAGGCTTTTACATATCAATGCGAAATGTTCCATAACGATGTGTTCGATGATGTGATTATGATGTCAATATTATGATTATTACTAAAGAATTGCGTTTTATAATTATGTATATCAATAACAAAGTAAAATGTTTCAGGCATTCATAATAACTTCACATACATACATTTTGCAATAAAATGAACTGTGTAAATTAGCTTACAAAATGCTCTCCCCCCCCTTAAAAGAAAAAAAGAAAGAATACTCCATGATTGCTAGTATCAGAAATATAAATTATTTTTATATATTTTAGATACTAACTACATATGAAGACGATTTTATTTTATTAATTTTATTTTTGGATTACTTAGAGGACCACCTATTTTACATATCAGTGAAACATGTCCATCATAAGTATTTTTTATACTGCTATATTAAAAACATTATTTTTAATTGCGGTATTAGTGGCATATGAGATTTTTTGTATCTGGGCCATGCAGTAAGGTCTTATGTGTTTTAATAAAAAATGAGTTATACCGATTTTGAAATAGTTAAAATGTATTCGGTATAAATATGCATATTTTTTTTCTCTATGCCAACTTCTTATATCGATTTGTCTTGAATAAAGTTTTTTAAAATGGTGTTACACTTTTTCCACTAATTCAAGTTCATATGTCATAATTTAACGAAGATTAAATGAAAAAAACTTTCTTTTTTGACTTTTAAGAATGAATTCTTTAAACAGTTTCAAAGAATAAAACTTTTATATATATATATATATTACAATAAGCATATATTTACAGTTTTAAAAATATATTTAATTTAATTTTGGCGTATTATTTTTAATTTGATGTTTAGTTTATAAAGATCCAAGTTTAATTTATAAACATTATTTAGATTTAATTTATATATATAAGATTATTTTGTTTCTCATTTCTGCACATTTGTCATATTAAATAGATAAAATAATAACATGGGATAATGAATTAAAAATAATACGCTTTTTAAAAAAACAAAAGAAAAAAATATATTGTTTACCAAAAATGAATGTCAAAAGCATTTAAGAAAAATTGGTCCTAACCCTTTAAGCGGGAGTAATGGGGGTTGCACATGTGAACGGGTCTAGAATGAATCCCGGAAAATACCCCTTTTTCACACCAATGTTTCATGGCCGGAAAATACCCGCTTGCATGTGAACGGGGCTACTGTGCCATGTAATGTACTCACCATGAATGAAATGCTCACTGCAAACCTACCTGTGCTTCAAATTTTCAGTATTCAAATCTTTTCTGTTGACTCTTGAAAGCCATTCTTTGCTTCAGAGAAGTCCTTGATTTTATTCCCATTATTTTCAATTATTCGAGGGAATGAAAAAAATGATACATTACAATCACGTGCGGATCGTTTGCTGCAGTTAATTACGGCACGGATCACCATTATCAAATTCAATTACTTTATCTTACAGAAATTATGATTATATATGCTATCGGCTGGATATAGTTTTAATAAAACGACTTTTTTTATTAGTTTTAATAAAACGACTTTTTTTTTTGTACACCGAAATCAAGGAGAACTTAGGATTTTCTCCGCTAGATGGCCATGACGTCACGTGAATCCAAATGTAAATAAGCTTATTGGTTCAACCCCCCACATAGCTGCCCCCTGTATTCCAGCCTCCTAGGCCATTTAATCCTCTCTCCCGCTCTCTGATTGGAGGGTGCTGCCCTTTCTCTACCGCAGAGTCGTTCAAAGTTCTTTTATCATTATACGAATGGTTCATAGTGAGTGAAACTGAAACTTAGCGATATCATTACACAATTCCTTCAATATCAACACAAAGGGATTATCTTCGATTGTAGGGAATGCTTTAAGTCACAGCTTTTCACTTGCTATTTAAATTTAAAGGAACCAACTTAGTACCGGAACTTATATAGCTAATACGGGATTTAAATAATAAAGTGTACTTCATTGACATTTGATACTTAACTTTTCCTGAATATGGTTGAAGAGCAAGGTAAAGCCATTTATAGTTCTGTATTCCAAAACTGTACTCGTGATTGAATAGGGTGTTTAGCCAGTAGTGTACACCCATTCATTATAAATCACTTAATATTTCAAAATAATTCTTATAGGTGTTATTCCATGCAGTGTTTCTTTCAGTACGTTTTGGCGGGGGGTTGGGGGGCGAATGAACTTTGGGGGGGGGGGGGAGCAGATTTTCTATTTGCCATATATAAATATATCTAAAGACTATTACATAAATAGAAACTAGGTTAACATCAAATGTCACCGTGGGGGGGGGGGGGGGGCAATTAATTGTCTCCGAGGGAGCTTCGCATATGCCTGAAAGAAATACTGATTCCATGTCAAATCATTCAGTTTTTTTCAAGAATGAAAACCACCAACTCGGATTATAAGGAAAGTTTATCAACTAGAACTATGGAAATCCTGAAAGTATAAACTTCCTATATTACATTAGTTTCGAAAATACATTAGTTTGAAATTTGGTTTAGATGCCTTAGCAACTTTGGTGAAAAGCTATGTTATGAGAAAATCGTCCGTTTATTTATAGCTATAGTCATGAAACTTTATACAGGTATTAAGTAGAGTATATAACGATTACAATATATCCATAAATGTTTATTTTAAAGTTATGAATTTTTTTTTTCAGACAATTAAGTTATGCCAAAATTCAGTGGCGGCTCATGCTCAGAGGTTGCAATGTGCGCGACTTCCTCATAAAAAGCATCAACGTTATTATTTCTATTTATATAAATGTATTAAAAGTTTTTGTAAAAAAATTTTGCATATTTACAAAAATTTTTCAAGACGTTTTTCCACAAAAGTGTAGTGCTGTCATCTTGTAACACATTCAGCAACTAAAATCGACAATGTGTGCTGAATGCGGTATAAGATGGCAGCACTACAAGAATCTCCTACACTGTGGTTTCGTCGTAGGGCACGAATTCAGAGCAACTCAGATAGAACGAAGATACATAGTTTCAAATACTATTGTGAGTTTGAATGAACGAATATGAACATTGGGTATTTTCAATGCATTATGTGCCGTGTATCGTTGAGAGGCCGTCGACAGAAAATAAGCCAGTTTGTCATGGGTCTTCTAGAATTGGCATTATTTCGCCATTGTGGCTGTGCTTAAGAATATGAATTTGGTGGATTCTGTTGTTTTCCAATATAGTTTTGGTATTTTTAAATAAATCCTTGAATAAAATGACTGTTTATACAAGAATAACTTTGTTTATTTTTAAAGTTATATAAGTAATTCTATTTTAAATTGTTCAATAGTTTATATTTTTAAAATATAAAAGTTTATATATAAGTCTGATGAAAAATTTGTTACATTCTCTACATTTATCTATATAAAGGCAAAGTGTGACGGTTTGAATGGTTAAATTTGTCTTTTTGATGGATTTAAATATTGAAAACATTCTTCAACTCAAATTTAACATGGTCTACATGTGTAAATGGCTGTTTATGCATGTAAGAATCTGTGGACACCATATCCAAATAACAAATGGGGTGATTTGATCAACATTTTGTATGATTATATTGTCTATAAAGTATAAAATGCTATTTACTTTTAGCGAGTACAAATATACAGAGTGCACACATATTTATATGTTTTTAATATAAAATAAATAAATGGAAGTCTTTCATGTAAAATATTTTGATAATCAAAGTATATGATCATTTTATGAAAATTATTCTTCAATATAAAATGTTTTTTTTTATATAAAATAAATAACTGTCAGTCAATCATATAAAATCTTTTGATAATCGATATACATAATCATTTTATAGAAAATATTTTATAATCATCAGAAATAAAATTATACAATAGTTTTATTATCAGTAGGAAACAAAGAATGCCGATTTTAAAACCCTGGCTTGCCCCGATTTTGATATGTTAGTAGTTAATTCATAAAATGACTTGTATAATAAAATTTATATGCAAAAATTGCAAATTAAATCGGTCAACTCTTTTCTCATGCAGCATTTTTACATTATAGCAATGTTGACACAATGAAACAATGATAGCAATGAAACAATGTTAAATAACGGAGCCTTCAATGTAGCCAAAAATGTCAAACACCAATCAAAGTAATATGACATCAATATAACCTTTTTATATATTTGTTGTAAGTGCATATAAATGAGTGTGATTATTAAGTTTATTAAAGCTTTGATAACAAAAGAACCAAATTTTAATATATTTGCAATTGATTTAATATTTTTCAAAGTTTTTTACACGCGATTATTAGATTGTTACAGAAATTAACATACCTCGGAATGAAATAAATTTATATGCAGCCCACATCATATGTTTTTGACTCTTGAATGTAAAAAATTATGAACGGTAAATATTTTATAGATGCCTATATAAATCTAATATGATTCAATATTTCGTTTTGTAGTGCAGTGCAATATTCAACTATTAAATCTTAAAAAAAAAAAAAAACCTATCAAATTTAATTATAAAACTAAGAAACAATAATTTCCTAAGACATTTAAAATATATAGTAAAAATCACTCTCACAGCAAAATATTTAGAAGTCTTGAATTTATAATAAAACTTTGTTATAAGTTTTATTATAAATTCAAGTTTATCAGCCAATTATCCTTATACACAAACACATATACAAACATATTTTCAATTTATTTATATAGATATATATATACATAAAGCATGCTTTAATCTGCGCCTCTTTCTACGTATTGATCATGAACCGCCATTGCCAAAATTTATTCTTATAAATTTAAAGCTAGATATTAAAAAAATAAATTTAATTCAATGTAATTTTCCTTATGTTTCTCATATAACTAAACATTTAAAACTGAAATGCTCTTTACTTATTACACTTACTATATATTTAAATTGAATGACTTACATTTGTAAGCATTTATTAAATATTAAAAATGATTTAAATTAAAAAGAAATAAATAAAAAACACCTGATTACAATATCACTTTTTAGCAATTTTTTATTATTAAAAGGGTTATTTTTTAAACACTTTCCAACATAGTTGAAAAGTGTTTATGATTTTGGTCATTCTGTCTGTCTGTCCATTTGCACAATAACTGCCCTAAAAATGACTAAATGAAATTTTAGTATGTTGTTGAGATAGTCTGTGGGACATGTTGGAATGAAAATGAATAATATCATCCAATTAGTTTTGGATTTAACCCATGTTGAAAAATAGAAATACATTGAACCCTATGGGACTCAATTTTCCAAACATTTTTTAAGCAAAATTAAAATTCACAAATTGGAAATATTCAAATCATCGGAAAAAATGTTTCAATAACATATGTTACATAGTTTTTAAATAAAAATTGAAATAATATTTACACCCATGATATATGAAATGATGACGTGACTCATTGCAAAATAGAATATGGCATCCATTTTTTTCCATATGTAAAGATTGTGTGTTGCATCTGTTATAAAACCACTACATTTTTGCTTAGTATTATCTGTGTATCAAAATTCTGTGCCAACATAATTATAATATTTTTTATTTTAAATGATCGCTAAACTTTGATTATTTCTACAATGAATCCTAATTTTAACTTATGCAGAATGTAAAAAATCAAGCAATTGTAAGGTGAGTTTATAAGAATTGCTGAATTTTTTTTTCATATAGAATTATTTAGCTCTGGAGTCTGGAATATAAGTGATATGAATGAAATATACATTAATTGTACATAAACAGGCAATTTAGATTTTGATGAAGTTTTAGGTTTTCATGTATAATAAATTACTGTAGTACTTTGATAGTTTAAAAAATATCACTGCCAAATGTATGACATTTTAGAGATATTTTAATAAAATTGCATTTCAGTTGGAAAGTGTTTCATAATCAATGCGTTATGCATGATTGATCTCTCTTGTTTAAATCTGATATTTTATACAGTATTACAATATTTTAGTGCATTATCCAATTTTGCACAATACATTGAAAGAAGCTATTTTACATTTATACTTTTTTCAATTTTCAAATCTTACTACTGTTTAGTCATTTAAAAAAGGAGTTTTATTAAAAATTGGAGCAAAAAGGAAATAAAGTTAAAACATTAAAAAGGAAAAATTAAAGATTTAGGCAGTGGCGTCGGAACCCATGGGTGCATGGGTACAACTTGAACCCACAGAAATTTGAAGATAATGAAGATTTTTTTTGTTTTTGGTAATCTTCTTTAAATAGTATTGGAACGAGATATTTCCAGAAAAATATTTAAGTAAAACTAGTGTGAATGAAGAATTAAAGCTCGCAGTTCAGAAACAGGTGTGAATATTTAGATTAAAGCAGTTGCTTACATATCCTGCCCCCTTTACCTTCGAACACTGGTTCAAAAGGTGCATGCAGTTTATGGTCCAGCTAAAAATTGGAGATGTTGAAAAGTTAGGCGATCGGGCAAACTGTTCGGACAATGGTAGTATTAGCATTGTTTGACTATGGGTACTATGGGTGCGTCTAGGACAATCCTGCCTAAAATAAGTTGTAACAAATTCTAGAAATTGGGTGCAAAAAGACTTGAAATTACCAAATAAATCTGCTGTGGGTGCGTTATGTGCAAATATTTTTTACTTTTGAGGAAAAGTATACTAGATATTTTTTAGATATTTAGTTCATTCTGTGGGTGCAAGAACAATATTTATAGAAACCAAGATCAAAATATCAGTGTATTTTTATTTATTTAGTGAAAGTGATATCCTCCTTCCCCCTCTCCCCCCCCCCCCCCCCCAAAAAAAAAAAAAAAATTAATAATATTGTTAAACTTTTCCGTAATGCATTAAAAAGTGTAAATGAAAATTTGGGCATAAAATATCATAAATATGAGTTATGAAGCTTTTAACATAGGGTAAAAACAAGCAAATAATGTTAGGTAAAAACACCATTCTCTAAACTGGAACTAATATCTTTAAAAAAATGTAATTTTTAAGTACTATAGTTTGGTATATGGATTGAAGTTTTTGCACACTTTATGTAAAATAAATTAATCACAAAGCATGATCACTAAAATGTCATAAAAATTACTATATTAATATATTTTAATTTTATTATTCATAAATATTGGGACTTTGGATGTGATGCGTGTGTGAGTGAAAAAAGGGGGGGGGGCGAGACGCATACTTGCCTCTGTTTACTATAACATTTCAAACATTGAGAAGAAGGCCATCTAATAGCCTTTAAAATTGAAAATTGATCTGCAATAAAAGTACATGGTTAATAACAGCATAAAATGCTGATTAAAGGAATGAATCAGCTTCCAAAGCAAAAAGTAGCATCCATAGGCGCCGAGTTTTCAAAATTTCAGGGGGGGCACAATCCGATAAAGTTATATAAAATACAAAATTCACAAAGTCGATAAAGATATAACAACTTACAAGGCCGCCTTGAAGAAAGCAAGCATATGTCAGGTGACTACAATTGGTTCGAGGTCATTTTAAGCCCCTACTTCAGGCCAAAAGAACAGTATGCGCCCTTAACAATCGCTAAGAACGAACTGCCTAACGAACGGCAGTAGTGGTTGTTAAGAGCGCATACTATTATTTTGGCCTGAAAAAGGAGGATTATAATGCCATCGAAGCAACTGTAGTCACCTAACTGGATATATATGCTTTCCTCAAGGAAGTTTTGCAAGTTATTGTCTTATAAACGGCAGTTTTGGAGTGCGATAACCAAGTGGTTAAGTCATGGGGATTGTACTCGTAGGACCCGAATTCGATTTCCAGCTTTGCCTAAACTGTCCCCGTGTACGAGTACGTTAAATTTGTGGGTTTGAATGTCCTTCCCAGCGGTTGGTAGCAAAGGAAGGAGGGTCGATCCCTGTGGATTTCGCCCCCACTGGGTTCCAGTCTAAATTAGATGGCATTGTCTCGGTGGTCTGAACAGATATCTTACACCTTTACCTTACACCTTTCTGGTAGGTCGGACGGTCTGGGTTTCAACAACAACAACAACACCTTCGGGTAGGTCGGACGAACTGGGTCTAAATTAAGATATCAGCAGTTTTATTTATTGTAGATAAATATTTTTAATCTTTTTAAGCCTATTTATATTTGTAAGCTAAGAGTAGATTAGGAACATCCATATAGTTACTATGCATCAATATTATAATTGCAATGGATTTTAATATAAGAATTAACTAGTAGCAAAGCTGTTAATTAATAAAAAAAAACTGAAAGTTAATACACGTTAACGCTTAATATCAACTCTTAACTACTTATCAGTTGATTTTGGCACAATAAATTAAAACAATGAACCCAGCAATAATACAAAAGTATCCAAATACTATTGTCTTAATATTTAAATATTTTTAAATTAAATATGTAAATAAATTGATCATCACTATAACCACACATTCAGCTAAATTAAAAAAATCTTTAAAACAAAGCAATTTTTTTAAAAAAAGCTCATAAATAATATTTTTATGCAAAATTTGGATGACATATTGGTTGGCATTTCTTATCACAACTAAAACTTTAACGTTTTTATCAGGGAGGTGGGCTGAGTATACCAAAGGCCCTTGCCTAACTACGGTGCTGTACCAAACGTCCGGTGCTCACCAGGAATAAAGATACCCGCGGGGTTTGCAACTTTAAACGGAATGGATACCACCCGCGGGGTTTGCAGTTTCAAACGGAATGGATGCCACCTGTAAAGACAGCACTGGCATATAGAATCCAGGAGTAATTACAGATAAGATCTCTTTAGGTAGACAAAATAAGTCATCTCTACTTCATGGTAATCATTTATCGTTATTACTGGAGGGAAACAGCTATTTTTTGGAAATGCCAATAACATGGCTGTAAATATTCCATTTCTCTTTGAATTAGGTGGTCAGTTCAAAAAGTTCTGGTAACCAAATGTTTTTGTGATTAGCGTAAACATGTTTCTTGGGAGTAAAGATAAGCTTGGTTTGTGTGCGAGATAGTTTAGGGAGCTATGGTAAGGAAGATATGAACAAGACTGAACTGAAATGTGACATTTACATTGATAGGATTTTTTTTCAATTATTTTTATGTTTAAATAATTTCATTTTTTGGTATTTATTAAAATATGAAGTTAGAAATAAATCTTGAAATTTCCCAGAGGGGGCAAAGCCCCCTCTGGAAAAGTTCAGTGGGGGCTCATGCCCCTCTGGGAAAATTACTCACTGAAAATTACTGGGGAATGAGGTAGTAATTAAGAAAAAAATAACAAAAGGAAGAAACTGGCTTAGAGAGTTAAATTCATTAATCAAACTACTAAATAATTAACAGTGGTTAAGACTAGATCAAAAAAGGATATAGCACTGAAAATGAGCAAAAAACGGTTTCAGAAGCTTTATAAGCTAACTTCATTAACTGTAAAAAAATATCAATTGATTAGTCTACTCAAAAATATTCATATATGAGGCTGGAATTAAGAAGGATATAACAAATTTGAAAGAAAGTTAGTTAAATGAACTAATGAATGACATGAAGACCGTGGCTCCAGGAGAGCCCAGCACATCGACCAGAGGTCTATTGTACTACCCCAAAAAGTGAAGGTCCTTAAGAAAAGAAACCAGTAGTCGAGGCAAAAATAAGCAGGCACTTGATAGGAATGTCATACAACTCCCATTGTTCAATCAAATGTCGACCTATGTGTTCGAACCTATGGGCGGAGAACACCCCACATTCACAAAGAATGTGTACGTCAGTTTCTTCGCTATAATTGCAGCCTCTGCAAAGTGAATTCTTAGTTACACTCATAATATTAAGGTGTCTTTTAAGGGTGCAGTGCCCAGTAAGGAGCCCAACAGCCCTTCTGATGCCAGTTGTACTGAGCTTGAATAATTCCTTCTGACATATGCTAGGGCAATTGCAGTAGGGGAGAGGGGGTACATTTCAACATAGGGCACCTTTCAGCACAGATTAATAAAAACAGACTTTTCACTCGATGGCAGCGCCTTCAACCGCCAACCAAAATATCAAGGTTTGGCACGCTTAGCGATGGTCTGTGACGGTTTTCGCCAAGACGTTCTGCTAATATAACCCTATTTGGCACTGAACATAACACTTGGAACTTGGAAGAACGTTGTTCTATCATCCCATGTTTACACGTGGTAAACATAATTTCGGTGCTATTTTGGATTTTATAATCAATTATTTTATTTTTTATGGATTACTAAAAGAAAAGGAATTACGTTTACAAGGTATGTAATTTATTTTTATTTAAATAAAAAATTTATTTGTTATCCATCCCATATTTCATCCTATGCACGTGTTCATCATAAGAAATTGGTGCAAAGTATTATTACTGCAGACTAGATTAAATTCTAAGAAGCAGTGGCATTATTAGTTAAAAAACCTTTTCCTCATTTATATAAAATGTATTAAAATTGATATTTGGATAACTTTAGAGAAAGTTTATGATATTGAATGTGTATATATTTTACATGCTTTTTAGTAATTGACGTAATGTGGAAAATAATCCCCCCCCCCTTTCTAATTAACGATTGAGTTCGACACCTTTGATAATGCATTTATGTAAATTTGTTATTTAGTATAAGAATAGTGTATTTAAATATATATATATAATAACAGCATCCCAGAATAAATTAAGAACTAAGCAATTTAACAATCAACATGCTAGTATACTTTTTAGGCTGAAAATATTATATAATATTTTAGTCTTTTGGGTATGTTAGCTTGTAATTTTTGATGTATAATGATTTACAGTGATGCAATGCGTCAATTTTTTTATTTAGTTTATGATTGCATGAAATAAATATATATCTATGTTTATTTATTTAAATTTACACATATTACAGATAAAAGTATTTTTAAATGGTGATCATGTTTATAGTTTAAAATATTATAAAAGAACAGTTCCGTATTTTTTTTTTTTTTTTGACCGCATTAACATAAAATCGCCAATTGAGCGATAGTCGCCAAATCTAGCAGTCGAGGATGGTTGGCTCATCGAACGCTAGTGTCTATGCGAAATCCTATGTTAACGATGTTGCCATAGGTTCTTATGGGAGTGAACCTTCTGAATATAGTATTCTGTGCCTTTCAGCAACTGGAATATCTGATTTCTAATACTGCACAATGATTGGCCAATATGCCAGCCAATAAGCTTTTAGTATGAGTAACTGCTGACATTTAGTTTTCAGCCATTTCTTTTTACAACTGTTCTGTTACTCAGTGGAACAAGTTCTAACACCCTGAAAGTGAAAAGGGAATTTTGATTTTGAAACAGTTAATCAACCAGTAATCTTTTAATCAGGTAAGTTATATTTATTCACCTAATAGTTTATTTAATTATGCTTCTAAATACACTATCAATAAGTCACAAGTATTTTTCTAAAATGGTTGACAATACTTTAACCAAAATGGCTACACCAGGGGCAGATTTAAACGGAGCTTAAGGGGGTACATTTCAACAGTGTTGAAAGGTACCCCTTACCATTTTTCAGTTAAGTAATTATGAAAATTGACTTGTAACTTTTTAGATCAACACCTAGCTTGAATTAAAATGTTTCAGGATAATTTTAGGCTACAGTTTATGGCTACTTGAAGCATGATAAGCCTAGGCCTATAACAGTCTATAGTAGGACTATTAATCAGGATTGTTACATTTAAAATACTCAACTTTGTTTTGTTAGGTACTGTTGTTTTAAATGGAATTTATAAACAAAGAACTCATTAGAAGCATTAATAAAATCTTTTTTCCTCTTAAAATTTTAATAATCACTTAAAATATTCAAGACAATTTATTATTTGTTTTTGAATTAAAAAAATAAAGTATAAATTCAGAAGATTTGAAAAGTTTAAGATGTTACTTTTCATACAGTTTAAGACATGTATTTTAATATTAAGATCCTAATAATTAAAATGCTTAGCCCCATTATTTCGGCTCTTTCAGATTATAAAAAATAGTGCGAACATATAAAAAAAAGCGTACTAAACCAGAGGTTAGTGAAGAAGACATTAAAAAAGCAATGGAAGCGGTTCAAAATGGCAGCGAGCCAGTGTCTACGAGCAGCAGCAGACTTATTTGGAATGAACTTTTCGGCTTTATTTTATAGATTAAAAAAAAGCAAGGCAATTAATTCTCTTGATGATGAAACCAGTAGATATACAACTAATATAAAATGCTACAGCTCCAAATACACAAGCCAACAAGTTTTTAATGTCGAGCAAGAAACCCTGCTTTGTGAATATATAATTAAATGTTCAGTTCTTAATTATGGTCTAACCTACAGACAAGTTCGACAACTTGCCTATGATTATGCAAAGCATTTCAACTCAAAAATTCCAAGTACCTGGGACAAAAATAAAACTTCTGGAATCGACTGGATTAAGGATTTCATGAAGCGTCATCCAAAGCTTACATTAAGAAAACCAGAAAACACCAGCTTAGCAAGAGCTACAGCTTTTAATAAAGCCAATGTTGCGGAGTTTCTCGACAATTATGAGCGAGCTGTTAAGTCTGGTTCTTTTACGGCTGAACAGATCTACAACCTGAATGAAACCGGAGTGTTAACAGTTGCTCAAGCTCCTAACATTGTTGCCAAGCTAGGAGCTCATCAGGTAGGACAGGCAGTTTCTGGTGAGCGTGGGAGCATGATTACCATGTGTATGATAATCAGTGCTTTAGGAAATACAGTCCCTCCTGTATTTATTTTTTCCGAGGGCAAGGTTCCACGACTCGATGTTATTCGGGGCACCACCAGGCAGTTTAGGTTTAGTTAACAGTCCCAAAAGTGGATACATGATTGGACCTCTGTTTCTGGAGGTTCTCAAGCACATTAAAAAGCATACTCGTTGTTCAGCAGACAACAAAATACTTTTGGTCATGGACAATCATGAAAGTCACTGTACACTTGATGCTGTGCTGTTTACAAAGGATAATGGTATAGTGCTAGTGACATTTCCTCCACATTGCTCTCACCGTCTCCAGCCTTTGGATGTTGGAGTCTTAGGACCGTTCAAATCCAAGTTGAGAGTAGCGCAAAATAATTGGATGGTATCAAACCCCGGCAAGACCATTAGTATACATAACCTGGCTGCATTAGCAAATACTGCATATGCTGCCTCATTTACAAACAAAAACATCACTGTGGCCTCCAAAAAAACTGACATCTGGCCGTTTTCCCGTCTGGTTTTCACTGACAAAGACTATGAACCTTCTTCTGTCATTGACGTACTTGTTCAGCAAGCTCCTGTTGATTCTGGTGAAATTCTTCCTGGTGATTCAATTGCTGAAGAAAGGTGCACAATAGAAAGTCTCCCAAGCACAAGTAAAGAAAATCCTACTTTCTGTACACCGACACGGGTAACTGAAAATAAACCTAATGAGCCTAGAGTAATAATACCTGTACATGTGGCTGTGAGGTCTTACCCGAAAGCAGTTGCCCAAGCTAAAAAGGGTGGAAGGAAAAAAGGGAAGTCAAAAATATTGACCGAAACAGCCGAAAAGAATCGCATTGAAGAAGAAACCCTTAAAAGATTGGAAAAGAAAAGGAAATTAGTCTCTAATAAAACCAAACTTAAGTCGAAGTCAACAAAAAAATTGTTGGTTTTTTAATCTTCTGACAGTGAGTGTGCAGATGATGTTTCTTTACACGATGAATCAAAGTGTGAAGACTTTTTGACGTCTACTACTACAGAACTTGAAGAACAAATGGAGTTTGAAATAACTGATGATTTGGTAATAGAAGTTAATGACTTTGTTCTCATTGAATTTTGTGGAAAGAAGAAAAAAAAGTACTGTTTGTAGAAAAAATTGAAGACAGAAGAAAAGGGCTATAAGGTGAAGTTTATGAGAAAGAAGGAAGATTCTTGGAAATTTTATTTTCCCGAAAAGGAGGATATTAGTAGCATAGAACGAAGTGATATTAAAATTAAACTGCCTCAACCAAATTTAAGCGGAGGAACAGCTCGAGCTGTATTTGCAATGACATTTCCCATAAATTTTGATTTAATTAAAGATAAAATAATGTAGATAGGATCTAAATCAATCCACTATATTAATTTGTCCACTATATTATTTTGTGAATGAAGTTTATTTTGGTAAAATGTATGAAATTAGTAGATTTTTTCTATTGTTGAAATGTACTCCACCTCCCGTTGATAACTGCCCCCCGGGAAGGGCAGATTTCAACAAAGTACATGCTTCATTAAAAATGTAAAATTTGGTATTTTGCCTTTGTCTAGAGTAGAAACTATGACAAAAATTCAGAGGATACCTCAAGTATGAATTTAGTTAATGGTACTTAGAACTTTAGTTTTTAAAGCAGTATTACTTCACAAATAATTCTTAAGTAAAAATTGTTGAAAGGTCCCCCCCTCTCCCCTAAAGTATTTTCGCCTGCCTTTGGCCCTTAGTATTACGCCAGTTCTTGTACTGAAGCTTTCTGAAGATGTCATAGACAATTCTTCTGGTAAGTTCATTGGGAACACCCAAAGCCGGCTCGGGACCAACAAAAGGAGTACTTGAGCCTTTTCTAGCAAATTCATCAGCCAACTCATTTCCTAGGATGCCCGAATGTCCAGGCACCCAGTAAAGTATGACTTTGTTGTTGCTAGCAATTTTACAAAGTGCAGTATAGCACTCCCAGACAAGGAGTTAGTACTTGGGTGCGTGACTATCTGGGAACACAGCGTGCTGTTGGCACATTTCGGGCATGGTAGCCCGGTGGTTTGCGCACTGGATTTGCACACTGCCACAACTGCCGCCGTGTTCATGCGGAGTACGATCACATTAAACATGTGGGTCCGTAAGTATTTCCGAGAGGCTGGTGGTAGGGGAAGGAGGGTATGGTCCCTGTGGATGCCTCCCCCACTGGGTTCCGGTCTAAATTGGGTGGCACTTCCCGGCCGTCCAAACGGTTACCTTACACCTTTCTGGTAGGTGGGACGGTCTGGGTATCAACAACAACAACTCCCAGACAAGGGATGACGTCATAGTAGACTTCCCTAAGGCCATAAGAGCAGCTTGACTATCAGAACAGATAAGTATTTGGTTACTCCTGTAATTTCTGTCGTAGCAAAATCTACAACACATAAGAATGGCAAAAACTTCAGCCTGAAAGACAGTAGCATAACTGCCGAGAGGGTAAGACAGTTTTGTCCCATCATCCGAACAGCATACACCAGCACCAGTGCTAGTGCCTAGCTTAGAGCCATCAGTATACCATGCAATACATATCTGTTTATTATAGATAGGAGTCCTCTTCCAGTTATCCCGTGAAGGGACCTGAATTTTATAAGGCTTGTCAAACGTATATCTGACAAGAATACCATCAGATGCCATATGGAAATAGGGATGATTTATAATGTTACTGTTTAGACCACTCCAAGATAAATACTTTGAGTAATCCTTCCAGTGTTTCAGATATTTAAGTCTGTTTATGCATATGAGAGCCTCAGCTTCAATGTGCATGTAGAGAGGGTGCAATCCAAGCAAAAGTTCAAGAGTTTCAATGGGAGTGGTTTTCATGCATCCTGAGATCGCAATACACACCATCCTTTGAAACCTAATTAAATCTAATATAGCAGTTTCACATCTAATTCTAGACCACCAAATAATAGAGCCATAGGTAATGATGGGACAGATTACCATAGAGTAAATCCAATGGATGGCCTTGGGATTCAAACCCCAGGTTTTCCCAATAGCATTCCTACAAGACCAGAAAATTCTTATAGCTTTAGTTATGCAGTATTCCAAGTATCTCTTCTAATTGAGACCCATATCAAAGTAGATTCCTAACAATTTTACCTCCTTGGAGCAGGTAAGCTTTTGACCAAAGAAGCGAATGTCTCTAAGGTTAAGAATGCATTTTTTTTTGTAAACGCAACTATAGCAGTCTTCTGTGAGTTAACAGAAAGACCAGCATTCTTGCACCATGTCTCAACACTCCTAAGAGCAGTGGAAATCATATCAGAGACAATATTACCAAATTTGCCTCTGGCAATGATTATAACATCGTTTGCATATCCAACACAGTATACACCAGAACTAATTATGTTCTCCAAAAGAGAGTCTACTACTAAGCACCAAAGAATTATCTCCCTGCGGACAGCCCGCCAAAGCATGCACCATCATATTATCACCAAGTAAAGATGTACATATGTACCTATTAGGTAACAGTTTCTTGATCCAACAGGAGATCGTTATATCAACACCTTTCCTATCAAGAGCATGTAGGATGGTGTCAATAGGCACTTTATTAAAAGCGCCTTCAATGTCAAGAAAAGTGGCATGAGCAATTTCCTTGGCATTTAGGTTTCTCTCCAGTATAAAGGAGAGACTATAAAGGGCAGTATCCGTAGATTTACCCGGTTGATAGGCATGCTGAGAGTTAGGCAGAGGCATAGTAGCCAGAATCGCTTCCCTAATATACCTGTCAATAAGCTTTTCAATAGTCTTTAAAAAAAAGACGTAAGGCTAATAGGTCTGAAGGATTTGGCCTCATAATAATTATCCCTACCAATCTTTGGGATAAAGATTACTTTTTTATGCCTCCAGGCAGACGGTACATGACCAAAGGCAATACAGGCTCTGTATATTCTATAGAGAATGGGAGCAAGTACTTCAATTCCCTCCTGGAGAAGAATTGGAATGATGCCATCAATCCCCGGAGTTTTATAGGGTTTAAGAGAGCCTATCCAAAGTAACCACACTCCTAGCAATGCTCCACTTACTACTATCACAGGTAGAGGTGAAGAGAGCATCAGGAATAGTGATATAGCCATTAGACTCAGAAACTGGAAATTGAACCTTGAACAGCTCAGCCAGGGTCTCTTCCCCAGTCCCAGAATAACCAATATTAGGCAACCTAACAGTATTCAGGCTACAGTTTCTGTCTTTTGACATAAGTTTGATGAGTTTTGCAGTTGCAAAAACATCCTTGATAGTATCAGTAGTTTCTCCAAGAATTTCTCTTGGAGTCTCTAACTGCCTTGTTATAGGAAGCGAGGGCAGATTTATAGATCTGCCATTCACCACTCTTTTTAGCTCTATTGAAGAGTTTTCTACACTTGCCACACAGATAGCTGAGCGCTTTCGACCACCAAGGAACTAACCTTGGGGAGTCAGCTTTAGTGGCCTTACAGTTCTGGTGGTATGATAGGATAATGGCCTGTTGCACATGGTCAACAGCCAAATCCAATTCAGTAGTTGAAGAATACTTACATGATTGACCAGCGAACCTGGCATGAAGATCTTCTTTGTAGGAAACCCAATTAGTTCTTTTTGGGTTCCTACCTTCTGTTGAGCTCAAATTTGAGAGACCTTTAACAGAGAAAGTAATTAAATTATGATCAGACAAGGATATATCATCTGAAACATACCAGTTAATTACATCTTCATATACAATGTTATTGCATACGGTTAAGTCAATGACTTCGCTGCGATTTATTGTAACAAAAGTGGGCGTATTGCCCTTGTTAAGAATAAAAAGATTAGAGCGAATAATATGCTCCAAAAGATCATCATCACGCAGGCCCCCCACATCCAATTTTGGGCCAGGGTACCAAGTGGAGCCACGGGCCCTAGACAAAAATAAAGGGGGGTACCTCCTTTTTTTTGCCTTTTCTGTTTTATTTAAGGGTAGAGCTGAATTTCATGAAATATATCAAGTGCAAGGTTTAACACAATATAACGCAGGAGAAATTTATGAACGATGTTTCATATAATGGCAAGTGGTGCATGCATTTCTAGAAGAAATATTTTATGCTTTTTTGAAGGTGTAGTTCACATAGTCATACAAATTTTTGGAACAATAGGAAGGGACATCTCCCGAACTGGAAATGTACATCATTAGTGACCCCTACTCCCTCTAAAATTTTATACTGAATCCATATCAGTCATTATATAAGCTATTCCTATTGTCAATCCTGACAAATAGATATTGTAAAAATAATTGTAAATTTTTTAAATCGTAAGTGGCATCTATATAACCAGAAGTGGAAATCTTTAATGAATTTTCCTAACCCCTAAAAAATTTGATACTGAATCCATATCAGTTATCATCTAAGCTCTATCCATAGCCGATTTTAAGAAATAAATGTTTGAAGGAAAATGAAAATTTTTATCCAGAATTGGGAAGAGAACTCCTTGTAGAATTCCTTTGTGAATCCCCATCTGCCACCCTCCGTGAAATTCGATGCTAAATTCACATCAGTTATTCCTTAAGATTTATTCATAATCAATTGTAATATATGTTTTAAGGAAATATTTTGAACCATAAGATGAAAAACTGTAAACAGAAACCTTAGAAAACTAAATTTCAGGAAGGATAGGCAGTTCCATACTCTGGAATTTGATACTGAATCCATATCAATCATCATCTAAGCTCATGAAAAAAATAGATGTTACAAGGAAAATGTAATTTTTTTTAAATGCAAACTACATCTTTATAATCAGAAGTTGGAATTTTTATTGATTTCCTGTAACCCCTTCGAAATTCGATTCATAGTCTAAGCTTTATCCGTAGCCAATCCCAAGAAATAAATGCTGCAAGGGAAATTTTTTGAAACAGAATTAAAAATTCTTCTAGCATTCCTCTACTTTCCATCACCATTTATAGCCAATCTTAGAAAATGGATGTTTCAAGGGAAAGGGGAAAATTTCAACTAGAAATGTAAAAAGAACCGGATATGGAAATCTTTAGTGAACTTCTCTACCTCCACCAGAATTGGATGCTAGATCTTTATCCAAGCTTTATCTACAATAGATACGATCCTGAGAAATTGATGCTTCAAAAGTTTTATTGGTAAAAATAATGGTATTGCAACATTTTTGCCCACCACAACAATCCAGAAGAAGCAGTTATTAGTGTTATAACTGAATTACACCCCAATAAGTGTTCAGCTGCAATATATAAATAAAATAAAATATGTCCAAAATATCTCGGGATCTTATCAGACGATCAACTAACTTTCATTTGTTTCATAATTTTTTAGATGAAAATAGCACACGCACTGATACATGCCGTTTTTGTGCATCAATCGTTTTGCCTCATTGAAAAATGCCAAGACACAAAGTTCTCTGTTTTTGAATAAAATCCATTTTTTAACAGTTAACAATAAAAGTTTGTATCCTTCAAATGCCCTACTAAAGTTATCCTTAGAGGTTTTAATCTACATATTTTTGAAAACTGAACCGATTGAAATCATTTTTGATTTAATACATTTAGTCTATTACAAAATTATATTTCCTAAATTACATTGATTTTGCAGTTTTTCATTAAATTTCATCTTTTATATGGTAAGTTAGTTCTATTTAAATGCCAATTCGCCAAGTATCGTGCCACATACAGTCGAAAAAATGGTGGTGTTGAGAGCAGTTTATACCAGCATAGCGGGAGTATTAACATTTTAATTTTTTATAGCATTACAAGTGCTTACTTTACAGTATACAGTATAATTTAATAGAACCTTATCATTTTGATTTTGATTTTTTTAAGTGCCACTATTATTGTTAGATTTTCACCAAAAATCAAATCAGCTCAAAAGAATAACGCCTAACCAATATAGCTACCAAATTTTAGGAAATTTTGTGAATATCTTTTGAACTACAGTTAATATAATTTCCATGATAACAACAATCTACCAATATAACGTTGCTAAAATAAAGTTCATCAAAGATGTTTTTGTTTTATAGCTAATTCTTTTATTCTAATTTACTTTTATAATTACATTAAGAGAATGCTAACATGATTCAAAACTCATTCATTATGTTCATAAAATATTTTTTTCAAAATGTATGAATTCTGATGTTTATGAGATAAAATGTCAAACACGTATCCAGAATTATTTTTCGAAGGTGTGGAGTCTCACAAACTGTTAAGGCCACACAACACCATTTCTATGTACAAAAGATCCCATCTAATAAAAAATTTTTTTTTTTTAAATTAGGATTTCGAGAGAGGGAGCAGACCCCCAAATCTTCCCCGTCCTGCCCTAGATACGCTTTGTCAAAATGTAATATATAATAGAAAATGTATGAATTTTCTCTTTCAATGAGTACAGTTTCTACTAATTACCAAGTTCAACATAAAATCATGCAATATAAAGTTCAAAAAAGCATTATAAGCACTAAAGTCTTCATATTCTTTTAATAATTCAGTATTTTGCCTGAAATTTTGTAAATATTTAAATATAGTTGTTTTAAAGAAATAAATTTATAAAGCAATATAGAAATGCGATAAAATAAATTTAATTTATTCTAAGATTTACTTTGTTTCAAGATTAAGATATGTAAAAATAATATTTGAAAAATATAAGATAATTATTTTGAACATACCTTAAATCTTAGATGGTAGCATTGGGATCAATATTTCCTATTTAATCTGTTGTTTCAGCGAATAATTTTTTGTAAGATTTAGTCGCATGTTGGGAGATGCACTATCACTGATAACACATATAATATTATTATATTATTGTATGAGAAATTAAAATAAATTTGTTTTTCGCACTTTCTTTAAAGAAATTTCGGTTATTACATCACTGAAATCAATGTGGGTGGTAAATTCATGCCTTCGAGGAGCAATTTAATCTGAGAGTAGCTCTTTAGTTCATACGGAGATTGAAGAAAGAAACTAGAATTTTCCTTTCTACAGCTCCGCATATAGTTGGACTCCAGGACAGCCCGTTGCGTTAATTGGTTTACGAGAAGGGAAGATAAGATCGCCTTTTCCGAAACTTATAGTTTCGCAAAAGAAATCTGTAGACAAGGATCGTCTCAGTAGACAGCTGGATGTGATTGATATGAGCTGTAAACTTAAATGAATGAGGGAGAGCAAACTTACCCACTAGGAGAATAAAAGTGTCTATTTTATGAGTGCAATTCAAGAAAATTGCTCCCTGCTTTCCCTGTAGTGATCGGTCCTTTTTATTGCTTTGCTGACATTGCTTTTCTTAACAACAAAAATAATGGACAGATTCTGCAGTTAAACACAATGACACTATGTGAAACCATCTCTACTCAAACGACTTGTATTGAACTAAGAATACCTTCTTTGAGCTTTTTACTATTTCGGAGATCAAACAATCTTCAAGTAATTTAGGAAAAAAACAAATTTATACATTCATACACAGGTTTTGTATAATAAATAGTTTATCCTTAGCAATGTTCACTGGTCCCTAATAGTTGCCGGGTCCCAGTACCATGCTACCAACTGACCCCCCCCCCCCCCCTTTGTGGGGGCCTTGTCATCATGTCGGCTGCAATCACTGCTGCCCCACACAGTCTTGTGGGCATTAGCATCGCAACCAATGATGAGTCTTTTACCCCAACTACAGTGTTCAATAAGACTAGTAGTGATATTGATAAAAGTTTCTCTTTCTTCATAGGGAGGATAAACAGAAGCAAAGATATATTCATCCTTATGCTCATTAATTTTAAAATTCACGCTGATGGCAACATTATCACCATCAAGGAATTCCACTAAATGAAGGGCATTGAGCTTGTTGCTAACAGCAACACAGTCTCTAGATCTGATACAAGATGTATCGTAAAAGACGTTATAGCCTTTGATCCCTAGACTCAGAATTTTATTATTGCAGGTCCAGGGTTCCTGAATTAGAGCAATATCAGCCCTACCATTCATCAACCTCTTGCCAAGGATAGCAGAGGCAGAATGACTATGATGCAGGTTAATTTGCACAACATTAAGATAGCCCATAAGATAGATAAGCCCATAAACAAAAACAAAGAAAGGGCAGCTGAAAAACTAGGAAGAAGTGACCTTCCTAGTAACATGAGAATGATGAGTGTCAGACACAACGCCATTCTCAAAGTCCTGCATACGTTTTTCCAGTTCATCCTCAGAAAGCGGCAAGAAGCTGGAAACAATTTCCAATTCGTCAAGCTTAGGTAAAACAGTATCAATGCTTGTGATACCTACCAGAGAGGAGGTTGCCTGACCTTCTGACTGAACTTCCTTCTCCAACTTCCCTTTGGACCTTTCGTTTGGTTCTCAAAGAATCTTGAAGACTCCACCGTCCAAACCAGTGTAAGCACCAAAGTAGCTTTGCGAATCGCATCCCCAGCCTCTGAAACCAACTCGAAGATCCACCTCGAAGATCCATCTTACAGAGAGGGAGGGGTTCCACAAAATTTTGCAGAACACACTACTCCTCCGACTTCAACTCCGGGTTGAAACGATTCAGCCATTTCAGCATAAAGCTTGGGTCTTTGGTGTAGACATCCGTAGTCTTGAAGGCTACCTTGACTGGTTTCGGAAGATCATTGGCACTCATGACTTTGAGTGCCTCACTTAACACCTGTCTGTTGTTGTGGAAGGTCCTCTTAACCCATTCCACAGTTGTAGCATCATTGCACTGAAGAACCAAGGCTCCAGCACTTAAGCCGGAACCATGGATCTTCGGAAATTGCTCACCAGTGGGGATCTCATCTATTTTATCGAGAATCACCGGATGAGGTCAACTTCTTCCTTGCACAGCTTATCAGAAAGGAAGAAATCCTTTATGACAGCCATCTTTATAACCTGGACTGCCTGAGCATATGATCCAGGTTGGATGTCAGTCCTTGGTCTCTTTTCCATGACCAGGTTCCTTGGAGATGGTGTGGTACCTTCCGACCTAAGTCATTTGGTACCTCCGACCATCTCTTTGACAGCTCCAGCTTTTATAAACTGCTGGTCTTGCTGCCTGTGAATGTGCCTCCTTTTGCGCCTCTGTGTCTTTGAGAGTACTACCTGCATCCCAACCATGGTTTCAGTGTGTTGCTCACCAAGGCTCGCAACTACACCTCCTTCCACAGCAAGGTTATTGGTTTCCCCCTTTTTACCATGATCCAACCCCAAAGGGGTTGTTTCAATGGCTGATCAGGATTCACCCGAAGGTATACCCAATCCTTTAAAAACATTTTCTCTATGGGAGCATGGAGAGCTAGGTAATGGCACATCTGAACTCTCCATGTTGTGACCACTAAATGAGAAAAACCATGGATTACTTCCAGTTCGATCGGAGCCCCCGCTACACTCTGTCTCCCCACACTTTTCTAACGTGAAAACTGTAACTGCCGGAGTCATTCACAAAGCTAGATGATGAAGAGCGGGCCATACAAGGATCAGCAAGAATCCAAGGCGTATTTCTCGATGTGAAACACTCTCCACCATCCAACCAACGCAACCAAGGTACTCAGCCTCTGGAACCGTTTACTACAAACGTTTCTTAAAAGCAATACCACAGATGCACTCCGCTTTGCCCTTTTTGCATCACAACCGCATGATCTCATTCCCGAACCCAAAGCGAGAGAGGCCAAAGGGTGTTACTAGGGTCCATAAAGCAGAAGTGATGTTTACTAAGGGTTCGACATTGATGCCATCTGCAGCTAAGAAGAAAAGTTAGCGCAGGTACCTCAGGATTGCAACACCTGTATGCACAAAAGAAGTGGACTCCTGAGGATTTTGCAGGGTGAAGCAGTATGGCTCACTCTCAACCCCCAACCTGGAGAACCAGGATGTTTCGTTTGGTCTGGAACCCCACCTTTGACCTGTCTGGCATGGGAGACCCTACCAGTAACAAAAGCTACCGCCTGCATAGCTCTTAGGATCATCGGAACACACAAGCTCTACCATCACGTCAAGGCACAGACATCATTCAGTGGAGTAAATGAACTAATTCCTAAGTCAAAAATGAGTATATTAACCACTGTTGAATGAGATTGGAATTAAGAAGGAACTGATTTAATAAATAACTAGAAAACAGAATAAAAACAGAAACTGTTTGGGAAGTTATGTGAGTCCATGCTGGTTGGGTCTCTTTTTACTTCATTATAAGATCCCCCATTTAATAAATTTTCCACCTTTTCAACATAAATAGACTCATCAAGTAAGACTATTTGCCCCCCCCCCCTTTGTCAGCCTGACTCATTGCCTCCCTCTTCGCAACTCTCAGCTTTTATTAAGGGCACATACTGTTCTAACTGTTCTGTTTTGACCTGATGAAGACGATTTATAACGCCCTCGAAACAATTGTAGTCACCTTACTGATATGCCTGCTTTATTCAAAGTTTTTCAAGCATTTTTCTTACAAGAAGCAGTTTGATTTATTGTAATTTAATTTTTATTTCACCAAATCCGAGAATATAAGATTAATACAATTTTAAAGCTTGGCAAGTGTTATATATATATATATATCGTATTTTAACAAAAAAAATTATTTTTGATTTCATTTGTAATTTCATTTTCTGTGATATTTTAAACTAGCAAACCTGTAAGATTTTCAATGCTGCACTTTCTCCCCTTCGTTTCGGCATCTGCGCATGCACGCTTAAAGCCTACTATTCTAGCAAAGATTTTCTTTTTAAATATTTTATTTTATTAATGAATTTAATTATTTTTTGCTTGGTCGCACGGGATAATTTGGGAATGGGATCGTAACGCGTACGGTGCATGCTATTTGAACTGTTATTTGTATGGATAATTATTGTTATAGATTACAATTTATCCATGTTTTAACTCCCAGGCAACGGGTACACTTTCTAATATATATATATATATATATATATATATGTATATATATATATATATATTTCTATTCGAAATCTTGCACCCACAGTGTGAAATGACTTCCGACGCCTCTGGATTTAGGAAAAGTTAAAACATTTAAAAAGTTGAAGATTTAAATAAACAAGAACATGCATAAAGCATTGATTATGAAACACTTTCCAACTGAAATGCAATTTTATTTAAACATCTCTGTAATATGGTACATTCAACTTTGATATCTTTAAAATTATTACAGCACTACAGTAATTTATTATACTTGAAAACTTAAAACTTCATCAAAAAGGATAATTCTAGTCATACAAAATGAATTTTATTCAAATGACGTCATCAAAATATAAATTGTCTGCCTCTCAATGCAAAATCAATGAATATTTCATTCATATAACTTATATTCCAAACTCCAGAGCTAAATAATTTTGCATGAAAAAAAAATTCAGTAATTCTTATACAACTCATCTTAATTGCTTGATTTATTTACATTCTGCATATATTAAAATTAGGCTTCATTGTAGAAATAATCAAGTTTAGTGATAATTTTAAATCACTAAATATGATTACTAAATATAAATTTAAATGATCTTTACACAGTGGAAAAAGTATGGATGCCATATTTTATTTTGCAATGAGTCACGTGATCTCTTCATATATCATGGGTGTAATTATTTCAATTTTTATTTTAAAATCTACCCAACATATTTTGCTGAATTTTTTATATATTTTTTGTGATAATTTAAATAATTCCTGAAAATGTTTAAACAATTTGTGAATTTTAATTTCGCTTAAAAATGTTTGAAAAATTAGGTACCATAGGGTTCATTATCTTTCATTTTTTCAAACTGGGTTAAATCTGAAACTAATTGGGTGATATTATTTATTTTCATTCCCATATGTCTCACAGACTGTCTCAACAATGTACTAAAATTTCATTTTGATAATCATTTTTACGACAGTTATGCGAATGGACAGGCAGAATGATCAAAATTATAAACACTTTTCAACTAAGTTGAAAAGTGTTAAAAATGATTGAAATAAAAAAATCCCAACAACAATATAAAAAAGAAAAGAAAATGCTTTAGAGTAGCAAAATGAAACACACATCCACAATAGAAGGTCTTTATTTCACTTCCTTAAGACGTACAAAAGTTTAAAACAGGCCATAGCGCTTTCGAGCATAAGTATGCTCTTTATCAGTGGCTACACGGAAATAAAGTTTGATTCGTTCATATATAGACCAGATATAGCGACAAAATTTGCATAAATACAATCCACAAAAGAATCTACGTCTAGACAAGGATAATCGTAAACAATTTTTCAAAAAATTTAATAACAAAAGAACAGCATATTAAATTACAATGTAATTACAGAAATCGAAAGGGGGAGGGGGGCAATCAAGCATAATCCCAAAGAGGAAGACGTCAAAGATAACTTTGCAGAGACTTGAATTGCATGGAGTCGAGAATGAGTTGCCAAGCGTAACTCAAATTCATAACAGAGTCAAAATTACAAACGGACTCACGGTAAATATAAATAAAAATGGATTCAAAAAGGAGAATATCACGAGGGTTATTACAACGCATCAAAAGGAAAGTCTTTTCAAAAAGAGGCTGAAAATTATCTTTAACAACAAATTGAGCAAGAGCCGTAGAAAGTTTACTATCCCTGACATCCCGAGCATGTTCTGCTAAACGGATACCAACGGTGCGTTTAGTTCTTCTAATATAAAATTTAAAATTACCATTGGTGGACAACAGGGGAACAACATACACCCCAGCGAAGCTTTTAAAGTCATCCCTATCACCCAGTTTATCAGACTGAATACGGTTAAATAAAGAAGAAATATTAGAATGTGCAGGTCTGAAGGTTAAATATTTCTTCTTTATTTAACCGTATTCGGTCTGATAAACTGGGTGATAGGGATGACTTTAAAAGCTTCGCTGGGGTGTATGTTGTTCCCCTGTTGTCCACCAATGGTAATTTTAAATTTTATATTGGAAGTACTAAACGCACCGTTGGCATCCGTTTAGCAGAACATGCTCGGGATGTCAGGGATAGTAAACTTTCTACGGCTCTTGCTCAATTTGTTGTTAAAGATAATTTTCAGCCTCTTTTTGAAAAGACTTTCCTTTTGATGCGTTGTAGTAACCCTCGTGATATTCTCCTTTTTGAATCCCTTTTTATTTATATTTACCGTGAGTCCGTTTGTAATTTTGACCCTGTTATGAATTTGAGTTACGCTTGGCGACTCATTCTCGACTCCATGCAATTCAAGTCTCTGCAAAGTTATCTTTGACGTCTTCCTCTTTGGGATTATGCTTGATTGCCCCCCCCCCTTTTTCGATTTCTGTAATTAAATTGTAATTTAATATGCTGTTCTTTTATTGTTAAATTTTTTGAAAAATTGTTTGCGATTATCCTTGTCTAGACGTAGATACTTTTGTGGATTGTATTTATGCAAATTTTGTCGCTATATCTGGTCTATATATGAACGAATCAAACTTTATTTCCGTGTAGCCACTGATGAAGAGCATACTTACGCTCGAAAGCGCTATGGCCTGTTTTAAACTTTTGTACGTCTTAAGGAAGTGAAATAAAGACCTTCTATTGTGGATGTGTGTTTCATTTTGCTATTTTAATATCAGACGTGATGCTAAATTATTTATGCTTTAGAGTATTTAGAAAGGGGCAAAACAGCAATAATGTGCTACAGAAAATTTAAGAGAATTGGCTACAAGGTCAAATTTTATATTTAGAAACACGCTAGTCAAATACTTGTTGAAAATCAACGCTGCCACAATAAACATATCCTGAACGGTTATATGGAACAGCTTTAGTATATGGAATGTTGGCATAATCTGCAATTATTTTGCTGAACCAAAATGTTGGCAAGAAAGATGATATTGAAAAGTGATTATGAACTCCATGTTAAGCTTACTGTGTAAATAATTGAAAAAATGTAGAATAAGTAAAATTCAAAAATACATTAAAAAACTTAAATATCATGTAACAATGAAAGATAGCACATGTCAACACTAAAATAATATAGAAACAGAACATTTACATTATTGAACTGCACAGTTGATCCATAACAATTTAACATGTACTTATGACCACTTTGCAGTCTTACCTCACTATGCTTGCACTCTTACCTTGCTATGCTTGCACTCTCACCTCGCTACTCTTTCACTCTAAAAAAATCATCCCAAAATGCGGTCCCACTGGCTGTTGTAGGTAGCACCACCTAACAAAAGCTGTTTGTGCAACAGTTAATCCATAACAGTTTGAACATGGACCTACTACTGATTCACAGTCTTACCTCGCAATGCTGGACCACTAAAAAAACATCCCAAAATCTGGCAATGCTGGCTGTTAGAAATTGCACATAGTGAAAGCTAATTATGCAATAGGTGTGTTCCATGGCTCATAGAGCAGCATAAAAACATAAACTGAATGAAAATAATTCAAAAATGCAATTAAAATACAAATGTCATACAAAAACAATTGAAATACAAATATCATACAAAAACAATTAAAATTAAATATCATACAAAAATGAAAAATAGCACATGTTAACACCATAAAATTACATTTTCCTAATCAATCTATCTCTCTGATATATTTCAAAAATTGATTAAAATAATCAATTCCTTTACCTGATAAAATATTCTGAAACTTGGCTACAATACTGTTAACTATAACCGAAAGAGAAGCTATGCTTAAATCAAAAAATGAAAATTCAATTTTTTATTTAATTAACTTAATGATAAACCATGCTTAAATCAAAATTATAACCAAAAAATCAAAATACAATTAATAATGCAATCTGATGTGATGATATCCAAAACTTTAAAAAACTCCTCACCACATTTGGTGTAAATATAGAAAGAACCTAAAACTAGATTGCCAGTATTCACCACATCACACAATTTATCGCTTGCATTTGGAGAGTGAAATGCAAATTCTGTATATTACAGCTGTACCAATTATATAATTAGGAGAATTTTAATGTTTCTTATTTTGTTGTTAAATGATTAGAATTATATAATGTCTCTCTAGCTTCTTCAAACTATCTCATTTGTGCTGAATTTAAAATTTTTATCTGAATTGCCATCTTAATTATTGACCTGTGTGCCTAATTCCATACCTCTATCACACTTAAAGGTGGGGGTTATTCAGTTAATCGCACATTTTGGTGTGCAGTGTCCTTTAAGTAGTCAATACTGGAAAACCGAAATTGTACACTTTTTTCCGCTCTAACGAGCAGTCTCTATTTCACTGCAAAGTACATTTTATTGTCATTTCATATTTCGAACATTTTGGTGTGGAACACCCTTTTAAATGAACATGTAAAGTAAAATTGATTTTTTAGAATGTTTTATCAAAACCTGTGCATCAAACTTCAAGTCATGAACATGTAAAGTAAAATTGATTTTTTAGGATGTTTTATCGAATGATTGACCTGTGCATCAAACTTCAAGTCTCTAATTCCTGATTTCACATTTTGAACAATTTGGTGGAATCCCCTCCCCCTCAAATGAACTTAAAAAATCTGAGTTTACAAATAGCAAGTCTCTAACACGTAAAAGAAGTTGATCCTCATTTATTTAGCAAAATTGAACATTTTGGTGTGATGCACCCCCAAATGTAGTAAATTATGGAAAATTTTCTTATTTTTGAACTATTTACCCTTACACGAAATTTAAAATATCTATCTCATTATGAAGTATGTTTTTCTGCCATTTCACTTTTCAAACATTTTTGTATTGAGCACCATATCCTCTCTAACAAAACAAACATTTAAAAAAATTCTATTTGTATTGGAAGTTTTATCGAATAGTTGACCTATATAATATATTGCAAATTTCTATTTCAGTTAAAAAAATGTGTTCTTTTTTTTTGGTACATCAAACATTTGGGTATAATGGCACCCCTAAAGTAAACAATACTAGAAAACTGAAATTCTATGCTTTCTTCTTTGAACTACCTAACACCAAATTTAAAGTCTCTATCTTATCACAAAGTATGTTTTTCTCTCATTTTGCATTTCAAACATTGTGGTGTGAAAAACCCAGACCACAAGACTGACCCGAAGGCTTACAGTAGCTATTATGTGGCCGGAAACATTGTGGTGTGAAGTACCTCCTCTAATGAATATTTTAGAAAAAATAAGATGTTCCTGTATGTTTTATCGAAAAATTTACCCAAATCACCAAATATCATGTCTATGTCACTAAGTATCATTAATTACCAACTGTATTGGTAGACGTTATACTTTTCTTCAGGAACATTTTTTAAGAAAAACACATTTGCATCTCAAATTTAAAGTTATAGGTGAGGTGGGACATCTTTTAAAGTATTGTTTTTACTATTGTTTCATGTCTTTTTTTTTATAATACTATCAATATGAGTTATGTTTCATTCTGTGTTTTTATCTCTATTTTTCTAGATTTTTATTCCAAAAGTCATTTAGAAAATAATAGATATTGGATTAAAAAGTGTACGAATGTTCTATATGTTTATCTAATTAGTAAATGAATTTTTGATGAAATCACGTAACCTGCTGATAGGGTTACTCTCAAAGCCAGGAATTGTACTCCAGGTGTAGAGAAAAACTGATCTGCTGATACTAATCACAGCACTTAGAGTGCAATTCTGAATTCTTTGATATGTTTGCTAATTTTAAATATCTTGATTCAGGTAAGTTTTAAGCATGTGTAAACATCGATTGGTGTAAGAAGAAAATTTAAAATTTCCTATACAAGGATGCAGAAGCGATTTAAATTGAGTATTTCTATAAATTTATCTAAAAAATAATTTTTAAGATTAGATTTGTATAAAAGCCAGTTTATAGAGAGTGGGAGAAATAGTCTTTATTATTTAAAAATTTTTAAAATTTTAAGAGCAAATCATGGTTTTATATGCTTAGCTAAATTATAAATCTGATTTATCCTTTAAAAAAATTCGGACTTTTTTAAAATTAAACTATTAGTTTGCATCATCAGGTTTGCTGAGCAAAAAGATTAAACTTTCAGTCACCTGTGCCTTTTCCTATATGGGCTGTTCCGTTGTTATTCACTTTTATCATGTTTTATTTCATTTCATTTCATTTCAAGTATTTAAATTCCACAAAAATTGAAATTTTCTGTTACTTTTGCAATCTCTATTCAATATAAAATTTCATTGACATAGGTTTCAAAATAAGTGAACTAAACAGAGTTTTGAAAGTATCACTGCTTAATTCTCAAGCAGCCATTTATATCTACTACAAAACTTCAAGGACCAGTATTTCTTAAACTATCTTAAGTAGAAGCTAAGTTTCTTTAGCTAAGTTTCTTTTATTTTTCATGTGACCCATAGGGTATATATTCAGGTCAATTTTCATTAAATTCTGAGGTGGTGGGTTCCATGACCTGGATGATTTGACATATAATGACCCATAGCTTTTTAATATTCCATCATAGTCTTATTTGAAAGACAGAATGTCATCAGGAGATTAGTTCCAATAAGGCATTATAATTTATAATTCAGTTTCACTTTAATTCAGAATTAGGTAAATTATTCTTTCTGTGATTAACAAAAGGGTTATATGTTATTTTATTTATTAGACCATATTTGTGCTGATATTCATATATATTTATTAGTGTGGCTGAACTTCCGAAATCACACAATTAATGCAATTAGATAGTAGGTAAAAAAGTTATTTTTACAGCTCAATAGGAAATATGTTCCATATATTAAATTTGAGATGGGATAACCATTACTAGACAGGGCCGGTTCAAGGATATTTTCCTGTGTGGGCAAAACTGTTTGGGGCCGCCCTTCACACACACACATGCATATATATATATATATATATATATATATATATATATATATATATATATATATATATATAATATGAAAATTCAATGATAGAATAGAGTTATATATAAATTGAGCTACAGCCACGAAACTAGGCATGCAAATTTCGTTTTAAGAGTTATGCAAATGATCAAACTGTCAATGCCAATGACGTTATAGGGCTCATGCAACGCGCATGAGAACGACGTATCGTGCAGCATTTAAAACAACAGAGGTTCTTACTGGCAATTGAAACTGGATTTTCTGCTTTAATACTGAAAATTGTGTACAAAGATGCCTTTGAGACGTACTCGACAGCACTACGAACAATTGTCTGATTTTGAGAGAAGTTGCATCACATTGACCCAAGGGAAATTGGTTGGTCCAATAGATGTATTAGTCGCCATCTTGGTCGGAGCTATTTGGTAGTTGCTTGGTGATGAAAACAGTGGATCAGAGACGACCTATGTAACAGTAGCAGAGGCTCAGAATGCCCCAGACAGACAACCGCTCGAGAGGATCATGCAGTCAGGAGAGGAGCTATGTTTACTGCAGTGGCGTTGCTATTAACCAAACGAAAGCATTTGGCATCCCCATGCATCCTGTATCAATGTATATCATTCGAAGATGACTGAGTGAAGGTGGGATTAAGTGTCGATGTCCATTAATGCGTCTACCACTTACCCCCTTAACATAGGCAGAGCTGCTTGGATTGGTGTTTCACTCGGTTGGCCTAGATAGTGTCCGATTAGAGGCATGTTTAGAGACGAATCCCGCGTCTCTCTCAGTACTGAGGACTGCTGCATAAGTGTGTGGATAAGATCTGGACCTTTTTCATGATTATACGAGAAAGCTATTAAGAGCAAAGCATCTTAGATAGGCAAGGGCAGGAGGGGACTAATCCCCCTTAGAAACAGGATCACCATCACCTTACGAAAATTATTTTATTTCAATGACCTATCAAATGTTATTCTCATCTAAATTTATAGCTCTAATTAACGGTTTAGAAAATGTAATGCTTTACATTTATTTCTACATACAATATACATATAATTCAGCAATAATTTATAATACATAACTAAATTTTGGACTTTATTTGTAATTTCCCTGCACACAAATAATATATAGAAAAAATATTGATGGGGTCGAAAACTGGAATTTTCGACAGATTAATATACGTTTTGGGCATCCTTTAAGCCGAATCAATTATTTTTAAAGGGATGTCTGTGCATATGTGAGTATAATGTTAGAATGAATGGAATGAAGCGAATAAAATTTATGATTTTAAAGGGCAAAGAACATTCGGAAGGTTGCAAATTTTCAAACTTCTTTTAAATCATAAAAGAAGCGACATCCAAAAATATTAGATAAACAATCATGTTATATGCAAGTTTTCAGTAGAAATCAAATGGAATTTACTTTAGACAGCATGAACTGTTCTCGCGCTATTACACGTTTTTTGAATATATGGATAAAAAATGATGCATAAAATTAATAAATGGGTATTTATACGATATATCTATTATCGACAGTATCATATATATAGTGCGCTTCATTCATGAGAAAAGACAAGTCAATTTTGTTTTGTTCAATAATGTTATAAATTTCTGTTTACGTTAATTAATACACTGTTAATATTATGAAATAAATTCTAGGATGTGGATATAAGCGTTCTTTTTTTACGTGAATAACATCTATGTTTGGGGTTTCTGTGGAGTGAAAACGAAGCGTTACAAAAAATGTAAACTCTTTGGGTGCTAATAATAATAATTTCAATATTAAGAACTCTTTTCTAGAAAATAAAAAAGTATCTGTCCAAGCGAGTGTTTTTTTTATTCTTGTTTTCATTTTAAACTATAAAATATAGATATAAATAGTAAACGACAAAAATACGTACTAGGAAATTTAGCATAAAAATCTATATTTGTTATTACGAAAAGCTTTTATAGTTCTCAAGTAATCGCCTTGCCAAATTGAAGAAGACTGAAAATTTTCCAATATTCAAATTTGTTGCATCTCAAAAATTAAAAGATCTAGCCTTGAACAATAAGCATGAATTTGAAGCTCGGAGGAAAACTTAAACTTTGAAACTTAAAAATGAGTTTTTTTTTCATGTTTCAGACTTTCACTCGAAATATCTTCAAAAGTATAAAAGATTGATAAAATTAGTAAGCGACAAAAATATGTATGAGGAAATTTAGTTTCTAAATTTATATGTATATTTAAAAAAGCTTTTATAGTTTTCAAGTAATCGTCTTTTGAAAGTTTGAAAGAAGTTTGAAAATTTGACGTTTTTCAAGTTTGTAATGTTTATTTTAATAATATTTGTTTTATAGCAGTATTACTGTATGAGGTAATATTACTGTAAAACAAAAAGTGATAGTTCATTTAAGTGACAATACAGTTTGAAATCATAGCAATCATTTTGAATAAAAGGAAGAAGCAGCAGCAGTTGAGCAGAAAGATAACTCTTGTTTTGATGTATGGCAGATAGTTTTTGTTATGCATTAAACGAAAGAATGGAATGTTAACAAAACCGAGTTTCTATATGCTTTTAGCTCTGTAAGCCATTTTACAAGCCTTGTACCTAGGGCCTAATTTTTTTATTTGTGTAGCTAAATAATAAAAAAAAAAAAGATCTGTGATGGCCCCAGTCTGATGGAGCCAAAATAGTTTAATGTGGAATTGTAAAATAAAACCTCAGTAAAGTTTATTCGGTTTTTTTTCAGACTCATTTGTTTTATTTATAGGCCTTCAAAGTGCTCATTAAATGTTTATAGCTAGCTAGCACTTTTAGTTTTCATCCCAATTTCATCTGGATATTCCGATAAAAAATTTCATGTCAGAATATCAAATTATTTTACTACTTACTTAGTGGCATATAAGTTACACTTACAATATATTTGATGAGATTTTATATTCAAGTTAATCTATAAACTTGTTTGGCTAGAGTGGCACCACATAAATATGTATATTTCCATCTATTCAGTTTAAATTTCAACAATCATTAAAACATCTTTAGCATCTCCAAGTTCATTTAATCTCCTTTTTTTTTTTAAATAAAATAAAATATCCCATGCATGTATATTGATATTTCATCTCAGAGTAAGTAAACAGATTGAGCTGCAACAATCGTGACATTTTAAATATTACAGCTTTTCCACCCTTTGGAAAACCCAGATTGTTACACTTACACTTTTTACTAAAATATCGACATTATGACTACTTTACTTCAAAAATTAAGTGCTCGATCCAAAATCCATTTATATAAACTTGTAGGGCTTTTAATGAGCTATAAATTCTTGCTTATGGATCATAGCTAGCACTTTTATTTTTTAAGAAGCATTACAAATTTGGAACAAAAAATGTTCAATTTAATGAGGTGATTACTCAAAAACTATAAGAGCTTGTTTCAAAAATAAATATAGATATAGAAATTAAATTTTGGAATACATATTTTTGTCTTTTCTTGTTTATATCTATCCTTTATAGTTTTGAAGATATTTCGAGTAAAAGTAAGCAAAATGAAAATAACACTGACAGGGTTTTTGAAAAAAAAAAATGTAAAATATTGAAATTATTTTTATATATTTATAATCTGGACCCTATTTCCGACAAAATAAAAAATGTAATATATATCTAAAGAAATAAAACATTAATAATTTAATTAAGTCAGTTATGATTGTTGTAGATACCAAAGGCCTCCAATACGTTAATTAGACAAGTTTATTAAAAATCCACTTGATTGGGTAAAAATATTGCAGGTTATTACACAAGCTGAATAAGGCCTATTTACAGAATGATGAAAATGTCAAGCATTGAAAATTCTTCTGTCTCAATGACTGGGTCCTAATACAGAGGGGCTTCCAAAATGACATTTTTCATGCAACAAATATTTATGCTATATATTTTATTGAGAACTGAAATTAAGCTTTTGAATGATTAAGTACCAACTTTTCAAATGGTTAAAACAACTTTTATAGTCTTCAAAAGATAAAAACTTTTATGAGTTTCCTTTCTATTCAAGATCCCAGAAGCGCTACTTTTAGCTACCTGATTGCTATGTTTCTGGCTGGGGTCAGATTACTTATAAAGTCTTGTCTACTTTTAAAGTCGTGTGAACCTTTTTGTCTACTTTTTTCTTGTCTACTTGTCTATTTGTGTACAAAGATTGCCAGTGGTTTCTTTGTAAAACAGTTGTTCATCGCCTTTCATGATTGAAAATATAAGAAATTAATTATCATAAAAATGTTATAAAAATAGTTACTTTATATGTACATTTTTATTTAAAAAGGATTGACATTTTTATAAAAGGCTAAAATATGTTCTTCATAAAATATTATGCTTTTTTTTTATCTCACTTGGAAAAACAAATAAATCAATATATTAAATGTTAATGTTTTGTAAATAATTTTTATGAGAAATGAATGGACACCATTATTAGCAATTATTCTGAGTTATTCTCGAGATATTAGAAAAATTATTTTTACAGTGTGATATCACTAGAAACAATAAAGTGATTTACATGACATTTTGTGTGCGTATTGTAATCTGTACGAATAATAAACCTTTTGATTTCTAAGATCAAGTCATAAGAAAGCTCTTGTATGTTTTATTTTCCCACAATAAATTAATCTGTTGAAAAATGCTTTATGGGAATCATCAGATGTTCTAGTCCCTTAGTGCAAGATTAATTTTATCATGTAATGCTTTAAATGCGAGATAAAGTTGAATGCTTATAATTTCTATTATTATACTCATAGATATTATATCTTTTTAGTATTATAATTATAAATAATTTAATTGTATTTCCTAGTATTATAACTCCAGGGTTCCCACAGACCTTGAACGTCAGTGAAAGTCAGGGAAATTGGAATAGGTCAGGGAAAGTCAGAGATTTTGTTTATGAGTCGGGGAATTTTTAAGAAATTTGTGTAAGGTCAGTGAAAAATGTATCCCGTATCAAACATTTTTGTGAATATTTTTAATTTTTAATTTTTTACACGGTAGATGTATATTACAAAAAAAAAATTATGTAAAAAAATATCATGTAAAAAGAGACCCAGGCATTTCCTGCTTTATTTTGGTTTATGATTATTAGATAAGTTTCCCGATGATAGTCTTTCTAGGGGACCAGTATGATGCTCCAGTCTGCTGTAACACAGACTGCGGTAGCATTTTCTTTCAGATGTTTGAATAGGAATTAATAGATAGTGGTAGCCTTTTTTTTTCAGGTGTTCCAATGGTGATAGATCAGTGTTATTAACCCTGATGATCTATCCCTATTGGAATAATAATATAACAAGAAAGATCAATCATGCTTAAAGCATTGATTATGAAACACTTTCCAACTTCAATGCAATTTTATTTAAACATGTCTAAAATGCAATACATTCCTCGGTAATATTTTAAAACTTATCACAATACTACATTAATTTATTATATTTGACACCTTAAACCTTCATCGAAAAAAATTAACATTATTCAAATGACGGCATTAAAGTATAAATTGCCTGGTTTAAACATCTCTAAAATGTTATACATTCCTCGGTAATAATTTTAGAATTATCATAATACTACGATAATTTATTATATTTGAAAACTTCATCGAAAACAACTGAAATCCATTCAAATGACGTCATAAAAAAATAACACGCCTGGCTCTCTCTATAAAAGCAACATTTCATTCATGAATAATTCCCCCATTCATGTCATTCATCACCATACTATAATAATTTATTTTATTTAATCGTTTCATATCATGGACACGTGATCGCTTAATATAAGAGGTGCTATTATTATTTTAATTTTTATTTAAAAAACAACTGAATATATTTCACTGAATTTTTTTTTATATATTTTATGGAACAATTTGAATATTGCCTAAAATTTTCGAAGCAATTTGTGAATTTTAAATCCGCTTAAAAAATGCTTGAAAAATTAGGTCCCATAGGGCTCAATGTATTTCATTTTTTCAACCCGGGTTCAATCCAAAACTAATTGGGTGATATTATTCATTTATATTCCCATAGGTCCTATAGACCGTCTGAACAACATACTAAAATTTCATTTTGATTAAGTCATTTTTACGGCAGTTATCGTGCTAACGGACAGACAGACAGACAGACAGACAGACAGACAGAATGAACAAAGTCATAAACACTTTTCAACTTTGTTGTAAAGTGTTAAAAAAAGAAGAAAAAATTAGTCCTTGACTTAAAAACTATTTTTCTCTCTTTTTTTAATGTTAATTAATGCTTTACTGGATACTTTCTACTTAATTTAATACTTTACTGGATACTTTCTACACTAAAAGCAGACTTTCAGAAAAAGTTGCACAAAAAGCAAAGGCTCAATATTCTTTCATGTGTAATGAAGCTCACACCACTCTCACACAACAGTTTAAGGAGTTCTTAGAAACTGATGCAGACTCATCTCAGAGACTTGATGATTTTTTTTCTTCAATTCTTTTTGGCAATGGAGATTATCAAGATCTATGGCATATATATATATGTGTTATAAAATTATGTCTCTTATTTTCACACAGCAATGCCACGAGAAGAGTGGTGAATTAAGAGTGGTTTCTCGATAAATAAAAGTCTTCTTGTAGAAACCTACATGAACAAAGTCTTACATGAACAAAGTCTTATTTCACAGAAAAAAGTGTATGCTGCAATCAGATACTATGGTTCTATACAGAAGGTCCCCATAACACAGATGTGGACATATGTCAGAAATTCTCGAAGATGCTATGAAGACTATGTTGAAAGTGCTAGACTAAACCAAGCTGAAGAAGATAAAAAAACAGCTGAAAAATGACAATTAAAAACAGAAATAAAGATATTAGAAGAAAAAAAGAAAATTCTAAAAATAGATAAGCAACAAGAAGAAGAAGCTATTGAAGCTCGTATTAAGTTTTTACAAAAGCAAGCAGTGGACTAAAAGGAGATTTTTTCGTATCAAATGTGGAATATGTTTAATGACGTAGTTGTCATACAAATATATTTGATGTTTTATTATGCTAAAACTGTATGATTTTTTCCCTTGTCATTTTTTCTTGTTACTGTTATCATTTCAGTCAGTATTATTTATGGTATGATTATACCAACTGTAATATTTATTATATTTTTGTAACTGTCGAAAGTAAAACAAGATTTGTTTCATTTCCTGTTTAAAAAAATGTAAAACTATTTTAAAAAATAGAGAAGAGAGACGGACGGCTATGGGGATGGTGGAGGCCGTTTAAACTTTTTTAAAATTGGAAAAAACAGTTGGTATAAGCATATCTCGAGTGATCAGGGAATATTTGGAAAGTTGGTCAGGGAAAGTCAGGGGAAATTATTTTCATATTCCTGTGGGAACCCTGAACTCCTAGTTTTAGAACAATTTAAATATTTTTATTCCTATTGCTTTAATATATTTTTATATTTATTAAAATATTTTATGTGAAATTAGTTGTTGATGAGACCCAGACCGTCCGACCTACCAGAAAGGTGTAAGGTAACTGTTTGGACGGCCGGGAAGTGCCACCCAATTTAGACCGGAACTCAGTAGGGGAGGCAACCACTGGGACCGTACCCTCCTTCCCCTATCACCAACCTCTCGGAAGGACTTACGGACCCACATGTTTAACGTGATCGTACTTCGCATGAACACGTCGACAGTTGTGGCAGTGTGCAAAACCAGCATGCAAATCACTGGGCTACCGCACCCGAAATGTGCCAACAGCACCCGGTGTTCCCAGGTGGTCAACCACCCAAGTACTAACTGCACCCGATGCTGTGTGACTTTGGTGATCTAACGAGAACCGGTGTTTTCAGCACGGTAGGGCCTTTGGCATGTGAAATTAGTTGTCATACATCATGTATTTAGATCAAATTTTAACAATTCTTGACCAAATGTAGTTATAAATTATTTGTGTTGACATTTTATCCAGCACTATTTCGTGTATAAAGTGTTTACTTTGAAATGTATGTCATTAAAATAATAATCTCTGTAGCTCAATGGATAGTGTTGTTTGTCAGCTGGCAATCAGTAGTTCAAATCCCCTCTGAGTGATGACTTATTTCCAACCTTGACTATCATGATTAAAATGATCCAATGTTTTTGCAATCTCTACGTACCTGTATTGTTAGGCTTCTCTTGACTTACTCATCCATTCAAATTTCGGTGTTCAGGTCCATTTATGCCATACTGACCCAAGCTTAAGAAGTCCACAATTGCAAAAGTTCACGCTTCTAATGATGTTATACTATTTCGAATATATTTTATTTATTCACTTCTGTTTGTTTAAATATCAACTAGTTAATTTTGAAGAATAATGTTAAGTACCATTACATGCCAATTTTCATAGTTGTTCAGTATCGTTATCATAGTATTTTATTTATTGGTCTGTTCAAATTGCTCATAAGACACAAAATAATTGCCTAATATTATATTATACAGAATGTAATTTGTAATGCGATTAATGAATGTAATGAAATTTTAATGTGATTTAAAAAAAAATGTTGGATACTGAGAAATGTGATTATGACATACGTAAAGGATGGGATTTGAAAATTAGTCAATATTTGTTTCTACGAATATTTTTTACTTATTTCTTTTATTGTATACGAAGTATGAATATATCAACATAAACAAGTTATAAATATTCGCAAGAAGTTGGTTTTTCACTTCAACCCTCTTGAACAAAATTAATTATAAGACAAACATAATCCTATTTTGGATTACAGAAATTTAGATTAATAGTTTTTGAATTATCAAATATTTACTAATTTGATGAAATTTGATTAAAAAGAAGAATTCAAGGAATTGTAATTCATGGAATCGGATGAATATGCTTGCTTCCTGTCAGGGAATCTCTAACTCTGTCCCTAGGTGAGACCTAAAAATACCTCAGCACACCACTGAACGCCAAAGCGCTTAAATCTTTTGAATAAAATTACAAATTTAAGCAATTTTTTATTAAAATCACAACTTTTATCCTTTTTGAATAACATAGCAAATTTTATCACTTCTAAATGAAATTGCAAATTTTAGCTCTTTTGAGTAAAATGCCAAATTTTAGAGCATTTTAATAAAAAATCAAAATTTAGCATTTTCATATAAAATCGCTAAGTTTAGGGCTTTAAATCACAAATTTTAGTGATTTTAAATATTAACGTAAATTTTTTATAAATATTTTGGACAATTATATATCTGCTGAGGTTCCATCTGGCTCAACGTCGTTTTTGACCCACTTTAGCTTTGACAATGAATAAAGCAAAAATTTTCTAAATAGTATAAACACTAATGCCTAAAAACAAAATTTATGCTTTGTAATCAAATACTAAAGTAATGCATTGTAATCAAATACTAAAGTAAAATAATGCATTGTAATCAAATACTAAAGTAAAATATTTTGAGAAAAAAATACTATTTTGAAACAATACTTAGCTCTGATTGCAAACTGAAATCTATCTAGCATATATGCTATTTTGACAAATTTATTGTTCTTAAAAATGCTGCGAAAATGAAGAAAAACTCATGTGAACAAATTCATTAGATAATCGAGATGACAACTCTACTTGTGCTGCAATCTGTTTTTCTCGGAAACTTTATTTTGTGCTTGGATAAAAAAAAAACTCTTTGGACATAAATAGGTTGATTAGATTAGACTAAGGTTTATCTGTATGTATAGATGGATACCTGAATCCAATATGTATACCAACCCAATATAGTATGCATAGATGGATACCTTTCCCACTTCTGCTTCAATTGGCCATTTTGTTATGTTATTATGCTTAAATTGTCACTATTTCCATATTTATAAACTATATTGCACTAATTATTTATTCCATGAGAAGTACAAAATAAAAGAAACATTTTTTTTAGATTTCTTTCCTCGAGAATAAAAGTAAAAAAAAATTGTTTTCTGTTAGTTAACATAAACTTGAATAAACCTTAAGGAATTTAACATAAACTTGAATAAACCTTAAGGAATTTAACATAAACTTGAATAAACCTTAACAAGGTGCAAAGACTAACATTCTATATATAGAGGGTTTTACGTGTAGTAATACTCCCACCTGCAGTTTAACTGTTCTATGTAAATCTGTGTGTGCCAGGTCCCAAACCCAGATATAGATTTCTAAGAATGTATACATGCTGTTGTGGTTTGTAATTAACAGTGAATCTGCTTTTTTAACAATTATATTAATTAATAAAACACAAAACAAAAAGCATGCAATGAAGAAAATATGTTCGAGAAAAATTTACTTACTCCAACACCTATTCACCAAAAATATTTGTCAATATTGAGGTATGAAATGAAACAAGAGTTTCACCAATTTTGTAAAAGAATGCTTAAAGTAGCGTGGATGTTATGAACGGACTCCTTTTTATTTTTTGGAACCTGATAAGAATGTGAACGTGAGTTGTGGAATGTGGATTCGAGTGAACTTCTTAAAAAAATTTGAATGGAAACACATTCATTGTGTTAATCTTTAATTGGGTTTTGAACTCTTACCAATGTTAAAGGAATGGGCATATCACTGGCAACATATCATAACTGAAGAAATGCAAGCCATAGAAGATTTGGAGTTATGGGATTTAGTTCCTATTCCTGTAAGTGATAAGTAATTGGCTGTATGTGGGTGTATGCAATTAAAATGAAACTGGTGAAATTTGTAGATACAAAGTGTAAGATTGGATGATAGTTCAGGGACAGAGTCAAAGAAAAGAGGAAACATGATGAAGTGTTTAATTCTGTGGTAAATTTTATAAGAATGTTCTAATCAAATCTCATCTAGTATATAACCTACTGTAGCTTTCATGACCACATAATCAATTGGGCATTTGATGCTGGCTAAAGGAAAAGATATAAAATTACTTTGCATAAAATTAAAAATAAATAAAAATATTTTGTTTTAGTTTAATATTTTTATTAAAATTTGATTTATAATAACTTCTTATTTTTTGGTCTTATATATGAATTTGCTCTTATAGAAAGATGGCAGATGAAAATAAACAGCCTCAAGCAAGGGATTGCTCATATTTATGATACAAAAGAATTCTCAGATGTTCAATTTCATGTTCAGGGGCAATATATTTTTAAAGCACACAGATTATTGCTTGCAGCTAGGAGTGCAGAATTTGCCAGAATGCTTCTTGAGCCTAATTCAATTGATGAAATAATTATTGATGAAGAAAGTGTGACAAAAACTGGATTTGAAATCCTTCTCCAGTAAGTAATTTTGAAATCAGTGGTGAATTTTGCCAGTTGTGCCATATCTAATGAAGGATCTATTTAGAAGAAATCAATAGCTATTTTTGGAACCTTAACAAAATTCCATAACCAAATAATTTCCAATACAAATAAATAGATTCCAATACAAAAGAAAAAAAAATAGATATTTGAAAAAATCTAGATTTTAGAAATAGATCACATAATTCTAAAATTACAGTTCTCAGTTTTAGTCAGAACAGTTTCAATAATCACCTTCTAATGAAAACATTTTTTATTTTTACTTTCCTTAAATACATAGTATAATGTATAAGGAAAGTATTGTGATGGTGTCGAAAATTCGAATTCGAGTTTTTGATAGGAGAGTACGTTTCAAGCATCCCTGTGAACACGAATCGGACATTTTTGAAGTGATATCTGTGTTTGTATGTGTGTGTATTAGTGAGTCTGTGAAGATGATATCTTATGAACAAATGAAGCGATTTGAATGAAATTTGATACACAAATTACAATCAGTGAATATTGGAAGTCTGTTGTTTATAAATGCAATCAAATGTCCAGATTCCCCTAATTTTTTAAGTGAAATGTTGAAAGTATCACCAAAGAATCAAAACATTTCACAAAGTTACGTAAATATTAATTTCTTATGTAATTTCTCATTAAAAAACGATTGACATAAACTTTAGAACGCTACCATGAACCTTTCTCAAGATATTGCACAATTTTCAAATACATTTACCAAAAAATCACATAAAATTAAAAAAAATATTAACTATTGTGACATACGTTCATATGTAATATTATGTGATACATTTGCTATCATTTTCAAGTATCTAGCTCGTTCCATTCACTTGAGAAGACTGGGTATTCGGATGCCATTTATTAGTTATGTATATAAATAAAATTGAAAATCTGTCTGTATGTTTGTCTCATCATCACGGGAGACCGGCTGAACCAAATTTAATGAAATTTTGTGGGTAGCCTTGGAATAGCTCTACTTAAAATTTAGTCCATGTTTCAAGTTTCTAGGACCAGGGGTTGTCTAGATATTAATTAAAAATGCAAAATTAAACCTTCCACAGAGATAACATTATGCAGACAATATTTTTTCCACCATATTTTAAGAAAATTATATCATGTCACTGAGCAACAGATTTAAAGTCAATGTGTTTATACAGCAGATGATTTTTATTAAATTTTTTCTGATTTAAATAATAAAGATATGTATATTAAATAAATTTCACTGATATTGCATTTTTGACTGGATTATATAAATAACTGTCTTTAGGTTTAAACATTATTATTGATTCAGCGATTATTGATATTTTCAATTTATTATGTCATTATTTTATTTTGGCAAAAACTGTTGAAACTCATATATATTGTATGTAGTATGGGCAGTCTTCTACAAACGCAGGAGTATATCTTCTAATCTACTAGAATATAAGTAGTACAAGTATATTAGTATATATTTTGACATATATTGGCTTATATTAGAATCAATTACAGTGTTCTGGTTTTAAGATTGCAGGGATTATTGATATTTTCAATTTATTACGTCATCTGTTGTATTTGACAAAGATTTTTGAAACTAATATTGCAATACAGGCAATCTTCTACTAACACACGAGCATATTTACTAATCTATGATAATATAAGTAGTACAGGTATATTTTAAAATACAATTTTAGCTCTTTCATTTTGGCATACATTGGAATTAATTATGGCCCTTTAAGTTTAAAGATTATGGGATTATTGATATTTTCAATTTATTGAGTCATCTGTTTTATTTGGCAAAGATTTAAGAAACTCATATGTTGTAGTACATGTACACGGGCATATCTTCTAATTTTCGTGAACATAAGTAGTACGTGTCCCATACAATGTGCTTTTATTTTGCATATATATATTGATTCAATAATTTCATATTTTTTGTAAATTTGGTTACAAACAGGACCAGGTTGTTTTATTCTCCAGATCTTCCCATGAAGATAATTTTGTATAGTGAGAACAGATATTCTTAAACTTTTTTTTAGGAGCATTAAATTAAATATTTTAATAGAATGTTTTGATAGAATATTGTCATTTAGTATACTATAGAAATTTTCACATGTCTGTGGATTTTAAGTTTCTTTTTATTATCTCTGCACGAATAATGGGTATGCAGCTAGTCTACTATAAGAATAACCTAATTCTCCTTGCATAATGCTCGGCAAAATTTTGGTGATGAATTTGGCAGAATTTCGCCAACATGGTGGGATTTTGTAAATGTTGCCCAATTGACGGAAATGTCTCAATTGATGAAAATGTCTCTAAATTGATAAAGTTGATGCCAGATCAATGAAAATGATGACTAATTGATGAAAATTCAATACCTTGGAAAAAATATACGAATCTACTATTGTAATATTCAAAGGAACATCTAGTAAATTATGAAGCTTGGATTGTCAGTCATTTTTTATATAACAGTTTAAAAATCAGATACATCTTCAAAACACGAAAGTATATATATTTTTTAAAAATAAGAATTTTGCATCTTTTCAGTGGTGTTAAGATGGAAACTCCTCAATAATATTTTTAATTGCTAAGGAACTCATTTGAGTGATAATTGCATGAAATGGTGTTTCAGCAATTAATAACTAAAAACTAATTCTGAGGCACATCGTCCCAGGTCTTGATGTACCTGTGTATCAAATTTCATTGCTATACGATGCCTAGATTTTCCTCTACAAACAAGCAGACACACAGACATCTTTCTTTATTGCTATTGGTATACTTGTGCATAAGTCACATTTTTTGGTCAAAAATTTTAAATTGGGAGTTGAATTATACTAAAAGGAAAAATTTTAAAGGACATTTTTTAACTGAAATTCGAAATTAAAGTGGACATTGTATTAACAATGTGTTTTTCTCTTGTTTTCATGATTAATTAAAAATTCATTCTTTCCTATTTATGCAGTTATATTGATTTAGAATAGTGCATTTTTACATTTCACACCTGGTGCAATTATACTACAGAGATTTGTTTAGAAGAAATCTATTGCTGTATTCGGCCTAAAATCTCATGTTTTGATATGCACTCTTAATATAAATTTAATTTTAATTTTTAACAGTAATATTTTTGTTTTCATTATGATAATTAAGTTTCTTCATTTCTAGCTTCATCTACAAGGATTTGATAGGCACCTCTGATAAACAAGCAATTATTGAAGCATATCTTGCTGCTTCTCACTTTCGCCAAAAAGCCCTACTCCTCAGATGTGAAGAAGAAATCAGGTCTTGGATAATAACTACTGATGAAGTTTGTAAGCTCTTAGATGCAGGATGGAATGTTCCTTTTTTAAAGGAAAAATGTTTTCATTTTATCAAAAACAATGGAGATGAAGTAATTTCCAATCCCTCTTTTTCTAACATAAGCTTCAGATGCCTGTGCCTTATTTTAGAAAATGATGCATTGAAAAATGTAAGTATTTAAAATATTGAGTACAAGCTGATATACATGTCATGGCATGCTTGTGATTTAAAATATGTAAAAATTCTAGTAGTATTCTAAATGACACTATTCTTCAAAGTAATTCTATTAAAATATTTAATTTAATTAGCCTAAGAAGTATATTAAACTCTGTTCTTGCTATGCGAAATTATTTGCACAGGCAAATCTAAAGAATAAAACAACCTGGTTCTGTTTGTAAACAAATATTTACAAAAAATTAGGGAATTTGACCAACATATTCTAAATTGGTAGCAAAAGATTTGCCTGAACTATTTTTGCACTGTGATTGTAAAATGTATGCAAAATCTTGTAAACATACAAATATTTCAATAAACATATGAAATATTTTTAATATGTTAGATTTTAAGTAAGTTGTTCTTTTGGGCATCCTGTACCACCCTATAAGCATTTTCACTATTGTAGCTGTTTTTCAATAACATAAGGCTATTAACATAAAGAATAAAAAAATATGAACAGGTATCATTATAAAGGTGGAGATGGCATTAGTATTTAGGAAACTACTTAACTACTTGGTTTTGTAGTTCAAATTGTAGTTTTATTCACAGGTGATGTATATAAGTTTGAAAATTCTATGTAGTCTTTGAATGAGAATCAAAATCGTCTTTGAATGAGAATCAAATATTAGGAATAAATCAAATTAAAAAGGGCCTTTTTCATAAATAATATATCATATAAAAGTTTAATTTCTCCTTCCCCTAGAAAATCATTCCATTTTTAACTGAATCTTTTAGTCCAAATCCATATATTTCACAAGCCATGAACTTTCATTAAATGCAATTCATTAAGGCATTTCTTTCTCACTGTTTTGTGCAGCCAGAGTAAATTATCTTTCAAAAGATTGCTTCCAACATCACTAGGTATAAACCTTGTGATTGGATAAACTACTATTATTTCATAGTAAATTAACAACTAACAAATGTGGTTTACTACTACAACTACTTTTTTATAGTCACTGTGAAGCTATTTTTGAAACAGGATTAAATCTACCAACCCGCAATCTGGAGAATTGCATATCTGTGACATTTATCATCGTATACTTAAAATTTCAATTTGTTTTCTCACAAGTGGCATAAAAAGTAGCATCTAACTAATTGCACTACGAATTAGTTATTTTTTGTATCACACTATTGACTACACTGCTTTCTTTTAAAAATAGTGAATCATACTTCAAACTACGAAAAGTAGTAATTTCACTATTTGTAGTGTATTACTTCCAAACACTGGTAACCATCATGGCCAAACTATCTGACTACCCAAATTTCTCGTACTAGCCTTTTTTAATGTCAAATTTTTTTTGTATGGGTGCCACTGACTCATTTCTTTCTCATAACCACCTTTTACTAGCCACGCTGAGCTATTCATTTAGCCATTTCATAATTTCCACTAAATCATTAATAGAGTAAGAATACAGCCCCCCCCCCCCCCCGAAAAACACTCTATGCATGCACTTCGATCTTAATTTTTAGCTAGAGAGTTCAACTGTGATCCGCGTTCTCATAATTTGTCTGCTTAGTGGAATAAAAGGTTTAATATAATATTAATGTACTTTGCATTTAGCATAGGTGCCCATAGAACCTTTAGCAAGAGGGGTGGGCAAACTCAAGAATAAGATATACAACAACATCGACTAGCTTAATGTCCGTCTAGGTGACCTTGAACGTCTAGGGAGGGGGGGGGGAGGTCATATGCTCTCCAGCTGTCATGGGTGGCTGCTTTTCAGCTCTCCTGGTATTAAATTATCATATGTGCCCTCCCTCCTAGCCCTTCCTTGTTGATGTCTATGTCATTTAGTCTTTCGGCTTACATTATCATATGTGGATATGTATCATATGTGTTTAAATTATCATACTGTGCATTAACACACACAGTGGTAATTCACAGTACTTGTAAGCCAATCTTTTGGCATTTGAATACAGAATTTCTGTTAAATCTTCTAATTTGCATATTTGATATATTTTCGATAACTGTTTGAGAAGAAAATTTAGTTTATCCATTGTTCTCCTCAACTTTGTCTCTCCCCTTCACCACCATCATAGAGAAAAATACTTGATGTTTTAATAGAAATAACAATTTTGTGGTTCTGATTTGATATTTGGTTTATATCTAATGCCTGAAGTCTGGAAATTCAAGCAGTATAAAATACTGAAATAGGCAGGCACATAAGCAAAATAAAATATCAAAATAAACAGCAGAAATAGGCATTTATGAAGGGCATAGTGTTTGAAAAAATTCACATTATATAGAGGTATATAGCTAATTTTACAAAATTATTTATCAGATCACTTATTTATTTTCACGTGTACACATAATTACTAAATGTTTTTTAAATTGTCAAAAGATAAACTTTGTTTTCTTCCGCTTAAAATGTGTTTTAGAATCAAAACTGATCTTTTGATTTTTACAAATGTGTTTATCTAACATTTATGACATTTGTAAGGATTCATTTCAATAAAAGCTGAATTATCAGTGTCACCTTCGAGTATTTTAATAATGTTTTTAATTTTTTCCAAGTCTATATTTGCTTACAAAACTCGCTTATATTTTTATTTTCCCTGCAATACATGATAATGTATCAGGAAAGTATTGGAATCATGTCGAAAATCGCAACTCAAGTTTTCAACGGATCTACACGTTTTGTGACCTGTAGAACATCACACAAAAAAAAATTTTAGTATGACATCTGTGTGTGTCTGTCTGTCTGTCCGTCCGTGCAATGTATGTATCCACTCGAACTGAACTAATTAACCAAATTTCATAAAATTTTTTAGGTAAGTCCCTTGTGGGTAAGCCTGGTGCTGATTAGATTTTGGTACGATTCAGAATAAAAGAACCTGCCTTTTTTGCGAAATGGCCTGCAGAAATCATTAAAATCTAAAATAAAAGACTACGTATGCTCAAATATATCAATTAAATGCTTGTTTTATATGTAATTTTTAACGATGAAAAAATTACGACCAACCCCATTATTCTAGAACTAGCCATTCGAGATTTTTTTTTTTTTTTCTTTGCATTTTTGCTATATCACCTGTAAAAATAAGCCCAGTTACCAAATGAAAGCAAAAATTGAATTGAAAGTGCAAATTCAGTGTAATTGAAAATAAATATGGGTGTTATTTTGTGCAATTAAACTCAATGAATTATTGAAGAATTAAAGAGAACATGAATATGAGTCTTCAGTGAAAGTCCTGTGCTGCTCACATCAGATTTTTCATCCTTTCATCCTGCAACAGATTCATTTTATCGTTAGATAAAATAACTACAACAAATGATAACTTCACGGCATTCAGTAATGTTTTGTTTCTTTCTTCAAGAGAAGTAGGTAGAAAGCCCAGACCACATGATCAACCCGAGGGTTTATGGTAGCTGATTGTGTGGCCGCAAGAGAAGTAGGTGTAAATCTCAGTGTAAAATGCATTGTTTCACTATTTATGACATTCTGATAGTAAAATGAATTTCCAACATACATTATTTCTCATAAAATATGTATGTTATATTTCGCAAATAATAAAAAAAAATATTTAAGATCGGACTATTTATTTAAACTTCCATTTTTAACATTTATTTTACAGTAGAAAATGTATTCGGCATTGCCCAAGATTTAAAATGCAAATCCCTGATTAAACTTACAACGTATAGAGTGAATTCTCAACGTATACAGCGTATTCTCGAAAACCAAACAATGCTTTTATGATATGACTGGCAGGCAACTTTGAAAAGTGTGTTTGAGTAAAAGTTAAATCATAACAAATGGAATCTTTAGATAGTGTATTTGTTTAGCAATTTATATTGTGCTGGATTCTTCCTCATCTAAACTCATTTAGAAGAAATTTTATTTTCTCTGCAAATGTTTATATTACACAGTTCAATTGCCTTTTTTTTTTTAAGGAAAAAAGATATTTAAAACAAATTGAAACTAATATGAGCAAAAAAGACATTAAAAATTTAAAAATTTGTTTCTTCAAATGAGACAAAAAGGCAAAAAAAAAAAGAAATTAATGCATTTTGACTTAATTTCCGGATTTTACTTATGAGTAAAGCCCAGAAGTTTAGGCACATGGCCTGTTTTTAAGTTACTCCGACAATTTTTTAGTTTTTCTTTTCCCTAATGTAAATGCTTGTTTTATAATTTTTTGTATATTTTTCATGTTTATTTATTTAGTTTTTTTGGCATTTTATTTTTAACTACGAAAATTTTTCATTTAGGTACAAAGTCTCTCGTTTCTGAGGACTCTGTAAAATGACTCAAAACCTTTCTTTCCCCTCCACTTTTGGGAACATTCGAAGGTACATGTTGCTATGATTAATATTGATTGGAGAAGCATTATAAGATGTGCACATGATTCCCCCCCCCCCCCCTCCCTGCTCCCTCTTGATTGATGCCCTGCCTCACAGTTTGCAAGACAAATTGCGTGTATTCATGTAGTACTGATTGCTGCTATTTGTCTCTTTCCTTTTTCATTGATTACTTTTGTAACATGTTGCATTAAAAAGTGAGACTACTTTAGTTGAAGTGGAAAAATAATTTTTATCATTTAAAACAATATTAGCAGATAGATGTCAAAGTTGCAATTAATAAAAAACGTTGTTGGGATGTGCAATAGTAATTGGGGGGGGGGGGGGTTATATGAATAATTACATTCTCACTATTCTTGTAAATATGACTTTGCATTTCAAACAATAAATATACATTTTGATGCTGGTCTCAGCAGAAATTCCTTCTCATTAAATTTTTTAATATTTTTTATGGTAATAGAGCTATTAATGGAACTATATTTTCATAGATTGAATATGTTTATCAGAATTTTAGTGCCTGTTATTCCTATTTTCAATGCCTTTATTAATCTCTCTTTGTGCTTTTCTGCCTATATTGTTAATTTTTAGTACCTACACTTCCTGGTTCTACTTATGTCAGTCTGATAGCAAAATGAAATTTCAAGATACATTATTTATTTCCCATAAAATAAGTATGTTATATTTCACAAATAATAAAGAAATCTGATGTGGGCAATACATGACTTTCCTTATATGATGCAATGAATTTACTACTTTTACAGTTAAAAAAATTTTATTCTTATAGTAGATACTTATATTCTTTCCAAGATATTGAATTTTCTTTAATGAGTCGTCATTTTCATTGATTTAGCGTCATTTTTATCAATTTGGCGAGATTTTTGTTAATTTGGCAACAATTAAAAATGTCGCCAAGTTGGCGTCATTCCGCTAAATTTGTCACTAAATTCTCGCCAAGCGTTATGGACGGAGAAATGAGTTATTCTTTCAGCAGATAAATGACTATCGGCGTTCAAATACAAAAGTATTACTCAAAGCATCTTTTCTCATGAATGGAACGAGCTAGATCCACGAGAATGATGTCTCCAAATTTATCGCATGGTATTACATATGAAAAGTGAACATGTTTTTCAATAGGAAACATTTTTTTTTTTTATTTTATATAACTTTTTGATATTTTTTTTTTTAAATGTGCAATATCTCGAGAATGGTTCATGTTAGCGTTCTAAAATTTATGTTAATCGTTTTCTAATGAAAAATTGCATAAGAAATGTCTATTTGCGTAACTTTATTAGCGGTTTTGATTTTTTGACGATTTTTTCAAAATGTCACTTAAAAATTTAGGGGGGGGGGGTTCTGAACATTCGATTGCATATAAAAACAATAGGCTTCCAGTGTATACGAATTGTGATTTTAGTACCAAATTTAGTTCGAATCGGTTTATTCATTCATCAGTTATCGTCTCCACAGACTCACTCTCTGACACACACACACAGACATCACTTCAAAAATGTTTGATTCGTGATCAGGGATGCTTGAAACGTGCTCTCCCGTCGAAAACTCGAATTTGAATTTTCGACCCCGTCACAATACTTTCCTTATACATTATGTATATAAGGAAAGTAATATATTTAAGATCTGTCTATTTAAACTACCATTTTTAAAATTTATTTTACACTAGAAAATGTATCTGGTATTGTCCAGGTATGATATGATTGATCACGTAGAACAACAACAAAAAATATCTTGTTGCTCTGTCATAATACACCTTAAATAAGCATGCTGGGTGCAAGTAAACCAGGTATACATCCTTTGTTAGCATAAGCTAACGAGCATAGTCTTTAAAATTAAACTCTAGCATAATTAAAAGCCAATATTTAATCAAAGACTATTTAAAAATTGTAACAGTACATTGCTTTCAGAATACCTCACATTGAGAAAGCAAAATAAAATAGTAGTTCTATTTCACAAACAAACACATTAATAAAACTACATTTATACGTAATTAGAAATTATCTACCAGAATCTAAATAATCTCGTACAATCAATACTGTAAATGGAAAAAGGTTATTACTGACTATATATGTATCGCTGCTCCCCATAGCAACAGATACATCCAAATTTTGACACCATGAAGCATAGCAACACATACGGAGAAAGAAATTCCAATCTGTGCAGAAAATAAAAGATGTCAACATTTATATTTTTGTTTAAAAATTCACAGAAAATAAGAAAAAAGAGTAATAAAAAATGTTTTTTATTAGAATGCGAAAATATTAATCCATATTCATGCCAAAGGTTTGAATTATACTAATGTTCTATATTTGGATATGACGAAATAAAAATTAAATAACTTAAAACAGCATATTTCGATGTATTTAAAAATAAATAAATATGAAGGAATTGTCATACAGATTCATCTCAATTATTGCTGCAAAGAACTTTCTCTGATCTTTCCAATGGTGTTAAGAAGGAAATTCTGTGATAATATTTCTGATCACTAAGGAATCAATTTATGTGAAAATCGTTCAAAATTGTACTTCAACATAAACCTAAAACACTGATTCAAATTAGAAAAAACAAGAAAGAGCAATCATGCATAAAGCATTGATTATGAAACACTTTCCAACTGCAATGCAATTTTATTTAAATATCTCTAAAATGCGATACATTCAACAGTAATATTTTTAAAATTATCACAATACTACAATAATTTATTGTATTTGAAAACTTAAAACTTCATCGAAAAAAAATGAACTTTATTCAAATGATGTCATTGAAATATAAATCACCTGACTCTCTATGTAAAAGCAGTAAATATTTCATTCACACACTTTTATTCACACACATTCCTTTCATTCATCACAATACTACCATAATTTATTTTACTTAAAAGTTTAAAACCATGGTGTTAAAAGTAATTTAAATCTATGCTTAAAACTTCCATCGAAAAAGTCTGCTATAAAATCGTCTGCTTCTCTATGTAGAATCAATGAATATTTCATTCATATCAGCTATTTTGCAGACTCCAGAGCTAAATAATTTTGCATTAAAGAACTTCAGAAATTCTTATACAACTCATCTTACAGCTTGATGTGTTTACATTCTCCATAAATGAAAATTAGACTTCGTTGTAGAAATAATCAAAGTTTGATGATCATTTAAACTCAAATATATTGTAATTGCATTGTTTCAGAATATAGGTGCACAGAAATTAAACAAAAATAAAGTGGTTTTAGGACGAATACAACACTAAAAATAAATTAAAAAGAAAAGAGGGATGCTATATTTTATTTTGAAGTGGGTCACATGATCTCTTTATATAATAATATGGGTGTAATTATTATTTTAATTTTTATTTAGAAAACTACCGAATATATTTTGCTGAAATTTTTTTCATATTTTTTATAGGATAATTTGAATATTTCCTAAAACTTTTGAAGAATTTGTGAATTTTAAATTTGCTTAAAAAATGTTTTAAAAATTAGGTCTCATAGAGTTCAATGTATTTCATTTTTTCAACCCGGGTTCAATTCAAAACTAATTGGGTGATATTATGCATTTATATTCCCATAGGTCTCACAGACTGTCTGAACAGCATACTGAAATTTCATTTTGATAAAGTCATTTTTACGGCACTTATCGTGCGAACGGACAGACAGACAGAATGAATAAAGTCATAAACACTTTTCAACTATGTTGTAAAGTGTTAAAAAAGCGACTAGGTCAGTCATTCCGGAAGTTCAGTTAACCCGGTACTAAATTTTGTGGTTGTTCGAAGCATGGATTTTCATTACAGAGGACACACATAGGCAGAGATCTTCTTTTATTATGTAATATTGATTAAGCAGCTGTTTCCTTTAACTTTTGAATTATTTATTTTGAAAATTGATAGCACCGTAGCCAAATTAGATGAAATATTCTGTAATGAAACTGTTATAAATGTTTTGTGGAGGCTTCAGCTGCAGCTGATATTGTTCCATGTATTTGGTGGATTTTACATTACAGGAAAAAAGTAACATTTCCTAATGAATAAGATCTTCTGCAATAAGCTCTTTGTTCTGTAATGCATATCACAGTTTGAAGTACTTTCTGCTGCAGGCCTTAACAATTTTGGGTTTTAGTTGAGTTTGGTTAATTTTATTTGTATTTTTATTTCTAAATGAAGTCCATAATATATGATATCCAAACCAAACATTTGCTAACATTATGAAAGCTTCCATATATTCATATGGAAAAGAGTCCACATTAAAATGCATCACCTTGTAAAGCCCTAATGTTGATCAGTTAATTACAATTAAAGCAAAAAGAAATGCTACTAAAGTAGCAATTTGCCAATATTCTATGCCTCGAAAGACTCATGTTTTTGAATGTGCATATACAAGGTAGGATCAAAAAGTTCGGAGACTGTGCTGATATCTCCAACCCTGATTGGAGAAGAGGTGAACTATTTTACTGTGGTGTAGAGACACATGTGATGCGAGATGTGAAAAGGAAGAAGCAGGTTTTTGTCGGCGATTTCCCCAAACGCTGGCAGAATTTGATATTCGTACGTTGTTCTTCAAATCCATTTTCGTTTTCAGCGAAGGCGAACGACTACAATTCACTGACATGCATTGCCTGGAAAAACCCTGCACTGCGGACTTGTTTATTCCTTTTCGCATCTCGCGTCATGTGTGCTTCTACGCTATAATAAAATAGTTCCCTTCTCTTCCAATCAGGGTTGGAGATATCAGCACAATCTCCAAACTTTTTGATCCTACCTTGTAGTATTTTTAGTAACTTGCATTTGACTGTTTTTTTATATCTTCAGATTTAAAAGAATTTCATTTACTGCTTTTTAAAATGTACTTAAAGACTGTTTTATAGGTTCCTCCTCTAAAATGCATTGAAAATGTTGCAAAATGGAGTGCAAATCAACAAAATCAGAGTGAAGGCCAAACTAAGCCACTTAATTATATATGTGTGCGAAATTGTCTTCTTCAGCATAAACCACCATTAATGAGGTGTTTGAAATTCGAACAATTAAATTTGGAGCAATTATCAGATGTTATTGTCTTATATGAAGGTTTGCTAACTCCTGCAGAAATAACCAGCTTTATGATGTTTAATAGAAGTAAAAATGCTTCTCTTTTGCCCAAGTGGTGTTCATCTTAGTTTATGGTAAGTGATTTTTGAGGTATTCATTATCTATTCCAATTTCATGATAAATATGTATCACTATAAGTTATTATGACAACTGTGAAATATTACCTTAGCCTGATTTAATTAAATTGCTTTTCTCTCAATAAATTTTTGAATTTTATTAATTTTTTTCATATCCCAATCAAAATGACCAAATTTTGATTGATTTAACAAAAAAATTGTTTTCATTTAATATATTGTTTATCCCTGCATTGTATGGAATTTTACATCATGTGATTTGGCTACGCATCTCAAATTCCATTTCACAACAATGCATCTTACTAATGAGACTAATATGATTGTGATGAGTGAATGTGTTGGTGGTGACTTTCACAGCCTTTGTACAGCTTGAATTGCTGCTAATTCTAAGAAAATAATAAAAGCAACATAACACACAAATTTAATGGTGTTAACCGATTGAATAGAAAAACAGCCTTCTTTGTCAGGACTAGTAAGAAACATGACTTACACTCTTCAAAGCAAGCCAACAGCACTACCGTGCTGAAACAACTGGTTCTCATTAGATTACCGAAGTCAAGCAGCATCGGGCGCGGTTAGTACTTGGGTGGGTGACCAACTGGGAACACTGTGTGCTGTTGGCACATTTCGGGTGCGGTAGCCCGGTGGTTTGCACGCTGGATTTGCATGCTGCCACAACTGTCGCCGTGTTCATGCGGAGTACGATCACGTTAAACATGTAGGTTCGTAAGTTCTTCCGAGAGGTTGGTGGTAGGGGAAGGAGGGTACGGTCCCTGTGGATGCCTCCCCCACTGGGTTCCGGTCTAAATTGGGTGGCACTTCCCAGCCGTCCAAACGGTTACCTTACACCTTTCTGGTAGGTCGGGCGGTCTGTGTCTCAACAACAACAACTCATCAAAGCAAGATTGGCAACTGCCACTAGAATAACAAATGTTACTGAAAGAGAAAAGGGTATGTGATGAAATCTCCTCTCTGCATTATTGTTAGTTGTTTAAATAGCGTTTGGTCTTTAGGTGCATGTCGATGAAAGTGCACCGGTATGTACAATGCTGGTGACGGTATAGTAGCTGACTATTTCTCTCCAAGATGCATAATTTCGTATCAGTGCAATATTACTAAAGTAGATGAATCTCAATAAGCTTAAATAAAACAAAATTTGTATATTGAAAATAAACTTTATTCAACATCATTCGTTGCATATTAGATATTACAAGAACCCTTGGCTGGTCGAGGCAATGTGAGTTCCCTTCGCGACATCGGCTCTCGAGCTCGATACATGCGACTTAATCCATGAAAATCGCTGGGCATCTCTCGATGCACGTCCTTTTTTGTATATATATTCTGTTTACCTATTCTAGGACCACCCTGTGCTAAGCCCCTCTGAAATTTTCCCAGGCTCCTATCATCACAGACCACCCTTGCATCTCTCTCTGAGATTATCTTCTCCCCGCTCTGATGACAGCTGAAATGGTTACATTTCACCGAAATCAGGACGCAATGACGTATTTTATAGCCTTGTTTTCGAACACTGGCGATGCCTGCAGTCCCGAGGTCTACGACCTCTCTGAATGCTATGGAAAATGCCTCGAAAAATAACTGGGTTCCTCACAGGGTACATCAATGGCAAGATGATAAAAAATCTCCCATAAAAAAAAAAATGAGTAGCTATTAGTAAACGCAACGACAAAAACCAAAGAGGAATGTGAATGTCTAGCAAAAAGATTCAAATCACCTGTTCAGTGAGTTAAACTACAAACATACTATGATGTTGAGTTTCCTTTTTCAATTTATAGTAGGGCACAAAAGTTTTAGTTTTATTTACTGAACAAGTGCTGTGAATCTTTTTTCTAGAAGTTCACATTTCTCTTTGTTTTTTTGCTGTTCATTTATAGTATCCTGCTACTTGTTCCTTTCTCCATGGTTTTTTACCATTTTTTTCATCTGTCACTGCTTAAACCCTTTTTTCCCGCTTTAGCGTATTTGCTATTCTATGGACAGTTGTGTATCTTGTTATGATGAGTGTACATTGCACTGCTTGCTAGTTTGACATAGAAGGTATGTTTTTTGTTTTTGAAACTAATTGATACTATTAAATTTGTGTTTTGTATTTTATATGAAGTTCTTTACATATGTACTTTATATGAAGTTTCATTATATTCTTTTATACTTTTGATTCAGATATATTTTAGTAGGAAATGTTACTTAATGCAGTGCAGAGATTTGTTCACCTATTATCAGTTCTGTTTTTGTTTTTTTTAACTTTAATGAATGAATTCATTGAATCCCTGCTTTAAATCCCAAGCAAAACCAGGTATATTTTCAAGTATATTTACATCTTATAATATAAAATAAAATTCATATTAATTGAGCACTTGAAAAAAGAAGATCCATTGACTTCATACAAAAATTTGAATGAATATTGAGGAAAGTTGTTATCAGGCTTTAATATTAGGTTTTATGATCTGAAAATTTTCAAATACCTGATTGCTTTCTTTATCAGCCCCTTCAAAATTGATGTGATAGGCAATGACTATATGCTTTCACAAAATATGTTTCCTGAAACAGCAACTGGAAAAATACAATTGCTGGAAACTCAAGACCAATTTCTGAAAATGCAGCAGAAGTCTACATCTTCAAGAGAGTTCTGGAAACTTTTTTGAGAATAAAAATATCCACCTTTAGGAAAAGTCGCTTGTCGAGTGATTTCAATATGCAGAACAACCTATTACTGTAAATACTTTTTTCATCAATTAAATTCATTCAATCTAAATACCATTTACGAGTCATGAGTAAATAATCAAAATTGGTATCACGTCTGCATTCAACAAATAAAATTAAGGACAAAACGTCTTTAAAACGAAAGGTTTAAAGACGTTTTTGTTCAAAGTCACCTACATGTGATTTCACATTTGATTTTTTGATTTCACATGCTTCATAATATCACTCCTTCCGCCATGAGTGATCACGAAGTCACACACCCACACACGTTGCAAAACGTGTACGTATTTCTCTTCTGTGACTCTTTAATACAGGGAAATTCATTTTTATATGTCAGTCTAAAATATTGACAATAAAGTTTTTACTCATTTTGATGATTAAATAATGAACTTAAATGTTATCTGAACACTTGCGGTGCTAATAAAACACAACACGGAAACCAGTCGCAAAACAGATCGCCCGAGAACACTTTAGTCTGTGGCGAGGAGAATGAGTTTATATGAAACTTTTCTACGAGCATGCTCTTCCTGCCTTGCCTTCCTGCCTAGAAAATAGGATTGTTCAATGACGCAGATCAGCTCTCCTCTCCTCACTGCTAAACGTGCCGTGGAATAGGGGAAAAATTTTCCTCCGATGGGCATGTGACAAAAACAGTATACAACCCAAATGCTTGGCGAATTTTTGACACAAAAATATAAATTTGGCGATAAATCGCCAAATTGGCTCGATTTTTGGGCATAATTAGGAAAAAATATTAAAAATCGCAAAGAAATGGAATACGCGCGTAAAATCGTAAAGCAAGAGAATTTCCGTAAAAGTTACGAAAAATTCGTAAAAGTTGGCAGGTATGATAAGGTGATGTATAAAATTTCAGCATTTTATCATAAAAAGTCTCAGAGATATATTTAAACTAAGTTGGTGAGGGATTAATCACAAATTAAAATGTAAATGTTTACAGCAAAAGTGCAAATGACGCAATGCAGAAATGCCTCATAGACAAATAATATCTGCCTCTTATCTTTAGATTTATTTACAATTTTTCAAAAATATGCTTCCTGAAAAATACCTTAAAATTTTACACGATTAATTACAGAATAAAACTTAGAAATGGCACAATCAAAATGATCATTAAAACAGCTTAAAAAGTGCATGCATATGCAAAAATTTCTCTGAGCGATGTATCACACAATCGCAACAGATGCATCATTACATGAGAAAGATAATTTTTGTTCTGCCATTGATCAATCGCCTTGCTTACGCAAGCATAGTGTGTGCAGCCCGGCCGTCTGAGCAACCCTTAAGTATTTCACATTTCTTTGTGTAATAAATCTGTTAATAATTTGTAGAACAATTCTATGCTTAATATTAACTCTTACCTACCTATCAGTTGATTTTGATTCTATAATGCATAACACATGAACCCCACAATAATACAAAAGTATCCTAAATGCTAGTATAATAATTTTTAATTTAAATATGTAAATAAATTATTAGTATAATCACAAATTTAGCTTAATTAAAAAAATCTTTAAAATGAAGTAATTTATAAAAAATATCTCAAAAAATTTTTTTATGCGAAATTTGAATGACATTTTATATGAAATTACGTATAATTTCTAAAAGTCTAATATTTTTATCAGGGGGGGGAGGGAGGCTTAGCCTCCTCTGGCCCCTGCCTGGCTGTGTCCCTGAATAGAGATAGCTACCTGGCTTGGATAGTGGGGGTTGTTATTGTTGAGACCCAGACCGTTCGACCTACCAGAAAGGTGTAAAGTAACCATTTGGACGGCCAGAAAGTGCCACCCAATTTAGACCTGAACCCAGTGGGGGAGGATGCCTCCCCCACTGGGAGACCGTACCCTCCTTCCCCTACCACCAACCTCTCAGAAAGACTTACGGACCCACATGTTTAATGTGATTGTACTCCACATGAACACGGCGGCAATTGTGGCAGCGTGCAAGTCCAGCGTGAAAACCACCGGGCTACCGCGACCGAAATGTGCCAACAGCACGCAGTGTTCCCAGGTGGTCACCCACCCAAGTACTAACCGCGCCCCATGCTGCTTGACTTCGGTGATCTAATGAGAACCGGTGTTTTCAGCATGGTAGGGCCGGGCAGTTGGCTCTGGATAGTGAGGGTGTAAATCTACCATTAATCATAGTTATACATATTACAGGGAAAACATGAAAAACCTGATATTCTCAGTGAATTTAAATTCAGTTCAACATCTTAGGGAGGAAATCATAGAAAATTGCAATTTTTAATTAAAATTCTGAAGAACTTCAATTTGAATGTAGAACAAACTATTGTTTTTGTTGTCTTAAAAAAATTCAAACTGATTTTGAAAGGATTATTTTCCCTTATTGTGATTGAAACTGAAGTTTTGCTTTGTAAAATTTGTTTTAATGTTTTTATCACCAAATTGACACATTTTTTATGCTAAAATTTTTATGTTATTAAATTTGAATTTATTTCACTAAATGAAATTATTTATTACATACTGTAAATTATTGTAATTCAGACTATAAAAGTTTGCAAAAATTCCTCTATAAAACTCAGGAATTTCACTGCCAAGTTTGAGTATGAAACCTGTATTATTTTTATTTGATTCATTTTAATTCTTGCTTAAAAAATATGTTTAAAACATTAATTTTCTTTTATATTTCTTTTACAGGGCTTCAAAATTCAACAGGAACTAGTGAAGCATTTGTCTATCCTTGCCAAAAATCCGTTTTGTTATTACCAAAGAATTTTCTATTGAATATCTTATACATAAACATTTTATATTTAAAATTCAAATATCAAGCTAATGTAAACATGTTTTATATTTTCAACTGAATATCTCAAATATATTTTATAACCTTTCATTTTATATTTAGATATCAACTTGTTTTGTATGTGTAATAATTTCTATTGAATATTTCAAATATTTTTTATAAACTGTTGAAAAATATCTAGATATATACTTGTTTTGTATGTGTAATATTTTCTATTGAATATCTCAAATATTTTTTAAAACTATTTTGTATTTAGATATAAACTTGTTTTGTATGTGTAATATTTTCTATTGAATATCTCAAAATTTTCATAAAATATTTTGCAATTTGATAGTAAAATGCTTATAAAGGTTATCTTGTTGTATAAGCAGTTTTATTAAAATTTCTTTTGAATGAAGATCTCCTAATATAATTTTTATTTAAGACAATAGAAGCAAGCAATTCTTTCATAATTTCACGTTAAATAGCTTAACTTTTAAGTGTTATTATTCTGTCCACTTATTTAAACCTAGACAGTGGAATAAATAGAATAAAATGAAAATAATGAACAAAACCAGATAAAACAAAAAGTTTGAAACTTTAACAAGTTGTCTTGTTCTTTTTTCCTTAATTGATGTGGCATCGCTGTCAGAAGGGATAATATGTATGTATTATATACATGAATTATATGTACATATAACAGGTACATATTATATGTGTCAGTTTCATACTTAAAAAATTCTGCATTTTTAAGGTAAATTAAACAGTAATCTAATGAAATAAAGTAAAAAATTTGATGTGAGTCGCATCACTTTCCTTACAGATATAAATTTATTTTCTCTTTCTTTCACAACTCATTAAATTGTACAAAAGAACATAAATAATTATTTGAAATTACACTGAATTTGCAGTTATAATTCAATTTTTATTTAGCGACTGGACATATAAAGGTGATGACCACTGACCTCTACTCTAATTGGACTGCACATGTCCGGAAGAAAAAGAAAAACATTTTATGATATACTAAAACATTCTAAAATATTCCTAAACTTGTAAAATATCTAAAATCTGAAAAGTTCTGAAGTTCCCCAAAACTTAAAACATCCTAGAATTCTAAAATAAACTGAAAGGGGACCATTTGACCAGTTATTCCTAAGTTTACAAATATGTAATCCTGTAAAATATAAAAAATGGCACTTTCCTATAAAAATACATTAAAGTAAAAGAGAGAGACACAGAGTTTAAGTTTTCAAAATCTAACGTTTATTAAATTAAAACTTCACTTTTAAAGAACTATTAAAATTTACATCTCATTAACTAAGCAAATCAAATTAAACATCTTTAATAAATAAATAAATAAATTGAATGGCCGGTCGTAAAGTGGTAGTAAAAACGTTAAGAGTATTAAAATTTAAAATTAACAATGTTAAAATTATACAATTATTTGCCAAACTAGAATTTAGAATAAAAAGAACATTAGTTAGCCAAAAGTAAATTTCAACTAAAAGTAAACCTCAGGTTCAGGTGACCTAACATATATAGGTCTAGGGGTCTCATTCATCTAAAACTGAAAACAAATAGAATAAAACATATTTTAACTATTGAGAAATAGAAATAGGAAAGGTTTCACCAAAAATTCCAAGGGGAAGAGCAGCAGAGATCGGCGGGAGGCAATATCACCAGAGTCACCAAATGTGGAGCACATCCAGAGAACACTTGAAGAGGAAAACCATGTCACAGGATCCAATTATGTTCAGTAAAAAATCCGAAAAACGACCATTCCACGAGATTCAACTTCAAGGGGGATTCTCCACACCAGCTGGACGTCGAGTAATAAAAATCATTTCTCCCAACTGCTGCACTGGACTACTGACATCAAAATGGAAAACTAAGCATATGTCCATCTTAAATTACTTCAGAAATGTGAATTCCACCCATCATAAATAGAGCTCACAGCTTGTCAGGATAAACAAATTCCTAATTGCCCAGTGAAGCTTCCTCGGCCGAAATCGTAGGTAATCAGCTCGGTACATGGTGGATTACTAATTAGGTAACTGGAGAGGCAGGAGTTCAAAACATCCAGTCCTTATAGACACAACTCTCTGCCATCAGATGCAACACTGTCAGAAGCTCTTCATTGTTTATATTAAACATCGCCTCCATGGCAGAAAAATAAACAGAACAAAATTAAAATGCTGGGACGCGTGACGGTTTTGAACTTAGGCTTGTGCCGAAGCGCTAAAAACAACAACTTTGTAGATCACATTTTAATTCTAATCAAAAATTATAAGAGGGTGAAAACGTTAGCCAATGTGCAACGTTGATTGAGTCCCTAGTCAATAAAGACTTTAACCTCCGATATGAAAACAATATGTGCATTCTTGACATAATTTGAGCAGAGGGTGAAAAAGAGCGTGAGTTTATTTATATACCCATAAATATCGTTGCCACACACTGTAAACAAAATTATCGATGAACGATAAAATAATTAATGATAGACGATTTTAATATTACGGTCAACCAATCAAAAACTTAAAATTTTAAAGAAGAGAACTGTAATTTTAAAGCAGACAAAAATTAAAAAGAAATGAAGTGAAATGATTTGGAATATACGAATTTGGCAATAACTTAACAAGAAAGATCAATCATGCTTAAAGCATTGATTATGAAACACTTTCCAACTTTAAATAAAATGCAATTAGAGATGATTGCTTTTAGAGATGTTTAAATAAAATGCAATTTTATTTAAACATCTCTAAAATGCAATTTACATTCCTCGGTAATATTTTAAAACTTATCACAATACTACATTAATTTATTATATTTGAAAACTTAAACCTTCATCGAAAAAAATGAACTTCATTCAAATGACGGCATTGAAATATAAATTGCCTGATTTAAACATCTCTAAAATGCGATACATTCCTCGGTGATATTTTTAAAATTATCATAATACTAGGATTATTATGTTTGAAAACTTCATCGAAAACAACTGAAATTCATTCAAATGAAGTCATAGAAAAAATAACCAGCTTGGCTCTCTGTATAAAAGCAGCATTTCATTCAAAAATATATTCCCATTCATTTCATTCATCACAATACTATAATAATTAATTTTATTTAGAAATTAAGACCGTGGAGCTACAAGTAATTAAACTCTATGCTTCAAATTTCATCGAAAAAAATCCTCCTTCTCTCTGTAAAATCAATGAATATTTCATTCATATCAGCTATGCAGACTCCATGATCTGAATAAATTTGCGTTAAAAAAATACAGCAATTCTTATACAACTCAGTCTGCATATTTTGCTGTTTATATTTTACATAAGTGAAAAATAGGCTTCATGCATTTAAACTCAAATATATTGTAATTGCATTGTTTTAGTATGTAGATGCACAGAATTTAAGCAAAAATAAAGTGGTTTTAGGACGGATACAACACTCAATATGAATTAAAAAGAACTTTAAAAATCACGATTTTGAGACAAGATGGATGCCATACATCATTTTGAAGTGGGTCACGTGATCTTTTCATATCCTGCTCATGTGATCGCTTCATATAAGAGGTGTAATTATTATTCTAATTTTTATTTAAAAAACTACTGAATATATTTTGCTGATTTTTTTTTATATATTTTATTTTTTTTATAATTTGAATATTACCTAAAATTTTTGATGCAATTTGTGATTTTTAAATCCGCTTAAAATATGTTTGAAAAATTAGGTCCCATAGGGTTCAATGTATTTCATTTTTTCAACCCGGGTTCAATCCAAAACTGATTGGGTGATATTATTCATTTATATTCCCATAGGTCCTACAGACCGTCTGAACAACATACTAAAATTTTATTTTGATTAAGTCATTTTTACTGCAGTTATTGTGTTAACGGACAGACAGACAGAATGAACAAAGTCATAAACACTTTTCAACTTTGTTGTAAAGTGTTAAAAATGAATGATTCTGAAATATTTAAAAAGCTGAAAATAGAATGAAAATGAAAAATTGCGATAAATTAATGAATTCTTAACCGAGAACAACAAATTTGGAATCAAATTAAAGGGAATAAAAAGGGCAATAAATGGAATTGCAAATTAGCCAATTTAAATAAATTTAAATTGCTAAAACCTAAAAAGTACAAACTTCCGCCGTTTTTAACACAACTATGGAATAGAACCTCTTTGAACAAAGAATATCAAAAACCTAAAGAATTGGAAAATGGATAACTAAAATGAGAATACTATGTAAATAAGACTTCTGAACACGTTTAAATCTTCTTAAAATTATTAAATAGTCAATAGTATAACCCAACACACATTAGAGATAAATGCACATTGAAATTGAACCCCACAGATGTAGCCCCACTCCCATGTAATTTGAAAAGGAACTTCAGCCTCACGCTGTGCATTCTGGACCTTGGTGAAACAATGGGAAAGGCAATGGTTGGGGCCATGTATGGTGCCTTTTAATTTCATTGAGAAATCCTCCATTCGCAGTTGGATATACTTAGTCCTATTGGTATCAGTGATGATGATGCAAAAATATGAAAAACTAAAATATCTCAAGAACAGTTAATCCTGGAGTTATGAGGTTGATCAATCCTTTTGTCCTAAAAATATATACATAAAACATGCATTTAATTGATACAAATATTTTACCAAATTTTGCGAAATTTGGTCAATTAACTTTTCAGATAAATTTAGATACATACATTGCACAGACAGACACATACATACACACAGATGCCATGCTGAAAATAGTTTTTTGGGGTTCTAGAATGTAGATTTGCCAAAAACATGAGTTGTAATTTTTGAAATGATTCCAATATTTTCCCAATACATTACTAAGTATTGTAGGGAAAGTAAAAATCTGATGTGGGCAGCTGGCTAGCTGTGAGTAATTTGGTTGATTTTCTTCTTTTTATCATCAAAAATTGCTTATAAAAAAGGCATTTAATTTGTACATTTGACTATATGTAGTCTTATTTTAGGTTTTGATGATTTTTGCGAGCCATTTTACAAAAAATGCAGATTATTTTTTTCTAAATTTTACCAAAATTTAATCTGCACAAAATCTTACCAAAATTTAATCTTGGTCAATTAGCTTTCCAGCTAGAGTAGATACATAAGATTTTTGAAGGTCATTTCATAAAAAAAAAAGCAGGCTCTTTTTTTCTGAATCATACTAAAAAATAATCAGCACCAGCACAACTCACAAGTGACCAAATTTTGTAAAATTTGATCCATTAGTTTTTCAACTAGAGTAGATAAATGCATTGCACAGATACAGACTCACAGATGTCATGCTAAAAAGTGTTTTCGGGTTCTAGAGTGCTTGAAACGTGTAGATTCGTTAAAAGCTTAAGTTGTGATATTCGACATAATTCCAATATTTTCCCTATACATTATCATGCATTGGAGGGAAAGTAAAAGTCCGATGTTGGCAGCACATGACTTTCTCTACGAAGTCAAATTCATTTTTTATTTTTTATTTCATTACACATTAAATTGAATTTAATTGTACAAAATAACCCAGATAATTATTTGAAATTTATCTGAACTTGCAGTTTCAATTCAAGTTTCACTTTCATTTGGAGACTCCATGTATTGTCAAAGGCAACATGGCAAAAATGTGGAAAACTAAGAAATATCTTGAGAATAGTTAGCCTTAGAATTATGGGATTGGTCTTATTCTTTTCATCATCGAAAATTGCATATGAAACAAACATTTAATTTATACATTTGAGCATATGCAGTCTTTTATTTTAGATTTTAACATTTTTTGCAGCCTATTTCTTTAAAAAGCAGGTTCATTTTTTCCAAATCTGACCAAAATCTTATCAAAACCAAGATAACCCACAAGTGACATATCTACTAAATTTTGTGAAATTTTGATCCAATAGTTTTTCAGTTAGAATGGATACAAACATTGCACAAATAGACAGACACATATGTCATGCTAAAAAGTGTTTTTGGATTCTAAAGTGCTCAAAACATATAGATTTATCTAAAATTGTAGATGCGATTTTTGACATGATTGCATTACTTTCCTTATACATTATCACGTATTGTAGGAAAAGTAAATATTTGTTGCGGGCAACACATGACTTTTGCTACAGACTCAAATGAATTTTTTCTTTCTTTCTTTTACAGTTCATTAATTTGAGTTTATTTACACAAAATGATCTGAATAATTATTTGAAATTATACTGTATTCACAGTTTTAATTCAGACTAGACTAATTTTCGAAAGTGACATAGTAAGAATGTGAAAAACTGTACTGATATGACCGTGTGTTGTTGATGTTGTTGAAACCCAGACCGTCCGACCTACCAGAAAGGTGTAAGGTAACAGTTTGGACGGTTGGGAAGTGCCACCCAATTTAGACCGGAACCCAGTGGGGGAGGCATCCACAGGGACCGTACCCTCCTTCCCCTACCACCAACCTCTCAGAAGGACTTTCGGACCCACATGTTTAACGTGATCGTACTCCGCATGAACACAGCGGCAGTTTTGGCAGTGGCTGGAATCGAACCCGGGCCTACCGAGTGCAACTCCAGCGCTCTAACCAATGGGCTACATCACCCGATATGACCGTGACCGTGTGTGTATCAGTACAACATATGCTTTCGATAGCATACTTCCAACTACTAAGGTATAGTGGGGAAAGGAGTGCAAGTAATGCAGGTGATCAATATCGAAACAGGTCGGAAAAAGTATCAGCTACGTTGGAGAAACACTTCAGGACTCTGGATATTTCCAATTAGCTGAGGTTGGACATCGGTAGTTGCCATAGAACGAACTCATATGGAGAAAGCGGTGGATGAGTGACATGTTGAATTTTATTCCTTTGGTAGCACTGATGAAAACAACAGGGGAATCCCTGTAATGGGGAACCCCCGTAATAGGGGAATCCCCGTATGTATTTCACAACAGTAAAGCTATCTGGTTCATGCAAGTACATAGTGCAGAAATATTTTAGCAGCAAAGCTTATATTATTGTGCGTTTATCTTTTGAACTGGTAAGTTTTCAACATTTATAGTTTTTCTTGCATCTTTATAGTTTGCGTAAATTTGTTAAGGTTCTATAATGTCAAAGGATTGAAGAAAAATCAAATGAAAAGAAAAGTTATTTCTTTAGAAACTAAAATTCAAATATTAGACCGTCTACGTAATAGAGAAAGAGTAACGGATGTTGCTAAATTTTACTCCATGAATGAAGCCACAATAATGACAATAAGAAAAAATGAAGACTCCATTAGAAAAAGTGTAGCAGCTGGAACCTGCAGCAGTATGAGTGCGACTTCATATGTTAGAGATGTTACAATGGAAAATATGGAAAAAGCCTTAGTGATATGGGTAGAAGACCAAACTCAAAAGCGAATCCCGATCGATACCAATGCTGTTACAAATAAAGCTTTGAAGATTTATCAATCACTTAAGAATCAGTCGCCGTCGACTTCGTCCGATGAAAAGAAGGTATCTTTTTCCGCAAGCCATGGGTGGTTCGAGAGATTCAAACAAAGACATTCTTTACATAATCTGAGAATGAAAGGTGAAAGTGCATCTGCTGATTTGAATGCGGCACAACAATATCCGGCAAAACTTGCTGAAATCATTGCCGCTAACTCCTACACTTCTGATCAGGTTTTCAATGCTGACGAGTCTGGATTATTCTGGAAAAAAATGCCGGAAAGAACCTTTATAGTCAAAGCTCACAAATCAGCTAGTGGTCATAAAGTAGTGAAAAGTCATATAACAGTTCTTTTCTGTTGCAATGTTTCTGGCGATTATATGATGAAACCATTGGTGATTAACAAATCAAAATCACCATGATCATTCAAAGGAATAAATATCAAAAACCTTCCCGTCTATTGGATGGCTAATAGAAAAGCATGGGTCACTGCCATAGCTTTCAATGCAATCACTAGCAATTTCTAGCAATCACTTCTTCCAGATGTCAAAAATTATTTAACTAAAAAGGGATTGCCTTTTAAAGCTCTTCTATTAATTGATAATGCACCAGGTCATCCTCCAGATTTACAACACTAAAATATAAAAGTTGTTTTTTCACCAAAGAATACAACTTCCTTATTACAGCCGTTAGATCAAGGGATAATTTCGACTTTTAAAGCACTGTACATCAAGCAAACTTTCAGGTATATCTTAGAACAAATGGAGAATGATGAATCTCTTACTCTGATGGATGCTTGGAAGAAATTTACAATTTTAGATTGTGTTAAGCATGTTGGACTGTCATACACTCAGATCAAACAATCAACGATCAACGCCTGCTAGAAAGCAATATGGCCGGATGTTGTTGAAAGTGGAAATGATAAATCACCAATAGAGCATGAATATTCTCAGATCACTGAGTTGGCCCATACTATAGGAGGAGAAGGTTTTGAAGATTTAGCTCAGGCAGATATTGAAGAAATAATGGCTGATGAAGAATTGAATGAAGATGATTTAATTAACATGATTCGTGAAACAAACAAACATGATGAAGACAATGATTCTGATGAAGAGCAATCTGAACCAGTTGCGTTAACAGCAAGAATCATAAGCGTAGGACTTGATTTGGGAAGAAAATTGGGCAACCATTTCTTACAATATGACACAAATGTTGATCGAGCTCTCCGATTCCAGCGAGACCTTCGTAAATGCTTAAATCAATATGAAGAGGTCTATAAAGATTTAGCAAAAAAACCTATGCAATTGTTAATTACCGATTTCATGACAAAGTCTTGTCAACCCGAGATCTTGCCTAATTCGTCAACTATTGAGCCAGAATCGCATCAAGAAAGCTCAAGTGATGAAAGTGACATCATACCTATCAGAAAGAAAAGACTGATAGTACATGAAAGTGATGACAGTGATTAAACTTATAATAAATTTTTAAGGGTCTTTTTGTTTTTTTGTTCTTTGTTCCTAATGTAAAATAAATTAAATATGTTATATTACTACATTCATATGTTTGTTGTTTTATAAACTAAGTATAATTTTAAGTTTTCTAAGATGTCTTACTTTTGTTTTACTTAAATAAATGACTGGATCATGCACATTTTGGGGTTATTTTTGTTTTACACGATTTTACTTAGCAAAATCCAAAATTTCAATTTACATGGTTTTGTGCAGAACACCTGTCCCCCGTGTAAATCGGGGGACAGGTGTATACAAAAAATTTTTTTTTGAATTGTTTCCTTTAAAATTTGTTATTCGCATATGTGCGAGGTCTCAGCTGGAATGGTTACTCTGTCAACATTCTCAGCACATGCGATTGCATTCTGGGCTGTTCTGCCGCAGATGAGGTCTTGGACTGACTCCACTTTTGAAGTTGCAGAGTGCCCTTGAAAATATTGAATTTTAGTTTTTCTTGGAAATTCTGTGCCTTTCTGACTCTGGAATAGTCGATCCATTTTATTTTGGCACCAGTGTGAATTTCCAGTCAACTTATCCCGAGTATGAATTTTCTGCGAATTGTTTACTTTCACGTTTCTGGGTTTCACACATTTTCTTTCAATATCATAACTGGATATTAAACTTATACCTTTTTTCAAGTTTGGCACAAAAAAGTTTCTTTTTATTTCAGTTATAATTTTAGATAATTCATATCGAATTGGATTTGTGGATGTGTTAAAGAACTTGTATAATGTAGGTATGCACGAATTTGGAACCACTAATCTTTCCTGTGTAAATGCTTTTTGAGCATGGGTATATCTCTTGTTTTTAGCATACAGGGCATCATTGTGTATAAGAAAAAATACATTTTTATATGCTGGAGGTTGACTATTTTTCTCTACAGCTCTTCTAATTTGCATACAGTGTGAGTTGATTTTCTGTTGTTTTATAATTTTCTGTATTTCCTCAATTGGTATCAAATCATTTTTTTTGTTGATGTTAGATGCACTGTTTACTTTGTCAGTACAGATGCTAATAACATTTAGAGGACTAGTAACTGTTTCTTCTTCTGAAATTTCCATATTTTGTTCCTCTAATGTGTTTTGGAGATCATCCGCTATGACGGTTAATCGTTCGACTTGGGATTTTCTATGTTGTCTTAGACCCTGATTATTATGTAACTCAAGGGCATCTAGTTTGCACAAAATTTGAGTTACCTCTTCCAAAATATGTGGAATTGACTTAAAGTCTTGAGTTTCGTATATATTTTCTGTTTTCTTATGTATTTCTAAAATCTGTACTGTAATTTTTTCAAAGTCTTTTAAAAGTTGCAATTGATCTGCATGAGATGGTTGATTTTCATGGGTATTTTCATACAAGTCATCTGACTCTACAGATTCATCCATACTATTTTCTTTTTCTTCACTTTTAAAATTATCTCTACAAGGTTGTGGAATTTGTTGCTCTCTGTTATTTTCAGGATTAGGATTTCGTTGTGCTCTCAGATCTAAATTATGGAAATTTTGATTATTACTTTGTGCAACTTGTTTACAAATATCAATGTCAGATTTGAGTGATTTCTGATTTTTGATTAAATTTAGAGCTTCTTCAAATTTTTCTTTTATCTATTGACCTTGTAGTATATTTGGATTTATGGAATTTTGATGTTGAAACTCGTTGCCAAATTTATTTGTGCCATAGCTACTCTTCTGTTGTTGAAATAGAGGATAGGATGGTTTCACTCCATATTGGGTATTATAAAAAGATTTACTTTGATTCTGATTTCTTAAATTTCTGTTAAATTTTTGTTTGTTTCTTCTGTTATTTTTATATGATTGAAAATAATTTTGTTGGAAATTTGAAAGTTTATTCTTCAAAAAGTTAACATCTCGGCAAGCTGCCTTTAAATTTCGAGAAAGTTTATAATTATCATTTTCTAATTCTTTACAATAGTTTTTTAAATCATATATTTCTTTTTCATAAGAGTTAGCTAATTCAATCCATCTTTTATTTCCCTCATCAATTCTTTTCTTGTTTGCCAGATGTAGATTTTCTAAACTTTTTATTCTTTCTTCTGTTTGTTTAATAATGTTCTGTGATTAAGGGTTTATTTTTTCGTTATATTGATTTTCTTGTTGTATAATTCTTGGAACCTCTCTTTTTGGGATTGCTGATAAATTAGATGCATTATTTTCAATTGTTCCCTTATTGCAATTTATCATAAAATTTTGACAAGAAAGAAAGTCAATCCCTAGGATTCCTTTATAATTTTGAGATCTTAAATTATTAACCAAATCATATGTAATTTTGTATTCAACTCCATTTATAATTGTTGGGAGTGTGACTTTTTCAGTTAGTTGCATGAAATCTCCTGTAACAAGTGACAGTCAATTGAGCTGGGCTAATTTGAACTTTAAAAGGAATTTGCTTCAAAATGTCCCTTAAAATTAAGCTAAGGCATGCTCCGGTGTTAACAAGGAGTGGAACATTTGTCCCCAAAATGGAAGTATTTACTATTGGCCTTTTACTAGGAATAACTTGTTCGCCTATTGAAACCAAAGTACGTCCAATATTATTTCTTACTGGTTCTAAAGATTCTAAATTTTCATCAGTCAGTGATTTTACAATTGTGTCCCTAATTTTTGGATTATATTCAGAATATGAAGGATTTTCAATGGAAGGTTGTTCAGGGTTGTTATTCCTTCTGTTTTCCTGACTAAATTGTCTAAATCTCTTATTCTGGCAGTTATTAGATCTTGGTTTCTCTTTTATTTGCTGCTCTTGTCTAAAATTTTCTTTAAAAAGACAATTTCTCTGAATATGGCCTCTCTTGCCACACAAATAACACTCTGGAATTTCTCTCCAATTTTTTACATTTTCATTTTCTAATGTGAATTTTAGTAATTCCTCTTCCAAAAATTGAATTTTATTTTGTATTTGTTGCATTTCAGGTGACTGTATCGTGTTTGCAATTGCAGGCATTTCGTTAAGCTGGGGAGTCATGGCGAGCCAAGCATTGTGCTCAAGAATGGCAGTTCTTTTTGCTTCTGCATAAGTTTTTGGATTGCTGGTCAATACTGCCCTTTTAATGTGTGTAGGAAGCTTGTCAACAGTGACAGATAGTAAAATTGTATCGGTTATAGTTTCCACGTCTTTTGCTGGAAAACATTCTTTACTTATTATTTCAATGTTATCAAAAAAGGTCAGAATATCGTGACAGGTATAATTTATACTATTCAGTTTTTCCCATTTATTTGCCACTGATGTTCCAGTGTTGAATGGTTGGAACAGTTTTTCAACTACTTTATCAAATGTTTCCCCTGTATTTAATTTGAGAGCAATTGCTGCGTGTTATACAAGCTTTGTATTCAAAGCAAAAAGTTTTTCCTCTTCTTTCCAGTTAAAGAATTCCGCAGTTGTGTTAAATCTATCAATGAATTCGGAGAAAGACTCTCCGTCAGAATCTCTGAATGGGGGGATTAAATTTAGTGTACTAGTTAAATTATCAGACATGTTTTCCTATGGTATAAACAACAATATTTCATACAAAAATAAACAATAGATTGATTTGTAAATGAGAAGTGCAATAACAATTCTTGTCAATAATAAAATCACAATATCAAAATTTTATATCACTGTTTAAATATATAACTTATCTAATATATATGCATTTTACAATTTTTTTCAGAATTTTACTGCACCTACCTTTCCTGAAAACTTCATAATATTTACCCTGAATGAAACATAATTTTTACAAGAAAATTTTTCTCTTTCATCAATTATATTCATTAATTTATTACCATTATATATATTTTTTTATTAATAATTTTTTTCATTTAACAAACAACTCATAAAGAGTTTTACTTTTCACTTTATAGACTCGGGAATCGACGTCCCGATATCTATTTTTTTTTCTTCTTTTTGCATCACAAAGTCAATATCACTCACGATTTCGATGAATACTTCCATGGCTATTTTCTTTAAGCCAGACGTCTCCACTTGTGGATATCACAGGGATAGTAAATCGCTGTTTGCAGGTTACGTGGACTCTGCATCGTATGAAGATATCCAATCATTTGTGCATCACAGGATCAGGGAAGTCCTTATTACAGACTGGATGGTCTCGGCACCACTTTGTACTGATATGACCATGTGTGTAACAGTACAAAATATGCTTTCGATAGCATACTTCCAACTACTAAGGTATAGTGGGGAAAGGAGTGCAAGTAATGCAGGCGATCAATATCGGAACAGGTCGGAAAAAGTATCAGCTACGTCGGGAAACACTTCAGGACTTCAGATATTTCCAATTAGCTGAGGTTGGAACATTGGTGTTTGCCATAGAATGAACACATATGGAGAAAGCGGTGGATGAGTGGCATGTTGGCGTGGACGATGAATGACGACACTTGAACTCTTTTAAATCTTCTTTATTAAATAAGATATTTCTCAATCCATATAATTACATCAGGATTTACGATTTTCTCATATATATATAACTACAATAATGCTCGATAAGTGAGTAAGAGCTTTCATTATACTTGATAACATTTAATTAAGCATAATTGAGAATCGAAATTGAAAATTTTTCATATATTCCAAAATTATCGACAACATATAATTTCCTGATTTGACAGCATCTTGCCTTACTAAACGTTCCATTTTAAGCCTCGCGGCTAAACGCGTCCTACTGCCTTAAGATTATATCGACAACTGAACTATTTACCAAAATCAGACATAAGCGCCTTTAGTATACTTGCGCAAGTTCATGACGAAAGAAAAAGAGTTCCCATGTTAAAAGATATGAAATGCAAATGCGCGGGAACAAAACCCTACGCCAAGGTTTACCAAAACTGGCGGGAAATATCCAAAAGGCCGAAATACAGAAATGACGCTTTATCAATTTGGAATAAATTTTCAAGAACAAGTTTTAGAATTCGAAAGTAAAAATAAAATTGCCAAACGATAAATTTAGACAGAAATAATTTATAAACCAAGCATGCATTTCAAAACAAAACTAAATCATTTTGAAAACAATTAGTCCTAGTTATAGGGTTGGTGTTATTTTTTTCATCGTGAAAAATTACATTTAAAATAAGCATTTTATTGATACATTTGAGCATGCGTATCTCATTTTATTAAAAATACCTAAAGAACTAATTCGAAATTTTAAAAAATAATACTGAGGTGCACCTGTGTATTTTGAAAAGTAATTTTATACCAAATTTAATTATCGTACACCATTTAGATATCATGCTAGACTGCACAAACACAAAACAGAGAATTCTTTCTTTATTATGTAAGATGTACATTTTAATTTTCCTTACTTTTACATTGCAATTAACTAGTGGAATATTGAAGAAAAAAAAATAAAAATAAAAACTTACTCTCATAGTGTATGAAACTGTATATTGAATAGAGATAAATGCTAGGCTTATATAACGAATTATAAAAGTTGGTAACATCCAGTAGATCATATAAATCCCAATTTTTAAAAGGGAAAATAATGTAAAAGAAAATATATAAAACTGAACATATTTAAATGTGCTCAATGTATGAATGATATGACTGTCTTGGTCTGTGTGTGGGCAGGGGGGACTTTTAAAGACTACAAAAAAAAAAAAAAAAAATTATGACACACTGAAGGTTTTAAATGAAATACACTCTATAACGAAAAAATCGAAGTACCAAGAAGGAATTGTTTGTTCGATTGTGATAAAAATTGAAGAACATACATAGAAAAAGAAACGATTAAAATTTCAAAACAATTTCATGATTTAAAGTTTGACCGTATACAAAGGGAGAAAGTCAATAAGGTGTTGGTTCACCTCTGGCCTGGATGCAAGATGTCACCCGGTGTGGCATAGACTTTCAAATTGTCAAATATAGTTTCAAATTGTCAAATATTGTTTCATAGTTCAAAATTGTCAAATTGTCTCCAACTGTCGGGCTAAATTGTCAACATTCCGGGATGGTTGCAATCGCCTTCCCATAACATCCCAAATGTGCTCTATGGGAGAGAGATCAGGAGACCTAGCTGGCCATGGAAGTGTTGGGCAAGCTTGAAGACAATTCATAGCAACATGTGCCGTATGTGGCCGGACATTATTTTGTTGAAAAGTAAGACCAGGGTGTCGCCAAAGGAATGGTAACACAACTGGTCATAGATTGTTGTCTACATACCGCTGTGCTGTCAGTGTGTCAGAAATGACTACCAAAGGAGATGGCACCCCAGACCATAACGTCCAATTGTGGGCATGTGTTGTGTGTGATAGTAAGGACAGGATCCCCACGCTACCATGGACATCTCCAGACAAGTCTGCGGTTATCGCCCGGACACAGTTGGAAACGGGACTCGTCACTAAAAACTATGCTTTTCCAGTCAGCACAGTTCCAAGTTGATCGAGCCCTGCACCACTGTAATCAGACTTGATGGTGTACAGGCGTGAGAGGTAAGCAGCATAGCGGTCGGCGTGAGTGTAAATTCCGCTCTCTCAGTCATCTGCAGAGGGTTATGTTGGACACATGTGTGCGGGTCACACGTTGGATAGTTGACAACGACGATTCCGGTGTTATGACAGCTGCTCTGACAATCGCTCTGTCATGGCCCTAGGTCGACTGCTGCCGTCCTGACGCTGACATCTACCATTGTTGAAACACTTGCCAGCATCGTCTAATCACCGCATCGATTCGATCCACATGTCGAGCGACTCTTCGATTCGATCCACATGTCGAGCGACTCTTCGATTCAATCCACATGTCGAGCGACTCTTCGATTCGTCCAACTAGCCTCCTTCAATCCGATAGCACAACCTCTTTCAAACTCTGACATATGCTATGCTCGTAATGAGCACGAATTTTTCGGCGAGGCATTGTTACAGTCGACGTAAGATATCCACAGTCGAAACGCAACAAAAATTTTGACCACAGATTCAGAATCGCTCCTTATATACACCTGCTAAATGCGTAGTTCTGATGCGCTGGAGTTCCCACTATTTATTCATTGGACACTAAATTTTATTAATTTGCATGTTCGCTCAAAATGTCTTTGCATACGAAATTTCATTACAATTGGACAACTCCTTGGTGCGTCGATATTTTTGTTATAGAATGGATAACATATATTTCAAACAAAATATCCATTTAAAATTATGAAATCAGAACTGTAAACCCTGTATGTATTGTCTCTTAAAGAAATGAATATTTGAGATATGGTAAAATAGAATCAAATACGAGTATTTTTCTACAATATTCTCCAAACTTTTGCAATTTCAGTAAAAATATATTGTCATGGTTACGCATGAAAAGAAATGAAGTGCAGGAGGAATTTTAGTTCGAAACAGAGGATTTGGGAGTGATGTTATTTGCATTATTTAAGTAGCGAGTGCTTATTTAGAACATGACTAATGCCAAGTAATTTGTTCTACTCAGAAATAAATGTTTTTTCTGATAATGAACTTGGTAATTAGTTTATTTTCTGTCAGGGAGTGAGGCTGATAATGACATCACTCCATTTTTCATTTGGATATGAGTTTCCTCTGAACGAGGCAACCTTAGTACGCTAAGCTATTCTGCAGACTTGGATAAAATCAGGCAAAACTAGCAATAGAACATAAAATTGTAGTTAATATTGTTTTTACCAAAATTTTATAATTCAAATTTGCCGTGACCCCTTTTATTTGTTTAAGAATGTAAATTCATGTTCTAATGAGCAGTATATAAATACAAGGTTAGTACTCAATTTTGAAAACAAGAACAAAAGAGTTTTTAATGGCATATCAAATATTTTTAAGGCGTTTATAGATTACACTCTCAAACCCTCTACTTTATATCAGCATTATTTTACAAAGAAAAACATGCTCCAAAAATTAATGTGTATAACAACCTGTTCAGCTGCTTAAATTATAAATTTCTTTAAATAATTCCAATATATAATAAAGTGCTATATATTAATAACATAAATAAGTATGAGATAAAATTAAAATTTGTATCCGTGTTTAATGTCAGTTTGATAGCAGACCAGTGCACAATTAGAATGATTTGTAGCTGTGGAAATTAATTCAGTCTTTTAATAACAAATTTACACATATAAAAATTCTGTACAAGAATAAACAAATGCTCATAATTCTTTTTTAACTTATTGTTTAGCATGTTATCAATTAATGAAATATATCTATATAATTTACGTTGAACTGATTGGATGATGTATTAAAATTATCAAGCACTTCCACTATGGCTAGAATATTGGTTTTGATGTGATGCAATCTGTCTCAGATTAAAGGAAAAATCGAAAATTTTGTATTAAGAGGTAGTGCTGTAAAGGAATAATCAAAAAACTCAAAACCCCTTTACCTACTTATTGAGTGCTTCCACTCTAGTTAACACTTCACAACAAAGTTCAAAAGTGTTTATGACTTTGTTCATTCTGTCTGCCTGTCCGTTAGCACGATAACTGCTATAAAAATGACTTACCGTCTGAACAACATACTAAAATGAAATTTTAGTATGTTGTTCAGACGGTCTGTAGGACCTATGAGAATATAAATGAATAATATCACCCAATTAGTTTTGGATTGAACCTGGGTTGAAAAAATGAAATACATTGAACCCTATGGGACCTAATTTTTCAAACATTTTTTAAGCGGATTTAAAATTCACAAACTGCTTTGAAAATTTTAGGTAATATTCAAATTGTTCCAAAAAATATATAAAAAAAAAATTCAGCGAAATATATTCAGTAGTTTTTTAAATAAAAATTAAAATAATAATGACACCTCTTATATGAAGCGATCACGTGACCCACTTCAAAATGATATATTATAGCATCCATCTTGTCTCAAAATCGTGATTTTTAAAGTTCTTTTAATTCATATTGAGTGTTGTATCTGTCCTAAAACCACTTTATTTTTGATTAAATTCTGTGCATCTACATACTGAAACAACACAATTACAATATATTTGAATTTAAATGATCATCCAAATTTGATTATTTCTACTACAAAGTCGATTTTTCACTTATGTAAAATGTAAACAGCAAAATACGTAGAATGAGTTAAGATCAAAATATAAGAATTGCTCTATTTCTTTAACGCACAATTATTTAGCTCATGGAGTCTGCATAGCTGATATGAATGAAATAGTCATTGATTTTACAGAGAGAAGGACGATATTTTTCGATGAAGTTTTAAGCATAGAGTTTAATTACTTTTAGCTCCATGGTCTTAAGCTTTTAAATAAAATACATTATTTTAGTACTGTAATGAACCAAATGAGAATGGGAAATGTTTATGAATGAAATGCTGCTTTTACAGAGAGAGCGAGGAGTGTCATTTTTCTATGACGTCATTTGAATGAATTTCAGTTGTTTTCGATGAAGTTTTCAAATACAATAAATTATCGCAGTATTATAATTATAAAATTATTACCAAGGAATGTATCGCATTTTAGAGATGTTTAAACCAGGCAATTTATATTTCAATGCCATTATTTGAATGAAGTTCATTTTTTTCAATGAAGGTTTAAGTTTTCAAATATAATAAATTAATGTAGTATTGTGATAAGTTTTAAAATATTACCGAGAAATGTATTACATTTTAGAGATGTTTAAATAAAATTGCACTGAAGTTGGAAAGTGTTTTATAATCAATACTTTAAGCATGATTGATCTTGTTAGAATTTTGGTTTTGGCCTTATCTTCTAGGATAATGGAAAAATCTAATATTTCAAAAAATTCAAACTAGGGGTGACAATGCAAAGTAGCAATTAAACAATTCAAAATGATCGAGTACTTTCACTTGAGCGAGAATCTTGGTTTTGGCCTCATTCGATCCGTCTCAGCTTCCAGATCAATTAAAAAATCAAAAATTTCAATTAGGTGTGATGAAACAAAGGGATTTAAAATAAACTTGCATCATTCCGGCTCTCAAAAAGTGCACACATTCATTTTTTTATTTAAAAATCATCTTACTTCCAACACATTATTAACTCTCATAACATTTGCAGACAAATGCTTAAAAATAAACATTATAGTCGAAAAATATTTATATATTTCATTCTCATTAAGATGCTCGTAGCTGTGTGTGTGTGTGATATCACTAACCAAGGATATAACTTACACTGGCTACCCTTTCCTGACTCAATGTAAGCAGTAAACACTTGGTAATGGAATCCTAGTCCCAATAATTATATGTGGAAATATTGGTTTTAGAGCAAAAATTTTTAAACAGTTCAAATTTTTAGAACTTTTTACCCCAAACAAAGAATAAGTGAGTAAAAGTTTGCCTTTGCGAAGAAAGTGAAACCTAAGTAATTTATCAGATAGAAAGACAAGTGAACTACACTAATCAACAATCTTCCAGTCTTTTTCTGCTTTTATTTTATCAGAAGGGGTGTTTTGCTTCTTTTTTTTCTACTTTAGAACCCTTTAATGAAGTTCAGATTTTGGGGCGAAAGAAATTAAAAAGCAATCAAAATCTTTATTTTGATAATATTCCTCACAGTGCCGATTTCGAACCGTCGGTCATTTGACCGGTTTCTTTTTTTATTTCGGAATTGGAACGGCAAAAATTTTAAGGAGAATTTGGCAAAATTAAGGACCGTGTGAACCCTGCAAATATACTGAAACTTCTATTTTGTAATTTTTTTTATTTAGTCAAATTTTATAGAATCTGGAACTATTTACAGAATTTTCCTATAAATAATCTTCAAATAGTGAATACTATTTGCAATTTATCAAAATTAAAATATTTTCGCAGCACTTAATCATATTTTAAATGTTTTAAATTTTTCGTCTGGAAAAACGTATTTGTAAGTTTGTTAAAAGTGTTTAAAATTATGTAAAATTAGTTCTCCGAAGATTAGACTTTACTGTTTTTGAATACATTTTTTATTTTAAAATCAATTGCAGTTCAAAAAATAGATTTTGGGAATATCAAATTACTACTGATGGCTCATGTCTCTTGCCCAGAAAAGTACAAGTTATTATTGATTATAAGTTACAGAAAACAATTCATAAACTTTTTTTGGCATGATTAATGTTTATAACTGTTACCTGAAGGATGCAACCCAATGCAAGAATAACATTTTGCATGAATATCTTAAGAAAAGGAATAAAAGAAAAATGAACTGGACAGATTAAACATGAAACTGGTTTGAACTATGCTAACAAGATTTGACAATTATAATCCTGTTTTTTTTCTGAATTAGTTCTGAAGTGGTGGACAGCACTTTCAAAATGGCAATTTGCTCAGAATCAATAGAATTTTATGCCAAAAAAACTAAACACCACATAGAGTAGAAGGGCTAGGTATTTATGTCTTTACCAAACATTTTAAATATTTATTAACAGGAAGAGAATTTACAAATCAAACCCCTAATACATGCTTTTCAACAAAAATCATCAAGACAGTATTGTCAGTTGCAGTACATTTCAACTTTCTCTACCGATATTTGTCAAATTTGTTTGCCTGAGCAAAATTTTGCAATAATTCCTCGGGCAAAATTAATCAAAACATTTTAGGGATTTTAGGACAATGACGATATTAAGGATCAAAAAGTATAAGAAAACTATTAACCCTGTTTTTAATTAAATTTTCCAAACTGTTTCAAACATTATGCTTGGATGATGTTTTAAATCACACAGGTTTTTCCCGGTGCTTTAATAGTTCCATTTTCAAATATTATGCTGCATGAACAAAAAGTTACAAAATTGAGCCAAAAGTAAAACAAATATAGTAGCCTCTCGATCAATCAGGACGGAAAAAAAAAAAGCGAAATGCAGAATGTTTCATCCCCCCCCCCCCCCCAATACAGAAATTGGAATATCCTTACAGAATTGGCGGGAAGACTGCATTCTTCTCAACTAGGGTTGCACCGAATATTCGGTTGGTATTCGGTATACTGCCTATTCGGCAGTCAAACCGAATATTCGGTTCGGCCGAACCGAATAGTAAGAAAAATTTTAAATATTCGATAATTGGTAAAGCACATTTTTTTATGCAGTGAAAGTTATAGTATCATAGTGCAAAATTAATTCAAATTGTTACTTACCAATATTATCGTATTTAAAATAATTTTAATGTAAAAGTAAACAATCTGATATTAAATTTTGTTGTTTTTTCAATTTTTCTTAAATCTTATCACACCTTAACCTTACTAACTCGTTTAAATATGAAGCAGTAACCAGAAAATAAAACTCATAATATTACTTGTTTAAAAATATAACTGTTAATTTTTTATAAAATATGCAGCTAAAAATATCAATTATCATTTCACCAATATTAAAAAAGGGTGAAGGTCATTAATATAAAAAAAAAAGCACTTTGGTGAATATTCAATTTTGCAGTATTTTAATTTCGATAGAGATAGAGAAGATACTGAGGGTGCCATAGGTGTTCCTTTGTATCCATTAAAATGTGTCAAGCAAGATAACCAAAGAATTTCTCTCTGTGTGTGTAGTCAACCCTTCTAATTTCTTTCATGATTTCTGAAGAGAAGATTACTTTGTTGAGTCTTTTGTCACAGGGTGTAACTGTTTAGTTATCTATCAGTATCTACTCTGTTGTAGTTTGTTGTGACAACAACTTAAAAAAGAATGGCTAGGCATTCTGGCGAAGTATCCTTTGCACTTTAAAAAGAAAAATGATTTGACAATGTTTGAATTTGATTGCTCAGTTTCAATTTTGATAAAATTATTTACTAGTTACATTATAGAAGAGACTAAGATAGCAAAAATTCAATTGAATAAATTGTAATTCTAATTTGTAATGATATTTTAAGCAACTTGGGTTTGTATTTGTATGTAAGGTAAATGCAAGATTCTCTATAACATAACATGAAGCCATGATTATCACATATCAGAAATTAACTATCAATTTATGCAGATAAACATAAAACAAATTAAGTACTATATTTATTTGCTTTTGAAATGATTTATTTCATTTGTTATTTATTTTAAATTAATAATTATACTTAATGTAAATGCAAATAAATTTAGGATGTTAAATGTAAATGCATTTAAAAAAGGCACAAAATAGAAACATTTTCTATTTTAAATTGGCATAAAATAGAAATATTACCTTTAAAAAAATTTAACCGAATATTCGGTAAGAATTTTAACTGAATATTCGGTATTCGGTGCAACCCTATTCTCAACTCTTCGTATTGTATTGGACTCGTCCAGTCAACAGGTTTTTCTTCCATTCTGGAATGCTTTCACGCATTGTGGGACATTGAACTATCGTATCGTGAACTAGTTTACGTACTTTAACATGTCAAAACAATGTAAAAGAGTCATTCTTAGTATAAATCAAAAGCTGGAAATAATAAATCTGAGAATGGACATGCAGTAAAATTATTAATGAGGGAATGAGATTGGTGATCAAACTGCGCGATATCATAAAAAAAGAAACAAAAACTACTCGAATTTGCTGGAATTGCAGATAGTCCAAGAGGAATGTCTAACAGAAAAACAATGAAAATTTAGATAAAGTCATGGTTTTGTGGTTTAACCGACAGAGGTGCCGGAATTCCTGTATCAGGTGCTGTTTGTGCGGTAAAAGCCAAACATTTTTTTGGAGAACTTAAAATACCTGGTGAAATTAACTATCCAAAGCGAAAAACTCAGTAGTGACAAATCAACAGCGGATAATTTTTAGAATTTCGTACGTGAAGAAAATTTGAATGCCAAACAAATATACAATGTGGACGAAACAGGTTTATATTGGAAGTGTTTGTCACAAAAGACATTGCATATGAAACCGAAAAAAAAAAAAAAAAAAAAAAAAATGCACTGAAACATAAGAAGCAGAAACAACGCTCAACATTGTGTTGTGCTAATGCAGGGTTGTCCCAACATATGGCCTGCGGGTCACAATCCGGCCCACCTACTACTGTTTGGAATTTTTTCTTTTAAATAGAGGATTAAAAAAAAAATATATATAGAAAAATAAATTCTTCAGAAATAAGAAGAAACTGCAGAAACAGTATGGCAACTCTTTTCCCAATCACAAGTGGGCAAATAGTCTGGAGAAATATTGAGAAGCGGGGAAGACAATAAGGATATCACAGTCGTTGGTAGCATTGTTTTCTCCAGCCAATCGGGTATCGACTATCTACCTGTTCCATGAAGAGTTCACATGACAATTTCGCATTAGCTTTTAATTGGGAAATCGTCTTTTCAATAGAAAGTTTTAGTCACATGAGTACCTTGCTTGTGCTAGTTAGATGTCAGTGTTTCTTTATATTGCGGAGAAGCTTTTGCTAAAATACATCACACCAAAGATAGTGGCTTCAATGAATACACACAAGACAAGGAAAATTGATTCTGAACGCAGAGCTTTTAAAAGGTGCTTGGACCAATGATTTTTTTTGTTATTGACCGTAATGGCGGCATATTGTGTCTAATATGCCAAGAGAGCATTGCTGTTATAAAAGAATATAATATCAAGAGACATTATTCCTCGAAGCATGCCAGCGAATATAACCACCTCACAGACCAGGTAAGAATTGATGAGTGAACTCTCTAAAAACAGTATTATCGGGCAACAATCTTTCTTTAAACCTAAATTCTAAGGCAGCTACCAAGCTCAGTTATTTGATTGCCGAAGAAATTGCAAAGAGAGGCAAACCTTTATCTGATGGGGCATTTGTAAAAGACTGCTTGAGCATATTTACATCTGTACCATGTCTTGATAAAAAGTCGATGGTAGAGAAAACAAGTTTTTCAGACAAGAGAGTTGTTAGAAGAGCAGACGATTTCGCAACCAATATTGAGGATTCTTTTAATTATAAGACTCATATACTTCCAGTTTTACAGCTAACACTCTATGAAAGTACTGATATTAAGCGATATGGCACAACTGTCAATTAATATTCGGGGAGTTACCGTAAATTTTGAAATTGTTGGACTTACGTCCACTGAAATACATATCTTCAATGAGGCAAAACGTGTTCTAGTTAAATTTAGTCTTCCAGAGGATAAACTTTGTGGAATTGCAGTAGATTTACTTCAGCAATGTTCGCTGGCTGTATAGGGCGGCGACACTGGAGAGATTATGGACACAAAGACCATCATTACAACAAAAGGAAAAGATGCAAGTTTCATGGATGACAATGAATGGTTGAATGACTTGGCATTCTTAGTAGATATCACTAAGTATTTTGCACACTTAAATGTGAAAATATAAGGAAGGGATCAACTTGTTCAAACTATATGAGTATGTCCATGAAATTAAGGTTGTTTCAGAAAGTTGATTATGAAAAAAGTTGTCCATTTCACTACTCTATAAACAAGGCCATCTGAGCCGTAAATTATAAAAAGTACTCCGAACTGATTGATAAACTCAGTGATGAATTCACAAAATGACTTTTGGATTTCAGGGCACAATGTGGGGAAATGAAGTGTTTTCAGACCCATTTGGAACCGATGGAACTAGTTGAGATCCAAAATAACACCGACATGAACAGAGCTTTCATCGAGCATGATTTAACATTTTACAAAAAAATATGTTCCCTCAAATGTCTCAAAACATGCCCTTCGATTCATTGCACTGTTTGGTAGTACATATTGCTGCAAGCAGCTATTTTCAAGGATGAAAGTCAAAAACAAAGTCAGGGTCCCTTCTGACAGACGAACATCTAGCCGGAATTCTGCACACTGCTACGTCAAGTGTATGGGGAGACAAGACATTGACTACTTGTGTAAGCAAAAGCTATGCCAGCCCTCCTATTAACTCTGCATTTGGGTGTAAAGAAAAATAAGGTAATAAATTAGAGTGGAAAATTTTGATGTCCAATTTTACGATCCATTTCTAATGTGTTTACTTTTATTAATTTTTTTTTTACAGAACAGGGATTTATTTACACACCCTTAATGCCCCCTTCCCGATCGTCCAAATAGTTGCTCAAGTCCTCTGGATGAGTGACGGCCTGGGGTTTCCACACCTTTAATGCCCCGGCCATCCAAATGGTTGCTCTATATCTTCGGATGAGTCGGCTGGCCTGGGCTTTCGACACCCTTAACGCCCGCCTAAATTTGATAACACCCTTAAATTTCTTGTCCGATACATAAATGCAATGTATCCCCCCCCCCAAAAAAAAAAATTGTACATCCTGTTGGCCCGCAAGTTAAGTGAAAAATTTTTAAGTGGCCCCTTGCACAAAAAGGTTGGACAACCCTGTGCTAATGCTTCCGGGTCACATTTTTAAAAATCTGTGTATAATTGGAACTGCAAGAAACCCAAGAGCTTTTTCAAAAATTAGGAATGATTCCAGTTTGCCCTGTAAGTTATTACAGCAACAAATCAGCTTGGATGAATACAGAAATCTCTTCTGATTGATTTAAAACAAAGTTCGTTCTTGGGGTACGAAAACATGTAGGTCTTCCTCAAAAAGCTGTTCTGCTGGACAATGCAACTAGCCACTCAAGCGAAAAAATTTTAAAATCAGAAGATGGGAATATCATTGTAGTTTTGCAAGATATCCGCCCACAAATATGACAGCTGAGATTCAACTTATGGGGGTGTTATCCAAAAAACCTTAAGACAATTTACCGTAGAAATTTACTTCTTAAGTTGGTAGAGGAAAGATACGATAATTTGCCTTCTTTTTGGAAAAATATCAGTTTTGGATGCAATTTATAATGTTAATGATGCATGGAAATTAGTAAAAAGCACCACGGTTAAAAAATCATGGAGGGCAATTTTACGATTAAGAAAATAATATTGCTACAGAAGACAATAGTACTGATATGCAGAGAAAAATCTTAGAAGATTTAAGAGAGTTAGACTGTTCTGAAAATATCGACGAAGAAGCAGTGCAAGAATGGATAAACAAAGACTCAAAATTAGAATGTCATGAAGTTTTGAGTGACGATATTATGTTGCATGTCACTTGTGGTTCGGAAATCAAAAAATGCCCTGCAACTGATGAAGACAATGATACACCTCAGAGCAAGATGATGACAGCATATCTGCTGAAAAAATGGCGAGAAACTTGCGTAGCACAATTCGTCAGAGTAAATAAAAAAACAAAAACAGACTTCTATCATTTCATTCTTCACAAAACAGTGAGGTAAACTTTTGTAATACTACATCAACTTTTGTAAGTCTACAACAGCATTAAAATTTATGTTCATTCTCTACCTTTTGTATTAATTAAATTATTAATGTCCTATTGTATATTACATTTTGTATCATTTTTTCAAATTTATTCATCCAAATTTGCATAAATTAAATTATTCAGGACTAGGCATTTCCGGTTAATCAAGAGTATACTGTTAAAAATTAGGCCTAATACCTGAATTTAATTAAAAACAAAATTTTAGCTAATGTGAATTGCGGAGCTGAAAATATTTATCACCGACGACCATAATGTAGCCCATAAAGACCAAATCTGTGCATATGCAAGATTGCTTGAAATATAAATTTTTGGTTTCAAGTTAAAATAAAATTGCCATTTGTAGAATGCAGAAATAATTCACCCAAGTTTTCACTGATTGTATATTAATTTTATGTAACTTTCTTTCAGTAAATTAAAATAGTTCTAATTTTTATTTACTGTAAAGCTGGTTATATGGTTAAATAGAATAAAATGATATAATACAGTAGACAACTAAAAAACATTACTACATTGCAAAACAAATGTTTTTTTTTTCACACTTTATTATTTGAAAAGTTTACATAGATTTAAGATTTTCTAATTTGGCTTGCAATTCTATCCAAATCTCTACGTCCTTGCCCAGATAATCGTCTTCCTCTGAAATGAGGATTAAATACAAGTTAATTGAGACACAAAAACACACAGATGAATAACAAGGATAATAAATGATATCAAATAAAGTAACATAACATTTGATTGTTAAAAAATTTCCATAGAAAGACAACCATAAATGAAATATAGGGCACTATTGTACTAAGTGTTGAAATACCACAAAGCATCAATTATGTAACATGCTTAGTCAGGGTGGCTACAAGATCTCAGATCAAAAATTCCCTGATATTCAGATATCTTCAAAAATTCCTCGTCACCTGTCATGATGAGTTTAACCCTTTGCGGACGGTTAACGTGCCAGTGCGTCGATTGCGAACTTTCATTCAAAGACAGTAGTCGCACATCCATGCCGAGGAAAAATTTACCCTAAAGGACGGCAGCTACTGATGTGCGTTTTAATATGGAATGTTTTTATTTGAATTTAATTGTGTACTAGATGGTGTTAAATGTCCATGTGAACAACTCCAATGTATTTTGCAGATACTTGACATTGGCATGGGAGGGGGAGGGGGGGGGGGAAGAGAATCCAATGAATCATTTCTCCACCTGGAGCGGTAAAACAGTTTTGTAATATAAACAAACAGAGCACTTCTTGTAGCCCCTGCTATTTATAATGGAGTTTGGTTTTAGTTTTGATTTTAGCTTAATGGTTTTGTTGGTGCATAGGAATATAAGAATTTTTTTTTTAAGTTTGGGGTTTAGAGGAATGTGCGGCAGTGAAATTATTAGGTTATTTCTTTCTTTTGAGCATACCTGGAATCAATCAATATTATGCCGCTTAATTTAGATAAGGAAATTGATTTTTTAGCATATTTTTCGATGAACTAGTACAATTCATAGTAAAAGTGACTAATGAGTATTTTGTATTGAGATTTGTATGAAAAATATACATCAAATAGAAAATTAGCATTTTTTTTATTCCTGAAAAATGTAGATTGCTGTGTTGAACAGGTGATTTTTAGTGAATGTTTTTCAAGAGCAGAACTTCTTAGCACAAAAAAAAAAATTAGCCTTTGGGAGTTAGGAAGCGAAGCGCTCAGTCCTTTAGTCCACGGCAGTTCTGAAATGCCGCTGTCCGCAAAAAGGTTAAATTTCTAAACTAATCATAAATGATAGCATCTCTGAATTAAATACAGAGAGCACGATAGATCATATTCTCTTATTAGAATGAAACTTCAGTGAAGAGAGCGTGTGTATGGAATGTGTGTCCAAAATATGAGACCTAAAACTTTTTTGCATACTTCCATTATTTTAGCTGAAGCATCATGGCAAGCACAAAACTAGTGGATGTATTGATTACTATGAAAATGCAGGTTATTCATGCAATTTTAAAAACCAGTATTACATAACTTACTATACAATATGCCCAATTATAAAATTAAACTATTATAAAAAAAATTAATTTTATTTAACATTTGATATTTTTTTACATATTACTTAAACAAGATTCATAAAATTTTCTCCTATATCTTATATAATAAAATTAATTTTATAATACTTCAAATTTTATGTATGTTCTATGAATTGTTTAAAAATATTATCTTAGGTTCTCATCTCATGTCAAAATTTAATTAGTTTAATTAGACTATTCGGCCAATTTAATTTAAGAATTCACATGAGAATCTGCTCAAGTGAAAATATGCGACAGGGATTTCTTTGAATTGAGTAACTGATTTATAAAATTTATTCATTAAGTATCTTAAAGCAATTATATGTTAGTGTATTTTAATTATTCGATTCAAATTGATCATTGCAGCATGTTTATCACAACCAGGATTGTTACAATTTTGCCCAACTTGAAAAAAACCATGTCAAAAAACCCTTGAAAAAACCCAAGTGGGCAATTGAAAATTGCATTTACTGACAATTAACAATAAAAAGTTGATAAACTTTCTATACAAAATAACATATTTCATAACATTGTTTTTAATAACACTTTTTTTTATTATTCTTACTGAATTTTTAAATTTTTGTAACTTCACTTTTCAAAATAATTTATAAATTTAAATGTATAATTATATAATAATTAAATGAATTTTTTAAAATTTTTATTTAGAATGTTGTATTTTTTTTATGTGCATTACTCATTGTACAATGTAATTTGAAGTAAATACATTAGTCGTACTCATACTGCTGAGCATTTATTTAACAGTACGGCTCTGCTCAATTGTTTAAAAGTTCTGATTTAAAAAATTAATTGTTTTATGTTAGTTTTGAAAATTTGATAAAAGTTATAAAAATAAACAGAAAAATTCCCCTGAAAAAACCCCCCAAACCCAAATGGGCTGGGTTTTTGACAACCCTGATCACAACAGCATCACTATCTACTTTTACTGAATATCAGAATATAAAAATGTCAAAACTGAAAGTGATAATTAAGACTAAAAAATTAAAATTAATCACTTTAGAATTGAAAAGCTAAAGTATAGTATTTATAAGAGTTATATAAGAACAGTATTATTACAAGTATATTAATCGTTCAAGTATTAAAATTCCAGATAATCTATAAAACTCAGCAGTGTTTTGTAAATTCTGTAAAGAATCCATAGTTAAATATCACTTATTGCAATAAAACTATGTGCAAACAGAAACAGTATTATTTTAATCTGCTTTTTCCTGTCATGAAATATCTTGACAACTTTTTTCAAAACAATTATGAGAGGGATTAGCGAGAAACGTTGAAATTTAAAAAATCTTCTTAAAGGGCTTATTGAGGTCGTGTTCAATAAGCAGTCTCCTGCCACATGAAACACAAATATGGAATTTTACACATATGTATTGTCGTGAGTTGGAAAATGTTGCGATTACCTTCAAATTTCTCAGATTTTACAGTTTTTTTTCTTTTAAAGAGTTCCCTGATATTTCCAGAATGTTGATATTCCCTGATGTTTCCAGGTTCTGTAGCCACCCAGTTGGTATTTTAATACTGCAGGGTTCATGCTGTCTTAAAATTATAAGTTAATATGAAATATGTTTACAGAATAAAAGAAAAAAGTAATTCCTATGAAAAATTAATTTAAGGTTCAGATCTGCACAGAAAGTCACACTAACTGACCTTCTATTATTTAATTACCTTTCTTTATAAAATTAGAGCTGAAATACGTAAAAAATTCTAAAGAAACAGATACACTTTGAAGATATAATTTTTATTAGATTTTCAATTTAGATAACTTGACATCTTCAAAATCTTTTTTCTTCTCAGTTTCAGATAATATTTATCACTCACATGTAGAAGTTTTATGACGAAATAATCAACTTTTGCTTGTGGCTTTCTGAACCCTCATCAAGTAACTGTTGGCTTATTCAAACATAAGTCTAAAACTTTTTTGCATTTTTAGGCAATTTTCTTACACCTCTACTTCTCATTGCCTTTCAATGTTATCTGCTTTTGTTCCCAAATATTTTCTTTTCTTTCACCATTTTTTGATGTTTCAGTTCCAAGGAAAAGTGTTCTATAAGCTTAATCAACTAGGGCAAATTGAAATATTTTGGCTTTCCAAAATGTATATCTATTGTATAAAAAATTTTGATACAAATTTTTTTTTCATATGTGAAGGTTTTAACTTTTGAATTTGTTTTATGTTGGATATACAAATATTCATAAGCATCTATACAATCAGGATACCCATTCTCATATTTTTGTCAATATTATCATAATTTAACTTCCTAATACAAAAGAGGAAATTCGCGAAAGAATCTCATCAAATCTTTTAATAACTTTTGTTTCAATAAAATATGTTTGTGTTAATCCCTATTTTATTACAACATCATGGCTGCCAACACACTAGAAAGAAAAATAGGACCAAAAGGAAACCATTTTCACAATTAAATAAAATAGATGGAGGATTGCACACAAATGCTGCTTTTCGGGATACCGCGCAAATTAACCTTTAATAATATATTTGAACAGTTTTTCAGTATAAAATATGAAATTACAAAAATTTTAGATGATGAGAACAGATTGCAAAAGCGAAAAAACACTTTTAACAATAAAACTAAATATACGAAGGATCACACAAAACTGTTTATCACGGCACTGGTGCAATATAGCCTTTCATTTCATTAATGTTATATAACACAAAATAATTATAAAAATTGTAGTCTATATAGATGTGTGTCTCCCATGTTAATTAGATAATTAATCATTGTCATATATTTCTCTCTCGCATGGTGCTGTGGGAATAATCATTATTTGAGAGTGCCAATTATGTAATTGCAGGGAAACTGATTTTCAGATAATAGAACGACAAAACTTTTGATATCAAAATTTGTGACATTGTTTCTTATTTCAATTTTATGATTTGTTAACAATATTACTGCCTGTAGGTACTCATATGCAGATGAAAAAAAAAAATATATATACAATCGTTATGGAGCTGAAAAACAGGATTCCTTGAACAAAACTAATAAAAACTGAACACACACGGGAAAATCAGAACACTTTGCAGCTATGCAATATTAATTTTTCATAGCAATAATTTGAAACAGTTGATATTCTTTAATTTGCCTAAAATCCCTGTATAAATTAAGTATTCCAAATTTAACTTATTTTTAAATAGTTTTATTTTGGGAGTCTGCATATTTTTTCCCGACTTAGACTTCACAGCAATGCTACTTTTAATGCTAATACAGCAAGAGAAAATTATATCATAATAAGTAAACTTACCCATTAGGATCCTGTTCAACAATTTTCAGGTTTTCCAGAGCTTGGAGTGCTTTTCTTGCTACACTAGAAGACCCTCTACAATATTTAGATGGCCGTGTCCCTCTACGATATCGTCCACCATAGATTTTGGTAAGGGCACCCACACCAGCTGGAGATCTCATATATAAATGTCTTGCAACGGAAGCTAAAAAATAAAATAAACATATATAAAATTACATATTTAATAATAAAACAAGTATATAAGCAATTTAAAAATGATTTACACTGCACAATTACCAGTACAGTCAACCTTCAAGTCAACCCCTTGACTATACACAGATCACTGGTACATTCATTCTGCAGATTTTGACCTTCAGGTCATCCCCTTGACTCTACACGGATCACTGGTACATTAGGTTCCACAGATTTCTCCACAGATTTCGACCTTTAGGTTGCCCCCTTGACCCTACACAGACCACTGGTACATTTTGTTCCACAGATTTTGACCTTCAGGTCAACCCATTGACCCTACACAGATTACTGGTACATTAGTTGCAGATTTCGACCTATAGATCGAACCCTTGACCCTATACAAACCACTGGTACATTCGCTCCACAGATTTCGACCTTTAGGTTGAACTCCTGACCCTACATGGAACACTGGTACATTTTGTCTTCAGGTCGAACCCATGACCCTGTACGGATCTTCGGTTGCATGGAGAAAATGATCTTGCTACGTGCGATATGCACAGATAAAATTGCAGCATATTTTGTGTCTGGGCACCGCAGGCGGCCATTCGGAATAAACAGGAGGAGATTACTGGGGGCCCTGGGGATCCAGTGTAGAATGATCTTTAGGTCGAACCCCTGCCCTTACACACGGACCACTGGTACATTTGTTCCACAGATACCTATAGGTTGAACCCGACCCTACATGGACTACTGGTGCATTCGTTCCATATATTTTGACCTTTAGGTCGAACCCTTGACACTATACGGACCACTGGTACATTTTGTTCCACAGATTTCGACCTTTAGGTTGAATCACTGACTTTGTAGATCTTGTTACGTGTGACATGCACAGATAAAAGTGTAGCATATTCTGTGTCTGGGTGCCGCATGAAACCGTTCCTAATAAACCGGAGATCAATGGGAGGTCCCCGTTCCGGTGTAGAACGACCTATAGGTCGAACCCCCGCCCCTACCCGGACCACTGGTACATTCATTCCACAGAATTCGACCTTTAGGTAGAACCCTGGCTCATGTACGGATCCTCGGTTGCATGGAGAAAGTGATTTTGCTACGTCAACATGCACTGATAAAATAGTATAAAAATTTTAAATTTTCCCAAAATCTTATTTTGTAAGGTTTTTATGAGTATTATTCACTGTTGCTTAAATTAAATTACACTATCATTTACATGAAAAACCCTTGTTCAGAGCACAGTAGCAAAAGTCATTTTGGCGGGAGGAGCCTATTTCTAAACATGGAAGAATGCATCACTTAGGATGGGTGGGGCCAATTTCAAAACACGGGAGAATGTGCCAACTTGGGGCGATTTGTACTTAGAAAATACGTGGGGTGGGCTGATCTTCGGATTTACCAATTTACGAAAACAAATGAGGCAAAATAGCTATGAAAGCAAAAGGAACTTTAATTTGAAAGCAAACAACTTTCAATATTAAATTGACTAGGTTTGACAAAGTAAATTATGTTATTAAAAAAAAAAATAATTGCACACTATATTATAACTGAAGGTACTTAGCATCTACAAAATCAACTTGTCTAAAGTTTCGCATCTTGTATGTCATGGCGAAGAAGGTTAATTTTACCTTCAAAACTGGCAATTGTTCTTAATTTTTTTTTTATTATATATATGCTGTTTTCAATGAAGTTGTACATAATCTTTTCAATGTTACAAATACTGAGATCATGGAATTTTTTTTTTAGTTGGGCAATTGAACTTTATGATCCCTTTTTAGAAGTAAACAGAAATTGGTTTGATGCAAGAGCCCTAATAAAGCGCTTATCAATATTGCCATAGCAAGTGCAGGGGCTGATTCAGATTTTTTTTTTTTTGGGGGGGGGGGGGGGGGGGCTGTTCTTTTGTACATAGGTACAATATAGAAAAAACATTTAGTGCAAACTATTTCATTGGGGTGGGGTAAGCCATACGCTCTCCCCTGGATATGCTAGAATTGCCTTAGAGTGGTTTTCGGACATAGGAAACTATCTGTCAAATAGTGGAAAATTTCAGACTTAGATATCTGTAAAAGTGATGTGCTTATTTGCAATGCAAGCATAAGACAATATGTAATGAATATTAAGACCATGAGGGCCTATAGGGAAGGGCAAGGGGGTCACAAGCCAGTTCATGTTGTATATCTTATCCTTGAGTTTTCCACACTCACATTCTTGGTTAGCCACCCTCTCCTCCCCACGGAAGTACTATGGACATCATTATGCTCAATCATGTCATAAAATCACATGCGTCTTAAGAATAATTAAAATAGACTTTAGAGTTCACAAGTTTTATTTCACCGCTGCTGAAGTATTAACCCTTTCGCGACGGTTGGCACACCCGTGTGCCAGCTGCGAGCTTGCATTCAAGGACGTTCGGCACTCACTGGTGCCGGAGAGAACTTTACCCTAAATGCCGAGTGGCACGTATTCGTGTTTCTACGTGGAACGTTTTCATTTGAATTTATTTGTCTACTAGATGGCGTTAAATGCCCGTGGAAGCAACTTAAATGTATTTTATAGATGTTTGACTTTGGCACAAGGAGAATCCAATGAATTATTTCTCCAATCGGAGCGGGGAAACATGGTTCTGTAAAGTAAATAAACAGAGCACTTATCGCAGCATCAACAATTTTATAATTGAGTTCCGGGTTTCCTTTTGATTTTAGCTTTTAATGATTTCGTTGGTGAATTACAGGAATATAAGAGAGTATTTTCTTTTTTTTTTTGGGGGGGGGGGGGGGGGGAAGTTAAAGGAATGTGCGACAGTGAAATGATTAGGCTATTTCGGATAAAAATATGGGAGGTTTGAGACTTTTTCTTTCTGTGGAAGAATATACGCGTATGGTAAACGAACCATACAGTAATGAAAGCAAAGCAGATAGGGAAAATTCGTGGAACAGTGGTATTTCTGATGATGAATCTGAAAATGCAATTGATTCTTCAGATTCTGAGCGTACTATTATTACAACGCCGCCAGCTTCAGTTACTGTTTTTTCGAATGATGTTTGGACATGTGATTTGAAAGATCTGAATTCTTTGGAGTTTTTTAACATACCTGGAATAAATCACAATATCATGCAGCCTAATTTAGATAAGGAACTTGATTTTTTTAGCATATTTTTGATGATGAACTAGTAGAATTTTTCGTAAAAGCAACTAATGAGTTTGCAAAGAAAAAATGGGAGAAAAATCTCCTCTCTCCTTCCACATCGAAGACTCCACCTAAATGTATTTACACCTGTGACAGGAACTGAAATGTATTTTCACCTGTGACAGGAATTGAATTTAGTGTGTTTCTCGCATTAGTTATTTTGTCGAGCATTGTCAGAAAACCAAATCTTAAAATGTATTTTTCTAAGAATCCAATCATCAGTACTCCTTTTTTTTTTATTTCAGTTATGAGTCGCGATCGATTTATAGGAATATTACGTTACCTTCATTTTACTCTTGATAGTAATGCCCAAAAACTAGATAAATTGAAACCTGTGTTAGATGCATTAGTTTCAAAATTTAAATCTTTATACACTCCTAGAAGAAATGTGTTCATTGAAGAATCTTTGTTCTCATGGAAAGGAAGGCTGGGATTTCGTCAATATATACCCTCTAAAAGGTCCAGATATGGAATAAAAATATATAAATTGTCAGAATCGGAATCAGGCTATAAATGGAATTTCTTTGTGTATACTGGAAAGGACACTGAATTATCAAGCTCTGATGGTGGGTATGGAGAACACGTTGTGAAAACATTTCTAAATGAACTTTCAGGAAAAGGATATACTTTGTATTTGGATATATTTTTTACCTCTCCTGTACTTGTAAAGTATTTGTTGTCTAAGAATACGCATATATGTGGTACAGTTTTAAAAAATCGGAAGGACATGCCAAAGAATAATCCATCTGTACCTAAAACATATATACACTAAAATTTTTAATATTTTGATAAAAGAAAATTTATATAAAAAATATACATCAAATAGAAAATAAGTATTTCCTTTCTTCCTGAAAAAAGTAGAATGCTGTGTTGAACAGGTGATTTTTAGTGAATTTTTTTCGAGAATTAGGCTTAGCGCAAAAAATTAGCCGTCTTTTGGGAAAAGTTCGGAAACAAAGCGCTCAGTCTTTTGGGCCATGGCGGTTTCGGAATGCCGCCATCCCGAAAGGGTTAAAGGCTTGAGATAATGCAGGCACATATGTCATTATTCAAAAGTTAGAAAGGAAATGAAAAACATTTAGAATATAAAATACACATTGCAAAATTGTAAACCTGAAATAAAGGTTGATCGATAGAATAGATCCCCAATCTTTTTTCAAAAGCACGAAAGTGCACCAAGTTTGCGCGATTCACCGGGTTACACTTGTTAGAAAACTTAATATAAACAAGCAATACATACATTGGTAGACGTACGGTCAAAATCCCAAAAGTTACTTTGTTCTCATTGGCTAATCACTCTAGGATAGCTTGTCAAGTTTTAACCCCATGTTCCATATTCCTGCAAATTGAGACGTCAGCATCCGGAATATGCTAATTTCTACTTCATCCAATTAGAGATTGGCATACTCAAGAAACATTAACTTCTACTTCTATGACACAGCACTATTTAAGCTTGTGGATGTGTCAGTTAAGTATCTTTAATGATCATAATCTTTATTGATATCATCTTTATCGATCATTGTAATGTGATTCTATGATGTTTATACGATGTTAAACTGTGTATATTAGAGTTGCTGCTATTGCTATTTTCTGCATCGTATTGGCCTATGCATAATGTTATGCAAGTCTTTTTGAATGTTTGCCGGTAAGCGACAAAATACGTGGCTAGTTTTGTTTAGGCCTAACTTTTGTCTGACAGTAAATTTTTCAAGACAATGTTGTTTCAAACTTTATGCAAATACCATATCGAAGATTTAGATATGAATATTATTTGTGTTATCTTCGATGTTGCTTTCATGAGAATAAAATACGTTATTTCACGGAAAGTCTATTTTTTCAAGAAGTCACGACATAAGAATCCACAACCTGCTTCATCAACAAACGGCTTATGTGCAATATATTTAGATTTTAAATTGCTTTTAAATTTTCGTAAGCCAACAACACTTTCATTCACTTATCAATTTTGCACAATTTTGTACTTATCGATTTAACTTCGCCAATCTGATAGCCCATGATTTTCCCGGACATCCAATCAGTGTGCAACATTTTGGGAATCTGCATTTTAATAGGCTTTTAATTTTCAAAGTTTCCAGTTATAAAGTTTTTGAAATTGATTTAAAAATATTTAAGTATCGTGTGTTTCAATGTGGTTTCTACAATTTTAAAAGTTTTTATTCCGACATTAACCAATATTTTTATAATGCACAAAAATCTTATTTTGTAAGCTTTTGATAATGCGTGTTATTCACTTTTTATGATTATTATTTACTTTTAATGAAATTGAATTGCACTATCATTTACATTCAAAATTACAGTTCATAAAACTGTAGAATACATCACTTTGGTAGGAGGAGCCTATTTTAAAACACAGGAATATATGTCACTTGAGTTGGGAGAGGAGTCAATTCCAAAACATTGAGAAACGCGCCAACTTGGCACAATTTTGTACTTATCAATTTATCAAATCTATTTAAATTTTAATTGGGTTGAACGATAGAATAGACCCCCCCCCCCCCCACTCTTTTTTCAAAGTACGAAAGTGCACCAAGTTCGTGCGATTCACCGGGTTACAATTTCAGCCCATGACTTTCCAGGCATCCAATCAGCACGTGACTTTTTGGGAGTCTGCATTTTAATAGGCAGTAAGTATTTCAATAGTCTTCTGTGTATTTCATCAGATTTTTCCCCATTGGAATTCGTCGACCCTTGATTCTACAGATCTTTTTCGATCCATTTTATTGAGCGTTATTTTTGGAACAAATCTGCAATCATTTTATACACATTTTCAGTACGTTTTATTGCAGATTGAGTTACTAAATGGCATCTCGTAAGCAGCAAATGGATTCGAGCGAATGTTCTAGAAAACGTGTTGATGAAAATGAGTCCAGCTTTAAATTTTATTATATGCTGGAAGCATAAGGTAAGAAAGCAGTGATTGATTGGTGTGTTATGAAAGGTTTAATGAGTGATAGATATGAATGCCCTAAGTGTGGAAATGCGATGAAATTGTTTGAAAGAGAGAGATTGATTGATGATTTTGAATGGAGGTGTAGAAAGAGATCGGGTGATAAGCATGATGTAGGAGTGTGAGAAAGGGTACGTGGTTTGATAAAAGTAAATTGAGATTTTAATATTAACTTTATGTGGTTAGGAAGCAAGGTTGTGGTGAATCATTTGAATGTTGTGAAAAACTTACCAGATTAGAAACAGTTTTGCCGTGACATTTGGATGAGTGCTTTACTGAAAGATAGAAGTAAGATTGGGGAGAGGAGGGGGGTGATTGTAGAGATAGATGAAAGTAAGTTTGGGAAAAATAAGTATGGGAGATGAAAGCCTATGGATGGACAATGGGTGTTTGGAGGGATTGAAAGGGGAACAAATAAATGTTTTCCCAAGACAGGAGCGCATACCATTTTCATTGAAGGAACTTGGTCTGCAATTAAGAGAAAAGTAAAAAAAAAAATATTTTAACTCATATGAGTACATGTGGAAGAGGAAGCAGGACCATTCTATTGGGGAGGAAGCTTGGAATGAATATCTGAAAGCTATCGTTTCCATCTTCCCTACACATAGAAGTGCTGATGACGAAGACAAAAACAATTGTTTTCAACATCACTTTGATACGAAGAAGGAAGAGGAATAAGGTTAGTTTTTTTATTTGTTCATCCCGTGTTTTTAAAATGGGTTTCTTAATTTTAAAGTATTGTTTTTTTCTTGAATTTTGTTAACGTACAATTTTCTAAATATCGTTTTTTCTCAAATTTAGTTAAAGTCCAAACGTTTTTCTAAGTATCATTTTTTCTTGCTAGATTTTACAATTTCCCGAAGTCCGTGAGAAGTGCAGTGAACTTTAAACCTCTTCAACTACAGAAGTAAGAATATCTAATGATTTGCTTTTCTACCTCCTCGTTAAAAACAAACCTTCCCCTACTGAAAATATTTCTATCCCTATTACCACCCTTCCCCAAGGCCGAACATAGATAGAACCCTTCAAGCTTTTTGACCTTTGCATTGTAAATGAGAAAGCATCTATTCCATCAACTAGGGAGATTCCCTCAATTTCATGAAGATAAATAATTTTGTTTTCCTTCCAACAGATGCCTCTAGGGAATTGCAACTGAAATCGTTCTTACTAAGCTCAGGAATGTTTGACATCTGTAAAGAGAGCAGTCCTTTTCAAAGACTTAACAACAATGACAACAAAAAAGTGAATTTTCAAGTACTTTCAAGGTTTTGAAAAGGGCCATCTAAAATTAAAGTACTTTCCCGATTTTCAAGCACCAGTATGCACCCTGATACTACTATAAGTTTTCTACTCTATCCATAGTCCTTTTCAAAGTATTCACTGGGGCCTGAGCTCTCTCATTCGAGAGGTGTCCATCCTCCCTGCTTGGAGGCCCTGTCCCAAGACAATGACCAGAATCCATAAATTGGAAAACAAAACCAGTACTGTAAATGTTCTCCATTCGATAATTATCTTATAAGTTTTCTAGTCAACAATCTATGAGTTTTAGATCTTTTAAAGGCGTTCATTAGCTCCTAAATATTTTATAATATAAACAAATGTTTATTTTAGTAAAGTTTGTTGAAATTATCTAATATTTGTATTTTTCTAACCTTACATGAAATCATTAAATCAGCCTATAGTTTGAAATATATTATAAATGAATGAAAATAAGAAATATTTTGTACAATCTGGAAACCAACCGTACAGTAACATTTCATGAAAAGCATCATACTTGTCCAGAATTCATTGCATTGCCGTGAATTGGCAAAAAAATAATAAACCTTATCATATGCTGTCATTCCAATGTTACAACTACCATACTAGTGTTTCCCGTAGACCAGTGTTCAACCTTTGTCATCCTGCAGAACTCTTTTTTGAGATATTTTTTTATGGAACTCTTCGTTCAGTAGCACACCCAGATTTGATTTTAGGGGGGATGTGTCATATTACGTATTACATGTTATGAACAAGGTGCTTCCCTGCCTTTGTTATAAAAACTTATAAAGATATAATATAATATTATAGATATAATATTCCATATAAAGTATTTGTATTATACATACATATGTCATATGAAATTGAAAAATGAATATGTCATATGAAATCCAAATAATTTTAATTATACTTTCGTTTTTTTCGTCTTGTTGATCCGGATTTATTTTCTTCTTCAATACTATCCGCCGGTTCCAATGTTGGCGGAAGACTAGTGGCATTTTCAGGAGAGCAAGAAGCTTGTCCTTTGGATTTTGATTCCAATTTCGCAGTTTTAAGCTAATTCTGCATTATATTTCTGAAGGATTTTAGGTTAAGTTCAAACAAAACACAATTTATTATAAAATAATTAACTTACCACCGCTTGCCTTTGTAAGAACTAAACATCAATAAATCCACTATACCAGGTATTTGAAAACTATTTAAAAGTGCAATGTGCGTCATCCTCGTTCAATACAAGCGACTGAGGGGATGGATAGTTCCAATATGAAACTCAGACGCACGAGTTCCAGAGACCGGCACGGCGTAGCGCCCTCTATAGTTGTGAACTCAGATTAACATTCAAATTGTAGTATCGACTCGCGGAACCCTAGGGTTCCGCAGAACATAGGTTGAAGAACACTGCCCTAGATTTAAAAAGGGGCAGGGTGCTCATTCATAAAGAGGGCACTGTAGCTGAATGAAAGGGTCTTTTTTTTCGTTGGGATCACAGCCTAGATCATTAAATTCAGCTCTTTATAATATATATTTAATAAACTAATTCCTAATTATTCAAAATAATTAAAATTGATTTCGTTAAACCAGATTTTATGAATATAGCCTACACATTCTAGCAGTAAAATCTGTGGTTAAAATAAAAATACAGGTCACATTACATGCACAAGTACTACTGCATATACTCGCATATAAGTCGAGAAATTTGACAGAAAAAAAAGCTTCAAAGTGGAGGGAGGAAATTGAGCACTCCAAAACTCTCCTGTAAGTCACTGCCCTTCCGAATGCTCCCGATTACCAGTGTCTCATGTCATCAAAATAATATGTATACATTTTCGTTCCAAGTTTATCACCCGCTTTTTGGATTACAGCAGATCGTTTTCTACAAAAAAAAAAAAAGGTTCTTTTCAGAAATAATTCTGTAACACTGTTTATTTAAACCTATAATGCAGGATTTTAAGATGAAAGTGTTTTTTAGTTTTGTTTATCAAAGGGAGTATCTAACAACAACAGTGTTCTGGGTAAATGAAAAAAATTGGCTCAAATAACGGGTGAAAGCCAAATATTGTTTTGATCGTGCGGTGGGTGCCCAAAGGACGCTTGAGAGACGGGGATGAGCGGTCTCCCGTTCGTTTTGAAGACGCTGCGTGCTGGGAGTAAAAAAAAATGCCTAGAGCTTGTCACATGAGAATGAGCGTCCCCAAAATGGTTGGGAAACAACGCTCATATGTCATAGGCCTTTGGAATTGGTCTTTAAAGAGTTCCGATGACGTTTTTATTATGGAAATTAAATTTTATTACTATTATTATATACCGGCCGTCCAAATAGCTGCTCAAGTCTTCGGACGAGTTGGTTTTCAACCATTATTATTATATATATATACATTTTTGTTTTCAAGTGTTTTTGAATAATATATGGAAAATTTTATTTTCTCTTTTTGGTATCTATTTATACCCAAGTTTTGGATTTTTTTCCCCCTCTGAAAGTACCTGTTTTCCTCTGAAGAAGGGGAGGGAGGGGGGGGGGGGGGGTTGACTTATACACGAGTTTTGGATTTTTTTCTCTCTGAAAGTAGGGGTTTGACAATGCGAAGTCAACTTTATGAGAGTATATACGGTAATACTCGCACGCGTAACACAAATAGCATAAAGCCATATGAAAGACAAAGGTTTCTTAGCACGTGTTCGGAGGAAGGCAGAGGTTTTATAAACTCATTCATCAACAAAGGGACGGGTACAAAGGAGAAAGGGGTCGGGGGAGTTTCTTCCACATGAAGAATCCAGAAGAGGGGTGATTCTTAGAATAGATCCTCACTCATTTTTCAAAGTACGATACAGCACCAAGTTGGCGCGATTCTTCAGATTGCAATTTCATTTTCAGGAGTCAATTTCAAAATACGGAGAAAAGCGCCAATTTGGTGCAATTTTGTACTGAAAAATAAAAAAAAAAAAAACCGAGTGTGTGTGTGGGGGGTCTATTCTAAGAATTTACCCCAGAAGAGATTGTCTGGGAACCTGAAAATAATGAGTCATACTCCTATGTATCAATAGCGGAAGGGGACGGAAAATTTCAGAGTCCTGAGGTTTTTTTAAAAGAAAACAGGGACAGGACGCATTTACCTTTGTACAAAAACAGCCAGGGCACTACGCCCTCCTGAAAATGCCTATGGGTAACACTACATACTTGGCAAAGAATAATCTGCATTAGTAATAAATTTTTTTTCCTGAATATTTACAGAAGCCCAGCCTGTCTTTTCACAAGGAATTTGCATATGAGGGAAATATATTTAAACAAATGACATTTGCTAGGGTTTAAACTGAACAGAAACATGCAAAACGAGGGTTCACTTCTTTATAAAAATCAATCAGATAATGAAACAAAAAATATTCCTACCACATCTTGTGTAAAACCAATCTTCATCATAGGGTGCAAGCTCTTTGTGCATACCAGTTTTGACAACATCTACCCATTCTGGTACCTTTAGTTTTCCTGACCTGCAAAATTCATAATTTTTTATTACAGACTGACAACTGTGTAAATCAAAACATGACACAATCTAAAGTAATTGGAAGACACAACGTTATGTTCTTGTAGTCAATAATAACACACAAAACATTAATATTAAACACTATCACATAGATTTAATGAAACAAGAAGCAAAATTACTTTTTGAGGTGAGCAGATAGAGCTTTAACAAAATCATGCTGATTAACGTCTTTAACGCTAGTGCTAGGCATCTGAAAAAGTTACAGAATAATGTCACTCTAACAAAATAAAGTTGTCATAAAGCACAATAAACACTATGTTCTTTATATAAAAATGTACCCAATGATTTAAAATATTTTTAATAAAACCGCACAGTATATACAGATGTTAGGCCTACATAAGTACACGTGACAGTAAGCTACAGTTATTAACAAACGAATAATAGCAACATCTGCATATATTAAATAAAAACACAAGAATAACGTAAAGAAAACTTACAATGGGTATATAAGTATTTTATATTTTATACAATAAAATAGGGTTTGCGCCACGCGGCTGATAAAATACAGAAAAATCTACTCAATTCAGTTATGAGACTCGTAATGAAAGTAGAAGTAGAAGTATTTTTCGATTGCTGTTGCCACCTTGAATACAAAGCATATGGAACAGGTCAGAATCCGGTAATGTTAGATGTGATGGCGCTAGTGTGCCAAGGTCTCGGCTTTTTTCTGGTGTAAACCGGGTGTCAGCTTATTACCAATGGTAAATTTTGTGGTCTGAAAATGTTTTGTAGCATTATATTAGGTCCAGATATTTTTTCATCTGTAAAGTAATGAAAATTTGTGCTTATCTCATCAAATTTTAATCATAGCAACCCATGTTGGAAGTAATTGACAAGCATAGCTTTACTCACTGCAGCATATATTGATACGGGGTTCTGAAATTAAGTAAGGCGCTTGATCGGAGGCGGAGCCATTTTGACGTACCTCATACGTCCTTCGCTTCCGCTGCATCCTTTTTTCGCCCTTTTCGATATTATTATGGTTATTATGCTGGATATAACTTTTTAACGAAGTATCAATCGAATAAGTGTTATATTTTAATATGTATAATAACACATATTTTATTTTAATACTAATCTAATATCATTTCGAGATTGTTTTATATCAAATTCAAGCTAGATGAACACAATGACATTTTTGCTGTTTATAAAATCGCAGCAGATTTTCCAGTATTTTTCTGGCCAGCATGTTTTAAAGACATCTATATAGGGTGTCCCAAAAACATTGACCTCAGCTTTTATTCCTTAAATATTGATCTTAGACATATATAATAAATTTTAAAGGTGAGTAAAAAAAAGGGTACAAAATTTTATGAAATCGATTAAAATTTTCCAGAGAATTAAATTTTAAGAAATACAAAATTTAAATTTTTATATGAGAAAAGTGGCTGTCGGCAATCAAAGGAGTTAAACTAATTGAAACTGCAAAAAACTCATCTGAGCAGCACGACTTTCCCTGCCGAGTCATATTCACATTCTCTTTATTTCTTTAATAATTCATTCAGTTGAGTTTAGTTGCATAAAATAACACCTATAATTATTTTAAATTACGCTGAATTTTGCATTTTCAATTCAATTTTCATTTTCATTTAGTAACTGGGCTTATTTTCAAAGGTGGAGTAGCGAAAAACCGAACCGTACCAAATTCTGAATCATACAAAAATATAATCAGCACCAGGGTAACCCACAAGTGACTTATCGACCAACTTTTGTGAAATTCGGTCTATTAATTTTTCAGCTAGAGGGGATATAGACAATGTTTACGGGCCATTTTGCAGAAAAAGACAGATTCTTTTAATCCCGAATCGTACCAAAATCTAATCAGCACCAGGGTAACCCACAAGTGACTTATCTACTACATTTTGTGAAATTTGGTCTATTAGTTTTCCAACTAGAGTGGATACAGGTAATTTTTGCGAGCCATTTTGCAAAAAAATACGGGTTCTTTTATCACGGATCACACCAAAATCTAATCAGTACTAGGGTCACCCACAAGGCACTTACCTACCAAATTTTATGAAATTTGATCAATTAGTTTTTGAGTTAGAGTGGATATAAATATTGCAGAGATAGACACACTAAATCACAGACACACACACAGACGTTACGCTAAAAATAGTTTTTTCGTATTCTAGAGGTTCCAAAATGTGTAGATACGTCGAAACCTCGAGTTGCGATTTTCGACATGATTACAATACTTTCCTTATACATTACCATGTATTGCAGGAAGATTACTTTATTTCAGGTAATTATTACTCCTTTTTATCGTCACTCCATTTATTAAAAGGAAATTAAGAATTGTTTCTTCTTTAACATGTTGATGAACGTCTATGTTGTATTATTTAAAATGCTCGTCAATGATATATGAAACGAAAATAAGTGTGTTTGAAATTTTGAAATGTTATGCATTGAATACGAAGTTTTACACTTTTATACATTGAATACGGATCTTTGTTTCCTATTGATGCAATCTTTAGAACATATAGAACTTTATGTCGATCATCCATATCCTAAAAATATTTAAATAACATAAATATTACTTAATGTTTAAATAAATATTCTTTATGCATCGTACGACGCGTATCTATCAATGGGCGATCTATGGCAATTCACTTTCTGGACACCGAGGGAGTAAGTCGTTTCGTGAGCTCCGGTCAACGACCCAGTGCTTTGCTTTTTCCAGGTGTTTTGATTTACGATTTGTGTTTTTTCGATAGTATATACTATATACGCTTCTTCTGCTCTTTGCGGCCTCTAATATTATGGATATTGCTATTTGAAAAGTAAACTTCTTTTTTCATGCTATGGAGGGGATTTCATTTGAAATAGAGGTTGCTTTCAAGGATCTCCCAAGGACAGATATGTCCAGCGCCATTTCGCCGGTAGATGACTCTTCCACGTGCTCAGAGACATGGATTCTACTGATCTTGTGAATAGTGTTATTGCTAATTCAAACTGTATCGTGGGTGAATATATCAAGAAACTGGTATCCATTGTCTGTGCTAACAATGAAAATCGTCTGAATTACAACGACCACTTAGTAAATTCGTCAAAGGAACTTCCGAACCCTGATTTTATGGACTTACTGAAAAAACAGGGATATTTAAGACGTGATGGATTACTGATTGAAAAACACAGTGATTGAGAACCTCGTCAAGCTTTCCCTAATGATCTTTTTAGTCCAAAACGGGGTTAACCTCAAGACTCTACCCGTCCCTCTACGACCTCAAAAATTCAGAGGCGGTGAATAAGATCCTTACGGAAATGACTACCTTCTGCGTCAAAGACAGAGAGATGAAGCCAATCACAAAAGAAAGGCTGAATGAGAGAATCGAAAGTTTGATAATGCTGTTTATTCATCAAGATACCAGAACAGCGGAAGCAATGCGCCTGGTAGGTCAAACAAGTGACCTGATTCAAGGCTTCAGTCAAGGGGTAACTATCAACCATCAGGCTACACAACAGCTACCACCAGCCAGCACAACCCCGCAGGTTTCGGAGGAAGAAAAGAGGACCTACGCCAGTATAGTGAAAACCAAGGCGACGATAGTCCAACAGTCAACATCAGAAGGCAGAACCGCCCAGCAGGTTCAGAAACAACTAAGGAACCTCCAATGTACTAAGGATATAAAGGTGCAAAAAATCTCGACAACTCGGAGCGGAGGCATCCTAATCAGGTGCAATAATCCACAGGACGCAAACAAACTGAAGGAGACTCTTGAGGCGAACAAAGAACTCAACACGTCAACCAAGATCTCTCACCAGTCGCCAAGGCTTGCAAAAGTTATCATGTTTCACGTCCCGTTGGTCTCGGACGCAGAAGACATTAGGGCTGCGGTCGCCAGACAGCTGAGGATCGATGATCTGGGGTTGGTCAGAGTCAAATCTCCTATCAGAGCAAGTAAGGATTCGAACCACTGGCCAGTGGAGATCCCCTCGGCCTTACTGAGCACAGCCTTAGAACTTTGGTCATTCTGTGTGGGCTTCAAGCAGTGCCCAGTAAAGAAATTTTACGTGGTGAACCGTTGCTTCAGGTGCCAAGAGTTCGGCCACATGCAAAGACAATGCTCATCCAAAAGCCCTAGATGCGGCTACTGCTCCCGTAAGCACAACACAAAAGAGTGCCAGTGGAATGAGACTGTGGCAAAATGCGTCAACTGTATAAACCACAGCCGTAAGGAGACGACGAAAGAGAGTATCCCAACGGATCACCCGGCATTCACGAGGGCCTGCCCTTCGTATAGGAAATCTTTAAACGACCAAAAGAGGCTAGAGATGAGACAGTACTTTGCGCAGCAGGCAAAGCGAGCCAACAGGCGTAGAGAGGAAGAAACAGCGCCCCAGGCTGTCAACAGAAACTCAACGACAAGAAGTAACACTCATAGTTACCACAACTAGATGGAGCCATCTAACCATGCACAACCAGATCCGATAAGGGACAGTCCATCTTTGACCAGTTCACTTACTCCGGACTCTTCCCAGAACCAGGAACAAGAAAACAGTATAGTCATAGATAATCTACAGCCGTCCTCGTCTAATCAAATTAGAACCAATACCCGCAGCCGGTCATCTCAACAGACAGACTCCAACAACCTAAAGTTCATTCAGATAAACTTGCGTAATAGCAGAGCAGCGACTGCGCTCCTAAACGCATATCTCAGCGACAATAATATTAATGTAGCCCTAATCCAGGATGTTTTTATCGATAAAAATACAGGTAGGCCGGTGAGTCTCGGCAGCAGCTGGAGATGCCACAAATCTCTCAACAATAGAGCAGTTATGGCAACTTATACAGGCACTACACTCATTAACATACAGAGCACAGATGAATCAACAGCTGTAGTTCACCAGAATGGAAAGGCCAAGCTCTCCATCACTAATACATACGCTCTACCCTCGGCATTTTGATAAAATCCTCATAGACCTGTCACGAATTCTTGGAGCATTAAGTGACTCAAAACTGGTCTGTGGCGATTTCAACGCCCACTCACCACTCTGGGGCTATCATGACACGGATAGGAGGGGCGTAGATTTAACAGACTTCCTGCTCCTGCAAAATGTCAACATGGTTTACGTTCCGGGCAGTAGACCGTCTTTTCAGACATCGTCATGCCAGGGATGGCCGGACCTCACTGCAGCATCCAATGACATACAGGACAACATTATAAACTGGTCGATTTTGGGGGAAACCACCCTAAGCGACCACAACTACATATCGTTCGAAATGCGAGACGACGAGGGCTTCAAACAAGACAACTCAAGACATAGGCTTGAAACCAAATACGGCAATCATAAGAGATTCAGAAAGAAGTTAAAACAATAGCAAATCAGTGGATAGACAAAATAAAAACAATAGGTAACGCAGAACTCTTAGACAATGCGACAGAGGAGTTCCTGGGAATCCTCACAGACTCGGCCAAGAAAAATTTTAGGTTTAGAAAACAGAGAACACAGAAAACTCCAAACTGGTGGTCCAATGAACTTAAGATAAACAGAAGAAGGATTCGAGCCCTCTGACGTAGATTTCAGAAAGAGCAGAACCCTGAGATAAAAGCAAAATACAAGATTGAACATAACAAAGAACGAGCAAAATATGAGAGAGAAATAGTTAAAGCTAGAAACAACACGTGGAAAAAATTCTGCTCAGACACGACGGACACTTTCGGCTCACAATTTAAGATAATCACTAATAAGAAAACTCCACCTAGCTCAATCTATAACACTCTACAACTTAGCTCGGAAGCAGATCTTCCCAACAACTTGGAAAATTTCAACGACACACTCCATAATACGGACCACATCAACAACGCAGACCTAAAACACAACATAGTCAACACAGCATTCCCAGGAGCAACCCTTGGTGAAATCTCAAGTATCTTTAACAAAATCAAGGTAAACAAGGCTCCAGGATTCGACCTGGTTGACTATACCCTGTTGAAAAGAATCAATGATGCAGTGCCGACTCTGTTGCTTTGCTACCTCAATAAGTGCCTGGAAATACAACACTTCCCGACTCCTCTTAGTCCTTTCGCGACGATCGGCACGCCCACGTGCCAGCTGCGAACTTGCATTCAAGGACGAACGGCACTCACTCGGGCCAGAGGATATTTTACCGCAAGCGGATAGTGGCACCTATAGGTGCCACTACGCGGAACGTTTTAATTTGTGTACTAGATGGCGTTACTTGTCCATGGAACTAACTTCCATGTATTTTGCAGAGGCATGACCTTGGCAGAAGAGGATCGAATGAATTATTTCTCCATTTGGAGCGGTGAAAATCATTTTGTAACATAAACAAACAGAGCAATTCTCGTAGCATCAACAATTTTATAATTGAGTTTCGGTTTTTATTTTTATTTCAGTGTTATGATTTCGTTGGTGAATCATAGGAATATAAGAGAGTATTTTTTTTTGTTTGGGTTTTAGAGGCAGTGAAATTATTCGTTTATTTCGGATAAAAGAATTGGAGCAGCTAACGAGTATTTTTATTCAGATTTGTATGAAAATTATACATCAAATAGAACATAAATATTTCTTTTATTCCTGAAAAAAGTAGATTTCTGTGTTGAATAGGTGATTTTTAGTGAATTTTTTTCGAGAGTTAGGCTTAGCGCAAAAAATGCGCCGTCCTTTTCGACCAGTTCGGAAGCGAAGCGCTTCGGCTTTTGGGCCGCGACAGCTCCGGAATGCCGCTGTCCCGAAAGGGTTAAGAGAGCAATCGTGGTCTTGTTCCACAAAGCGGACAAACCCACAAGCGACCCTAAGTCATACCGACCGATCTGCCTATTCCCGGCTCTGGGGAAGACATTGGAAAGGATTATCCACGGCAGGATCTATCACAACTTCTATGTTAACGACCATTGGCATCCAAAACAGTTCGGCTTCAAGCCAGGAAAATCAACAGAACATGCTTTAGAGAATTTACTCAACGGAATCAGAGAAGACAAGACCAAAGGAGTTTACACCACAATGGTTTCGTTTGACATAAGTGGAGCATTCGACAGTCTGTCCTGGCCATCGATTGTCAAACACCTGGAATCGTCTCCTTGTTCTGGGTACCTCATCAACCTAGTGAAAATCTTTCTGACAGATAGGTACGTCACTTTGGAAGAAAACGGAGTTCCAGTGACAAAGAAAATCTTCGGTGGGCGTCCTCAAGGCTCCTGCCTCGGCCCACTATTGTGGAACGTGGTAGCAGACTCTGCACTCAAGATCCCTTGGCCAGCCCACACAAGGATTCAAGCATTCGCAGACGATTTCGCCCTGCTAATCAACGGCAGGATAATAACCAATCTACATAGCAATGTAATAGAGTCGGTAAACAGGTTTAACAACTGGACCGAAAGCGAGTCCCTGATAATCAATTGGGGGAAGTCAAGGGTAATGATGATCCACTCGCATCATGCAAAGAGCAGATGGAATACTAAAGGATTTAAGGTGGGGCCAAACCATTTAAAACCTGAAACGTCAATAAAGTGTCTGGGCGTCCTGATCCAAAACAAACTCTCCTGGGTTCCACACTGCGAAGCCCAGGCCGCTAAAGTATATAAAACTTTCAATCTGTTAAACAGAACTACAGCAAAGACGTGGGGAGTAAACCCAAGATTTATAAAAATATGGTATGAATGTGTCGTGGAAAAAGTACTACTTTATGCCGCAACGGCATGGGCACCCAATCTGAATAAAACCTGTGAAGCTATTTTGACAAAATGCCAAAGGCACTTTGCCCTAGCAAGCTCCAGATCATACAGGACAACCCCAATCTCAGCAATACTAGTCCTATCAGGCATCACTCCGATAGCCATTAAAGCCAGATATGAGGCAGCCATAGGCCGTATCTCCAGACTAAAGGAACATACAACAGTTTTTGATAACTCATTCATCCCGTCGGACTATGAGAGTAAAATAAACCCCTGGCTATATCACCCAGCGGAAACCTTGGTAATTTCACAGTATGTTAGACTCACAAGAATTAACATCTATAGGGACGGTTCGAAGATGGACTCCGGGGTAGGGGCAGCTTTCGTGGTACTCGAGGGATACGAAAGGAAATTTTCATGGCGCAGCAGATTGGGGATACACAAAAGTGTTTTCCAAGCGGAACTCATAGCGATACTCCAAGTACTGAAGGGGCTGTAATGCAGGACATCACGTTCACATTACATTCAGACAGCCAATCGGCAATAGGGGCTCTGAACAAGCCTTTTAATACTAACCCACTGGTACAAAACATAATTAACTCCATCAAACTTCTCAAGCATAGGTACTCCATCAGATGGGTAAGGGTTCACATCGGAATACATGGTAATGAATTAGCGGACAAAGAAGCAACCAAAGACTCTTCTGGTAACATAAAGAATCCTCCAGGGCCAACTTCATACCTGAAAAAAAGGCTTAAGATCCTTTCTGTCGAAGCCTGGCAAAGTGTATGACCATGCACAGGACGGTAGGACAACATACACCTTCTTCAGATACGTATCTCCCTATAGACATTGTAGCTGCAGGCTGCTAATGCAATTATGTACAAATCATGGTGCATTTCCAACCTACCTAAAGAGGTTTAATATTAAACAGTCCGCAGTCTGCGCCCGCGGCGAAAAGGGAGATCTACAACACTACTTGTTAGAATGTCCGCTAACAGAAGAAAATCACCTCAGGACACCAGCTCCACAAAATTGGCAGGCTTGGAGGTATAACATCAAGAAAAACCAGCAATACAGAACAAGGTTAGGAAACGATAAATTAGCTGATGGACAACGTAGACCACATTACGGATCTTTAACCCTTTCGGCTGTGCCTCTCAGTACGTCTTGTCTTCTTTCGCACAGTCTCTCCAGTTTTCCTGTCTCCTCTCCTGAGTAGACAGTGTTTCGGTCGTCGGTCTTGTACCACCAGGAGTAGTGAGGGTAAAATATATATATATATATATATATAAACTTCAAGCTAGTCTCTCTCCATTGGGAGGATGAGGATGGGAATCGGTGGAAGGTAGTTCCCACCATGATTCGGAGAGGACTTCTACTTCTGGTAGGTACTCCGCCACTGGAGAATCTTTCCTCCCCAGTGGTTCCTACTTATGTAGGGTTTCTTTTTCTCTCTTCCTTCCTCTCTTTTTCTCTCCTTTTTCCCCTCTCAAACCTCTTTCTTTTTCTCGCCTGCGAGGGGCTTCACCTTCCTCTTCTCAGTCTTAGGTTCTTGGGAAATTGCCCCATGTTGTGTTATGCTGTCCGGTCACCGAAGTTGTGGCCAGAGGTTTGGCTTAAAGGCGTAAGCTAGGACATTTTCAGAGCCCGCCTTAGGTTCTTCGTCCCCACCGCAGAAGTGGAGGTGGTCATGGAGAGGATTGTTTTCTCTGCGCTGCCGGGGGATTGTCCCGGTTCCCCTACCTGTAGGTGTCTCCCCTTCTTAGAAGGGGATGTCCTGTTCGTATTATTGCAGCCGCATTGCTGGGGTACTGTCCCGGCCTCTGTGGTACTTGATGTCTCCACTCCAGCGGTGTCTCCTCATTGAGTCTTATTCGGGGTCTGAGCGGGGCTCAGCGGCGCGGTTCTATCTAACCCTTTTATTCCCTTTCAGGTCTTAATAATTTTCCCTTTCAGATCACCGTTTCAGTACGCAACTCAGGCTCTTTTTACCACTATAACTCTTTTTCGGAAGAAGACTTTGGCCAGGCAGGTAATCCTCAGCCATAGCGGAAACAGGTAGGATGTTCTAATTCTCTCTTTACGGATCCCGTCCTCTGGCCTTGGTGTGGAGCTTGGGTAAGTGCATCCCGGCGCGAGCGTTCTTGTGCTACCTTAGGTTAGGTCGGTTAAAATAGCTAGTATTTCAGTCTTAGTTATGTTGTTAGTTAGTATCTAGTTTTAGTCGTTAGTTCCTAGTTTGGTTAGTTAGTATTTAGTTTTAGTTTTTATCTTCAAGTCTGACTAGCATAATGCCTTGGATTAGTCTTCTGAGTAGCCAGCGAGTGGGTTAAGTTTTTCTAGTATCGCCAGCTACTTCCTTAGCATAGGTTTTACATTTAGGTTTCTGGTTTTGCAGCTTTCTGCATAAGTACTTAGACTAGCCGGTTTAGATTACATGGAATAGTCTTCTGAGTAGCCAGCGAGTGGGTTTAGTTCTAGTTACGCCAGCTACTTCTTCAGCATAGGTTTTTCTTCTTAGGTTTATGGTTTGTAGTTTTTGCATAAGCAATTAGACTAGTCGGTTTAGATTAGTCTGGGTATCCCTTGCTCTCCAGTCTGAAGCTGCCCTTCATATAGCCCGCTCTGTTTGGACAAACTTTATTGTTGCAGAGCATTCCTTTCCTGTCTTGCATTTTGCACCTGCTACCATCTTTTAAGTTACTCCTTGTCCTTTCTCTGCCTGGCCATTGTGCTTATTTCTAATCCCGCTCTTGTCTAATCCGTCGTTGTTTTTCTCTCTTTTATTTTGTTCTCTTTTCTAGGATTAAGCTAACCTGGCAGTACAGGTATAAGACCGGGTTACGACAGCACCTCTTTAAGTTGTATACTGCCTCTTCATAACTACCGAAGGGTAGAAAGTCGGAAACCCCTGTCCAAATTCAAATATTGGTTCCCCTAGGGGGTCTTGTCTGGTTCTTCATTAGGCAGTCACTGCAGTCGACATTCATCGTTTCCTGCCCTTCATGGTCGCCCCGGCTCCCAACTGAAAGTCGGGGCATTTTGCAGTTCGGGACTCTTCAATTGGGGAAATCTCCCTGAAGTCTCCCGTGTCCTCCTGGGGCCGTGTGGCTCTGGGTACCAGCTTCTTCACTGAGCCGTGGGGTGGGATGTGTGGTTCAAGGGTCCAAATGTTCTAAATTCTGAAGTTTGTCAATTCCTGGTTCTTCGGACAGGTTTTGAAGCACACGTTATCTTCCTAGAACTCAGCTTTGTAGTCTGCGGGCGATTTCCAGGAGTGCGGAAACCAAAACTCGTGTTGCCCAGAGGTAGGTAGGGTCCGCACTGCTGTTTGGTAGTACGTCAGACTAAAATAAAAAAATGTCGAACAGTATAGAGCAGTGTTTCTCAACCCAACTTGCTTCACGGCCCACTAAATTACAAATTATTGAGTTCGCGGCCCACTACAAAATAAACTTTAACTTTTAAAGGGGAGTGGTGGTTGTGGTGGGGGGGGGGGGGGGGCAGATTTCGCTGATCATTCTAATCATCAAAATTTCTAATGCAAAAAAATGTCAAAGTGGTAAGGTAATATGCCTAGGCAAATATGTTAACATTTTAAGAGCTTCAGAAAATTATCAACATAAATATGTATTTTAACAGGAAATGTTTTGAAAAAATTGCAAAAAGGGTAAAAATAGTTTGCAAAACGAAGTGTAGCATTATACAAACATTGCTCATTTTGTAAAACGAAAAATTAATGTGACTGCTGCTGGTACTTATCTTTCACTATTTTATCCAAACGTGGTTTCAGATTAGAAACAGACAGTCTCAAACAATCTTGAATCTGAAGTCTGTTTCTCTTTTTGGTCTTCAAAAGAGTCATGGCTGAGAAACTAGTTTCGCATAAATAAGATGTAACAAAATACAGAAGGAACATCATTGCTTCCTCGTGCAATTTTGTATACTTATTCCGTACCTTAATTCAAAACTTCGTCACATTCAATACCTCAAAAACCTTCTCCAATTGTTTGTCACTGTAGAGGTCGAGAAGGGCTTCTTTCAAATCATAAGGCGATAAGCATTCATGGCTAATAAAGGGGTTTATAATCCACATGGGATTTTTTCTGAGATCCTCATCTTCAGAAAAGTAAAAATTAAATGACTCCAAGAGTGCTTCAAGATGGTCTCTAATGCTCTGTTTAACACCTTTAAGGTCAAAATCAGCATTTTCTTCTTTAAAAAGCTCGCTTATTGCTTCAAACATCTCGAAATCATATTTTTCTATCATTTCCATCCATAGGGCTATTTTCTTCTTAAAGCTATCTACTTTCTTTGCCACTGTAAAAATAGTTGTCATTTCTCCTTGTAGGCCCAAATTTAACTCATTTACCTTTGAGAAAATGTCGCTCAAATAAGCCAATTTAGCTACTAATTCCTCATTTTCAAAGAATCGAGCCATTTCACTGTTCTTACTCAATAGGAATATTTTTACCTCCTTCCTCATTTCAAAGAGTCTCTTCAACACTTTGCCCTTTGATAGCCACCTTACCTCTGAATGGTACAAAAGATGCTTGTGCTCAGATCCCATCTCATTACAAAACACAGTCAACATTCTGGAGTTTAGAGCAGAGTTCTTTATAACGTTGACGATTTTTATGGCTTGTGAAAGAACTTCATTAAAGTCAGGGGAAAGTTTCTTTGAAGCTAGATGTTCCCTGTGAATGAAACAATGAGTAAGCAATATACAAGGATGGGTAACTTCTTTTATTTTAGCACCCACTCCAGAATGCCTACCCGTCATACTGTCAGCGCCGTCAGTGCATAGACCTACACAGTTTTTCCACTGCAAACCAGCTTTTTCAAAGTATTCGTTTAATACCCGAAAATTTTTTGAGCTAGTTGTATTTGTTGGTAATGAGCAAATACATTGCCCTTCTTATATCTTCTGCTACATCATTGAAGTCCCAGTCTCTGTATCGCACGTAAGCTACCAAAATACTATTGTTTCCAATATATGTTGACTCATCTATTTGCAGAGAAAATAAACCAGATGTTTTAACCTTTTTAATGAGTTGGGCCTCCACATCCATTGACATATCATTAACATGATGGGAAATAATATCATTGGAAAGTGGTATTTGTTTCATTTTGTCTCCAGCAGACTGACCAAAGACTGCGCCAGCAACAGGCAGGGCTTAATAAGTTTCTCACCGTCAGAATAGGGCTTCTTACATAAGGCTATTCTATTTGCAACTAAATAAGACGATATTAAAAACGATTTATCTATTGAAGGAACTTGAACAAGAACGTTTTTTTCGGAACTTAGAGCTTCCTTTTTTCGGATAAAAAAATCTATTGATTTTTCAGCAAGCTCAGGGTGGTTTGTTGTTAAGTGGCGATTAAGCCTTGAAGGCTTCATAGTCTCATTTCCCAAAACTTTGAAGCATACAACGCATTGAGGTTTTGGTATTTTTCCCGAGATTTCTATAAATCCATATTTCAAATAATCATCATTGTACTTACGAGTCCTTTCTTTTATCTTTGACAGACTGTTTTTCTTTTCTACTTCATTCCGTTGCGATGTTTCTTTGTTTAATACACCAACATCTTTCGTAACTCCAGAACTACTAGGCAAAGATAAAGACGATTCTCTCACAGGAGGAATAATAGGAATTTGAGAACATTGTTTTTTTGACAAAAATGCCAATAAAGATCCCTGACGCTTACCACTCATTTTATTCTTTAAACTTGCGTTAAGTGCAAAACAACGGCAAAATTCTAATCCGTGTAGCTAATAAGAACTAGGAATCATTTTAAAATTACGGTTAGGAAAAACCGAATACCTATTGGTTTATATTATTAGACAGACGGCATCATTTAGTTTTAAGTTCGTCTGTATAGTGGCGCCATCCAGTGTCAGTACGAAACAGCAACACTTAAGGTAAATTACAACTCTTTATGCCTTTAATGTTGAAAAAATCCAAATTGATTTTTGCTCCTACTTTCGTCGTCGTGGCCCACTAAAAAGGTCCTCACGGCCCACTAGTGGGCCGCGGCCCCCGGTTAAGAAACACTGGTATAGAGCACTATAAAAATGCTTGTTAGCAAATAAAATCCAATTCCATAGTATGAGCATAAAATCGGAAAGGTCCAAGAAGATCCTCTTAAAAGGAAGTCCCATTGATACTAATGGCCAAGAAATTAAAGAGGACCTAGTGTCTAAGGAATTTGATATCTAACGTGTTGAAGACCCAGATCGTCCGACTCATCCTAGGACATGAGCAACCATTTGGTCGGCCGGGGATATCTAACGTGTTGAAGACCCAGGCCGACCGGCTCGTCAACAGGGACATGAGCAACCGATTAGCCGGCCGGGGGGATATCTAACGTGTGTCCAAACTAAGGAAATTCAAAACGAAAGAGCGGCTTCTAATCTTCCTTGTCAATACAACTCCCATAACTTTGATGAAATTTATGAACTAGAGGAAGTGATTGTTCAGTGTTACAACTGTCAATCATGGGGACATAGTTCTGACAATTGTAACCTCTCCCCAAGTGTCTAAAATGTGCAGAGCCTCACCAAACCAAACAATGTACCAAATCAATAGACCTCCCAGAAAAATGGATAAACTGTAAAGGACCACACCAGGCCAACGATTTAGGATGCCCAAAAGCCCCAACCAACAAGGGACCGTTCCCCAAAATCCAAACTGCAAGTACCCTCAGCAATAAAAATCAAAACAATCAACCTGGACCCTCTTCCCATGAAAACTTTAACTCTAGTATCACTCATACCTATAAACAATCAAATTCAATTGCTTTCATCCCATCAACAACTTCAGAAACCATTCTGCACCCGCCCCCCTTTAGAGTCCTCCACTTGCACGGCCTGCCCTGAGCTAGAACCCTTTTCAGTCATACATGAAAGGTATAGGAAAATAAAACTTAAGGAGAAAGGAAAGAAACCCGTGAACTTAGCCTCACAGAGAACCAAAACAAACCTTATTTTGCAAAGAGCTCCAACTCCACTGTCAAAAAACTAAACCCACCTCCTCTCCTTATGTTCTGCCTTCTGTTGAGTATAACCAGCGTGCTTCACCAACTCCTGTAGCTCTCCCACCTAAAAATCAAACTAAATCAACTAATAATTCTATAGCAAACAATAATACCAAATCAAATAACCAAGCTAGTAAATTCAATCAAAACAACCAATCATATAATCAAACTAACCAAAAACCTACCATCCCCCACCCTCTAAATGGAAGTGGTGGATATTCATGAGGAAGCAGAAAGTCCGATCTCTCTCGGAGGAATCAGTGAAATTATGAATTTAATTACTGGAATTCAAAAAATATTCTCAAAATTCAATATTCAGGACATGATAAGTAAAATCACAATAGCTATCACCGATATGGGAAAAAGTTGAGGGTCCCCTCAAAAAACTATTTGTATTTATCCGTGCTATTGAATCTATCTTCGGAGCCCAGGTAAATCCTGCCATAGGCGCCGAGTTTTCAAAATCTCAGGGGGGGGGGGGGGCACAATCCGATGAAGTTATACTAAAGATTCATAAAGTCGATAAAGGTATAATAACTTACAAGACCTCCTTGAAGAAAGTAAGCATATGTCAGTTAAGTGACTACAATTGCTTCGAGGTCAATATATTTCCCTACTTCAGGTCAAAAGAACTGTGTGCACCCTTAGCAACCGCCAAGAAAGAACTGCTCAACGAACGGCAGTAGTGGTTGTTAAGAGCGCATAATGTTATTTTGGCCTGAAAAAGGGGCTTATAATGTCATCCAACTGTAGCGACCTGACATATATATGCTTTCCTCAAGGAAGTTTTGTAAGTTATTATCTTACAAACAGCAGTTTTAGAGGGGTTAAGTCACGGGGTTTGTACTCGGAGGACCCAAGTTCGATTTTCGGCTTTGCCTAAACTGTCCCCGTGTATGAGCACGTTAAATTTGTGAGTTTGAATGTCCTTCCGAGCGGTTAGTAGCAAGGGAAGGAGGGCCGGTCTCTGTGGATGTCGCCCCCTCTATATGGGTTCCAGTCTAAATCAGATAGGCACTATCCCGGCGATCTAAACAGATATCTTACACCTTCATCGGATGGCCGGTCTGGGACGAAAGAAAGAAATCAGAAGTTTTATTTATTGTACGATAAATATTTTTAATCTTTTTAGGCCTGCGCCACTTTAGTTTGCAACTTATAAAACTTGAGCTCTTTGATTCCTGAACTCTCCCCCTTCTTGAAGTACCAGATGCCATCGTCTAAGAATTGCATTTTCTCCCTTCGAGGAGCAATTAGTGGGTTGAAAGTCATAGACGTACTATATATGTCTATGTTGAAAGTGAAAGGGGGCTACTAGGCTAGTGTCTTGTAACGTTGCCACCGATAGAGGTAACGCTTGTAGTTCCCCTAGCAAGAATCCGCCTAAAAGCTCCAGAATATTGTTGATTCAGACCCTGAAATGGTCGATGGGATCTCCATAGAAATTTTCCGGTGGGGCGGGCTCACTGCATTTAATTTTTTCTTTAATGTGTATGACGGGCCTAAAGGGTCGATCATGCCCCGTTTTTCCTGGGCAAATCTCGGAGCTAGTATCCGGGCATACACCACACCTACTGAGGGTAAAAAATGATATGAAGTTGCAAAAAAATAAAATCAAAAACTGGAGTTATGATATGTAACGAAAGCTTAAGATTTCGTAAAATATAAATGTATATGAATCTGGATGTCCATGCCATTATGTGAGTAAGATATGTAAAAACAAGTTTCATTAAGAAACCATAAACGTATAAATGAAGGGCTTGGAGCATCAACACGACTAGCGACACATTTTGCCAAACTGGGATTTCTCCATCAAATAACACCTAGCTGGTATGCAGCAATTTCTGGAAAAATCCCATTTCTGTTAAAATAATAGTATTGTAATGTTTCACCAATCCCTTTAAATGAAAAACCTAATATAGTTATATTATTTAATTCAAAAACACCTATAAGTAACATTTCATAGAATGAGATGAGCAGGGCCGTTATAACATATATACTTACCAGTGTTGCGCTTAAATCAAAATCTGCATGTTCAATATAATATGCAGGTCTTTCAGTAGTTTGGATATTTCTCACGCAAAAAGAAATTTTTGCTGTTTTAATTTAAATTTATCCATGAGATATAAGTATGTTTATATTTAATTACAAAACCTTTACTAATAGCACGAAATATTGCTTTCTTTTTTCAGCAAAAACCAAACTGAAACCTTTATTAACAGAATCAAAACATCATACTGCCTTCAACACCACTGTTGGGGCCTGCGAACTCCAGGCGAGCTACTATAGGTGACTAAGTGGACTGTATAAACTCAACGCTGAAAACTTAACAATTTTTATTTATATTATTTTTAGAGAGTGACGGAAGGGCCGTCGTACATACTTGCATACATACAGGCATACATACAAAAGCTTTTCAATTCAAGCCTTTTGTAATGCTTCCGGCGCTTGCGCATTGAATACTGTTAGTCGCTACGCCCTCTAGCGATGTACGGGTTACGTAACACTCCCCACCGATTAAAATTACATAATTTCAATATAATGCACACAAGAATTTCATAATGCACTACAATTTATATGAATATGCAATAAATAATCACTCAACAGGAATAATACAAACATTTCTTATACTTATTTTCAAAATTCTACCGTTAGGCAGGCGCAAATTCACTATTCTTATTTTCCGTCTGCACCATGAAAAACTTGAACGTTCAGGGTCACAAATGTAGGTACCAAATTAGTAGACATTGTACTACTTATCTTTCAGTATACCCTCCTTGGAAAATTTCTATTGACGCCTTTGCCATGGGCGCCCATACGAGATGCTGATAATAAGGCGTTGCCCACAGGGTGTCAAGCTAGTCGATATTGTCGCCCTTGAATGTGTCCCCGCTGGAATAAGTTCTATAAACGCTCTTGCCATGGGCGCCCATAGGGGTCATGAGCCCGGAACTTGCTATCCCGTTGACGTTAAAGTTCACAGATGTAGATATCAAGATGGTTGATGTATGTCTCACCCTTCAGTTTTCCGCCTGTAAAAGTTATATCGGTGCTCTTGCTATGGGCGCCCATAGCAAAGGAGGCCATAGAACTTATTAAAACGGGGCGAACTCAAGGACGAAATGCACAATATCGATTACCTTGATGCCTACGTTTGTGGCTTTCAAAATTTGTATGGGCTCCCATGGCAAGGACGTCCATAGAGTTTCTTTCAAGAGCATAACAAGGATGAGACGCACGTTATAGACTAGCTTGACACCTACATTTAGGACCTTGATGTTCACGGGAAGGCAAGTGCTCCTTTATGCTCCCCATGGTAAGGACGTTAATAGAACTTTTTCCAGCGGGAACAATCTCACGGACGAGACGTACAGTACGTATTCATTAGTTTGATATTCGTGACGTTCAACATCCCTATGGGCGCCCATGGCAAGTGTTGTTGTTGAGACCCAGACTGTCCGATCTACCAGAAAGATGTAAGATATCTGTTTGGACGACCGGGCAGTGCCACCCAATTTAAACCGGAACCCAGTGGAGGAGGCATCCACAGGGACCGTACCCTCCTTCCCCTATCACCAACCTCTCGGAAGGATTTACAGACTCACATGTTTAACGTGATCGTACTCCACTTGAACACGGAGGCAGATTTGGCAGTGGCAGAAATCGAACCCGGGCCTACTGAGTGCAATCAACTCCCGCGCGCTAACCACTGGGCTGTCGTGCCCCACTCCATGGCAAGTGTGCAATGTTTCAGCTTTTTATGTCACAGAGACATTTGGAGGGTCTGGAAAGACTGTTTACTATCCCTGAGGAAATCGAAACTTTGGCTCCGTTAGGTTCTGTCCTGCGGGCAATAGTATATAAGCTGGGATCTCATGCGCTGGGAGCCCATAGAGGACTGCAAGGGATCACTTAAGCTGAACTGGATATTCAAGGTTACAAATGTAGGTTACAAGCTAGCGGTATCGAACGCTTCATCCTTGAGTTCCCTCCTGGAAAATGTTACATGGGCGCCCATAGTGGAGGGAAAGGATGGCACTTGCCGTCCCATAGACGTTCAAGGTTAGACATGTAAGTCTCAATCTAGTCGATATTGAACGCCTCATCCTCGAGTTTATCGCCGATGAAATTAGTTCTGCGGGTGTTCTTGCTATGGGCGCCCACAAGAGAACGCTTGATGGAACTTATCATACCGTGTACATTTAAAGATATAAATGTAGATTATAGGCAAGTCAATATGGAACGCCTCACCCTTGAGTTTATCACCCCTGGAATTAGTTCTATGCGCGTTCTTGCCATGAGCTCCCATAACAATTCCCGCGCGCTAACAACTGGGCTGTCGCGCCCCATCCCATGGCAAGTATGCAATGTTTCAGCCTCTTATATCACAGAGACTTTTGGAGGGTCTGGAAAGTCTGTTTACTACCCCCAAGAAAATCGAAACTTCGACTCCGTTAGGTTCTGTCCTGAGGGCAGTAGCATTAAGCAGGAAGCTCATGCAATGAGAGCCCGTAGAGGACTGCCATGGGCGCTCATAGGGGAGTATAAGGGGGTCGTTTACCCTCCCCTGGACGTTTAAGGTCACAAATGTGAACATTAAGCATGTCAATTTTTTCCGTCTCATACTTTAGTTTGACAACAAGATCGACTCCCTCCTACAATTACAACACTATGTTCTTGATAGTGCAATATTTTTGACACTCTCTCATCTAATAAAAGAAGAAGTAACTCGTAATACTAGTAGTTTGATAGCCTTGAAAAGACTTTAAATAGAAAATATATAAATAATATAATAGAAAAAAAGTAATAAAAATTATTAATAATAAAATAAAATTTAAATTATATATATATATATATATATATATATATATATATATATATATCTGTGTGTGTGTGTGTTTCTGTGTGTGTTTTCAATATCAAAATCGTGCATAAACTAATTGAACTATAAATTTCCGCATGAAAAAACAAAGACCTCTCATCATTCAACTGCCTCCAGCCAAGCCAAGACGAAACATTTCGAGGGGCCTGTGCCGTGGTGTATTTTCCCGGGAGTGCGTTGCAGTGAATAAGCGTTAGCCTACATTACCAAGAAAGTGCTTAATATTATTGGGAGAAGTTGGCATCGGTGTTAATTGCGTAAGTTTCGTGCATGGTGTTTTCTAATTTTTTTTTGTAATTGTTGGCATGTATTAATTTATTTTGTAATTTTCTATTAACCAGTGCCGTCGATGATTAGGATTCAATTAGAAATATTAGTAAGTCTGTTCCCATTTTTTCCCTTGCATTTGTATTAATACCAAATTGAGGAAATGCATAATTTGGAACACACGTAATCAGCTGTTTTAATTGGGTTACTTCTATTCTATGCATCAGTATTGGATATTGGCATTTATATTTCTGTGTTCTTTTGTAATTATTTGAATTGATTATCCACACTTCAGTTTGCATCATTTCTTTTATTGCAAAATAAAAAAAAAATAATAATTTGTTTCTGAAGTTTTTATATTGCGCTTTTTTCAAGTTGGGTACGACTTAATATATTTCTTATATTTAGTAATTTAATCTCGTTTCTCATTTGAATGCTTAACACAGTGCGCAATATGTTGCATTTTATATAATTCCCGTGAAATGATATTTACCAGGTGCTTAAATTATGCTGAAGCTTTGAATTATATTTACTATGAACTGAGTTTCATTTCGACAATTTTAAGTTTCCAACATTATTTCAATTTTCGTTTTAAATATAAGACACATTTGCATATCACACTTGAAAATGAAAAACTACTTTTTTTTAATATAGTTCTTTTAATATAGGGTGCTAACTGTTAAGTCAATAAGGATCACTCATTTACTATGAATAACGCCATATTTCAAAATATAGCATGTAGCATTTTAATATTTCAGTTTTATATTACATAGTCTTATATCTAAGACAGGATGACATCTGCAGATGGTCAGAGCAAATAAGATGGGTTAAGACAAGTTAGTTATTCAGGTAGTTTGGATTTTTCAGAAAAGTAATTTTGGAAAATATTATTGAGCAATATGGCCATCTTGTCAAGGGAGGAATAAGTCTGGGTAAGACTTCCTAAGGAAAGCTTTTGCATTATTTTAAATGACAATATGGATCACTAAATTAAACAGATTATCACAATTCTAAAAATTTCCTTTTATAAATATAAAGACTTTTAAACATAATTGTTTACTGAAGTCCTTAATTTTTTTTTTTACTGAATCTATTTTTTATTATTGAATGCTGAGAATATTGTTTTTTCTCTATTATGATAGTTACAGGCACTAATTATCACAAATGCTATGTGGCTGAATTTCTGTAATTGTCAATTTTCAGGTTCCAAAAATTTTTTTTTCATCTTCATAGTTTCTAGAAACTTTTGCTTGGAATAAGTTCTTGGTAATGCTTTTTAAGATTTCTAATATATGACTTCTTATATATGACTAGCATGATTTAATGGAATTTTAATGCATAGTTTGAATGTAAATTTGATAAAAACATAATTTCAGTTACACATTTTGTTGTGTCTAAAATGTGCAAAATATCAAAATACTAAATTTTTGTGCACACCATCTCAAGTGAACAATGTAAACATATAATTTCTAATGCATAATATGTAAATATTATATAACTATTTTGCAAAAATATAATTTTTATTTAATGAAATTCCTCTTTAGGTGTAAATTTTTAGAGATAACTTTATCATAGCTTTACTGTAAACTGATTTTACTGACCACATTTTTGCAAATAGATAACATTGTTCAAGGTTGGTCTTTTCAGAGTTTCTTAGAATTCTTATAATTTAATATATTTTTTTTATGAGGGAAAATATTCATTACCTGAATGGCACAGCTTCGCTGAAATGACTGTTTGTATGAAAGGGCTAATTAAATCAGTATTATTATAATAATGCAATACATATTGAGTAATTGAAAAATGGCTTTTATTTTATTATACCACAAATTAACTAAGATATTTTACAAGAAATGGTAAAAGTTCTTTAACACAACATTACAGACTAAACACTAGAACATACAAAAATGAAACATTGCCACTATCACCCCTGCAGAGTTTCACTCAGGTAGAATTGCCGGTAAGTACAAAATTGCACCAAGTTGACACTTTTCTTAGTGCTTTGAAATTGACTCCTCCCAACTCAAGTGATGTATTTTCCCGTGTTTTAAAATAGGCTCCTCCTACTAAAGTGATGTATTTTACAGTTTTATGAACTGGAATTTTGAATTTAAATGATAGTGAATTCAATTTTAATAAAAGGGAATAATACTCATTAAAAGTGAATAATACTCATGAAAAGCTTACAAAATGCAATTTTTGTGTATTATAAAAATATTGCATAATGGCAGAATGAAACACTTCTAAAATTTTAGAAACCATATTGAAACGCGTGATACTTAAATATTTTTTTATTTTAAATCAATATCAAAAACTTATAACTCGAAACATCGAAAATTTAAAAAAAAAAAAACAATATTTAGAAAAAATGCGAAATTTAAAAAAAAGTTTGTACTTTTACAAAATTTAAGAAAAACAGAACTTAGAAAAAAGTTTGTAATAACTAAATTTAAGAAAAAACGATACTTAGAAAAAAGATTGTACTTTAACAAAATTTAAGAAAAAGAGAACTTAGAAAATTCAAGAAAAAACGATACGTTAAAATTAAGAAACTTGGAAAAAAGATTGGACTTTACACAAAATTCAAGAAAAAACGATACTTTAAAATTAAGAAACCCATTTTAAAAACACGGAAAACTACAAAAGTCAATTTCAAAACATGGGATGAACAAATAAAATAACTAATCTTATTCCAACCATATAATAAAATTTTATGCTGGTCTCATTTTCACCTACATCCACTTGAGCACGATTTTTAGAACATTCACTCGAATCCTTTTGCCGCTTACCAGATGCCATTTAGAAACTATTTGCAATCACTAATACTGAAAATCCACTGAAAATCTTTATGTACGTCAATTATGTGGAAATAAACAAATATATATTGGAAAAAAGGTTCTGCAAAACAAATCAACAAACTTGATCGAAAAAGATCCACAAAACCAACTTTCGTAGAAACAAATATATATTTGAAAAAAGTTTGCAAAAAGATCAGATAAAATACACAGATTACTAAGTACTACCGTAAAAGTTATGTGCTGAATGGATATCCGGAAAGTCGTAGGCTACCAGCTTGGCGAAGTAAACGGAATGCAATTGTAACCCGGTGCTTGGCGCCAACTTGTCGCTATTTTGTACTTTGAAAATTGAGGTGTAGGCTACTCTACTGATCACTCGAACCACCTATAGGAGGGAGGGGGGGGGGGAGATACAGGCGCCACTCAAGTAGGAGTGACAGACCCTGGCTGTCTTTTTATTATTTGAGCAGTGCCCGCCTTTCCCTTTTTTGGTGAGAAAAGCACCCTGCTTGACCCTTTGTTAGGAGAGCAATGTTTTCCACTGCCTCTTCCAACAATAAATAAATAAAAATAAGATTAAACCCTGATCTAGAGTCAAAGAAAACATCTCTCACCATACTTTCCTCATTCAAAAGGAACAAAATATAAATAGCTGAAATGGGAAGATTGTTATGCCAATACATTCCCCTTTTCAATTGATTAAGACTCAAATTTTGTTAAATTATTCCATGACTGGTATGCATTTTGGGTAAAAAGTTCTAAAAATTAGAACTCTATAAACATTTTTGCCCTAAAACCAATATTTAAAAATATAGGGTACAGATTTGATATAAAGAATTTGGATTTTTCAACTTTTTTTCACGAGCCAATTGTGGCGCCAAATGGCCAAATGTGGCGCGCCTGCTTTGCGCAACATTTTGCTTTTTCTGGAAATTCTGGCAACCCCACCCCTTTTAGCTTTCTGATATAGTCGGCTGTAAAGTGTAAAAACGTGTCTGAGTGTGTTAAAAATGTAAATATCATACAGGAATTAAAGATAGCACATGTTATTAGATAAAATAATGTAGAAGCAGAAAATTTACATAGAAATAATGAGTTTTTTTATGACCGCAATGTGGAAATAATTATTTGTGCAATTCGGATATTTACACGTGTTTTTCTTTGAAAAGTTTTGGATTTCATTAAACCAGGTACTGTGTTTTGATTTTGTTGTCCACGTAAAGTATCGCTTCTTTTAAATTTCTTTAAAGTACAAACTTTTTTCTAAGTATTGTTTTCTCTTAAATTTAGTTAAAGTACAAACTTTTTTCTAAGTATCGTTTTCTCTTAAATTTAGTTAAAGTACAAACTTTTTTCTAAGTATCGTTTTTTCTTTTTCTAAGTATCGTTTTTCCTTAAATTTAGTTAAAGTACAAACTTTTTCCTAAGTATTGTTTTTTCTTAAATTTAGTTAAAGTACAAACTTTTTTATAAGTATTGTTTCTCGTAAATTTAGTAATTTCGTATTTTTTCTAAGTATTGTTAATTATCGGCATTTTTATGTATTTTTAATTATATATGTTTATATTTCGTACGCGCAATGTTCAAGATGGCGTCCGTTAGGAATTTTCAAAACACCGTACGCGTTGGCGCCAGTCTTGGCGACAAAAAAAAATGGCGGATTTAGCCAAATTCTTTATATCAGATCTGTTCCAAATATCGCTTTCCGGATTGGGATTCTTTTGTACCATTTGTGTTTTTACAAGTCAAACGTTTACATTTTTTACAAGTCAAAACATAAGAAGATAGGAAGGGAAATAATAAGCTGCTTCTAGATGAGCATATTGCAGTAACTTCAGACTTTCTCCAGCTTTAATGAAATTTGAGAAAACGTTTTACTTGATATTATGTATTAACTGCTTTCGACAACCAAGTACAGTCGTGTTTTGAAAAAGCTCATAACTTACAAACCACATACCTATGCTATGCGCGTATACCGGCAACAATTCATGCAGTAGTTGTGTACCCAACCGCTACACGGGCGCATGCACAATCCGCGTAAGTTATATATATATAATAATGATAATCCCACTTCATAAAAAATGAAACGCACGCTGTAAATGTTTTATTAAAAATTGATGTAAAGTCTGTATTAAAAATATGTTTTAATTAAAATATTTCATTCTGTATTAACAGATTTCCTTAAATTTTGCAGAAATTTTGATTCATGTTGTTAATGTTTTATTAAGAGGATATTTTAAATAAAATATTTCATTTTGTATTAAAAATTTTTGGTACTTATTGGTTATAGGGACCATGGGTTAATGACTGCTTTTCCGAGTTGTCGCCATCACGAATATTGGCGATATAATTCGATTTGATAAATACACTACAAACACAATGATTAAAATTTAATATATAATGGGGTTTAATCAACTTTACTTAACAAAGAAATATTGTGTTACATTGATATTTGTGGTGGCTCAAACTCAGCTATTGCTGATAAAATTTCATTAAATTCATCACTACCGGTAACGCTCTGCCACATAAATTCTGTGAGGTATGAGTCCAAGTGCTGTCTCGCAGTGCCTCTATGCTTTTTGTTACGCCATTTCGCGGATCCCCAGAGTCGCTCTATGGTCTGCATATGAGCCCCAGTTTCAGGATTCACGAAGTTATACCGATGGTTTACTTTCAAATGTTAGTTTTGGATTGAACCTGGGTTAAAAAAATGAAATACATTGAACCCTATGGGACCTAATTTTTCAAAAATTTTTAAGCGAATATAAAATTCACAAATTGCTTCAAAATGTTTTAGGAAATATTCAAATTATCCCATAAAATATATAAAAAAAATTTCAGCAAAATATATTCAGTAGTTTTTTAAATAAAAATTAAAATAATGATTACACCCTTTATATGGAGAGATCACGTGACCATTATATGAAGAGATTATGTGACCCGCTTCAAAATAAAATATGGCATCCATCTTGTGTCGAAATCGTGATTTTTAAAATTATTTTTAATTTATATTTATTGTTATATCTATCCTAAAACTGCCATATTTTTGCTTAAATGCTGTGCATCTGTATTCTGAAACAGCACAATTACAAGATATTTCAATTTAAATGATCAATACCATCCATATTGTGTTAAAATTGTGATTTTTATTCTTCTTAATTAAAATTTAGTGTTGTATCGGTCCTAAAATCGCTTTATTTTTGCTTAATTTCTGTGCATCTGTATTCTGAAACAACACAATTACAATATATTTGAGTTTAAATGATCATCAAACATTGATTATTTCTGCAACGAAACCTAATTTTTACTTATGGAGAATGTAAACTGATTAGGCTGTAAGATGAGTTGTATAAGAATTGCTGAATTTCTTTAACGAAAATTATTTTACTCGGGAGTCTAAAATATAGATGAATGAAACATTCATTGATTTTACATAGAGAAGCAGATGATTTAATGGCAGACTTCTTCGATGAAGTTTTATGCATAGAGTTAAATTACTTTGGCCTCCATGGTTTTAAGTTTTTAAGTAGAATAAATTATTGTAGTACTGTGATGAATGAAATAAAAATGTGTGAATTAAATATTTACTGCTTCTACACAGAGAGCCAGGCGATTAATATTTTGATGACGTCATTTGAATCAAGGTCGTTTTTCTTGATGAAGTTTAAAATTTTTAAATATAATTAATTATTGCAGTATTGTGATATATTACCGCTGAATGTATCGAATTTTAGAGATATTTAAATAAAATTAAAGTTGGAAAGTGTTTCATAATCAATGCTTTATGCATAATTGATCTTTCTTGTGATTTTTTAATATTTTTCGCTGTTGAGTAAGCCTGTGAGAAATAAACCATGGTGATAGTTTCCATTTAAATTCATATTTTAAACTTGCAATTTTCAAAAGTGACTAATACGTTCAATAAACTCCCACAAAATTCGAGATTTCATTGATTTTCACGTTAAAAACAACGACCAATTTTTTAAACTCCCACAAAACTTGAGATTTAATTGATTTTCACGTTAAAAACTTTTTCGCTGGGAATCATGGAGTTAGAGAGTAGAACGCCTAGGAAAAAGTTTCGTTTTCCATCAATATCTCGACAACCCCTGGTCTTAGAAACTCGAAATTTGGACTAAATTTATGGGGGGCTATTGCAAAGCTACCCACCAAATTTCATTAAATTCGGATCGGCCGTTCTCCCTTGATGATGACAAACGAAAGTGTCGTTTCCCACTAATATCTCGAGAACCACTGGTCCTAGAAACTTGAAACATAGACTAAATTTTAAGTGGGGCTATTTCAAGACTACACACCAAATTCAGTTCAGCCATTCTCCCGTGATGTTGGATCATACATACATATATACATACTTTTCTTTATATATATAGATATAGAATTCATTGCAATAATACAAATAAAAAACCCATTCCAAAATCATATAAGTCTAATAATAATATCATAAAGTAACATGTCTAATAGCAGAGTTTCCCCCAGGCACTTTTGGAAGGGCGCAGCGCCCTGCCTGCCCTTTTTTTACCAAAACAGCGCCCTCCTTGCCCTTTGTAGGAGAAAAGCGCCCTCCCTGCCCTTTTGTTAGCAGATCAGATCCCCTGCTTAGCCTTTTGTTAAGAGAGCAACGCCTGTCCTCAAACGAAATTCAACCCTTTCTCCGCGTTCATTACCGTAAATTTTGATCACGTCTATCTCTCTCTCCCTCCTCCTTCAAAGAAAGAAAAAGGGTGATCTAGTGCCAATAAAAAGAAGATTGACAGCCCCTATCACTTCTTTCCTTCACGGAAAGAAACAAAACGGAAAGGGGAATATTAAGCACGTACATTCATTCTTCCATCTGATGAAAACTTTTTCTTTTTTAACTTAATTTTTTGTTAAATTATTTCATGTTTGATATGCATTTGAGTTATAAAATTCTGTAAATGTAAACCCCGTACGCATATTTGCTCTAAAACAAATATTTAAAAATATAGATTTCCGTACTAGGGTTCTTTGCGCCATTTGCGGGAAGATGTTTACGTTGATTCCGCCGATTCGGTCAAAACCCGAGGATGATAGAAAGGGTGGGGTGAAAAGTTGTTAGATTAGCGGGGTGATTTTAGCCGGCTTGAATGATATATGGAAGAGCTTATTTTCTTTATACTGTTTACTAATTGCCTTTAGCTATCAGCCTAGTGGCTTTTTGAAAATTATCTTAATATGCTTTCTTGCTGCAGACTGCGTCGCGAAAGTCACGGCTAAAAGTACTCCTATTTTTTGTTCGTGTAATAGCTATCGACTGGGTATTTATCCACCACCACCCTTGTTCGACAGAGGATCGGACACCACTTAAGTGGTGGGACCCGGACTCCCTACCAATTTTTGAGGGAGGAGAAGATATGAAAAATGCATAAATGAGAAAAATGAAATATGAAAAGGAACCCAGGAGTTTGTATCGGCGGCCCTGATCTGACCACTACGCGTTATATACAATATAATGAAAACTCTGCTCCATGCAATAATGATACGCGGACATATATAATTCACGTAGCGAATTTACTCCCAATGCAGGTCATGCAATAGCTATTGGCTGTGTATCTAACCACGGCCGCCCAAAAGGAGGGTCGGACACCACTCAAGTGGTCGGGCCCCCAATAATTTTTTGAGGGAGAAGACATGAAGAATGCTCAAAAGAGGAAAACGAAATATGAAGGGTAACCCAGAAGTTTGTATGAGCGGCCCTGACCCGACTACTACGCAGACTGATATAGTACGCGTTATATATAACATAACGATAACTCCGCTAAATGCAATAATGATTCGACATATTTAATTCGCGTAGCGGATTTACAGAATTAAGCGCTTTGTTTTAACGAGTGTATGTAATCCGCATACAATAACGATATATACCTTGTGCAGACGTGTGCAAAACGTGTGACATTGTGTTATAAACACGCGCACCATACGGGCTTATGGATTAACAGATTAGCCCGTTCCACGACATCCGCATAGCAGATTTGAAACACAAAATAATCCCCCTCATATTAGCGGGCTCGTATTTGACCCGCTCCGCGGACGTATGCAATAATAATAATAATGAAGCTCATTTAATAGAGATGCGCCCGCTCTAGGGAGGTATGCAGTAGTTGTCGCTCACGTACTCGCCCGCTACGCGAGTTTACGGCTAAGATACGGATGCTGCGCAGACACATGAACGTACGTTGCTTGCACTATTAATAACTCTGCTCCATGGAATAATGATTAACTTAGCAGCTACACATTTGCTAATCCATTGTTCAATACTTTCTTTATACGGTGATTTTATGGAGCTTTCTAGAATTTTATTTAGTTATTTAAATCAGGTTATTTTTTTTTTTTTTTTTTTTTTTGTAATCAATACATAACAACAAACAATTAATAAATATTTTCAACGTTTAAATATATCTTATCCCTTAAAATCATCAAACCTCATTGACTGATGAGAAAATACTAAAAATCAAAATTTAATATCCTCCTTTTTAAATTTAATAAACTCTAAATTTATATAAATTCAATAATTGTAATTGCTAATAAACCCAACTTCTCAAGACTATAATTGCATTTGATATAAAAATAGCATTTATTCAATGATAAATTTGTTCTCAACAAAAGAAACATTTTCATACCTTAATGGTGGTGGCTCCAGTCCGATGAAGCCAAAATGGTTTTGAATGAATAACATTTTGTAAAATAAAACTTCAGTAAAGTTCAATAAAGCTATTCGATTTTTTCAGATTCATTTATATTGTTTACAGGATTCCAAAGTGCTACAAATGACTCGCTAACCGTTTATAGCTAGTTAGTACTTTAGTTTTCACAATGATTTTATCTGGAGGCTTCGACCATAGGCTTCAGGTTAAAATATAAAATTATTTTACAAACTTGTTTTTCAGTATATAAATTAAACTTATCTGACCTGAAATCAACCTGACCTATAATCTATAGACTTGCCTGGCGGCACATAAATATGTACTTGAATATGTATATTTTCATTTCTTTTGTTCAAACCTAACCAATCATTACACATTTTTAGAATCTCCAAGTTCATTTAATGCCCTAATTTTTTAAACAAAGTAAGATTATCTCATACTCATGCACAAATATTTCACCAAGGAGTAAGTGACAGATTCAGCTGAAACAATAGTTACATTTTAAGTAAATTAAAGCTTTCCCACACATTGGAAAACCCATATTAAAATACTAAAATATCGAAATTATAACCACTATACTTCACAAAGAAAGAGCTCATCCAAAATCCAATTATATACACTTGTAGGGATTTCAAAGAGCTATATTCTTGCATAATTGTTTACAGATTTAGTTTTTGAGATAGCATTACAAACTTGAAAAGGGGAAATTTTCACTCTTCTTCAACTCGACAAAACGATTACTCGAAAACTATAAGAACTTTTTAAAAATATTAATATAGATTTAGCAACTAAGTTTCCTAATACATATTTTTATCCTTTACTATTTATATCTGTCTTTTATGGTTTCGAAGATATTTCGAGTGAAAATAAGCAAAATGAAAAAAAAACCACTTGCTCGAACAGATACTTTGTTTTTCAAAAAACAAGTTCAAAATATTAAAAAATTGAAATTAATTTTATATATTCACAATCTTGACCTATTTTCTACAAAACAAGAAAATATATTTACATTTTTGTCTATTAGATTTGGAAGTATACGCAACAAAAGTGTTTACATTTTTTTGCAATGCTCTAATTTTCGTTATAAAAATCCCAAGCACATAAATATTATTCAAACATAAAAAAATATGTGCCCTTTTTTTTCTAAGAAGTGCCCTTTTTCTGGTAACAGCACCCTGCCCTTTTTCAATCCTGGGGGAAACTCTGCTAATAGAATACATAGCAAAAATGTTTTTTGTTGAGCAAGTAAATAATTTTGAAGTAATATACTACCACAGCCAATGTAAACTACTAAAAAGTGAAACAAAATAAATTATGAGTATTCTTGTAAGCGTGTCCAAACCCAAGATTTTGTGGTAGTCGTGATGAAAGCATTTTTAATGCTTTTAATTTTTCTATCTAGTGTGGAAAATTTAAAGTCATGTGAACTCTGCAGCAGTTGTATTCAGGATGTCTTATGAAGGGGTTATTTTCAAGTCAGTTCATTGTGTAAAATGTGATGAAACTTTTCCTTTAGACCAAATAAACCAAGTAGGAAAGGTTACTAGCATTTAATTATTTTTAAAATAGCAATTTGCTAATTGCTAATAGGGTTTGTGTTTCACTCAGAATTTGGAATAATTGTCAGACAGTCAATGAAAAATGTGAGGCAGTTAAAACAATTTTTTGGGTGTAAATATATGAAATTCTAATTTATCATAACATGTATTTCAATGGAGCCCAAATCACTCAATTACCATAAAAATATGTATCTTCATTTCATTAATAATAGGCGTATGTCTTATTTCAAACTCTAATGTTTACAGTATTTATCAATGAGCCAATCGAGTTGCTATTTAAAAAAAAAAAAAAAAAAAAAAAAAAAAAAAAATGCGAGTAAGTGCAAACTCTGGCTGTTGACAAAATTGTCATGAACAGTAGTACTACAAAGTTCTGCTTTTGCATTTAAATTTCTTTAAATAATTTACTATTTCTCAGCGAATAGTGCTATTTTGATCAAAGATATTATATATAAAGAGCAATCAGTATACAGATAGTTATTTAATAAAATATTTTTCCTCTGTTTTAATTTTACTGAATTTGAAATTTAACTTTTTTTCAGAAATCATCAAAAATTCAAGTGTGTCTGCATGATTAGCTTTCTCCCAATTAGGTTTTCTGAATCCCCAGTTTATATTAATTATGAAAGAAGAAATTGGTGCAGCTGTAGAATTCCTGACATGCCTTGTAGGTAAAAATGCAGACATTACTGTTGAGCAAGTAAAAAAATTTCAGCACAGTTTAAGTTCAGTTCTTGCAGAAAAATTTGAAGGTCATTGGTTTCCAGATCAGCCTTTTAAAGGGCAAGCCTATCGTTGTATCCGTGTAAATTCATCAGTGCCATGGGATTCTGCTTTGGAGCAAGCAGCTAAGATGAGTGGCCTTCGGTATGAGAACTTAAAGTTGCCTCTTGAGTTGACTATTTGGGTAGATCCACGGGAAGTTTGTTGCAGGTATATCTACTTTTTATTATCACAATTATTTATGCTCTATGAATTATTAGAAATATTAAGTTACTTTTATACATTCCCAGGAAGATTAAAGATTTCCAAAAACCTAATTTGCATTAGGTGATACTATTTAAAAAAAATTCCAATATGTGTCATCACATATGTTACAAATATCAGGCCCACCCATACAAATCGTGGGCCTTTACCTTTACAAACATTTATCACAGGCTCCCTCTCCATATTTGATTTTTCTCTTTGTGAATTTTTCATGTCTTCTCCCTAAAAAGATTATTAAAATCTACACTACTAATTAATTTTAATTTCTTTGATAATTCCTGTCATGTTGAGAATATTATTAATTTAATATTCTTTATTCAAAATATAGTGAGTTTCACTGTTCGTGGGGCAGCAGCATTTTGTTAGGGGTCTAGGGTAGCTTTATATTAGGGAATGGCATGTATGATATGGGAATGGGATAGTATACATATAATAGTCATATAAAAAACAGTGATATTGAATGTGAGACATGTATGACTTGCATATGTCTCTGGATATTAGGAATGCAAGTGCTGCATTCAGACAGATGGGAGGATATCTTTATTTTGCATATTTATAGATGGTGGACGGGGATATTTTATTTGCAAATTTAATCTGTTGTGTGTTAGGCTTACTCTTCTAGTTATATACATAAAAAGCTAATATATGCCTGTTACATTTAGTGACTTTGGTAACATATTTGGCATAATATTGCCAATTTGTAGATTTGAGAAATGCTGCCAAGAATTCAGTATCTGAAAATGAAATCTAATTTCAGTACAGCTTCAGTATAGATTTTTTTTTGAGTGAATTTTGGCCAAATTTGGTAGACACTGGTAACCCCATTTTTATTTTTTCTGGCCATCTGGCTACTCCACCTCCAGTTGGCACTTTAAAAAAAATCCTGCCGGAGCTTGAATGTTCTTTTGAGATTCGACTTTGGAATTTGCACCAGGTTGTACCGTTTCTTGTATTTTGATTTTTAATGTTTTTTCTTGCATTATGATTTAGAAATTTTCGTAAATTACAATTTTTTTTAAGTATTGTTTTTTTTTAAATTTTGACAAAGTACAATCATTTTTCTAAGTATTATTATTTTTTTTAATTTTGGCAAACTATAATAATTAATTATCGATTTTTTAAAAATTTCTATTTCTTGTATTTTGATTTTAACAAAAAATGCACTTTCTGGATCCGATTACTGGATGCCATATAAATGCAATTGAAAGCACAAGGTGACACGTTAAAAGCAGACTTCCTTTGCACAATTGGCAAGGTGAGTTTAAATTTTATTTGGCTGTTTATTTGTTTAAAAAGTTTCATTCGTGTGTGGAGAAAAGAATTGATTGCTTCAATAAATTTTTGGAAGTTGTTGGAGACATTGATTAGGAGAAACCAGGTCAAAAACTTTTGGGTGGGATGTTTTCAGTTTCTATATTATTTTATCCCTTTTTACGGTGTTACCATATGCTATCTTTTGTTTTTTGTACAGTATATTTGATTTTATGCAGTTTTGTTTTTCTTGATCAATGATTTCTTGATCAAACTTTTTAAAACTGAGTTTGCTTCAATTTTTCCATTCTTTTCCCTCAATGTCTAACATGATGAGCACGTCCATTGGTCACCAAAAAATGGCAGATTTTGCAAAAGTCTTTATACTGAAGCTGTTACCTAATTTCTTTGATAATCATTTTTGCTAGGAATTGTTAATTTAATATTGAAGTATTTACTGTTCAAGGGATTTTAATTTCTGTATGACTTTTGACATAAAAATTTGTTTCACTAAAACTTATTTAAATATTTCATTAGGTTTGGAGAAAGTAGTGGTTCATTTTTTACCATTGCCTCATTTAAGGATGATAAAGAGAACTTGCCAGATAACATTAAACTTGAAGATATTCCAATACCATCAATTTTACCTCAGGTCAGTAGCAATTATTTAAGATTTTGTAGATAAATTTAATTTTTACTTTCCCTTTATATAATATCAGGGACAGAAATTTTAGCTCTATAGGTACTCACCAAAAACTTTTTTCACTCACCAATGCAATAATAAATAACAGCATATAACACATTTGCCATTTCTTATTGAAAAGAAATTTCATTGAGATTTATTTATCTGCAATTGTGTAATAATTGTGTAAAATAAATAACATTAATATTCGCTAACAGTAAAGTCTTATGCATGCACAAATAATAGTACCGACATACTGATAATGGTTTGTAAGAATATTAAGAAAAACATACTCAAAGTGGATAACTATTTATTTTTCTCTATTGCCATATTTACTTTTGTCAGTTGAAAAATACCATTTATCAGTGGTTAATTCTGGATTAAAATTATCTAAAAAATGACTAAAAGGTTATCCATTTTGCTGGTTTTTAGTCTATTTATGCAAAATGTTTTTATATGATTAAAGCAGCTGAAACCATGCTCTTGAAAATCAGTACTTGAGAGATGAGAGTAAATTAGCAAATTTTTTTTAAATAAATAACACATTTTTAATCATATCTTTATTTTAGACTCTTAACGATGCTTTATTGAAATATTATATGTAATTTTTTATTTTAAAGTAAATGACAACTTACAGAATGATATGACATATGCCATTCTTGAGATATTGCATGTTTTTGATCTAAAATAGAGAAAATCTTTTAATATTAAATATTTTCACTATATGACTGAATATTTATTAATTTTGTTTAACAAAAATTAAGGTTATCTATTAACTACAAATGAAAAAAATTATAGCTGGCAATATGACAGAGTCCCAATATTAATTTTTGTAATTTAATTCAAATTGCATACCCTAGTTGATAATGTAGGGTTATCCGTAGAAACTCCCAATTTTGATAGTTTCTTCTGATCTGCTGTAAAAGTTTTATTTATCTATTCCTTCAGCAACAACATTGATATAGATTCATAGAAAATTATAATAATTAGTCATCAATCAGCAACTGTTCAAGAACTGTTTGTATTGCATAGCAGGGTTGTGGTGTCGAAATCTTCGACTTTTTTTTTTCTTCTAACGTCAAGACTCCTCTTGTTTTCTAATATTCGACATAAATAGCAATAATTTTTATATCAATAGTTTTACAATTGGTAAATATTTGAATACTCCAAAATAAAATAAATTTTAAATAGTTTTATTTAGGAGTTGGAGTTATATGTTTTTACTGACTGATTCCACCACAAATTGCTACCAATTTTAAATCTAATGTCATGTTGTATAGTATAATAAATAAGCAATTTTATAAATAATATTTTACACAGTTTAACAAATACATTTTGCTACAAAAGTAAAGTTTGTTTACAACTAGTACTAAATTGTTTGTGGTAGGCTGGGTTCTCTAGATTAAAAAATGTTCACTTAGTAGCAAATGGCCAGTAGGCAGTTTTAGTTAGCTGAGTGGCCACTCAATCACATCTTTTTGTAAAATCGATAGTATGGTTAGATATACTTAATATGTAGGGTTACAAGGAAAGTTCTTCCTCAGGCCAATATCTCATGAGCTATGGCAGCTAGATATGTACTTCTTGTGCCGTTGTATAGAAAACCCCCTATAGCACACACAATGAGAGCAGGGCGATCGTGTTATCCCCGTTTTTAAGAGGGTTAGGGGCCTATCTTGGTCCCTTTTGCAGACAGAGATAAAAGTCAATTTAGAAAGTTATAGAGTGAGTCAAATTTAGTACAAAAATGTTTTAGTTCCATTTCCATAACAAAAGATGGAAAAGGACCAGGCAGCCTTCCCATAGAAATAGGAACACGAGGTCCTGTAGTATGGTCTCCAATACACCAGACCCCCGAGGGGGGCTAATGTTTTTAATCCCCCGAAGAGGGCTAATGACATCACGAACACACAAATTGTATCGCAGCTATTATTTACAACAGTGATTGAATCTATACTAAGTTTCTCAATCATTAGGCCATAAATAATTCGTTTTCAGCATGATTATCTTAAATTTTGTCCTATGCTGTCATGTTAAAAAAATATAAAATTTCGAATAAACTTCAAGGTTTTCGCTTAAATTAAAAAAAATTCTTTCTAGTTCTGGAGTTTTCGATAACAAATTCAGATATAAAGCTTCGCCAATGTCCATTAATATGGACATCACTCCTAAAATAGTCAAAATGTGTTCAGGGACTCCTAAAGTATATATTGGCATTAAAATCTCAAATTCGAAAATTATCGTAAAAACAATACTATTCTATACTATGTTAGCATGATAAAGTAAAAATATTTTCACAGTTAAATGTGATATACCGAGGATCGTGTATAAATGCAGTTTAGCTGCAAAATAGCCTTTAATTTCATTAATAATCTGTTTGGAAAACAACTTATATGTATGCAACTTGTAAGAATTATAAAAATTTTAGTGGATACAAACAGATTGCACAAGTAGAAGATATTTTCACAATTAAACAAGATATACTGAAAATTGCATATAATTGCCGTTTTTCACGATATACTGCTACAAAGAAGTTCATTTTATGAGTAATATGTTTGAAAAATAGTTTTTGTATATTATACGATGATAATCATTGGTCATTTCAGTTATAAAGCGGAAGCAATCGCTGCGTGTGAGGACCGATTTCGCGGACAGATTTATAGAGGAACAGATTTTCAATTGCAGGGAAACAGATTTCCAGATGTAAGATCGGGAAAACTCCCATCCTAAAATTTATGAGATCTTGAACATTCGTGACCGATTTTATAACTTTTTCCGGACTTTTGTGCCCTGTGGGCAGGTACCCTGCTTAAGAAAGAGAAATTTGGAATTTACAAGGAAAATATTTCCGCCCGCTGAAAGAAGAAAATTCTCAGGCAATAAATGAGAAAAAGAAAAACAGAAATACCCGGGAAAATAAAAACCAACACAAAAGCGGAAATTCACGGATCCTTGGAAGAATCTCATGCCTGTAATTTAAAACAGAAATTATGGTCGCCAGCTCTGATTTCTTAGTTGCATGAATGAATGAATGACATGAAGGTGGATGGCTTCAGGAGAGCCCAGCATAGTGACCAGAGGTCTATTGTACTATCCCAGAAAGGAGAAGGTGCCTAAGAAAGAGCAGTAGTCGAAGCAAATATCAGCAGGCACTTGACAGGAATGTCATACAACTCCCAGGGCTCAGTCACATGTCGACCCAAGTGTTTGAACCTATGGGCGGAGAACCCCCCCACATTCACATAGTATGTGTGCAGCGGTTTCTTCACTATAATTGCAACCTCTACATAGCGAATCCTTAATTACGCCCATAATATTTGTGTCTTTTAAGGGTGCAGTACCAGTAAGGAGCCCAACAGCCCTTCTGATGCCAGTTCTACTGAGCTTGAATAATTCCTTTTGACGCATACTAGGGCACTTACAGTTTAGCTCTTTCGCCTGCCTTTGGCCCTTAGTAGTACGCCAGTTCTCGCATTGAAGCTTTCAAGATGTCATAGACAGTTCTTCTAGTCAAGTTCATTAAGAACACCCAAAGCTGACTCGGGACCAACAAAAGGTGTATTTGAACCTTTTCTAGCCAATTCATCAGCTATTTCATTACCTGGAATGCCTGAATGTCCAGGCACCCAGTAAAGTATGATTTGATTGTTGCTAGCAATCTTAACAAAGTGCAGTATAGCACTCCCAGATAAGGGATGACATAATTTTTAGTTGTCATGGTGACCTGGTGCTGGTATTTTTCAAACCCTGCATTACACTAAACGCCCTTACAAAGTTCACTAAACGAAGTGGTCGGATTGCAGCAAAGAGAATCATGTTGCACAATACCGGAAGGAGATGCTGCAATTCATTTCTTTAAACAAAACAAATTCTATTGTCTCTTTTAAATTAATCATTCTACAATGAGAACTCAAGCAACTTTTAAATAGGTTCCATTCCACCAATACTTCAAATAAATAATTACCTGTGTTGTCAGAGAAGAAGGCTCTTTTTAACTGCATTTATTGAAGCTATCTTCTGTTACTTTCCATGGACAAAACAGTTTAAACATCTCTAGCTTAGAGTTAATAAAACACTCCTTAAAATTTTCTAGTAGATACATCAGGTACTGTTTTCATTTTTCAAATACATCACATTCTTTTTAATACTTTCCAATATAGTTGTAAAGTGTTTGACTTTGTTCATTCTGTCTGTCTGTCCATTCCGGAGATAACTGCCGTAGAATTGACTTTATCAAAATGAAACTTCAGTATGTTGTTGAGACGGTCTGTGGGACATATGGGAGTGAAAATGAATAATATCACTCAGTTTTGGATTTAACCCGGGTTGAAAAAATGAAATACATTGAATCCGATGGGACCTAATTTTTCAAACATTTTTTAAGTGGAGTTAAAATTCACAAATTGCTTCGAAAATGATAAGAAATGTTCAAATTATTACATGAAAGGTCAAATAAATTTCAGCAAATTGTTAGGTAGTTTTTTAAATTAAAATTGAAATAAAAATTAGTCATATGAAAAGATTACGTGACTCATTTCAAAATAAAATAAGGCATCTATTTTTTTCCCCCGTGTAAAAATTATGATGTTTAAAGATCATTTAAATTTATATTTAGTGTTGCATCCATCATAAAAACCACTTTATTTTTGCATTATCTGTGTATCTAAATAATTTGGCAGCAATATTTTGGCTTTTAAATGATCACTAAACTTTGATTATTTCTGCAATGAAGTCTAATTTCTATAGCATGTAGAATGTAAACAAATCAAGTGATTGTGAGATCAGTTGCATAAGAATTGCTGAATTTTTATTCCGTTTAATTATTTATCTCTGTAGTCTGGAATATGAAGTGATATGAATGAAATATTTATTGATTTTACATAGAGAAGCAGATGATTGTCTTTTTTATGAAGTTTTAAGTTTCCAAATATAATAAATTATTTTAGTACTCTGATAATTTAAAAAATGAGTACTAAACATATTACATTTTAGAGATATTTAAATAAAATTGTATTTGAGTTGGAAAGTGTTTCATAATCAATGCTTTATGCATGATTGATTTTTCTTATTTACTATTATTCTGGATTGTATGATTTTCATTGGCTTTCTTCATTAACTTTGGTGCATTCTTCATGAAATTTTTATAGTTTCACCATAACTAGAAGAAAAAGTCCTCTAAACTTTTAATGGCAATGCCAGTTTGATATTTCACATCTAAAATCAATGTTCTGTTTTTGAAATACCAAACATAATTTGTTTGGAATAAACAAAAGATCAGAAATAAAAACAGTCACACCAATAAATCTGAAACTTGTTATTGCTTTTAACAGACTTTGTCAATCAGCACTGTTATCCTCCAATACAGCAAATATGAACATAGACCAGTTTTGATGTAGACTAATGCCTCCTTTGTCGGCACCTGGTATGGGGGGCTATATCACCTGATCGAGTGTTACAAAAAGGGTGAGATTTTGAGATTGTAACTCAGTGTGTAATAGTCGTAGGGGAGCAGTATCAAATAAGGGGAGTGGTATCAAATGTTTGACCAAGGATGTACACATGTTAAGAGGACTGGCCACTCAATTTGCTGCTCATACCTTGCTGGTGAGTCAAGTGGCCTGGGTCTTCAACATCTTAAGAGGACTGATGCACTCGAGAGAGGAATGCTTCCAAACATGAAATAAGATAAAAATTATCAAGCAATAATTAAATTGCCGAGCGTATATTTTTTAATTCTGGTACTTAATTAACATTTCATAATAATTGAACTTTGTAACTCATTTCCCGTTACAGACGACTGTCAGCAGTTTATAGAAATAAATGAAATTTTTATGTAAATCGTTATTTCATTTGCAAGCACCTGTGTGACAAGGCATATTCTATATTATGGACATACCTTCGGTACAACCCCTCAAGTTTTTTTTTCTATTACATTTCACTGAATGGTACAGTGACAGTCATTTTGTTGTTGACACATGTATGAATTTACTTTTCTTAATGTCTAAGGTTTCATACACTGTGTTAAGTAGTCTGGTATGTTTGGGTGACGACTGAAATATCTGTAAATTTTGTTTAGATTACCTTGATATGTCAATATAGTACCTTATTTTGGATAACCTGGGTCTCAAGACTGTGCCATATCATTTTTTTGAGACTGTTGTAAAGACGGATCTGACATCTGTCAGTATATTTGCTCCATTCAAGGCTACCCCCTAAATTGGAATAAAATTAAATAAAAGCATAAAAAGAGGGACAACTATATTAAAAAATATGTAGTAAATAGCAAATTGAAGGAAACAGCTATTTCCTGATTTAAATAAGCTAATCTAAAAATAAAAATTTCATTAGAAAATTAGAAATTTTTTTAGCTCATAAAGGTTTCAAAAAGGTTTTAACCAATTTCAAAAGGAATGAAAGCATCTTCTTTATTGGGATAAATAAGATAAGAGTACCAGTACAAAAAAAAAAAAAAAAAATAAATAAATAAAAGCAAGATAATGTTTGTTTGCCATCTTGCTTTGTTGGTACTGATGCTCTGTTTCCTTTATCCTGATTAAGATGGCTTTTTATTGTCTTTGAAAACAGTTGATAGATTTTTTTTCAATGTGTATCTGCTATGTTCTAAGTTTTTATTTTCGGATATTTTTTACACCAGTTAGAGTGAAATTTTTTATAACTGAGCTTATTTTAACAAAGATCACTTGTTCAAATTAAATTTAGATGTTTATTCTTATTATAAAAAAGCTTATTATGAAAGAATTTTACAAATATGTGAGTTTTGTTTAGCTTTTTTTATCACAATCTGTGTATATTGATCTGCCTTTTATATAATTATATTCTTGTTTTCTAGACATCACCTGACAGTACAAGGAAACAAAAGAATCGCCGAAGAACTGTTGAGCGCCCTAAAAAACCAGTTTCATCTCGAAATGCATCGAATACCCACTTCAGCATCAAGGGATACACCACAAAAGTTTCTCTCATGAATTCCAAAAATGTTTCACCCCATCCATCAAGTTACTTTGACTGGAATCCTGCTGCTATTCCATTTTCCACCCGAGTTGCACATTCCAACGGGTATCAGGATTTGTCATTCATACGTCGTCCACGAAAATTCATCCGCTCGATGTACTTAAATGACCGGTATCACTGGCCAAGAAACTAACTGCACAAAACACATCAAAATGATTGTTTGTACAGAATTTCAAATTTTAATTTTAAAAATTTTCTAATTGAATTACTATTTTATAGAGATGTAATTAGTGTTTAAACAAATTAGCAATTTAATGATGTACAGCAAATTTTTTATAAGCTACTTGGGCTTTCAGAATTAAGATATCAAAGTGCAATTGTAATTTTTTATTCAAATGTTTTATTAAAAGATTATTTCTATTTAAAAAGTTTTCTTGTATGAATCTGCCATTTTGTTTTTAGTGTATATTGTCTTATTTTAGCTGCATTATGTTATGTTTGATACATTTATATTTAATTTCTAACTTGTCCATTTTTATTTTGATAACAGGGTTCCCACAATCCTTGAGAGCTCATAAAAGTTTATTTTTGTTTTGATTTTTAATGATTTTGAAAGTGCTTAAATTTTACAAAAGTACTTGAGTTTTTTTTTTTTTTTGAAGTCTTTAAAGATGCTTGATTTTTTATTGTATATTCATCCCCAAATTATATTGGATAGTTTAGTAGCCATCAATAAAATCCATTTTATCATGATTGATTTAAAACATAAAAATGCTATGTATTTCTTTAGAAAAGTAAATTATCCTAGAATTTTTATATAAAGAATAAATAAGTATTCTTAATTCACTTACAGTTAATTTTTTTTTAAAATTAATTTTTGATTGTAAAAATTATTCAATCAAATTTTCTTAAAGCACATACAACTGTTGCCTTATATTTAATATTCTTCAGAGTTATAACTATTTGCTTTAACATAATTTTATACAAATTTTAAAGTGCTTGCCCGTTCTTCAATGTTTATAACTTTTGCAAATATAAAGAAGCCAGTGAGACTCATAAAGTTTTCCTTTAGAATTTCAGAATGTCTTTGAAAAGTTCTTTAACTTTTTAATGAGAAAGTGTGGGAACCTTGATTCAAATGTGGCTTATAATACCGTGTATGGCTTTACATTTTCTAACATTTACCTCAGGTGTTTTATAATGGATGAGCAAGTATTATTGTATTGAAACGCACAAAATTGTCCTGAAGTTATCTCGGACAATACTGTTTCCAAAATACTGTTCCCTGAAGGTGATCAGAATGTGCATTATAATGATATATATTTTTCATTTTAGATTTTATTCCGGTGATGTTAAGTTTTTGTAAATTTTTGAAAGTCTAATTTTGAAGTAATTAAATGTTTTTTTTTTTGGTATTTAAATTTTTTGTATAATCTGTTTTACCCACCAAGATTTTATTTTGAGCTTGATAAAATTGAGGCTAGTCGTACTAAAATGGTTCAGCAGTTAATATTGTAGTATATTTGAATTTTATGTAGGGCATTAGTCAGGTATAGTGTTCTTTGTGCATTAATCACATTTGTATTATTCTTTCAGATGTTTAAAACATGTGTTTCTTGAACACTAAGTTAAAAATAGAGTGCTTTTAGTATGATTTATTGGACATATTTGTATAGTATTTCAATAAATTTTTATGCACAATATGTGTATAAATTCTATCATCTTAATTTTGTTAGAAGTTTTAAAGAACTTTTAAGACTGCTTGTTAGTTTTGAATATTTAGTAGAATTTTATATATGTGCAAAACTGGTATTTTAAAATTGCATCTTCTGTAGCTTGATTTGCCTTAAATAAAAAATATATATACACCCAATTCTGTTTTTACATACATTCCTATTTTACATACGTTTCTGATATGTTCCCGAAGAATGCATGTAAAAATATAATGTACCTATGGAAAATTAGAAAATTGGTTCTAAACCTAAAAAATCAGCATAAATAATACAATAAACCATATGCCAAACTCTTGTTAGAATCTTGTCATTTTTACTTACTGCACATTTTATTTTATAAAGAGATTGCACATGTAATAAAAATATATTATTTAAAGTAAATTTTCATTTGAAAAGAAAAAAAATCACTAATTCATAAACATAAAAATTATGCACCTTGTCCTGTTCCGGCCGTCCAACTAGTTACTCTAAGTCCTCAGGACGAGTCGGACGGTCTGGGTCTTCAGCACCTTGTCCTGTTGCAAGATGATCTAATATTTGATTTTTAATACCCAAAGAGATTGCTTTCTTTTTAGTTTTTGTTAGAGGTGAATTGTGACATTGTGTAAGGGCTACTAAAATATATTTCAGTTGTTATTAATAAAGCAAAAGCTGATGTTAATTTTTATTAACATTAAACATCAAAAGGTACTTTTCACTTTTTACATCAAAAGGTACTTTTAACCAAATTCAGAATGCAGATAAAACTGGGAATTCCCAATTTGGGAAATTCCCCATAAATAGAAACTGCAAATTCAAAGGAGCACAATCAGAAAAAATTCCAACTAATTGTGAAGTTGTCAGAAGTGTAATACGAAAATTTTTTTCTTCTTAAAATTGGGATCGATTGTGTTAAATTGAAACAACTCATGTGAAAAGAGAATGAAATTTTTTTTGTTCGTATTAACTCAAAATTGTGTAAAAACAGAATTGGGTGTATATATATAAACCATGATAAGTGTCCCATTAGGCTTATGCCTAGTGTAGAAGATTTTATTTGGCAGCAAACTTTGTAACTTATGAAATTTTTAATTTTATAAGTGCAAAAATATGGTTTAAACTTAAAAGGTAAAAATAGGAATGAAATAAATAATTCGATAATATAAAAGCTTCATAAATACAGCATAAACACATATATACTGGTTTCAAAGGCACAAAATAGCCACCTTTAGGACCTATAACGAGCACAACCTCACATGATGAGGTCACACTCCTTGTCAGTTCTGAAGACGTTGTGCTTTTAAAACTGGTTGATTAGTATATATTTGTGTTTATCCTGTATTTATGGAGTTTTTATATTATCAAGTTATTATTGCATCCATTTATTTTTCGTATTTAAAAAAGAATCTATAAACTTAATGCATTCCAAATACTTTTAAATATGACTTTGCAAGTAAATATAATCTCCATTAGAATTTTATTTTATGAAAACATATTTAAGTGATTGAATTCAATGCGCTATTTTGAATTTGCCTTTCTAACTTCATATCCTATATTATTATTGTTGAGATATCATTTGGAATTTGTTTCTAGGGGAATCAAATTTCTAAAGCTAGTTATGAAAAATTATTATAGAATGCAAATATGTTTATAAACAAATATATTCTTGTATAGGGGTAGAAAAATGTGAAATGATTTTTGTATATAAACTCTCTTGACATTCCAAAGAGACAAAATGAAAAGTATTTCTTTCTAGTCAAAACTGTCGATTCCAAAATGATGCAGGGAAATCTTGAAAATCAAGTGTTATCCCAGAAATTTTCAGTATTTAAAGTCATAGCTGCTAACTCTGTCAATGCTACCATGTAACTTCCAGTTTTCAATGCTTTTCCTGTGGAAATATGAGATCCTTCTAATTTGCCATCTAATTACTTTCTTTTAAGATAAATATCCATATTTAAACAATTATGCAAATTACTCTATAACAATTTTTGTGCAGCTGTTTCTTTTTTAATTTTGATCTTGTTTATGCATAAATGCAATGTTTGATATGATATAATAGAAGTTATTCATTTCAAAGTTTGAGCACATAATAAAAAAAAAGTCCTTAATATAGAGTAAAATTTGCCTTTTCATATATATTGCTATACATTTTAAAGCCGTACTATAGTATTTCCATTGATCAGACCAGTTGTCTGCAACCTATTTAAAAAGTGGACCACATTTGGCTCATAGATACAAAGCAAGGGCCTCATGTGTAAAATAGCGTAACTGTGGAGAGGGATTATAGCAATATCGATGTTCATGGATACTGGATCTGAAACTAGTAGGGATTCCTAAAGTTTTGAATCATGCTTCTGATGAAATGGCAAACATCAGTAAATCTTATGTGCTTTTTAGTGCTCTAATAGCAGAATCATTTATGGGATTACTGAATAATGCTAAACTGTCACTGTAGACTTTTGCTAATCTGGCTTCTGCTGGTCATGATGCAAGATGGGTGGGGTTCCTCTAATGTGAGAGAAATGGAAATATATCACTAGAATTTAATTTAAATAAAGAATGGAAGTTCTACACACTCAGTAATCTGTCATTTTCTCTTATCTGTCACCTCTCAGTACAAGGAATGGATGTACAGCAAGGGTCTATTGTACTTTTTAATTTTATCACACTTCTTATTTTTATCATTTCATGAGATGAGCAATTAATGTAAAAATACTATTATACAATTCAGTATATGCCTACTGTAGTTTTTTTTATGATGATTGAATGCAAGATTTTTGGAGTAGTTAATGAAATAGAAAATTCAAATGTCTTGCCATATTAACAAAGTATAGTGTTATTTCACTTTAAGTATTAAACAATCCAGTTACACATTTATTAGACAGGTTTTGGTGGACTTCAGTAAAATACTTAACAAACATAATAAAACATAAAAGCACATAAAACAATTTAATGTAATAATAATAAAAAAAACATAAATAGTAGATTTAATTTATTTACTGCATACATTTGAGAGGGGTTGCATAATACTTTGTCATGGATCGTATGCGGACCACTGTCTTCAATTGTAGTTTACAACCTTTAGCAAAATGTTTAGAATTGTGTATATAGAGATGTAATATATCATGTTTTGGAAATTATTAGTATCTTACTAAAAAATAATCTCCCGGTGTTTCAAAATATTTGTTACTGTTTTTAAAATAAAACTTTTAAAGAAATAAACAATCCTTAATACTCTGTAAAATTTTATATTTCTTTTAGTTACATTTTGAAGCTAAATATTTATGGATTTGACCAGTTTGTGGAAAAATCTTATGGTGATTTAAAATTCAAAAATATTTTAAGAAATAAACAGTCATTTAATACCATGTAAAATTTCCCTTTTATCATAGTTGCAGTATTTTAAATTGATATTTTTATGGCTATGACAAGCATCTTGTAAAAATATCCCTGTGTTTAAAAGTATTTATCAGTTTTATAATGCATTCCTATCCCTCGTTGTAAATAAAATATTTTAAAGCTATATTTTCATGGCTTTGGCGAGTCTTGGAAAAATTTCTCGGTTGTTTAAAATATTTATAGGTATTTCAAATTCAAAAATCCTTAATACCCTGTGAAATTTCCTTCTCTATTAGCTATGAATTTGAAAGCATTTCCATTCACATAAATTAGTATCTTTGATAAATGTTTCGGTGTTGCATTTTTCAGAGTTAGTAGCTATATTAATGTAGTTTCATAGTTGTCACCAGATGAAATTATGATATTTTATACATAAGCATCCCTGTGATCTTGTTTTTAATGCTTTTACCATTTTAGATGTTTTCAATTTGTGCAACTGTTCTATTGGAGAAATCTGTGTCCGATTGAGAAAATTGCTATAGGTTTTCTCAACCATAATTGAATTTTTAAATATCAGCCTTGACGGCAGGACGACAAAGACGTTTTATGAATCAAATTACTGTAATTGAAACAAATAATTTCCATTATTTCTTTTGGATAGTACAAATATTTATAAACTTCAAAGAAGATTCTTAAGTTATTAAATGGAGGTTTTTGGTAATTAGAATTTCTGTAGTAGAGGATTGAAGATATTCTTTTCTGTATTGCATGTGATATATAAAACACTCATAAGCCCAGCTGTGTAATTTAAAATCGCTTATCAAGTCTTTTGGCCCACATTTGACTTGAACAATTTCATTCTAATCTCTTATTAATTCTTATTCATTTTTAGCAGTGAACAGTAAATGTGATTTGACAACCTCTGGTTACCTTTATATATATATATTTTTTAACCGTAATGAGAAAAATTATTTAAATAGGGGTCATTTGTATAAAACATGAGAATTGGTATCAATCAGTCAATGCTAATACTTTTCTATTTTGTGAATGAATAAAAAATAAGATGATGGTCCTACAAATCTCACCATTTACTAGTTTTAGCAAAAATTCCATATAGGAATTTTAAAATGAAATCTTCATAATTTGCTTATAAAATGTATTCATTAAAAAATTTTAATTAAATTTAAATTAAAAAAAATTATAGAAAAAATTCCTTTTGTGTGGAAATTGAAATTTTGTGTTATTAATGCTAGTCAGAAGCTAAATGAATAAGATTTTACGTATGGTTTCAAAATGAGTGTATTTTACTGTGGAATAAAAAGAAACATGTAACACAGCAAAATTTCAATTTCCACTTAGATATTTCAAAAATATTTTAAATTCTAATGTTAGTGATTTTCTGAGTTTCGATATCAAAACAAGATACCTTCTGATTTTTAATTTTATGCAGTTGGCAGTTATGTTGGCTGATAGTTTGCATTGCATTGCTTTTTTTGACAAAGCTATAATCTTCTTGAAAGTAGCAATTACACTGTATTTCATTATGCATGCTGTGTAAAATGTTAACAATTTTTTGTATGTACCTAGATTTCTGACAGCTATTAATGTCTTACAAGCAGTCTGAAGTTTTATTTAAAAATGCTTTGTTGTATGGAAACAGCACATTGAGACTGATAAACATATCTGTATGGTGTTTGTGTTTTGTCTTGCTTATTTTTTGACATGAAACGTACCAAGTGAGATAAGTAATTTGTCAAAAGTGAATTTTCAACTCCTGAGGGTCGTTCATGTAGCGATCTTTAAGTTTCCGATTTCTTCGCTTACAGACTGATCTTTCGCTGATTGTGAATCATTATCTTCAGCCTGTGGCCAAAAGTTCATTCATTGATTATAATTTAAATCTTATATCTTCAGTTGTGAATTTTAAAGTTCTCATTTTCATCAAATTGTTAATTGTTATAAAATCTTTGGCACGAATGCCATTCTTGTGCTTTTACTTTGTTATCTTTGCATTTTTTTGTGATCACATATGAGCAATTTGATCTTGAAATATGGTGCACATATTTATTGTGAGTGACACTGCAGCTTCTGTTTGACATGTTTCTTAATGCATTTTGTATGTTTCTATGCCATTATGGCTAGGGTTGTTTAACTTTTTAATATTATTCAAATAACACAAATAAAGAGCACATACATTTAAAAATATGAATATTTGGCTTAAAGCAAGCAGTACATTTTAAAATTAAATTGTTTAAATACATTAAAAAGCAAACAACATAAAAATTTAAATCATGTAAAAATAATTAGCATTTTAAAATTTCAATTTAAAAAATCGAAAATAAAGCTGAAAATATAAATTATTGAAAGTAAATAAGTTTCTTGAAATTTGAATTCTTGGAAAGTGAACATAAGGTTTTAGACATTTAACTTGAGAAGTAAACAAATGTCACCTATAGGAGCCAATGAAAAGTGCACCACATTTTGAGGTTTAATTTTAATTGCATGTAAAATTTTTATATTTTTCTGTTTATTAATAATTATATGCATTTATATTGTAATTGCATCGTAAGACATTTCTTTTTTGCTTATTTTTTTTTGTTTTAAAAAATATTTCTATCAAAATCGGAGCTTGCATTCAGGATGTTGTTCAGATAGCTGAGAGCTTTTGTGCATTTTTTCCTGATAGAATTCATGTTATGATTAGAACAAATGTTTTTTGTAATCTATGGATATTTTGAATAAAAAGCTTGATGTTTCTATGTTCACCTATCTATTTAAAAATACAAGTCGTATTGTCAAATATTTCTATCAAAATCGGAGCTTGCATTCAGGATGTTGTTCAGATAGCTGAGAGCTTTTGTGCATTTTTTCCTGGTAGAATTCATGTTATGATTAGAACAAATGTGTTTTGTAATCTATGGATATTTTGAATAAAAAGCTTGATGTTTCTATGTTCACCTATCTATTTAAAAATACAAGTCGTATTGTCAATTTTTGAGGATCTGTTGAACCAATTCTCAGAGTTCTTTTTAATGGGAAACATCCTAGTGTGTCGGAGTACAGCGTAAATAATGGACGTACTTAATGGAAGTTCCACCGCATTGTTACATATACCTAACAGGAAACCATTGTTATAATTTGAAGGTCCTTGTAGTGTGATCATGACAACAAATTTGGTATTTTTGGTGATTAATTTGGTGAACTATCACCAACTTGGTGACTTTTGGCCAGTTTTGGAAACTCTTCGAATGTTGTAGATTGGCTAAAAACTTCACAAATTATGTGCTTTTTCCAGAACTTTCTACAGAAAGTATATAAGTTCCTCATCTTTTAGTTGGGTTATTGACATGATACAAGAGTGAATTGTGAATTGCGTCGATCAGTGTCTGAGCAAATCACGAAATAAAAGGGACAGGGATGAAACAAAATTATGTAATGGAAGTGCCACTATACTTTGCTGCCGAACTCAATACAGAACCCAATATGCCATTTTCCTTGTTATTATATGTGTGTAAAGTGGGATGTTTTGCCCAAATCTATAATGAGTAACAGAGTTACTTACTATTTTTCTTTTTTCAGGCTGATACTTTCTAGATGTATTAAAGAGTATTGAATTTTATCTAAAAAAAATTACCTCAATTTTTAGAAGGGGCGGTTTGAGAAATTGACAGTTATGTAATGTCAATACAACTCACCTTTGGTACATAGTTAATTTCGCATGGAACAAATATTTTTAATTTCAATTCCCAATGGTTTCAAATTTTGCATTTTGTTCTGAAAATTATTTTGGTAGAAAGAATTATCTCCCTAAAGTGATTTGCACATCTTTCAATGCCCCCCCCCCCTCCCCAGCATGCTTGGCTTTTTAAAATAATATTTTTATACCCCATTTCATTTTGTTTGTTTAATAAATTTCTGTATGAGGATTGAATCAACCTTGAAAATTATTTTTGTTAGTGAGTGTCCTGTTTTACTTATGTGTGGTATTGAATTGCCACTTATACTGGTTACTGTAATAGAAAAGTAAAATGCAGGTGTAGCCAAACACAACATAACTATTATAAACCTGATTAATTGACAAGAATTTGCTCAATTTCCTTGAAAAAAAAGCAATCGTATGTCAGTTAATGACTACAATTGTTCTGAGGGTGGTTTTTTTTGTTTAATAAATTTCTGTATGAGGATTGAATCAACCTTGAAAATTATTTTTGTTAGTGAGTGTCCTGTTTTACTTATGTGTGGTATTGAATTGCCACTTATACTGGTTACTGTAATAGAAAAGTAAAATGCAGGTGTAGCCAAACACAACATAACTATTATAAACCTGATTAATTGACAAGAATTTGCTCAATTTCCTTGAAAAAAAAGCAATCGTATGTCAGTTAATGACTACAATTGTTTTGAGGGTGGTATAAGCCCCCCCCCCCCCCCCCCCCCCGTTCTTCATATCAAAACACCACAGAACAGTATGCATTCTTAACAAAAGCTGAGAATGAACTGACAAGGCAAGCAATGAGAAATTCAAAGGAGCAAGAACACACTGAGGAAAAAAAAAAAAAAAAAATGCAGAATGGGTGGAATCTGCATTTGAAAAACACCCATAAACATATCACCATAGGACATTAAAGGATCTCACGAAGATAAGGGGAGCGGACACAGTGAATAAAATCTTGAGCATTGAAATAAGATTTAAAAATAAGAGAAATATATAAGCCGTTAAATTATTGATAAAATATGAAAGACTTTGGAGGGAGGAATAATAGTCAATGTAAAGGAGAAAAAAAGGTAGAAAATTACAGGGAGGAATGAGGCAGTAAGGTGAAAATAACAAAGATAAGTAACCGGTTTCAAGAGTTAAATTCATCAATCAAACCACTAAATAATTTACAGTGGCTTAGACTAGGTCAAAAATGGATACAACAAGGAAAAACCGGTTTCAGAAGCTATATATATGCTAACTTCATCAACAGTACGAAATATAAATCGATTAGTCTACTAAAAACATCCATGATTAAGAAGGCTGTAACGTATTTGAGAGAAAAACAACTATTTTTGGATACTATATTAGCTAACTTTTAAAGCCAAAGATGTGTATAAAGAATTCTCTTCTGGCTACAAAGGAGTAAGGAACTAACTGTATGTTAATCAATAACAAGATTATTTGATTTCGAATAAATAAAACACTTCCAGTTAAAGTGTTACAACAGTGACTTCACCGATATAGTCGAATAACTAAGTTAAATAAGTCACTTGTAGCTCATTAAAATCGGTTGTTTCTCTACACTACTACTGTATCAGGCCATTCAAACAGCTGCTCATGTCCTATGACGGTCTGGGTCTTCAACACTACCTCTGTATGTACTTGTTTTTTAAGTACCATAAGTTTTTATTTATTCATGTCCAGCTGTCCATTCAAATTTCTTGTCTCTTTCCGTTAATTGATGTAAGGGTCTGACAATGTTTGAGAAGTGCTTTTCAAACCGACGGTAATAGGTACACAAGCTGAGGAAACTCTAGTTTATGAATATTCTGCGGTCTGCTCCATTCTTTGACAGCATTGAGTTTGTCAGGATTGGTCCTTATACCCTTCATGATGTTTCCCAAATATATGACTTCCTTCTGGAATAGTTTACATTTTGAAGGATTTAACTTTAAATTAGCGTTCTTCAAATTTTTTTAAATGCCCGCCTAAAGTTTTGCAGACTATCGCCAAATGAACATCCAACAATAATTATATCGTCCAAATAGATGCAGGATTCACAGAAGAGTCCTTTCAGTATGGTTTCCAAGAAGAAAGATGGTTCTACAAAATTCTGCGTAGACTATAGCTCTTGACAAAGAAAAACAGCTGTCCACTACCAAGAATTGACGAAATACTCTTTCTGGGAGCAAGTGGAAATCCATCATGATGATCGAAAAAGGGCAGCCTTTACCACCAGACCGGCACTTTGGACTTTGTAATGCATACGCAACATCTGAACAGCTAACGATTGGTGAGGACTTCAGGATAGTTTGATCAAGGTCCTTTCCTGCATGTCTTTACAAAACTTATTTGCTTTTTCCTTCTTAGCGAGCGGAAGTCTTCGGGGAACTTGTTTAATCGGGAATTGATTACCAGTCTGGTGTTTCTCATATCTTTTAAAACAGTTGAGATTTCACTAAATACAATGCACCCCCATCGCCGCATACAGCGTGGGAAAAAAAAAGGAGAATCCCTTGCTCTAGAGAACTCCATGCTTTGACCGATTACTGTAAATCGATGCTCTGCGTTGCTCTGACGGACCATTAACGCAACAGACGAATTCGTCAGTGGGGATTCGACCAAATGAAGCAAACATGCCTTCAGTTCTGAACGACTTAGCCTGCTGAGATTTCTGAAGATGGTGTTTGCATGGGTCATAAATGGCCACAACATAAGCAACATGATGATAAAGGCTCACCTCGACAGTAATAGCAATTTCCATTTTTCCATGAACATTAGCTGTTTCTCCAGTAACTGTGCGCAGAAAGATGGGGAGAGTCGCATAAAGAAGTTGACCATTCATTTGGCGCGCTACGTCCTTTTTAATAATTGTTACATGCGCACCCGTGTCTAGAATCATTCGGAATCCGTTGTCGTTTATGCAAAGTCCATTATCTTCTCCATGCAACGATGAAATCTGGAATATCTTTTCTTCATAGGGTAACTGCCGCCCCGCAAGATGGCCGCTGATTAGTTTTCCTGTATCACTTTTGAAGGGCATTATTTTCTTGCTCAGGTATTGGACACTTTCTCCTTGTATGGTTTCTCTCAGTAGGTCCAGCACAGTAGTCCTCTCGCGAACGAGCTGAATGTTCGCTTGAATTTATCGTTACTTTGCCTCTGTGGTGTCACGTCTTTTATTTCCTTCAGAGTGCGCAGCATCTCATATTCTGAAGTGCTATCAGTCACAGTCGCGCAAAGTATGATTGATTGATGAAGTCAGCGAAATGCTTCAAACTTGCTGGCTAGGGGTAGTGCAGTTTTTGATTATTGCTTTAGGCCATATGCCTTTTATATATGGCCTTTTTGTTCTCGAGATGTCACTTTTAGTTTTTGAGATATAAGCGTTACAAACTTTAGAAATGGAGAATTTTCAATCTTCTTCATTTTGATCAGACGATTCTTCGGAAACTATAAGAGCTTTCTAGAGAAAAAAAAAAAAAATTGTAAACTGGATCTTTTACTGAATATTTTTGTCGCTTACTACTTATATTAATTTTTCAGAGTTTAGTGCATATTTTGAATGAAACTTAGTTTTTTCGAGAATTTTATTTTCTTAAATATTAAAATCATTTTGTATATTCATAAATGGTACCCCATTTCAGGCCAAACAATCACAAATAGTTTAGATTTTTCGTGTATTAGGTTCAGAGATATAAGCGACTGAAGTGTTAATATTTTTCGTAATTCCCCGATTTCAGTAATCAACTACAGACGGTGTTATCAGGCTTTGAGGGAAAGTAAAAAATGCTGATTATTTTTATTCATAATCAGGGAACTAACACCCCCCAAAAATAATCAGGGAAAACAACCCCCAAAATATACATATATTAAACACTATGACTTCCGGTTGAGTTAAATGAGAACAGATGAGACTTATAATACCAGCGGAACCTGAATACAATTCTCAAACGATTAGCACTTAAATATATTTTAAAACTTTTTCATCCAAAGGAGGGATTCCCTTTTCTCTTTAAAACTCCATGTGCTAGACAATATAGAAATTACAGTGACACCCAATTATAAGAAGCTAATGTTAAAAATAATTTAGCGGCATTAAAATGAATAATCTCTCTCATGTAATAACAAGAAAGATCAATCATGCATAAAGCATTGCATTGATTATGAAACACTTTCCAACTTCAATGCAATTTCATTTAAACATCTCTTAAATGCGATCCAATACTCGGTAATATTTTTAAAATTATTACAATACTACATTAATTTATTATATTTGAAAACTTAAAACTTCATCGAAAAAAATGAACTTCATTCAAATGACGGCATTGAAATTTAAATTGCCTGGTTTAAACATCTCTAAAATGCCATACATTCCTTAGTAATATTTTTAAAATTATCATAATACTACAATAATTTATTATATTTGAAAACTTCATCGAAAACAAATGAACTTTATTCAAATGAATCGAAATATAAATCGCCAGGCTCTCTCTATAAAAGCAGCATTTTATTCACAAACGTTTTTCCATTTCTTTCATTCATCACAATACCATAATAATTTATTTTATTTAAAAGCTTAAAACCATGGAGGTACAAGTAATTTAACTCTATGCTTAAAACTTCATAAAAAAAAAACAATCGTCTGGTTCTCTGTGTAAAATCAATGAATGTTTCATTCATATCAGCTATATTTCAGACTCCATGAGCTAAATAATTTTGCGTTAAAGAAATGCAGCAATTCTTATACAACTCATTCTGCATCTTTTGGTGTTTACGTTCTCCATAAGTGAAAATTAGACTTCGTTGTAGAAATAATCAAAGTTGGATGATCATTTAAACTCAAATATATTGTAATTGCGTTGTTTCAGTATGTAAATGCACAGAATTTAAACAAAAATAAAGCGGTTTTAGGACGGATACAACACTAAATATGAATTAAAAAGAACTTTAAAAATCACGATTTTGACACATGATGGATGCTGGGATGGTACGGTCCCTGTGGATGCCTCCCCCACTGGGTTCCGGTCTAAATTGGGTGGCACTTCCCGACCGTCCAAACAGTTACCTTACACCTTTCTGGTAGGTCGGACGGTCTGGGTTTCAACAACAACAACATGATGGATGCCATATTTTATTTTGAAGTGGGTCACGTGATCTCTTCATATCATGGTCATGTGATGAAGGGTGTAATTATTATTTCAATTTTTATTTAAAAAACTGCTGAATATATTTTGCTGAAATTTTTTTTATATATTTTATGGGATAATTTGAATAATTCCTAAAATGTTCGAAACAATTTGTGAATTTTAAACTCGCTTAAAAAATGTTTTTCAAAAATTAGGGCCCAAAAGGTTCAATGTATTTCACTTTTTCAACCCGGGGTCAATCCAAAACTAATTGGGTGATATTCATTTATATTCCCGTAGGTCCCACAGATCGTTTGAACAACATACTAGAATTTCATTTTGATAAAGTCCTTTTTACGGCAGTTATCGTGCTAACGGATAGACAGACAGACAGACAGAATGAACAAGGACAAGAATGAATCATAAACATTTTTCAACTATGTTGTAAAGTGTTAAAAAGAGTCAGCGGAAGGTTCATGGAAATTCAGCTAAATTGATCCATTTGTTTAAATTTAATAATTTTAATTTGCACCAAAGATAGACATATACTATATCAAAATGTTCACACAAGCTCCGGGTTTTAAATGATGTATCAAAGAAGCTCATATTGTGTTAAAGCAGTTGTATAGAGCACATACAAATTATTGTTCAATTAGATCTACCTGTGGGATTGCTTTGAAAGTTCATTAAAAAAAATCTTTTAAAAATGAGCAGCCAGCTACATTTTTAACATTTTACAAGAGTTGAAAAGTGTTTATGACTTTGTTCATTCATTCTGTCTGTCTGTCTGTCCGTTAGCACCATAACTGCTGTAAAAATGACTTTATCAGAACGAAATTTTAGTATGTTATTCAGACGGTCTGTAGGACCTATGGGAATATAAATGATTAATATCACCCAATTAGTTTTGGATTGAACCCGGGTTGAAAAAATGAAATACATTGAACCCTATGGGACCTAATTTTTCAAACATTGTTTAAGCGAATTTAAAATTCACAAATTGCTTCGAACGTTTTAGGAAATATTCAAATTATCCCATAAAATATATAAAAAAAATTTCAGCAAAATATATTCAGTAGTTTTTAAATAAAAAGTAAAATAATAATTACACCCTTTATTCTATTCAATTTCTATTGAAGAGATCACGTGACCCACCTCAATATAAAATATGGCATCCATCTTGTGTCAAAATCGTGATTTTTAAAGTTCTTTTTAATTCATATTTAGTGTTGTATCCGTCCTAAAACCGCTTTATTTTTGCTTAAATTCTGTGCATGTACATACTGAAACAACGCAATTATAATATATTTGAGTTTAAATGATCATTCAACTTTGATTATTTCTACAACGAAGCCTAATTTTTACTTATGGAGAATGTAAACACCAAAAGATGTAGAATGAGTTGTATAAGAATTGCTGCATTTCTTTAACGCAAAATTATTTAGCTCATGGAGTCTGCAATATAAGTGATATGAATGAAACATTCATTGATTTTATACAGGGAACCAGACGATTTTTTCGATGAAGTTTTAAGCATAGAGTTAAATTGCTTGTACCTTCATGGTTTTAAGTTTTTAAATAAAATAACTTATTATAGTATTGTGATGAATGAAAGGAATGGAAAAACGTTTGTGAATGAAATGCTGCTTTTATAGAGAGAGCCAGGCGATTTATATTTCCATGACTTCATTTGAATAAAGTTCATTTGTTTTCGAAGGAGTTTTCAAATATAATAAATTATTGTAGTAATAAATTCGATAATTTAAAAAAATATTACCGAGGAATGTATCGCATTTTAGAGATGTTTAAACCAGGCAATTTATATTTCAATGCCGTTATTTGAATGAAGTTCATTTTTTTCGATGAAGCTTTAAGTTTTCAAATATAATAAATTAATGTAGTATTGTGATAATTTAAAAAATATTACCGAGGAAGGTTCTCATTTTAGAGATGTTTATATAAAATTGCATTGAATAAGTTGGAAAGTGTTTCATAATCAATGCTTTATGCATGATTGATCTTTCTTTTTTTTTTTTTTTTTTTTTTTTTTTCTTCTGTCACATTTGATAAAGAAAACTTGTCTCATGCTTCAAAAAATATTACAAATATATTATCATGATTAATAAAATAAGTTATCCATCTTTAAGTAATAAGTATTCAACTTTCGTATCAAAGTATAATCCCATTTGACGGCAGATTGACCCCCAATTGATATGATATCCGCATTTGACAATAGTTAAAACTTCATATTAAGAGAACGCCAATATCGTTTGAGACAATCATTCAGGTGATGCTGGGATAAGATAAGTAGCTCTGTGTTGTATGCATTTCTATGGCGAAAGGTGTAAAATATTTATTTAAACTGTAAATTTTATAAAAATAAATTATTAGTGCGATTCAAAGTAGATCTGAAACAATCTATATAATAAAAGGCAATCTTTGTCTGGGTGTCTGTCTGGGTGTCTTATACACTATAGGCTCAGCTATCGCGCGTCGCAGAGCTACGAAATTTGGCAGTCGGAGACCTGGTGGTGGTGGTGGTGATGGTGGGGAGGTGACACGGGAAAACCGATTTTTAAAATTTGAATTATTTTTTTTGGTTATTTAATGTTTTATGAGATTTCGACCTTTCTTCCCCTTTTTCTCCACCATCCAGACGTCGTAGAAAAAACAAATCACACGACCGGAAAGAGCAGACAAATGCGAGTAAAAATATATCAATTTCAAATCTCAGAGACAAATTCTAATATTTTTTAAAGATTTTAAAACAAAAGTCAATTTCGGCTTAAATAAACGAACTTTCGTTTTTAAATCCTCGCGTCGGGAAAAGTACCGACAATTTCGACTGATAATTTCCATTTTTAGAAAGCTTAGAGATCAGGCTTTCTTACAAGCCCAATATGGTCAAAAAACAAGAAAAAGTAGCCGCACGTTCCGGATTTTAAGGAAGTAATGATTTCCAATTTCTCAGCGAAACCGCGAAAGCAGGGATCGATTTTTCACCCACATGCGCGCGCAGACTCATTGTGTTTCTATGGTGGAGAGGAGGTGGGCGAGGTTATGACGTCACGGTTCTGACATACGCATTGCAAGTAAAGACCATCAGATTTATACTGTTAAGCAAATTAAAATGGGATTATCCATCTATGATGATGAACGTTATATTTTAAATGATGGAATTAAGAGCTTAACATATGGTCATTGTAAAATTTAAATGATTGAATTATGGTGGATTGAATTGTGGTGATGTATTGTATACATCGGGTGGTGGTAACAGTATACAGAGTGAAATTACTATATTTATATGAGATTGTTATATTTATTAGAAAATTACGTTATATTTTAAATGATGGAATTAAGAGTTTAGCATATGGTCATTATAAAATTTAAATGATTGAATTATGGTGATGTATTGTATACATCGGGTGGTGGTAATAGTATACAGAGTGAAATTATTATATTTATATGAAATTATTATATTTATTTGAAAATTACGTTATATTTTAAATGATGGAATTAATAGCTTAGCATATGGTCATTATAAAATTTAAATGATTGAATTATGGTGGATTGAATTGTGGTGATGTATTGTATACATCGGGTGGTGGTAACAGTATACAGAGTGAAATTATTATATTTATATGAAATTATTATATTTGCAAATGTCATCAGTGACTGCTTTTTATACGGTTTTTGGCCTCAGGACAATTAAAAACCGAATAAGTGTTTGCTTTTTATACGGTTTTTGGCCAAGGGACAATTAAAAACCGAGTTAGTGTTTGGTGGTATCTGGCTGATATATTTGGGCCATGCTCTCGATACCCATGCGAATATCTTGATGAGGATATTCGCATGGGTATTAAATTATATTTGCAAGGGTATTAAATTATATTTGCAAATGTCATCAGTGATTGCTTTTTATACGGTTTTTGACCCTAGGGACAATTAAAAACCGAATAAGTGTTTGCTTTTTATACGGTTTTTGGCCAAGGGACAATTAAAAACCGAGTTAGTGTTTGGTGGTATCTGGCTGATATATTTGGGCCATGCTCTCGATACCCATGCGAATATCTTGATGAGGATATTCGCATGGGTATTAAATTATATTTGCAAGGGTATTAAATTATATTTGCAAATGTCATCAGTGATTGCTTTTTATACGGTTTTTGACCCTAGGGACAATTAAAAACCGAATAAGTGTTTGCTTTTTATACGGTTTTTGGCCAAGGGAGAATTAAAAACCGAATTAGTGTTTTCTTTTTATAAGGTTTTTGGCTCATTATGCTGGATTGAATTGTGGCGATGTATTGTTTACATCGGGTGGTGGTTGGGACCACAATAAAAAAACTTAAACACTGAAGAAATAAAAAAAATAAATAAAAAGAATGTTATGGAGATTGTCGCGGTGTATTTATGCATCGGGTGGTGGTGGGGACAATCTTAAAAAAAAAAAAAAAAACTTTTTTCCGCTGAGCAGCATCGTTATTTCTTAAATACTAAATTCACATTCAACATCAGTCTCAAAAATACTTTCATGTCATTTGCGATGCAATACTAAAAATGCAGACAAACGGATACATTTTCATTTATGTAAAACAAAAAATAGAGGAGCATACCTCTATAAAAAACATAGGAATCCGTCTGTGAGTACACAGGGATCCCTTTCCTAGGGTTACAGGTACAGAAATCCTCTGAATCTCACAGTTCACAAACATTAGAATAAATTCACTTTACAAATCAATTTTCAAGAACCCCCCCTAGAACATAATTTTTCAACTTAAAATTTCATTATTAGTTTTAACGTCATTAAACTAAAACAAACTCTGCTAACTCCACGGTGTTATGGCGCCAGCGAGTTTGCCACGGTCTAACCTTCGACCAGAGATATAAGGTATTTCATCTCGATGGGTCTACCTCCATAGCGAACAGGCTGGTCGCCGAAGCCGGTTAGTAAAGAATATTCCTACGTATTCAAAATTATTTTATTTTTCAATTCCTTTTTATCTCCCTATATTTTGTACTCTATCCTACAACTGTGAAAAAATATTGATTAATTATATTCATAAATAGAAAACCCTTCATTTAAAAATAATCAAAAATACATGTACTAAATATTACGCCTTTCTGTTGTGTCAATTAACAATAGCAACTACTTTAACACTAGCGACATCTAGACATAATTCTCAAAGCATTATGGCATTTTCAAGTGTTTCATCCATAGGAGTTTTATCTCCATCTTTCTAACTCCATGATTTTAACTATCACAGATAAAAGTGGCAGTGATTTCTTTATAAACATAAAGGTTTCTGCTTACATTAATATACTTATACAATTTGTATACTTACCTTTAAATTTCAGTAAAATTATATGTAAGTACCATTGTAACACAAGTAAAAAGAAGCAAGAAAGATCAATCATGCATAAAGCATTGATTATGAAACACTTTCCAACTGTAATGCAATTTTATTTAAAATCTCTAAAATGTGATACATTCAGAGGTGATATTTTTAAAATTATCACATTACTACAATAATTTATTATATTTGAAAACTTCATCGAAAACAAATGAACTTTATTGAAATAACGTCATCGAAATATAAATCGCCTGGCTCTCTATATAAAAGCTTTGAATATTTCATGTATAAACTTTTTTCCATTCCTTTCATTTCAAATTATATTTTCAAAATTATCATAATACTACAATAATTTATTTTACTTTAAAACTTAATACCATGGATGTAAAAGTATTTTCTAACTCCATGCTTAAAACTTCATCGAAAAACGCAATGCTATAGAATCTTCAGCGTCTCTATGTAAAATAAATGAATGTTTCATTCATATCAGCTGTATTTCAGACTCCAGAACTAAATAATTTTGCTTTAAAGAAATTCAGCAATTCGTATACAACTCATCTTATAGTTTGATGTGTTTACTTTCTCCATATGTGAAAATTAGGCTTCGTTGTAGAAATAATCAAAGTTTGATGATCATTTAAACGCCAAAATATTGTAATTGCGTTGGAGCAGTATATAGTAGATGCACAGGAAAAACAAATAAAGCGGTTTTAAGACGGTTGCAACACTAAACATAAATTAAAAAGAACTTTAAAAATCACAATTTTGACACAAGATGGATGCTATATTTTATTTTGAAGTGGGTCACGTGATCTATTCATATAATATGGGTGCAATTATTATTTTAATTTTTATTTAAAAAACTACCGAACATATTTTGCTGAATTTTTTTTATATATTTTATGGGATAATTTGAATATTTTCTGAAATTTTCGAAGCAATTTGTAAATTTTAAATTCGCTTAAAAAATGTTTGAAAAATTTGGTCCCATAGGGTTCAATGTATTTCATTTTTTCAACCCGGGTTCAATCCAAAACTAATTGGGTGATATTACTCATTTACATTCCCATATGTTCTAAAGACCGTTTCAATAACATACTAAAATTTCATTTTGATAAAGTCATTTTTACGGCAGTTATTGTGTGAACGGACAGACAGACAGAGAGACAGACAGAATGAATGAACAAAGTCATAAACACTTTTCAACTATGTTGTAAAGTGTTAAAAAGAAAAATAATTATACATTTAAAAAGTTCTTCTTTTAAGTTATTTTAATAATATTCTTGAAATTATTTTTTTAATTATTTTATATATTTACTATTTAAATCATTAATTCATTTGAAAATGAAATTCTGTGGAAATTTTAAGGCAAACAGTTAAGTGCGAATGTATTTTGAGTCTTCTGATCTCTTGGGAAGCTGAAATATTTTTGTGGACGGGGTTCTAAATTCGAGGACATGTCCTCAAAGTTTGAGAACGTCTGACCATTTTAGTTAATTAAGATCACGCTTACTGTTATGGTTACTGTTACTTTCACTAATAGTAAATGTTGTTTCACTGCATGAAAAATTAATTACTTGTGCTGATATTTACAGAGTTAAGGATGCTACGTTTCTTCTTTTCCTCACACACAATTTTTACTTTCTCATACGTAGTATTGAGAAAGTATTTTTTCCAAGAAAATTTTCGACTTCTAGATTTTGCGATGCCAATATATGTTTTAAGACATCCTGAACACGTATTGACTATTTTTGGAGGGATGTCTGTCTGTCGGTCGGTTTCACGTCTGTGGTCGATTTGTTGTGTACACAATAGCAGTTACAAATATCGATGAATTTTCAAGAAATTTTATATCCGGTTTTGTTATCAAACAATCTAGAACTTGATGGAATTTTTTTACTTCCCCTGTAATACATGGTAATGTATAGGGAAAGTATTAGAATCATGCTGAAAATCACAACTCGAGTTTTCGACGAATTTACGCGTTTCCAGACCTCTAGAATACGGAAAAACTATTTTTAGCGTGACGTCTGTGTGGGTGTCTGTGTGTTTGTGTGTGTGTCTGTGTGTCTGTCTGTGCAGATTTTGTATCCACTCTAACTAAAAAACGATTTGACCGAATTTCATAAAATTTGGTAAGTGTAGTACAAACTTGTGGGCGAATCTGGTGCTGATTAGTTTTGGGTACAATTCGGGATAAAAGAACCCGCCTTTTTTTGCGAAATGACCCGCGAAAGCCTGTATCTACTCTAGCTGAAAAACTAATGGACTGAATTTCACAAAATTCGGTAGATAAGTCGCTTGTGGGTCACCCTGGTGCTGATTAAATTTTGATATGATTCGGAAAATAATAACCTGCTTTTTTTTGCAAAATGGCCCGCAAAAATCGTCAAAATCTAAAAAAAAAAACTACGTATGTTCAAATATATCCATTAAATGCTTGTTTTATACGTAATTTTTAACGATGAAAAGAATAAGACTAACCTTATTACACTAGGCATTCTCGAGATATTTTAGTTTATTTGCATTTTCGCTATGCCGATTTTAAGTCCATTTATGCGTGTTATTCTCTACGCCATCTTTGAAAATATGTCCAGTTACCAAATGAGAACGAAAATTGATTAAAAAGTGAATTAAATTTAATTAAAAAAAATAACGTGGATATAAATCTGCAGGGAAAGCCATGTGCTGCCTGCCTACATCAGATTTTTAAAATTCGAGCGAAAACTTCGAAATTTTATATTTTTTTAACATGGCAGCATAGGATAACATTTGATATAATCATGCATAAACATTTTTTTTTTAAGATTTAATGATCACGAAACTTAGTTCCAATCATTGTTGTGAAAAATAGCCGCTATACAAATTTGTTTGTTCGTGACGTCATTATAGCCACCCCTTGGGGGGGGGGGGGGGGGGCAAGTTTTTCCTCCGGGGGATACCTTGTCAAGTATGGCATCAATCGAAATATTTTTTCAAGCTCTTTAAAGTGAAGAGTAATATGCTATAGTTATAATCATTTGAACTCAAGATAACGATTTTTCAAACTTTTTCTAGTAAAATTTGGGAAAAAAAAGAAAAAAAAAATGAATTCTGGTATAAGAAAGTCGAGTTGAGTTACACTCTAGTTAATTTTTGTTCAATTTTGAATGTTGTGCTTTAGGTCTTATATTTTAGTAGATTCAAACTCAAATTTCCGGTTTACTTTGCCATATTTTGGCAGGAAATGGCTTGTATCCCAGCGGTTACGGATTTACCATGAAACGTAATTGAATGATTTAGGCCACTTGCCGACTGAATGTTTTTACAGTGTCCATTACATCTTATGCGGGGCATGGATTGAAGGACAATAGCTAGTTTCCGTAGAAAAGGCTTGGCTTTCGTCCAGCCAAGTCATTGTCAATTCCAATGTTGTCAAAATTCTTCTATATCAATAAGTTGGCCAAAGAAGCGCGGTGAACAAGATGGCTGCGCCGAAGAAGTATACAAGTATGTGATTTTTGTTTAATTATTTAGAATAACAATGTTATTGACTCAGTTTCTCTATATCGGTAAAATATAGGTATATACCACAGGAATTTTCCTATAAATTAATAAATTTAGATATTGGAGGAAAACAGTGATGGGCCATATTTTATTTTGAAGTGGGTCATGTGATCTCTTCATACAATGGTCACGTGATCTCTTCATACAAAGGGTATAATTATTATTTTAATTTTCATTTTAAAAACTACTAAATATATTTCGCTGAAATTTTTTTTATATATTTTATGGGATAATTTGAATATTTCATAAAATTTTCGAAGGAATTTGTGAATTTTAAATTCGCTTAAAAAATGCTTGAAAAATTAGGTCACATAGGGTTCAATGTATTTCATTTTTTCAACCCGGGTTCAATCCAAAACTAATTGTTATTCATTTATATTCCCATAAGTCCCACAGACCGTCTGAACAACATACTAAAATTTCATTCTGATAAACTCATATTTACGGCAGTTATCGTGCTAACGGACAGACAAACAGACAGACAGCATGAACAAAGTCATAAACACATTTCAACTTTGTTGTAAAGTGTTAAAAATTGAATTAAATATGCAAATTTAGTGTTGTTTTGTGCAATTAAACTCAATCTAATGAATTATTAAAGAAGTAAAGATAAAAGGAATTTGAGTCTGCAGGGAAAGTCATGTGCTGCCCACATCAGATTTTTTGTTTTTAATTGGTAGCTGGACATTTTTTTTCAAAGGCGGTGAAGCAAAAATTGGAAAAATTTAAATATCTCGAGAACGGTTAGTCCTAGAGCAATGGGATTGATCTTATTCTTATTCTCGTCCAAATTTATGTATACAATAAGCATGTAATTGATACATTTAAGCATACGTAGTCTTTTATTTTAGATCTTGACGATTTTGCGGGCTATTTCGTAAAAAAGGCAGGTTCTTCTTTTCCGAATCATACTAAAATCTAATCAGCACCATCAGGGTATCCCAAAAAAGACTTATCTACCAAATTTTTGGGAAGTTTGGTTAATTAGTTCTTCAGCTAGAATGGATTTTTGCGGGCTATTTCACATAAAATGGCGGGTTCTTTTATCCCAAATCGTACTAAAATCTAATCAGCACCAAGGTCAGGCACAACTGACTTACCTACAAAATTTTATGAAATTTGGTCCATTAGTTTTTAAGTTAGAGTGGATACATACATTGCACAGACAGACACACAGACACACACACACATACACAGACAGACACACTCACAGATACACACACAAAAACACACATAGATACAAACACACACAGAAACACACATAGACACACACACACACACACATATACAAATAAACAGACGTTACGCTAAAAATAGTTTTTTCGTGTTCTAGAGGTCCCCAAACGTGTAGACCCGTCGAAAACTCGGATTGCGATTTTCGGCACGATTCCAATATTTTCCCAATACGTTAACATGTATTGCAGGGAAAGTAAAAATCCCATGTGGGCAGCACATGACTTTCCCTCCAGACTCATCTTCATGTTCTCTTTATTTCTTCAATAATACATTAAATTGAGTTTCATCGCACAAAATAGCAGTCATAATCATTTTAAATTACACTGAATGTGTACTTTTAATTCAATTTTCCTTGCAGTTTGGTAACTGGACATATTTGCATAGGTGGCGTAGCGGAAATGCGAAAAAACTGAAATATCTCGAGAATGACTAGTCCTAGTGTAATGGGGTTGGTTTTATTCTTTTGATCGTTAAACATTACGTATAAAACAAGCATTTAATTGATACATTTGAGCTTGCGTAGTCTTTTGTTTAGATTTTGACGATTTTTGCGGGCCCTTCGTAAAAAAAAAAGCAGGTTCTTTTCTCCCGAATCGTACCGTAACCCAATCAGCACCAGAGTAATCTACAAATGGCTTTTCTATTAAATTTTGTAAAATTTGATCTATTAGTTTTTCTATTAGTCTAGAGTGGATACTTTGCGCCCGAATCATACCCAAAACTAATCAGCAGCAGAACAGTGGCGGCTCGTGAGTGATATGTAGAGGGAGGCGCTCATCTATGTATTTTTGCCTATATATGTATTAGTAATATATATATATGTATATATATAATTGAATTTTTATTACTTTCCTTATATACATATGTATAAGGAAAGTATTGTGACGGGGTCGAAAATTCGAATTCGAGTTTTCGACGGGAGAGCACGTTTCAAGCATCCCTGATCACGAATCAAACATTTTTGAAGTGATGTGTGTGTGTGTCAGTGAGTCTGTGGAGACGATAATTGACGAAGGAATGAACCGATTCGAACGAAATTTGGTACAAAAATCACAATCCATAAACACTGGAAGCCTATTGATTTTAAACGTAATCGAATGTTTAGAATCCCCCTAAATTTTCGAGTGAAATTTTGAAAAAATCGTCAAAAAATCAAAACCGCTAATAAAGTTACGCAAATAGACATTTCTTATGTAATTTTTCATTAGAAAACGATTAACATAAATTTTAGAACACTAACATGAACCGTTCTCGAGATATTGCACATTTTTCAAAAAAAATATCAAAAAGTCATATAAAATAAAAAAAATATATTTCCTATTGAGAAACATGTTCACTTTTCATATGTAATACCATGCGATAAATTTGGTGACACCATTCTCGTGGATCTAGCTCGTTCCACTCATGAGAAAAGATACTTCGAGTAATACTTTTGTATTTGAACGCCAATAGCTGCTATAAGACCATTTATCTGCTACAAGAATAACTTATTTCTCCGTCAGTAAAGCTTGGCGAAATTTTGGCGACGAATTTGGCGGAATATCGCCAACGTGGCGACTTTTTGAAATGTTGTCAAATTAACGAAAAACTCGCCAAATGGATTAAAATGACGCTAAATCAATGAAAATGACGACTAATTGTCGAAAATTCAATATCTTGGAAAGAATATAAGTATTTACTATAAGAAAAACCTATTTTTTTACTGTAAAAGTAGTAAATTCATTGCATTATATAAGGAAAGTCATGTGTTGCCCACATCAGATTTTTTTACTTGTATTATATATACCTGAGATTAATCTTTAAGTGAAAATGTTCTGTATAGCAAAAATGATAAGATGGACTGATATATATATATATATATATATATATATATATATATATAAAGCATATGTAAATATATATATATATATATATATATATATATATAAAGCAAATGTATATACATATACATATTTTGGGTATAGCAACGGGTGTATTAAAAATATAAACGACGGATGTATTAAATAAAATAACTTTCTCCCACCTGCTCGCTCGTTCATAAAAATCCTGGACACATGGAACGTATCCTTCCTAGTGGAAAAACATTACATAGTCCTAATTTACATGAAAATAAAATTGTAGGGGCTAGTTAAACTAAAAGTTATGCCCAGGGAGTTGACTAAAAAAATATGCATATTCTGGTGATACGTGCTGATGGTTCAGAGACTACAGCCACCAGTAAAATCAAAATCGGTGGATTAGGAGGCGAGATGGAAAATTGATGGGGAGGGGGGTGGAATAACCAAAATACAAGTTACGTTCAGGGATTTGCCACGTTAAAGTTGCATATCCATGTGACATGAACAAATGGTGGATAGACTATATCCACAAGCCGAACCAAAATCGTTCAATTAGGAGCAGATATGTAAAATTGTGAGGACTAGTTAAACTAAAAGCTACATCCAGGGTTTGACAAAAAATATGTGTATCCAAGTGAAATGTACAAATGTTGCTCAGACTATATAGTCACCAGCAGAGTCAAAATCGCTGAATTAGGAAATGAGATGTAAAATTGTGGGAGCTAGTTAAACTAAAAATTAAGCCCAGGGAGTTGACACAAAAAACGCATGTATATTATATATCCATCAAATATGTGTATCAAACTGAGACGTACAGATGGTGCAGATACAACCATCAGTATAAGCAAAATCGTTCAATTAGGAGGTGAGATGGGAAATTTGGGCAGGGGGCTAATTGAAGTAAAAGTTATCCTCAGAGAGCTGTCACAACAAAGATGCATAACCAGATGACATGTACAAATGGTGCAGAAACTATAGCCACTAGCAAAACTAAATTCGCTCAATTAAGAAAAATGCTCGCTAAAAGTGTATAATTATGGGGCTAGTTAAACTAAAAGTTACGCTCAGGGGGCTGACACAAAATATGTATATTTAGATGACACGTACAGAGGGTGCAGAGACTATAACCATCGTTAAAATCAAAATAGCTAAATTAGAAGCCGAGATAAGAAATTTGGGCGCTACCTCAAGTAAAATTTACGCCCAGGGGGTATCTGAGCAATATAGTTGCCAACCCGGGGTCAAAATTTCGAAGGAAACGACGCAGATAAAAGGAGCACGATGAAAATTTAATATTAAATTTTTTTACTAAATATTTAAAATTTGTTTAATTTTTAGGTATTTTTTAATGTTAAATAGCTGAAAAAGTAAGACAGCTGGGTAGGTCAAGTGACCCCTCAAACTAAATATCTGAAACAACATATTTCTGAAGCGTCACTAAAAATAGCCTATCGATCACGGGTATGCCAAAAATAGGAAACTCCAGACGTTTAAAGAATTAATTTGAAGTCAAACATATTGGAATTCGTCACCAGCGGATCAACCAAAGCACAGAACTACTCCAAATCAGAAATAACCCCCTTCTCATAGGACAGAACCACACTACATCAGAAATGACGAAATGCGAAACCACTTCAATAAGTAAGACAGCTGGGTGGGTCAAGTGGTCCCTCAAAGTGAGTGTCCTAAACAACATATTTTATTCACGATGGCCAGAAGCCCCTAAAATATTGTAAACACCCTCCCCTTCCCATCACCACACACGTACACTTAATCCACTCATTTTTTAAAATGTTTATTTAAACTTCCAAATTTATAAAACAGACGAGAAAGAGAACAAACACATTCTTAAATGTAAAAAATCTGATGTGGGCAGCACATGACTTTCCCTGCAGACTTATATCCACATTCTCTTTATTTCAATTAAATTTATTTCACCTTTAATTCAATTTTCTTTCTCATTCGATAACCGGACTTATTTTCAAAGGTGGCGTAGAGAAAATACGAAAAACTAAAATATCTCGAGAACAGCTAGTCCTAGTGTAATGAGGTTGGTCTTATTCTTTTCTTCGTTAAAAATTACGTATTAAACAAGCATTTCATGCATATATTTGAGCATACATAGTTTTTTATTTTAGATTTTGGCAATTTTTGCGGGCCATTTTGCAAAAAATGGCAGGTTATTTTTTTCCGAATCGTACCAAAATCTAATCAGCACCAGGGTGACCTATATGTGACTCATCTATAGAATTTTGTGAAATTCGGTCCATTAGTTTTTCAGCTACAGTGGATGCAAGCTTTTGCGGGCCATTTCGCAAAAAAGGCGGGTTCTTTTATTCCGAATCGTACCCAAAACTAATCAGCACCAGCCCCGCCCACAAGTGACTTACCTACAAAATTTTGTGAAATTCGATCCATTAATTTTTTAGTTAGGGTGGATACAAAATCTGCACAGACAGACAGACAGACAGACACACAGACAAACAGACAGACACACACACAGACGTCACGCTAAAAATGGTTTTTTCGTATTCTAGAGGTCTTGAAACGTGTAGATCCGTCGAAAACTCGAGTTGTGATTTTCGGCATGATTCCAATAATTTCCCTATACATTACCATGTATTGCAGGGAAAGTAAAAATTGAAGCCAAATTAGCGAAACTGAGCCAATTTGAGAAGTCCCTCTTCATATTTTCCTACTTTTCTATTTCTCTTTGGCTAGATCCGCGCCCAGAACGTGACACAATCTACTGTTAATTTCTTGTTTTTTTTTCACGCCAAATTTCTAAAATTTTTCCTATACCATTCGTTCACTCTCGAGATACCGATGTTAGGGACGCGGCTTTATAAAATATCCCTGTATTTTCCCCTTATGTGTTGAAAATTCTATGCAGTACAGCTTTCACGAGTCTCCTTTCCCTGAAGAAAACTGTAGTGCTGCAATCTAGTGACATATTTTATAACTTATTTTTAATAATTCTCGATTTAATTGAATAAAAATTCAAATTTTTTCAATAGAAATTATAATAAATCTGTATAACTAAAAAAATAATTTGGGGTGTTTACTCAATGGTGTCGCGCGTACTCGCGACACCCCTTAATGGCCGCGCCTGCAACAGGGTCACTCACAAGTGACTTATCTATCAAATTATATGAAGTTTGGTCCATTAGTTTTAGAGTTAGAGTGGTTACATACATTGCACAGACAGACACACAGGTAGACACACAGATAGGTAGACACACATACACAGACGTCACGCTAAAAATAGTTTTTTCGTATTCTAGAGGTCCCAAAACGTGTAGATACGTCGAAAACTCGAGTTGTGATTTTCGGTATGCCTCCAATATTTTCCCTATACATTGCCATGTATTGCAGGCAAATTAAAAATCTGATGTGGACAGCACATGACTTCCCCTGCAGACTCATATTCACGTTATCTTTATTTCATCAATAATGCATGATAGAGTTTAATTGCACAGAATAACGCCCATACTTATTTAAAATGATACTGAATTGGTATTTTTACTTTCCCTGCAATATATGGTAATGTGTAGGGAAGTATTGGAATCATGCCGAAAATCGCAATTTAAGTTTTCGACGGATCGACACGTTTTGTGACCTCTAGAATACGAAAAAACTATTTTTAGCTTGACGTCTGTGTGTGTGTGTCTGTCTGTCTCTGTGTGTGTCTGTCTCTCTGTGTGTGTGTCTGTGTGTCTGTCTGTGCAATGTATGCATCTGTTGGTAGGTAAGTCACTTGTGTATGGTCTTGGTGCTGATTAGATTTTGGTACGATTTGGGATAAAAGAAACCGCTTTTTTTTGCAAAATGGCTCGCGAAAATTGCTTGCATCCACTCTAGCTGAAATACTAAGGGACCGAATTTCACAAAATTCGGTAGATAAGCCACCTTTTGATTATCCTAGTGTTGATTAGATTTTGGTACGATTCGGAAAAGAATAACCTGTCTTCTTACGAAATGGCCGGCGAAAATCGTAAAAATCTAAATTAAAAAGCTACGTATGCTCAAATATATCCATTAAATGCTTGTTTTATAAGTAATTTTTAACGATGAAAAGAATAAAATCAACCCCATTGCACTAGGACCAGCCGTTCTCGAGATATTTTAGTTTATTTGCATTTTCGTTATGCTGATTTTGAGTCCATTTATGCGTGTTATTTAGCGAAATTAAACTAAATATGAATTATTAATGAAATAAAGAGACAATGAATTTGAGTCTGCAGGAAAAGTCATGTGCTGCTCACATCAGATTTTTACTTTCCCTGCAATACATGGTAATGCATGGTAATGTATAGGGAAAGTATTGGAATCATGTTGAAAATCGCAACTCGAGTTTTCGACGGGTCTACACGTTTTAAAACCTCTAGATTACGAAAAAACTATTTATAGCGTGACGTCTGTGTGTGTGTCGGTCTGTCTGTGTGTCTGCGTGTCTGTCTGTGCAACGTATGTATCCACACTAATTCAAAAACTAATGGACCGAAATTCCTAAAATTTAGTAGGTAAGTTCCCTGTGCGTGACCCCGGTGCTGATTAGTTTTTGGGACTATTCGGAAAAACGGAACCCGTCTTTTTTTTTGCGAAATGGATAGTAAAAATTTCATTTATCCACTCTAGCTAAATTACTAATTGACCAAATTTCACAATATTTGGTAGATCAGTTACTTGTGGGATATTCTGGTGCTGATTAGATTTTGGTAAGATTCGGAAAATAACAACCTTCCCTTTTTTACGAAATGGCCCGCAAAATTCGCCAAAATCTAAAAAAAAAGAAAAAAGACTACGTATGCTCAAATGTATCAATTAAATTTTTGTTTCATGCACAATTTTTGACGAGGAAAATAATATAACCAACTCCATTACTTTAGGACTAATCGTTCAAGATATTTGAGATTTCTTGCAATTTTGTTACGCCGCTCTCGGAAAAAATGTCCAATTACCAAATAAAAGCAAAACTTTAATCAAAAATGCAAATTTAATGTTATTTTGTGCAATTAAACTCAATCTAATGAATTGTTAAAGAAATAAAGAAAAATATGAATTTGAGTCTGCAGAGAAAGTCATGTGCTGCCCACATCAGATTTTTAATTCAATTTTCACTCTCATTTGAAAGCTAAAGCTTCCCCATTTGCTGCTTGGGGTGATGTCACTTTCGTTCTGTGCTGCGTGGAGTGACGTTCCAAACGTTCCAAAGTTGTTTTGCGAGCGATTTGTTGTCCTAAACTACTGTCGTGTAATAGGGGCTTAAAAATCGCCATTAAATCGATTACAGGAGCTATTTATTTGACAGGCCTATAGGCGATTTGCTGTTATAATCAGAAATGATTGTAGGAGCCGCATTTATTTGACAGAATATGTTTACAGGCGAATTGCTGTTATAATCAGAAATGATACAATAAACAACACTTATATGCACAGCAGGTGTACAGCAGTAGCGAATTCTGGTCTACAACGTAGGTCATGCTAGGAGGATGGAATGCATGCATGCATTCCATCCATAAACCGAAAACTATAAAACAATTTTTTTTAGAGTTTCAAAAATTCCAACAACAAAAGAACAGGATATCAAATTACAATTTAATTACAGAAATCGAAAAAAACAAGAAAGATCAATCATGCTTAAAGCATTGATTATGAAACACTTTCCAACTTCAATGCAATTTTATTTATACATGTCTAAAATGCAATATATTCCTCGGTAATATTTTAAAACTTATTACAATACTACATTAATTTATTATATTTGACACCTTAAACCTTCATCGAAAAAAAAATAACTTCATTCAAATGACGGCATTAAAGTATAAATTGCCTGGTTTAAACATCTCTAAAATGTGATACAATCCTCGGTAATAATTTTAGAATTATCATAATACTACGATAATTTATTATATTTGAAAACATCATCGAAAACAATTGAAATTCATTCAAATGACGTCATAAAAAAATAACACGCCTGGCTCTCTCTATAAAAGCAACATTTCATTCATAAATAATTCCCCCATTCATCACAATACTATAATAATTTATTTTATTTAAAAATTAAGACCATTGAGCTACAAGTAAGTAAACTCAATGCGTAAAACTTCATCGAAAAATATCGTCCTTCTCTTTCTAAAATCAATGAATATTTCATTCATATCAGCTAAGCAGACTCCATGGACTAAATGATTTTGTGTTAAAGAATTACAGCGATTCTAATACAACTCATTCTACATATTTTGCTGTTTACATTTTACATAGGTGAAAAATAGGCTTAATAGTAGAAATAATGAAATTTGGAAGAGCATTTAAACTGAAATATATTGTCATTGCGTTGTTTCAGTATGTAGATGCACAGAATTTAGGCAAATATAAAGTAGTTTTAGGACGGATACAACACTCAATATGAATTAAAAAAAACTTTAAAAATCACGATTTTGACACAAGATGGATGCCATATATCATTTTGAAGTGGGTCATGTGATCGTTTCATATCATGGACACGTGATCGCTTCATATAAGAGGTGTTATTATTATTTTAATTTTTATTTAAAAAACAACTGAATATATTTCGCTGAATTTTTTTTTATATATTTTATGGAACAATTTGAATATTGCCTAAAATTTTCGAAGTAATTTGTGAATTTTAAATCCGCTTAAAAAATGCTTGAAAAATTAGGTCCCATAGGGCTCAATGTATTCCATTTTTTCAATCCGGGTTCAATCCAAAACTAATTGGGTGATATTATTCATTTATATTCCCATAGGTCCTATAGACCGTCTGAACAACATACTAAAATTTCATTTTGATTAAGTCATTTTTACGGCAGTTATCGTGCTAACGGACAGACAGACAGACAGACAGACAGACAGAATGAACAAAGTCATAAACACTTTTCAACTTTGTTGTAAAGTGTTAAGAATAAGCAAAGTCATAAACACTTTTCAACTTTGTTGTAAAGTGTTAAAAAAAGAGGGGGGTGGGGGGTGGCAACCAAGCATAATCCCATAGATGAAGACCTCAAAGATAACTTTGCAGAGACTTCGATTGTATGTAGTCGAGAATGAGTCTCCAAGCGTAACTCAAATTCATAACAGGGTCAAAATTACAATGGAATAAAATAACTTAATACAAAATTACATTGTTTTATAGTTTTCGGTTTATCCTTGCCTAAACGTAGATTATTTTGTAAATTGTATTTATGCAAATTTTGTCGCTATATCTGGTCTATATATGAACGATTCAAATTTTATTTCCATGTAGCCACTGATGAAGAGCGAGCGCACTTATGCTCGAAAGCGCTCTGGCCCTTTTTTAATAAAAAATTTTTGTACGTCTTATAGGAAGTAAAATAAAGACCTTCTGTTGTGGATGTGTGCTTAATTTTTGCTATTAAATAACTTATTATTGTTCATTGCTCATACAGTCTTTAATTATTATTGCTATTAACTTATTATTGCTCATTGCTTATTGATTGGTCTGATGTATTACACTTTGAACTCCAATAGCACTTTTTGGTATAGATATTTACTCAGTATTTATTAATTATACTATCATTAATTAAATCGTTAATTAATTAACGATAAAGAAATGTACCAAACAAATAATGTTTTTCGTTAATTAAACATAATCTTTACTTAGTTTTTATTACTTTCCTTATAAACATAGTATAATGTATAAGGAAAGTATTGTGACGGGGTCGAAAATTCGAATTCGAGTTTTCGACGGGAGACCATGTTTCAAGCATCCCTGATCCCGAATCGAACATTGAGGTGATGTCTGTGTGTGTGTCAGTGAGACTGTGCAGACGATATCTCACGAACGAATGGAGCGATTCGAATGAAATTTGGTACAAAAATTACAATTCGTGAATGCCGGAAGCCTATTGTTTTTAAATACAATCGAATGTTCAGAACCATCCTAAATTTTCTAGTGAAATTTTGAAAAAAATCATCAAAAACTCAAAACCTTTAATACAGTTACGCAAATAGACATATCTTATGTAATTTTTTTTTTAGAAAACGATTGACATAAACATTAGAATGCTAGCATGAACCTTTCTCGAGATATTGCACATTTTTCAAATAAATTTATTAAAAAATTCCATAAATTAAAACAAGAAAGATGGTGCTAAGAAAGAAATTCTGTGGTAATATTTCTGATCACTAAGGAATCAATTTATGTGAAAATCGTTCAAAATTGTATGTCAACATAAACCTAAAACACTGATTCTAATTAGAAAAAACAAAAAAGATCAATCATGCATATAGCATTGATTATGAAACACTTTCCATCTGCAATGCAATTCTATTTAAACATCTCTAAAATACATTCAGCGGTAATATTTTTAAAATTATCACTATACTACAATAATTTATTAAATTTGAAAAACTAAAACTTCATCGAAAAAATGAACTTTATTTCAATGACGTCATTGCAATATAAATCGCTTGGCTATTTATGAAAAAGCAGTAAAAATATTTCATTTATACATTTTTATTCTATTCCTTTCATTCATCACAGCATTACAATAATTTATTTTACTTAAAAAATTAAAACCATGGAGGTAAAAGTAATTTAACGCTATGCTTATCATCTGAAATGTCTGCTATAAAGTCGTCTGCTTTTCTGTATAAAATCAATGGATGTTTTATTCATATCAATTATATTGCAGACTCCAGAGTCAAATAATTTTGGGCTAAAGAAATTCAGCAATTCTTATACAACTCATCTTACAGCTTGATGTGTTTACATTCTCCATAAGTGAAAATTAGGCTCCGTTATAGAAATAATCAAAGCTTGATGGTCATTTAAGCTCCCATATGTTGTAATTGCGTTGTTTCAGAATATAGATGCATAAAAATTAATCAAAAATAAAGCAGTTTAAGGAAGGAAACAACATTAAATATAAATTAAAAAGAACTTTGAAAATCACGATTTTGATACAAGATGGATGACATTGATCATTTAAACTGAAATAAATTCTAATTGCGTTGCTTCAGAATATAGAAGCACAGAAATTAAGCAAAAATAAAGCGGTTTTAGGACGGATACCACACTAAATATAAAATAAAAAGAACTTTAAAAATCACGATTTTGATACAAGATAGATGCCATATTTTATTATGAAGTGGGTCACGTGATCTTTTCATATAATACGGGTGTGATTATTATTTTAATTTTTATTTAAAAAAACTATCAAATATATTTTGCTGAAATGTTTTTCATATTTTTTAAGGGATAATTTGAATACTTCCTAAAACGTTCGAAGCAATTTGTGAATTTTAAGTTCGCTTAAAAAATGTTTGAAAAATGAGGTCCCATAGGGTTCAATGTATTTCATTTTTTCAACCCGTGTTCAATCCAAAACTAATTGGGCGATATTATTCATTTATATTCCCATATGTCCCAGAGACCGTCTGAACAACATACTAAAATTCATTTTGATAAAGTCATTTTTACGGCAGTTATCGTGAGAACGGACAGACAGACAGAATGAACAAAGTCATAAACATTTTTCAACTATGTTGTAAAGTGTTAAAAAATATTTACTGTTGAGAAATATGTTCACTTTTCATATGTAATATCATACGATAAATGTGATGACATCATCCTCGTGGATCTAGCTCGTTCCATTCATGAGAAAATGTACTTTGAGTAATACTTTTGTATTTGAACGCCAATAAACATTTATCTGCTTTAAGAATAACTTATTTCTCCGTCTATAACACTTGGCGAGATTTTGACGACGAATTTAGCGGAATGTCGTGAATTTGGCGGCTTTTTTAAATGTTGCCAAATTAATGAAAATCTCACCAAATAAATAAAAATGACGCTAAACCAATGAAAATGACGACTAATTGACGAAAATTCAATATCTTGGAAAAAATATTAGCATCTACTATAAGAATGACCTATTTTTTTTTTTACTATAAAAGTAGCATTGCATTATACATTGCATTATATAAGGAAAGTCATGTGCTGCTTACATCAGATTTTTACTTTCCTTATATACATAATGTATAAGGAAAGTATTGTGACGGGGTCGAAAATTCGAATTCGAGTTTTCGACGGGAGAGCACGTTTCAAGCATCCCTGATCACGAATCAAACATTTTTGAAGTGATGTCTGTGTGTGTGTGTGTGTGTGTGAAAGTATGTGTGTGGGTGTGTGTGTGTGTCAGTGAGTCTGTGGAGACGATAACTGACGAACGAATGGACCGATTCGAACCAAATTCGGTACAAAAATCACAATCCGTAAACACTGGAAGCCTATTGTTTTTATACGTAATCGAATGTTCAGAACCCCCCTGAATTTTCGAATAACATTTTGAAAAAATCGTCAAAAAATCAAAACCGCTAATAAAGTTACGCAAATAGACATTTCTTATGTAATTTTTCATTAGAAAACGATTGGCATAAATTTTAGAACGCTAACATGAACCGTTCTCGAGATATTTTACATTTTTTAAAAAAATTATGAAAAAGTCCCATAAAAAAAAATTCCTATTGAGAAACATGTTCACTTTTCATATGTAATACCATGCGATAAATTGAGTGACATCATTCTCGTAGATCTAGCTCGTTCCATTCATGAAAAAATATACTTTGAATAATACTTTTGTATTTGAACGCCAATAGTCATTTATCTGCTGTAAGAATAACTTTTTTCTTAGTGCATAGCGCTTGGCGAGATTTTGGCGACGAATTTGGCGGAATGTCGCCAACTTGGCGACTTTTTTGAAATGTTGCCAAATTAATGAAAATCTCGCCAAATGGATAAAAATGATGCTAAATCAATGAAAATGACGACTAATTGTCGAAAATTCAATATCTTGGAAAGAATATTAGTATCTATTATAAGAAAAACCTATTTTTTTACTGTAAAAGTAGTAAATTCATTACATTATATAAGGAAAGTCATGTGTTGCCCACATCAGATTTTTACTTTCCTTATATACATAATGTATAAGGAAAGTATTGTGACGGGGTCGAAAATTCGAAATCGGGTTTTCGACGGGAGAGCACGCTTCAAGCATCCCTGATCACGAATCAAACATTTTTGAAGTGATGTCTGTGTGTGTGTATGTGTGTGTGTGTCAGTGAGTCTGTGGAGACGATAACTGACGAACGAATGGACTGATTCGAACCAAATTTGGTATAAAAATCACAATCCGTAAACACTGGAAGCCTATTGTATTTATACGTAATCGAATGTTCAGAACACCCCTAAATTTCCGAATAAAATTTTGGAAAAATCGTTAAAAAATCAAAACCACTAATAAAGTTACGCAAATAGACATTTCTTATGTAATTTTTCAATAGAAAACGATTGACATAAATTTTAGAACGCTAACATGAACCGTTCTCGAGATATTGCGCATTTTTCAAAAAAATTATTAAAAAGTCATACAAAATGAAAAAAAAAATATTTCCTATTGAGAAACATGTTCACTTTTCATTTGTAATACCATGCGATAAATTGGGTGACATCATTCTCGTAGATCTAGCTCGTTCCATTCATGAAAAAAGATACTTTGAGTAATACTTTTTTATTTTAACGCCAATAGTCATTTATCTGCTGTAAGAATAACTTATTTCTTTGTCCATAACGCTTGGCAAAATTTTGGCGACGAATTTGGCGGAATGTCGCCAACTTGGCGACTTTTTGAAATGTTGCCAAATTAACGAAAATCTCGCCAAATGGTTAAAAATGACGCTAAATCAATGAAAATGACGACTGATTGCCGAAAATTCAATATCTTGGAAAGAATATTAGTATCTACTATAAGAAAAACCTATTTTTTTACAGTAAAAGTAGTAAATTTATTACATTATATAAGGAAAGTCATGTGTTGCCCACATCAGATTTTTTATTATTGCTATTAAGTTATTATTGGTCATTGTTTATACAGTGGTTTTACTATAAGCTTAAACACATTGAAGATTCATAGTTATAGAACCTCCCCTATATGCAGAGCCGTCTTCACCACTAGATCCTTGTTATAGAATATCAAAAAGTTGGGACCGTTTATTTTAAGCCTACAGGGTTGAACTAAAATGGCCTTGCTGATATAGGGTGTTCCATAGTTTGGAATCTTGCTTCCAATGCAGCAATATACAGTGGCGTATCGTGATGAAGCTGGAGGGAGCGAGTTCCAGGGTGCTAAATGAAAAAGGGGCTGAATATATTTGTGTTGAATAAGCTTCTTTTGTTGAATATATTTTTGGCTTAGAGACCAAAGGCTATGCATTATGGCAAAGGGTGCCCTGAAATTATTTGCTCCAGGGCGCCAAAAGTCTGACTAAGCATTCCGGTCCTTATAGTTAGAGAATGTCAATGTTTTAGGGGCCGAATTTATTTTAAGCCTACAGGACTTATAGTAAAATGGCCTTGCTGATGGAGGGTGTTCTAAAGTTTGGAATCTTGTTTCCGATGCAGCAACATACAGTGTCGTACTGTGATGGAACTGGACGGATTTATAGGGGCCCAAGCAAGCATTTGGGGGCCAGTACTCATAGTAAAGGACGCTCTGATAATGTGTGACATTTCTCCATCCCAATTAAATAAAGTTCTATCATCGAGGAATTATCAGAATTTTTCATTGGTATTAAACACGTATTTTAACCAGTAAAAATGACACTTTAAAAATTTTTGTTGTCGAATATGGATATAAATTTGCACTTTTCATAAATTCTGAAATTCTCACTCGCTAAATATTGTTCAAATTGCACACAATTTCTTCATCTTTGATAAGTACTTTGATACGTTTGCTTTATTTTACACAAGCCAATTTTGAAGGGGGGGGGGGGGGGTCCTTTATAATGGGAGCAAGGCTTTGATATGATTGTGAAAATATCTAGGTACGCCACTGACAATGTAGAAGTTGGTTGCGACATCTAAAGCATAATTCCAACCCTGAAGTCTGTTAGTACAATCTATCATAAATTACAATATATATGGAAATAGAATGTTGCAAAAGTATTCAAATTTGATTAAATGTATATATGATACATTGCTTTATTCTTAGAAATGACCACTTTCTTTACCGGAAAACACTTCAAGACCTTAGCCTTTTTGAATAAAACCTTTTTTAACATGAGTGGAAGTCGTTCGAGAACGATTTTGATGAACGAGGCTACATGAATTAAAAAAACAAAAATAAATCAGAGTACGAAGACGCCAAGCAGTCTGCCAACTAGTCATTAGCGGAGCCCAAGGCATGTGACGTCATTTCGCAGGTGTGTTTCTCAGAAAAGCCTCGCCTCATCAGCAATTAGCCCTTTAATGTCGCGGCCATTTTTTACAGATAGCCATTTTTTGCCAATATAGTGCCCATGGCCGCAAGTATTCTGAGAAATCCGATCATGGGAAAAAAGAGTTGCTGTCCTGGGACGTGCCCCGTGAGCTTGTTTTTGAATCCATCTCAGCACGTGCTCCTATTAAATGGCCTGGACGCAAAATTATAAGGAATTTTACTCTATCGAAAGAAATGATAAATATACGCGGTGCTTTGTTTGAGTTGAGAAAACGTTTTAAAAGCCGGCTTCGGAATGATCTCTTCTGGATGTGGTTTTGTTTCGGGGCGTGGCCAGGGAATACGCAATTTTCTGAATGTCAACCGATATGCCTGACAATGGTCACGTAGCTATGCAGATGGGATGGGATGTTAACTGTGATTAGCAACCATGCTGTCATCGTTTCAGACCGAAAAAATTTGAGCAATTGGGGTTGCTGCATGGCTCTGAGTGATGTTTGTTATTATATCTTGACATCAAGAGGAAATTTTGACATTGTTGAGGAAGAGATTTAATTTGCGTGCATGCTCAGGACTTGCTTATTTGCATTGTAAATACTGACATCAAATAAGGGGCATTTTCCAACTTTAGTTAAAGACGGAATGCCTAGAAGGGCCTTGTCAATTAAAATTTTCTCAGAATTAGCATGCATTTTAGCTGAGGTTAAGATATCGGCCATACAAATTGTAGGCCTCCCTAGAAGCATCTTTTACTGGTCAACTCCACAATCGATTTTCTCCTTGCTGTAAATCTTTCATGTTTTTAACTTTTATATATATATATATATATATATATATATATATAACAAACCTATAAGACAAAAGTATAAAACAGCAAATTTTCAATCAAATGGAAAAAAAATACAAATTTCGAGTCATCGAATTAAAGATAATCAATAAATATCAATGGTATGGAATCGATAATAGAAAAACATATAAAATCCAAGCTTTAATGCTATACACGTGGACAAGGGCTTGGCCTAAAAAATGGAATTGTTCACTTCGCCAAAACTCTTCATCGGGTTCAAATATTTTGTCGAAGCAAACACAAAACATGTATGCTTCTGAAGAAATGGATTGATTATATCTATAAACTATTTCTACTTGGATAACATACATAAAGAAGGAAAAATAAAGGAAACAAGAATATCTGGAATAAACACTGCATATGCCCGAACCAGTCGAACTCTGGAACCCAGAATGAAGAGACCAGTGTTGCCATTCGCAAAGGAAAAAGAAAAGTGTAAGTAAAAGAAAAGTGTACTGTTGCCATTCGTAAGAAATAAATAACAGTAATGCGAAAAGGCAAGAAAAAGTAATATATAATAAGAGCTACAAAAATGTGGGGCTTATAATAGTAAGGCCTATGTTTAAGTATTTATATATATATATATTTATTATGTTTAAGTATTATTATATATGTGATATATATATATATATATATATATATATCAAAAATATCAAGCATTTACAATAATCAAATGCAAACTATTCAATTGGCGCCACGCAGCCATTACATATCGCCTAGTATATAAATATTCAAATGGAATATCTAAAATTGAAAGTGAACCATAAAAATGTACCACGAATAGATCGGGGGGGGGGGGGGGGCAATTACATCAAAATTAGGATGACCATACTCAAAATCCATGGAAATATGCAGTAAATAACAAAATAAAGGAAACAAGCTGTTTCAGGGTGAAACTTTGAAAACCAGTTGATTTAAAGGTAACTAAACAGACAACAATAAATAAAGAAATAATAAAAAATAGGTAGAACAACAAGTTTGTAGTGCTACATTAGCTACAATATTTAAATAATATAAAATGACACAACATCAAAATTAAGTACAAGATGCTGAAAATAAGAAGAATCTAAACACACAATTAAGAAGGTAACAGGTATCACTATCGGAAACTATGTGAGCTAAATTTATCACCTAACTTCAAAAGACATGCGATCTACTCGCTATAAATGTAGCAGTAAATGTGATAGGAAATACGAAGATTATACCTAAACTAATAGAAGTAATGTAACCAATTTCGGAAGTTAACTATATAATCTAACTTCTTACAGCTAAAATTAAATAGCATACGATTAAACTACAAACAAGAAAGATCAATCATGCTTAGAGCATTGATTATGAAACACTTTCCAACTTCAATGCAATTTTGTTTAAACATTTCTAAAATGCAATACATTCCTCGGTAATATTTTAAAACTTATCACAATACTATATTAATTTATTATATTTGAAAACTTAAACCTTCATCGAAAAAAATGAACTTCATTCAAATAACGGCATTGAAATATAAATTGCCTGGTTTAAACATATCTAAAATGCAATACATTCCTCGGTAATACTTTTAAATTATCATAATACTACGATAATTTATTATATTTGAAAACATTATCCAAAACAACTGAAATTCATTCAAATGACATCATAGAAAAAATAACATGCCTGGCTCTCTCTATAAAAGCAGCATTTTATTCATAACATTTTTCCATTCATTTCATTCATCACAATACTATAATAATTTATTTTATTCAAAACGTAAGACCATGGAGCTACAAGTAATTAAACTCTATACTTCAAACTTCATCGAAAAAAATCCTCCTTTTCTCTGTAAAATCAATGAATATTTCATTCATATCAGCTATGCAAACTCCATGAGCTAAATAATTTTGCGTTAAAGAAATACAGCAATTCTTATACAACTCATCCTACATATTTTGCTGTTTACATTTTACGTAAGTGAAAAATAGGCTTCGTTGTAGAAATAATTAAATTTGGATGATGATTTAAACTCAAATATATTGTAATTGCGCTGTTTCAGTATGTAGATGCACAGAATTTAAGAAAAAATAAAGCGGTTTTAGGACGGATACAACACTCAATATAAATAAAAAAAAACTTTAAAAATCTCGATTTTGGGACAAAAGGATGCCATATTTCATTTTGAAGTGAGTCACGTGATATGAGTCTGCAGGGAAGGACATGTGCTGCCCACATCAGAATTTTTAACAATATTACAACAATGATTTATAGAAGTACGCCACCTTTGACAATAAGTCCAGCTATCAAATGAGAAGCAAATTTAAGTTTAACGTGTAAATTCAATGTCATGTAAAAGACTTATGGCTGTTATTTTGCGCAGATAAACTCAAATTTTTATTGAAGAAATAAAGAGAACGTGAATATGAGTCTGCTGGGAAAGACATGTGCTGCCTACATCAGAATTTTTAACAATATTACAACAATGATTTATAGAAGTGAACGGGGATATTTGCAGGCCATTTCGAAAAAAATGTATGATCTATATTTAAAGATCCACCAAATTTTTGTAGAATAAAATGTTCAACAAATTTAAGCTACCAAATTTTAGCTCTCTAGGACTTTGGAAAGTGCATTAAAAATGCCATCAAATAAGTATATCACGAAGAGTTATATAAAATTAAAAAAAAAAATTGAAAAATTGTTATCTACCAAATTTATTTTAAAATGTGAAGCCCCTCTCATATACAAAATGATTAAACTCTTGGAAAGATATTTATTATATAATATATCTCTTTTTTCTTTCTGGAGGATATCCCAAAAGTCAGAATTTAAATGAATTTGTTTTTTTCCCTATATTAAATAATTTTTAATTAAAAAACTACTTAATATATTTTACTGAAATTTTTTTCATATATTTTATGGGATAATGTGAATATTTCCTAAAAATTTCGAAGCAATTTGTGAATTTTAAATTTGCTTAAAAATGTTTGAAAAATTAGGTCCCATAGGGTTCAATGTATTTCATTTTTTCAACCCGGGTTCAATAAAAAACTAATTGGGTGATATTATTTATTTATATTCCCATAGGTCCCACAGACCGTCTGAAAGACATACTAAAATTTCATTATGATAAAGTCATTTTAACGGCAGTTATCGGGCTAACGGACAGACAGACAGACAGACAGAATGAACAAAGTCATAAACACTTTTCAACTATGTTGTAAAGTGTTAAAAAAAATCACTAGTCAGTGAAACTTGAATTAAGATTAATATTACAAATTGGACGAAGAACTCGGTGTCATAAGTAATATGAGGTAACTATAGCAGTTAAAGACATTCAAACAAATTGCATAAAAATTACAAGTAAATAAGACTGGACTGTAGAAAAATATTCAAGTAACATGCGACCAAACTGCTCAAATATAAAACTGGAACTTAAAAGAATATGAGCAAAATAAGAAAGTTACCGGTTTCGAAAACTGTATTAGATACCATTATGAGCTAAACTCAAATAACAATTGATCAATCTATTAAAGCACTGGTGAAAGAGACAGGAATCTATACAATTAAAAGCTGGTAGCGTATGTATCTGTTTATGTTCCCACCATTTCGAAACCCCTACTCGATCATGAAGTTCACATTTTTATTTTCATGTAGGTATCAAAAGGATCCCGAAACTTTCGAGAATTCGAAAACTTCTCGAAAATAAGAAATAATTCCTCAAAATAAGAGAGTTACCGGTTTTGGAAGTTATATTAGTTAGCAATTTTAGCTAAACTCAAATAGCAATTGAAAAATCAACTTAAACACTAGTGAATGAGACTGGAATTTAGAAGGAAATATTGATATATTATCATAACCTACACCGATAAAGTCCCTAGCAATTAGGCAATCACCTGCAAATACCTCTATATCAACACCCTTATCACCAATTATGAAAATCAATCCTTATATAGCCTTGTCAAAACACCCAACCAATCGTCCAATAACAGAATTAGAGAACTATATCTTAAAGCAGGTATTAAATATACAGGAAGTATAAAATACCCTTATTTAATCAATATACTAAAGCTTCATAAAAATCCTATAACATTCAGACCTGTAACTGTTGGATTCAACACATATCTTACAAAAGCTAATTCCATGTTACTTGAAGTTTTAAAGCCTATATTAAAGAAAATTATAAATTGAAGTTCTTATATTATTAGAAACAGTTATGAAGTTATTGACATTTTGAAAAATCATCATACTAAATTATTCTTCAAAACTTCTGATTTCAAAGAACTCTTTAATAATATTGATCTCAAAGATTTATACCGTATACTGAACTTGTTAAATGAAGAATTTAAAATGCAACATAATATAGAAATAAACATATACAGGTCTTTGTTTAAAATAGTTATTGAAGAAAACTATCTTTTTAATGGATTGAATTTTTATAAACAAATCAAAGGCATCCCCATGGATGGAGGTTGTTCTTTGATTTTAGCCGACATTTATCTTGATCATTATGAAAAAATGTCTCACATCAATAATGAAATAATCTATCTCCGTTATGTTGACGATCTGATCATTGGATGTGAAAACGAATGTTTTCATATGAATTTCGATTTTTATCACGACAATTTGAAATTGGAGGAGAATCCCAGAATAAATAATAACGTGGCGAATTTTTTGGATCTAAGTATAGACTTTAGTCAACAAACTCTATCTTATAATATATATGATAAACGAAAAACTTTTAATATTCCTATAACAGGAATCATTCATTGGACATATAACTTACACATCAATATATTTAGGAATGTTTTTATAAGTAGTTTATCAAGAACGAAGAAAATTGTAAGCAATGACGTCATCAGATTGCAAAGTGATAAAACATTCCTTGAACAGGCATTTAAACAAAATTATCCTGTAACTTTTATGAAACATTACATCAGAAATTACTACGGTAAGAATGATGAATATGGATTAAAATTATGTGAATATTTAAGTACTATTTTAACATCGTAGGCATGGCAACGTTATAAAAACCGAAAATGCTGAACTGGTATCAAGTTGATGTCTTTAAAGAAATGTATCGGTATGGATTTTCATTCATTCTGCTCCATATGTACGGTAATGTTTGATATCTCTTTTCCCTTTTGCAAAGGTCTTGTGTTAATTGTGATTAGAACTTCGGGGGTTGGTTTCAGTCGGTGCTGTCGACCAGGAGTGCAATGCCGCGGCATTTGGGACATGCATGTTGATAAATTTGGAGTAAGGTCACAACCCCTTACCGCCATTTTGTAAGCACTTTACGTTGCCTTCCTTTTTGTCCTTTTATATTATATTTGGTCCTTTATGCTGCTTTGCGCAAAAACACTATTATATTAATTCACTTATTCCATTTTTTGTATATTATATTTTCATCTTTTATTATATATATATATATATATATATATATATAAAATTTACTTTCGTCTAATGTTATTAGAGGAATTCTGTTGCTCGTATTTTCCTGATATGTTTCTCGGCTATTTTGTCTATGTTTATATTTTTATAAAACTTTTATAATATAGTAATATGTATTATAATTTGTACTTCTCCATACTGATTATTTTTAGTTAATTTCTTTTGTTTTAATTAGTATATTGCTTACATTCTTATATTAGCTTATAATTTACATTTTGGCTCTAATCTAGTGCTGCCATCTATTGTTAATTCTTCTTACTTTTATTACTTTTTTCGATTTTTTGGGGAAATTGTTTATTTGCGTTTAGTATTATGTATTGATGAATTATTAAAGCTCATTCAACTCTACTTTTCAGTACAATATTTTATTACTACTTATATGGAATGGATTCTAAGTGAATCCAATTTTTACACTTTTGTATTATTTAATACTTAGTGTTTTTATATAATCTAGTTTAAAACTAATGTATCTATAACATTATGTTTTCTATTATTTTGTAATTTCCTCCTGTTTTTCATTAAGTTTTACATGGACTTAGTTGTTTATACTTATATATAAGCAATTATTTTATTTTATTTCTAATATTATTCTCTCTATGTTATATTGTCATACTAATAATTTTACTTATACTATTATGAATTACACTACTATATGATTTAGTGACTCGCAAACATATTTATACTTAGTATTATATAATTTGATAGATATTGTCCGGTATTTTCAATTTATGTTGGGAATTGGTTAGACCGATATCAAATTACCAACGTTGTGCTATGGATAGTTTTGAATATAATAATTACCCCACTAAAAATTATAATTTCAATAAATGTAAGAATAAAAATTGCAAAACCTGCCCATTTGCTTCTAAAACTCAAATTACGAACCTTGATAGCCATCTGCCTTTCTGTAAAATTTTTAATTGCATCTCTCGATTATCTTGTAACTTTTGCAATCTATCATATATTGAACAAACTAGTAATCCCATTCATCTACGTATGAATGTTCATAGAGATCACATCAAAAAATATATCCTCAATAATAATTTTCTTCCTACTTCAAATAAAATTGAATATAAACACTTTGCTAAACACGGTTTTGAAAATATCGCAATACATATTTTGGATATAAAAACAAATGCAGCAGATAGGATTTATTTTGAAAACTACTATATTAAATCAAATTGTCCTCTTTTTCCATATGGAATAAATCAAATATTTCTAAATGGTAATATTGTAAAAAATAATTTTGTAAATAATAAATACTCTATTTTTAATCACCTTTTATTGAAACCCCATTTAAATAATAGTAAATCAGTCAAATTCAAAAGATTTAAATGTGGCAGGGAAAAATACTTACTGAATGATCATAAAACTGAGATAATTTGTTTACATAATCAATTTAATAGCACTTTTTAATGGAAATTAATAAAATTCTGGATTTTTGCGGTAAAAATTAAAACATTTAAATAAAGTTTATGCAATTTTCTTAAAATTAAATCTTGCTAATGAACATTTTAATCATATTTCCTATGACTTGCTTATTACAAGATCAAAGTATTTAAATTTAAAACTTAATTTCATCTTAATAATATGTCTACTAATTCATATTGTATAATCTCTTTCAAGCATCCCCTTTATAATTCTATAAATTTTGGTCATCTATTTAACAAGTTCAAGCATTTAATGCCTATTGGAGATTTGAGTGTATCAAAGACTTTTAAATACAACAAGCTTATTGGTAGATCTATATTTAATTAAAATGAAATTTCACAATCTCTCTCTATAGATCATAATTCTGAGTCAATTTTAGATAATGAATGTATTTGTAAAGTAAACGATTATGCTAAATTTCTAAATCCAGACTTGGGGCTACAGTTACAGGAGATTTAGGTATAGTTAAAGACAATTCGTTAAGAACCATTATGTCTTTTAACACTAAATTCAGGTTACCCTCTTGTAATAATTCTTTAAAGTTTTAAAATCAATAAATCTTAATAAATATATATATAAATTAGCTTCCAAATATGCTATGCCTTTAGAGGCATTTAATATGTGGAAATTTACTTTAATAGAATCTATTAAAAATGCTATTAGTATTATTAAATTGTCTAGATCTATATATAATATTGATAATATTAAACACTCCATTAATGATTTACAAAGATCATTTGTTATCACCTATGTTGATGAATCTTCTAATAATTATGCTATTATCTGTAAAAAGTTTTATGTACAATATCTGTTAGATTATTTAAAAAATAATAGTCTTTTTAAACTTGGATTTACATTCCATTAATAGTATCAAATTGAAAATTATCAATATGTATAGTAATTTAAATGTTAAATATAAATTTCTTAAATTTCCGTATATAATGCTTATTCCAAAATTTCATAAAAATCCTATTAAATTTAGAACAGTAACTAGTGGTCATAATACTTACTTTACTACTGCGAGTAAATTACTACTCAATTTTTTAAATCAAATAAATGATAGTTTGCGTCAGTCTAGCAATAATTACCTTATTCTAAACAATAGTAAAGAATTAAAGAATAAATTAACATTACTTAGGAAACTAATAGGATTTCAAACTTTTGATTTTAAAGATCTTTAGTTTTATAAGTTTTCCTAAACTTCTTCACTTTGTTATTTTCAATAATTATATTTTTCAAGGAAATAAATTATATTATACTAAAAGTCTCAGGAATTCCAAAGGATGGCTGCAGGTAGCAGTATGTTAGCTAATTTTTACCTTTATCATTATGAACAGTCTTTTACATCAATGGATTATACGTTATACAGATATGTTGATGATCTGATATGCTTAGTATATACTGAAAATTGTGTCATAGATATAGATTTCTATCCAGACAATTTGGAATTAATTCCTAATGAAGCTACTATTAGTAAAAATATTAATTTTTTGGATTTAAATCTTATTATTGAACCTTGTAATAGAATTGTTACTAATTTATACGATAAAAAAGACTATTTTAATTTTAACATTAATAAAATCTTACCATTTAATTCCTGCAACTCGATTCTATTGTTTAGAAATATTATACTTAATCAGCTTTTTAGAATTTATAGATTATCTGATAAAAACTTTCATGCTATACATACTAATAATCTAAAAATTACCAGCAATTTATATAAATATCCCTCTTATTTTGTAAATGGTATAGTTTAAAAATTTAGATTAGCTGGATTTTCATGAATTCTATTCATAGTTTTTTATATTAGCCTGACATCTCCATACTCTTGTTTTAATAACATTTTATTTTTACATTCACTTGAACATTAGTCTTTCTATTATTAGCTTCTCCTTATTGTTGCTCTGATTGTATATTATCACTTATTCTTGCCTTTTCGCATTACTGTTATTTATATCTTACGAATGGCAACAGTAGATCATATCTTTTTCGTTTGAGAATGACAACAACGGTCTCTTCATTCTGGGATCCCGGTTTCGACAGGTTCGTGCATTTGTTGTGTTATATTCTAGGTATTCTTGTTTTCTTTTATTTTTTCTTCTTTATGTATGTTGTCCAAGTAGAAATAGTTTATAGATATACTCTATCTATTTCTTCAGAAACATACATTTTTTGTGTTTGCTTCGACAAAACACTTGTACCTGAGGAAGAGTTTTGAAGAAGTGAACAAATCCATGATTTAGGCCCAGACCTTGTCCACGTGTATGGCATTAATGCTTGAATTTCATCTGTTTTTCTTTTATCGATTCCATACCATTGATTTTTGATAATTTTCTTTAACATGATGATTCGAAATGTGTATCTTTTTTCATTTGATTGAAGATTTGCTGATTTATACTTTTATTTCGTAAGCTTGTTAGAAAGTTAGGTTTTTCGAGTTACAGCTTCTCACTTTTCTTTCATTGGACTTTCAAACTTTTATTATATATATATATATATATATATATATATATATATATATACACACATACATATACATATCACATACATAATAACATTTACACTGACGATGACTAATATGAGTGGAAAGAAAAAACACTGAAATCTCTAGTGATCGAGAAAAGCAAAATTCTGAAATACCTCAAAAACGTGAAATCTTTTTCAGTTGATTACAAAGTTAATTCAAATGCAGTAGATGTCGTCCGTAATTTTGGGAAAACAAATTCGTAAATATGATATGCAATTTTTACGCCAAGAAAGAAATATTGCTTTTATTGTCTACAACTGTCCTGCCCACAATTATCCAGAAATTTAAAATCCTATCGGAATGGCATTTCTGCCATCAAACGTTATCGCACTTCTTCTTGAACAATAAGTTAGTTATTCGTGAATTTAGGCACATTGTTAGTTATAGATTTGATAAAAGCCCTTGATGAAACTAGTGATATAAAAATGTTTGAAATGTTTGTTTTGAACGCTATCAATTGCATTCACAGAAATTCAATTAAGACTAAAGATTAAGAACACTAAACCTAGTTTCGGATTACAAACAAGAAAGATCAATCATGCATAAAGCATTGTTTTTATGAAACACTTTCCAACTGAAATGCAAATTATTTAAACATCTCTAAAATGCGATACGTTCTTAGGTAATATTTTTAAAATTATCACAATACTGCATTAATTCATTATATTTGAAAACTTAAACCTTCATCGAAAAAAATGAACTTCATTCAAATAACGGCATTGAAATATAAATTGCCTGGTTTAAACATCTCTAAAATGCAATACATTCCTCGGTAATATTTTTAAAATTATCATATTTATAAAATATTTTGAACAATGTAGAATTAAAGTAAGATACACACTCTCCCCAAATTGCCTTCACTCTTTGCCACTGTCTATGACGTCTCCAAAAATAATTAATGTTTGAAAACTTCAATTATCCATGTTTGTCTTTATGATCTATTATTGCACCAAATTTCAGATTTATGGCGCAGTTTCGGTGTACGCTTTATTGATTTAGATGTCAAGTTTGATGATTCATTTAACTTTTAAAGGCATATTGATAATATTGTTAAAAGAGCCTATCAAAGACTTGGCTTCAACTTAAGATAATATCATGTTTCCCTCAGGGCTCTGATACTATTATTTGTCCATAATATTACTGTTAAACACAATTACATTAGATCTTTTCAGTCTATGAATTTGTTGGTTTCCTTAATAAATATTGAACTGATATTGACATTTTTATATTAACTACCATATTTGAAAATACTGTAATAATTTACTGTACTATATTTGAAAACTTAAAACTTCACCGAAAAAAAATGAACTTCATTCAAATGATGGCATTGAAATATAAATTACCTGGTTTAAACATCTCTAAAATGCGATACATTCCTCGGTAATATTTTTAAAATTATCACCATGCTACAACAATTTATTATATTTGAAAACTTCATTGAAAACAAATGAACTTTTTCATCGAATTATAAAGAGGCTGACTCTTTAAATAAAAGCAGACTTTCATTCATATAAACATTTTTCCATTCATTTCATTCATCACAATATTATAATAATTAATTTTATTTAAAACTTAAAACCATGGAGATACCAGTAATTTAACTCTATGCTCAAAACATCATCAGAAAATCGTTTGCTTCTCTGTAAAATCAATGATTGTTTCATTCATATCAGCTATATTGCAGACTCCATGGGCTAAATAATTTTGCGTTAAAGAAATACAGCAATTCTTATACAACTCATTTTACGTATTTTGGTGTTTACCTTTTCAATAATTGAAAAGTAGGCTTCGTTGTAGAAATAATTAAAGTTGGATGATCATTTAAACTCAAATATATTGTAATTGCTTTGTTTCAGAACATTGATGCACATAATTTAAGCAAAGATAAAGCGGTTTTAGGACGGATACAACATTAAATATGAATTAAAAAGAATTTTAAAAATCACGATTTTGAGACAAGATTGATGCCATATATCATTTTGAAGTGGGTCATGTGATCTTTTCATATCATGGTCACGTGATCGCTTCATATAAGAGGTGTAATTATTATTTTAATTTTTATTTAAAAAACTACTGAATATATTTTACTGAACTTTTTTTATATATTTTATGGGATAATTTGAATATTTCCTAAACTTTCAAAGGAATTTGTGAATTTTAAATTCGCTTAAAAAATGTTTGAAAAATTAGGTCTCATAGGGTTTAATGTATTTCATTTTTTCAACCCGGGTCCAATCCAAAACTAATCGGGTGATATTATTCATTTATATATTCCCATAGGTCCCACTGACTGTCTGAATAACATACTAAAATTTCATTTTGATGAAATCATTTTTACGGCAGCTATCGTACTAACGGACAGACAGACAGACAGAATGAATCAAAGTCATAAGCACTTTTCAATTATATTGTAAAGTGCTAAAAAAGCATGTTTCAATGTACTGGACATGCTTACTGTTTAGTATTCTTGTATTTTATATTCTATAACTTTTATGCTGTTTTGGTTACTGCAATTGGATATTTGTGGCTGCTACGTAAATTGAATAAATAAATAAATAATTAAAGCTGATATTTTGAATTTATTCGATAATTCAAACATTTTGATCAGTATCGATACTCCTTAAATTTAAAATTTTCAGATTTTTGTAAAGTATAAAATATCGGTGGGGTCAGGCCCGACATGTGTATTAAATTTCAAGCCTCTACGATATATTTTACGCTTGAAAATAACGTTTAATGCTCCGGAACACACCTCTTGAAATTAATCTGAGTTTGCAGGGAAAGTCATGTGCTGTCCACATCATATTTTTTATGATTAAAGTTTACGATGCGCGAGATCGCAGTAGTCGGAAGTAGCGCGCTACAAGTAGCGAAACTACAGTAGTCAGTACTTTTTCTCGTAGTTTGTAGTGTAACGCGCTACTTTTAAAAATAAGTAGTGTAGCAAGTAGTGCGATACAATAAATCGCTAGTTTGTATCGAATTTTGACGCTACTTCAGGAAACAAACAAGGTGCCATTCTACATATTATGTGATCACCCTTTCTTCATTTGTATTAAAGTTAGTGTTCTGTGCAACGATGTACGATGAATGGCTGCAGAGATGCTGCAGGGTTAGGAAAGCCATTGCCTCATGAAGTTGAGTTTTTATATGGATATATTCAGATGTGTTATTTCCCAAAGTATTCTGCTTATATGATTGCAATTTTGAGATGCAAATTCTATTAAAAATAAACAAACATGTTTTTAAATAAATAGTTCTTGCTTTTATTTTATTTTAGACTTTTAATAAATAAAATAGATACACGTCAACTTTAATTAAGCTTTAAATTATTGTAAAATTAAATTGTAAAATTATTATACGTCGAGGAAAGGAGATTTTATTAAAGGACTTTTAAACCTACTTTTGGTTGTCTTTGATTTTAAAGTCTATACATTTATTTTATTATACTGTTTTCAAAAGAGGGTAAAAGTAAATTAGTAAGTTGATCAGTAAATTTGGGAATCAGTAAATTTTACTTATTCAGAGTATGTTAAATTACTGCAGTATACCCATATCCTCAACTATTTGTGAAAACTGAAGCTGTGGCAAAATTCGTTTTATAAAAGTAGTTATGTAATGACTGCATTTTAAATGTAGTTTGTAGCCACTACTGTTTAAAAAAAGTAGTTGTTCGTTCGTTACTAATTCCCCCATTGTGAAGGAGCGCCTACGCACCACGTCCACAAGACCCCCCCGGGTATCCCATGGCGAAGGGGAGAAGAATTGCAGCTTCATTTTTATAGAGGCTCCCCGAAGGGCGGAAGTCTGACTTGGCCTCGACATGACAACATCCATGCCCGCTGGCGGGATTCGAACCTCAACCCGACAATCCAGCGATCAGACGGAAACGCATGCCCCTGACCGTTCGACCACTCGATCGGCAAAAGTAGTTGTAGTTAACTGCATTTGTCATAATGTAGTTGTAGTTGCAGATCACTACAATAATAAAGTAGTTTTTGCAACCTCTGCTCGAGACTTCTGTATTTCCTGGGAATTTACGCGTTTCAGAATTTATGATAGGATTTTACTAAAATCGAGAAAAGAAAGTTATATTTTCGTTCTTTCGCTCACCTGTTTCTTTTAGAATATCTGTTTGTAAAAACTATTTCACCCTTTCTGCAAAACACACCAATTACTCAAGTGCGCCAGTTTTCACCCTGTCTCACTTCCAAAATTTGGCACAAACCCCGGCCTTATTTCTTAACCACGAGCCCATGACAACAAACCTCGCTGAAAACGTCACCTTTAAGCACCAAAAGGCGTGATTAGAATTTCATTCCATGCAAATAACTTTTTTTTTATGTTTTTCGTCGTGCTTCTTGGCCTTGAAAATTTTCCATTACTTGATCCTCGTTCAGATGAATTAAGCCAACTTTTAATGCTTATGTTGCTCGTTCGGGATGAAGATGCAAATTGGAATACCGTACTGACGTAGCCATGTTTTGGTTGGGATCTTCAGGTAATTGAACTTTTAACTTTTGAGTATACTGTGTGCAGAAGGTATGGAATCTAAGTTCTTTATTTTATAGAATACACACCACTTTTATGTTACCTCAATACTCGATTGATTTTATTTCATTATTTGATACTCATTGCGCAGAGTTAGGTCAACTTTTAATAACCATCTTGCTTCTTACACTACATTGTAAAATATTTTGCAACCGTTGCTCATTTTTTTTCAGCTACTTTGCTGATAATTTCGGCAAACTGATCAGAAAAGCCGCAATTATAGATTTTCATGAAAATTCCAGCTTCATTTTGGAAAAATTCAGCTATTTGTCGCCTGCTGAAGCGTTATTTTTCTATTTATATATACAGGGTGTCCCAAAAACACTGACCTCGGCTTTTATTCCTTAAATATTGATCTTAGACATATATAATAAATTACAAAGTTGCGTAAAAAAAGGTACAGAATTTTAAGAAACCGATAAAAATTTTCATGGGATTAAATTTGAAGAAATACAAAATTTAAATTTTTATACGCCCCCCCCCCCGTACAAAAACATTTCCAATAAGTAAAATGTGCCACATTCACTAAGGTGATGTACAAAATTTCAGCATTTTATTATAAAAAATCCAAGAGATATGTTTAAAAAAAATGGTGATTGATTAATCATAAATTAAAAAGTAAATGTTTACAGCAAGAGTGCAAATGACGCAACGCAGAAATGCATCGTAGGCAAATAATATCTGCCTCTTATCTTTAATGGATCTTCGTCATGGATGGAAAACATTTTGAACAAGCTTTGTAATATATGTGTAAAATTATTATTTCTACACTGTGCAGATACTTTTGTGCCAATAAATAGCAAAATTGTTATTTATTTATGTAATCATTGTCTTCCTTCTTAAATTGTGTATGACCCCTGAAACGCGATCTGCCGACATGATTATTCCCCTCTGAGAACCCATGTCGATGCATCGAAAAGTGGTTTAAGTCAGCATTTTTGTCTTTTCATATCTCTGGGACCTTTTATGATGAAATGCTAAAATTCTGTACATCACCTTATTAGTGTATGGGGCACATTTTACTCATTGGAAATGTTTTTGTACTGGTGCCGTATAAAAATTTTAATTTTGTATTTCTTAAAATTTAATTCCCTTGAAAATTTTAATCGATTTCATAATATTCTGTACCCTTTAATGCGCTACTTTGTAATTTATTTATATGTCTAAGATCAATATTTAAGGAATAAAAGCCGAGGTCAATGTTTTAGGGACACCCTGTATATATATTATAACCATTAGAGAACCTTACTCCTCACCACGGGCAGCTGAGTCTCCTGAAACTTTCAGTAACATGTTTGAAAATATTTTACAGTGTACTTCTTAAACGAACTTTAACATATAAGTTAAGGAAGGAGAAAATTGCAATTACATTAATGATACGACAAATCAATGTCAAAAATATCAACTAGAGTCCCAAACGTAGTCATCACTTTTTAGTCATTATATGTCAAAAAATTAAAAAAAAAATAAAGTCAACAACAACGGAATTAGCTTACCATCTACTGTCCAAGAAGCTCTTAATCCGAAAAAGTGTTAAAAATTTCATACATATTGTTAAAAAATCTGATGTGGGAAGCACATGACTTTCCTTATTTAATGTAATGAATTTACTACTTTTACAGTAAAAAAATAGGTTATTTTTATAGTATATATTTATATTCTTTCCAAGATGTTGAATTTTCGTCAATTAGTTGTCATTTTCATTGATTTAACGTCATTTTTATCCATTTGGCGAGATTTTTGTTAATTTGGCAACAATTAAAAATGTCGCCGCGACATTCCGCCAAATTTGTCGCCAAAATCTCGCCAAGCGTTATGAACGGAGAAATAAGTTATTCTTACAGCAGATAAATGACTATTGGCGTTCAATTACAAAAGTATTACTCAAAGTATCTTTTTTCATGAATGGAAAGAGCTAAATCCACGAGAATGATGTCACCCAATTTATCGCATGGTATTACATATGAAAAGTGAACATGTTTCTCAATAGGAAATATTTTTATTTTTTATTTTATATAACTTTTTGATAATCTTTTTGAAAAATGTGCAATATCTCGAGAACGGTTCATGTTAGCATTCTAAAATTTATGCCAATCGTTTTCTAATGAAAAATTACATAAGAAATGTCTATTTGCGTAACTTTATTAGCGGTTTTGATTTTTTGACGATTTTTTCAAAATTTCAATCGGAAACTTAGGGGGGTTCTGAACATTCGATTGCGTATAAAAACAATTGGCTTCCAGTGTTTACAGATTGTGATTCTTGTACCAAATTTCGTTCGAATCGGTCCATTCGTTCGTCAGTTATCGTGTCCACAGACTCACTGACACACACACACACAGACAGACTTCACTTCAAAAATGTTTGATTCGTGATCAGGGATGCTTGAAACGTGCTCTCCCGTCGAAAACTCGAATTCGAATTTTCGACCCCGTCACAATACTTTCCTTATACATTATGTATATAAGGAAAGTAAAAACATTAAAGAACATACAAATATATATTTTGCACTTTCAAAACAGTTCTACTTGCACAATTTCCGATGAGATAAATTTACGCCGCCTAGTATATTGTGTGCATGCAGCAGGGCATGACGTCTAAATACTTCCTTTTATGGCATACATCTTAAAGTCTTACATTATTTCAGCGCTGCATTTAAATGATTCAATTACTTGATTCTTGTTGGGTTGAATTCAATAAATTTTTACTGCCCATCTTACTTGTTTCCGACGAAGTTCAGATTGGAATATTGTACTGTCGTGCACATGTTTTGGTTGGAATTCTCAAGTAAATGAAATCTTCGAATATGAGTGTATTAGGTGCTAAAGTGCTTCATTTTATGGAATACATCCAAATGTTTTACGTTACCCCAAAGCCGAAATTGACGTTATTACATATCTTGATTCTAGTTGGGACGAATTAAATAAACCTTTAATGTACATCTTATTATTTTGGTATGAAGAAGCAACTTGGAACATTGGCACTGATGAAGATATGTTTGTTTGGGATATTTGGGTAAATGAATTCTTTGAATTTTCGTCTACTGTGTGCAACAGTCATGGTGTTAAAATGCTTCACTTTATGGAATATATATATCTTAATGTCTTGCGTTGTCCCAGTGATTATCATTAATGGTTCGACAGTTGTGGGTCTTGGCCTTTTACACAAAATCCTTCCAATCGGCCAAACTGGAGCAATGCTTCTCCAATTTTTACTTTCCCTGCAATACATGGTAATGTATAGGGAAAGTATTGGAATCGTGTCGAAAATCGCAACTCGAGTTTTCGACGGATCTACGTTTCGAGACCTCTAGAATACGAAAAAAATATTTTTAGCGTGACGTCTGTGTGTGTGTCTGTGTGTGTGTCTGTGTGTCTGTGTGTCTGTCTGTGTGTCTGTGTGTCTGTCTGTTTATCTGTGCAGATTTTGTATCCACTATAACTAAAAAACTAATGGACCGAATTTCATAAAATTTGGTAGGTAAGTCACTTGAGGGCGAATATGGTGCTGATTAGAAAAATAGTACTGAAAAAAAATAACCTGCCTTTTTTTGCAAAATGGCCCGCAAAAATTCCAAAAATCTAAAATAAAAAATCTGATGTGGGCAACACATGACTTTCCTTATATAATGCAATGAATTTACTACTTTTACAGTTAAAAAAATGTTATTCTTATAGTAGATACTTATATTCTTTCCAAGATATTGAATTTTCTTCAATGAGTCGTCATTTTCATTGATTTAGCGCCATTTTTATCAATTTGGCGAGATTTTTGTTAATTTGGCAACAATTAAAAATGCCAAAATCTCGCCAAGCGTTATGGACGGAGAAATAAGTTATTCTTACAGCAGATAAATGACTATTGGCGTTCAAATACAAAAGTATTACTCAAAGTATCTTTTTTCATGAATGGAACTAGCTAGATCCACGAGAATGATGTCACCCAATTTATCGCATGGTATTACACATGAAAAGTGTACATGTTTCTCAATAGGGAATATTTTTTATTTTTATTTTATATAAGATTTTGATAATTTTTTTGAAAAATGTACAATATCTCAAGAACGGTTCATGTTAGAGTTCTACAAGTTATGTCAATCGTTTCCTTATGAAAAATTACATAAGAAATGTCTACTTGCGTAACTTTATTAGCGGTTTTGATTTTTTGACGATTTTTTTTAAATTTCACTTGAAAATGTAAGGAGGTTCTGAACATTCGATTGCGAATAAAAGCAATAGGCTTCCAGTATTTACGGATTGTGATTTTTGTACCAAATTTCGTTCAGATTGTTCCATTCGTTCGTCAGTTATCGTCTCCACAGACTCACTGACACGCGCACACACACACACACACACACACACACACACACACACACACACACACACACACACACACACACACACACACACACACACACACACAGACATCACTTCATAAATGTTTGATTCGTGATCAGGGATGCTTGAAACGTGCTCTCCCGTCGAAAACTCGAATTCGAATTTTCGACCCCGTCACAATACTTTCCTTATACACTATGTATATAAGGAAAGTAAAAACTACGTATGCTCAAATACATCCATTAAATGCTTGTTTAATACGTAATTTTTAAAGAAGAAAAGTATAAAACCAACCCCATTACACTAGGACCAGCCGTTCTCGAGATATTTTAGTTTTTTCGTATTTTCTCTAAGCCACCTTTGAAAATAAGTCTAGTTATCAAATGAGAACGAAAATTGAATTAAATTTAATTAAAATAAAGAGTAAAGAGAACGTGAATATAAGTCTGCAGAGAAAGTCATGTGCTGGCCACATCAGATTTTTAATCATTAATACCACAAAACCACTGCTTTGTAGCTAACCACTTATCGCTACTCTAGTGCCGTATTGAAATTATCAAATTACTTGATTTTTTTTATCCTCTTTAGGATGAGTTTGATAAATTTTTGATGCCCGTGTTGTTCCTTTGTGATGTCGATCCAGAAATTGCAATATCATATTGGGGTCTTCAGATTCCTGCTAAGTGGCAAAAGTCCTACCGATGGTGCTAGCAATGTGTTCGTTACCATTTTGGTACAACCTAGAAAAATTATCTCATCAAGGTGCATTTCTTTACCACATCATGTACGTAGTGATGTTACTTTATGTACTTTATTTTTACTTTCCTTGCAGTACATGGTAATGTATAGGGAAAGTATTGGAATTACGTGGAAAATTGCAATTCGAATTTCTCACGCATCTACACGTTTTGGGACCTCTAGAGCACGAAAAATCTATTTTTTAGCTTGACGTTTGTGTGTGTGTGTCTGTCTGTCTGTGCAATGTATGTATCCACTCTAACTCGAAAACTAATGGACCAAATTTATGGCATAAGAAGTTAAATGGCATGCTCAGGCCAAGTATTTTGGGCGGCTGCATTGTTTTGCAAAGCCATCGATGTTAAACAAGATACAAGAAGAGTTTTCCCATCTATACAATTGCATTAACAAGCCAGGAAATATTTTATTAAGAACTGAAGACACAGGTGCGTTAATTGTACTTAAATTTGAAGAAAAGTTATATCGCATGCTCGTGCCAAGTATTCTGGGCGGCTGCATTGTTTTGCAAGGCCATGGACGTTAAACAAGATGCAAGAGGAGTTTTCTCATCCATACAATTGCATTAACAAGCCGGAAAATATTTTATTAAGAACTGAAGACACAGGTGCGTTATTGTATTTAAATTTGAAGAAAAGTTATATCGCATGCTCGTGCCAAGTATTCTGGGCGGCTGCATTGTTTTGCAAGGCCATGGGCATTAAACAAGATGCAAGAAGAGTTTTCCCATCCATACAATTGCATTAACAAGTCAGAAAATATTTTATTAAGAACTGAAGACACAGGTGCGTTAATTGTACTTAAATTTGAAGAAAAGTTATTTCGCATGCTTGGTAACTATGGCTACAGTTGCAGTTTATGCAAAGTATAATTTGCTTTTACACAACTGAGTGAATTATACAGGGTGTCTCAAAAAGAATGAAACGCGCTTTAATTCTTTTTCTTTTGGAGATAAGTGGGCAATATAAATTGCAGAAATGTTGAAAGTAAGGTAGGAATTAAAACTACTTTAATGAAATAGTCCTCCCATTAATTTTCAAAAAGTTACACTTTTTAAATTTTTATATGACCCCCTTAGACAAATTGTGTCAATCAGAAATTTTTTATTTTTAATGCAACAAGATCATTAAAAAAGACCTCATATCTGTATTTTTAAAATTCAGCAAGTTATATTTAATTAAAAATTGAACATTGTGAATGGGGACCCTATATCAAATTAGAAATGTAAATTTGTGACATTTCAAAAAAAGATAAAACTGGATGATAATACATAGGATACCCAACCGCGTAGTGAGTACCACTGCTTTATATGATCTCTGTCTATGTAATGCTTTATTTAGATGCATTTGTCATAAAAGATTTTGACACATATTAACGTATTTTTGATTTAATTAATTTCTTTATGATCCCTAATTTCACTGATGAAACTGCCTTTGACATGGTACGGAAAAGTCGCATAAGTCAGATTTTTTCCTTTATCATAATTCAGTTGATTTTAAAGATACATATATGCGATTTTTTTAATGATCTTGTTGCATTAAAAATAAAAAATTCTGAGTGACCAAATTTGTCTAAGAGGGTCGTATAAAAATTTAAAAAGTGTAACTTCTTGAAAATTAATAGGAGGACTATTTCATTAATGTAGTCTTATTTCCTGCCTTACTTTCAGCATTTTTGCAATTTACATTGAATACTTATCTTCAACAGGTAAAGAATTAAAGCCCCTTTCAATCTTTATGGAATACCCTGTATAGTGAATTATTCTAGCAAAAAGCCAGGCTTCAAATGAACTCGTGCACATGAAGTATGCGAGCTGTGAAATATTTCACACTAAAACTGCATTTAACATATAATTATGAAATCAGAAGTATAAAAAATTAGTTTCGATATTTGAGAATTTTAATGCAATAGAGCATATAAGTTTTTAAAATTTGAATATATTAATTTGAACAAATTAGAATACAAGAAAACCACAAAATCAGAGTAACATATTGAAATCCTAAATAGGTATTTAATATAAAGGTGCACGTTTAAATCACAGTGCTTGCAGTACATACGCTTTGATTGGCTGTTTAAAAGTTGTTGTTTATTTATTGTTTGTAGTGAGTATGAGCAACGATTATTAGTGAACAGGTGCAATGATTATTAGTGAGCATGCGCAATGGTTATTAGTGAGCATATGCAGTTTAAAAATGTGCATTTTGTCCTGTTATAATTCGTTTAATAATTGAAATTGTGATTCTGAAAATCCTTATTTGCAATTTTCCGTATGTACGTAAATTATCATCTTTTTATCTATATCTGTTTTCGAGTTAAAATGATAACAAAATTCAGTTAATTGTTGATTTCGCTTCATTAGGAATGAAGAATGGACATTGCTTAGCTCGTCCATAACAATCTACGAACATTTATATGATGTGCGTAGATTATATGTTTCGTTAGGTACTCCTTTGTATAAATCTTTGTCAGGATTCTACATGTATAAGTGATTATACATCTCTTTTGTCACGGAAAGGTAAAATTACTTCTTTCGATATTTTAGATAATTTTTTTTAACAGACGAGGCATTCTCCTCGTTCTGGCAACCGTAGGCAGTGAAAAAATCGACTTGAACGAAAACTAAAACATTGAATGTACGGCTACAAAAAGTTGATCTTCATAAATAAAACGGGATGCCAAAAATTTATTGACGTGTACCCCAAAACACCAGAAAATTGAAATTGTATGTGAAAAATGCAAAAGGAAATTCCATTTCCTACAAGCTGACAAGTTTTATTGGAGAAAATTAAAAGAGTTAATTCCATATGTGGTTTTAAGATGACTGCCATTTGCATACCAACATCGTTTTAATAGACACAACGAAACACGGTTGAGTCGTTTGGGTCTTCAGTAATAATAACCCTTAGGCGATTATTATTGAACGACCCTTGAATTTGAATTCAGTGGGCCTTAAGTTCCTGACAATTTCTTTTTGACTCGTATCACCTGCAGCAGTGATTCTCAACCTTTTTGAGGCTGCTGCCCCCCTAAGAAGCGAAAAATTTTTCAACGCCCCCTTTGTGAAAATCCGGTAATTTAGGGTATGGGGAAGGAGGGGGGGGGGAGTGAATTGTAAGAGGCAACATTTTTAAGTAATTTTCTTCAATAGACTTACACACCAAATTTGTTTGGTTTAACTCGATACTTTTGCCCCGGCAGGTAATTGTAGTCTATTTGTTAAAATTAAAATGACTAATGCAAAACACAAACAGAAAAACTTATGTTTAAAAAGCGTTCTTTATTCTTAATTAAATAATTAAAAAAAACAGCAAAAAAAAATTTACACTAAAAAAGTAGTATCAATAAAACAATCAAGTACCTATGTCAGTGGGATAGTTGTGTTTGATGGTTCAGAGCAAGTTTCTTAACGTTTGGTTCAATATTTTTAGTGAGTTGAAGGCGCAAGTGCACGATTTGGAGTCGATTTCTCTTTTTTGTAACTAGATCCGTTGCAGCACTGAATCATCGCTCGACGAGGTAGGAGGAAGGAAAGGCAATTAAACTTTTTTGACGACAGTCCACAGTCCAGGGTAGAGGCGACTAATGTTACCTTGAAGCCAAAATTCTGTGAGACGATCATCATTCTGGAAGCTGGCTTTCAAAGTTTCATTAGTTGATAGTTCGACCAATTCCTCCTGAATATGAACCTCTGCTGTCTCAATATTCACAAAAGGGTTCATGACCCATTGAGGGACTTCCAGGGACAAAATATCCTCAAAACGCTCAGAAAAGTCTTTGTGCAAAGACTCAAGGTGTTGACAGTAAACTTGTGTATCATCGAAGCGGATTTCACTGTTCTTATGCAGATCCGACAAGATTGGAAGCTGGCTGAACTCGTTGCGACCAAAACTCTGCTTCCACAAAGTGAGTTTTTTTTTAGGAAGACAGAAATAACAGATTTTGGTGTGATCAAATCGAGCTCGTCGCCTTGAAGCTGCAAATTAATTCCATTGAATTTTGCGAATAAATCGGTCATGTAAGCAACATCGATCTTAAATTGTAGCAATCTGTCTCTCAGAGCTACATTTCTCGCTTCGAGGAACTTAAGAATAGAGTCGAAAAGATTCCAGAGCCTATTGAGGCAGGCGCCTTTGGAGAGCCAGCGAACTTCGGAGTGTGGGACAAGCGATTGAATTCTTCATCGTTGTCCTTACACAGCTGCCCGAATAATCGATCGTTGAAAGCATTACTGCGAATTTTGTTCACAGCAGAGATGACATATTGTAATGACTGATGCAAACGGTCTCTGAGGTTTTTGCAACTAAATGCTGTCTGTGAATCACGCAGTGAACAGCTAAAATACCTGGTATTTCCCTCTTCAAAAGGGCGATGAACCCACGATGATGACCCACTATTGCAGGAGCTCCATCAGTGGCAACAGACATAATGTTCGCAAGAGGACTATTTTTCTCTTTAAAATAATCTTTGACAGCATTAAAAATAGATTCACCTTTAGTATCTGCAATCAAGCTTCTTGCAAAAAACATCTCTTGAATAATTTTTTCCTTCCTTCACAAACCGGACGTACGCCAACAGTAAAGCCTAATTACTTGGCAAGGTTGATTCATCAACTTGAAGAGAAAATTCGGTGGGTATCAAAAGTTTTCATAAGGAAACTTCAACGTCTTCAGCCATCTCATCAATTCGTCGTCTTACTGTATCGTTGCTTAATGGGACATTTTTGATTACATTGGACGCGGCTGGATGGTTGTTGTTGTTAAGAGCCAGACCGTCCAACCTACCAGAAAGGTGTAAGGTAACTGTTTGGACGGCCGGGAAGTGGCGGCTGGATGGTGTAAAACCGTTATTAAAACTTTCTTGACAGCCGGCAGTATCAACTCTTCTTCGATGGTATGAGCTTTCCCCGATTTAGCAATTAATTTTGATATATTATAAGAGGCTATCAAACCATCGTCGCATTTTTGTGATGAGGTTGCTAGTAAGCCTGAGATGGACGGTGCCTTCAGAAACTTGTCCCTGATGTTCGTGAAAAACAACAAATCTTTATTTCGTTTGTCAGGATGATTTTTTGCAGATGCTCCTACAAACAAGTTGGTTTCATTGCCTCATTAGATAGCACTTTGCTACAAAGTAAACACAAGGGTAGCTGCGAGTTTGACGGCGATTGAACAAATCTGAACTTCAAGTGCGTGGCACTGAATTGACGACACTTCTTTTTGTTAACCGACATCGTTGGCGGCAGCAAAATATGATGAGGGAAAGATAACTATTTCTCAAAATTAATAATTCACGATAAAGAACTAATAAGCGCACGTACCTAGCCGATTGGCCGAATAAGCAATGAAGGTAAATCGAAACTGGGGGAAAAAACAGAAATGAAGCGAACGAAAACCAATACAAGAAACACGGATCAAATCAAACATTCATAATGAAAGAACGCTCAAAGCATGCGCTTCTCATTCAAGCCATTTGGCAAAGAGAATTTGCCAAATGGCTTGAATGAGACACGGAATTGAAATATCAGTATCGGTTATTTCAATTCCGTGGAATGAGACAAGTATTCAGGGGCGAAAACAGCTGACGCATGCGCTGTGCTGGTTGGGATCGGGGAAGAATCCTGATGGTCGAGGGCTCGTTATGTCGAGTTCTTCAAGGTAATCCTACCTAGAATAATTGTATTGCCCGACATCTTCAGGATAGGGAGTATTGAATGTCATTTTGTGTCAATACACACAAAGACGAAATTATAGCTAATTACTCAGAGGCAAAATACCGAACCCCTGCTTCTTTTTGCTAACCACTAAGCGTGGAGGGGTTGTACAATGGGAACACAATTATCGGCGTTGAAGAAAGAGAAGACCTGGGAAACGTAGGGGATGAAACTTATTGATTCCAGAGCCCTCGTGTAAGTTCGGCTCCAGAGCCGTCGCGTAAGACCGCCCAAAACAAGTTCAACGCCCCTCAGCATCCTCCCCCCGCCCCTCCCCGAGGGACGGCATCGCCCCCGTTGAGAACCAATGACCTAGAGCAGAGGTTCCCAAACTTTTTTTCTCGTGGATCACTTTCAAAGTTTTACTATTTTCGGTAGACCCCCTGCTGCTACATTTCTACTGTATTCCCAAAACTCCTGAAAAATATCACCCCAAATTGGGGGTGTTAAGAAGAAAAAAAAAGTAGCACATTTTCTTGTGTCCTATTTATTAAAATAATACTTGTGGTTATACAAAATTATAAACATTTATTTTTACAAACAATCAACAATTGACAAAAAATCAACAATGAACTCTGAAATGTAAATCAACAATATAAAATAGTCATACTTTTAATGAGACGGATGTACTTGATGAATTGACAGCAAATTATCAATATTTGGCTTCAGTTTTGTAAGAAGTAATCTCAAATCTCCCCGTTCTGTGATGTTCAGTCTGCTCCAGTTTTTGGTTAACAGGTTGGTAACGGCACTAAAACTTCTTTCGACAAGATATGACGAGGGAAACGCTATCAAAAATTTTCTCGCAATTTCCCACAGCCCAGGATATTTTTCGGGGATTTCTGCCTGCAGCCAAAATGTTTGATAGTCTTTTTTAAATTTCACCTTCAGTTCCTCGTTGGTGCTGAGCTTAAGTAGCTCCTCTTGTAATACCACATTCGCCTCTTCCGTTTCATCAAATGGGGTTATGATCCATGGTGGTATTTCCATCGTCAGAATATCTTCAAATCTATTTTTGAAGTCATCATGCAGGGTATTTAAATGTTGAGCGTATGTCTGAATATCCTCATCAAGACATTCTATCTGTGACAAGTGCGGAAACTGGGAGAATTCGCGCCGACTAATATTTTGCTTCATTAATTTCAATTTACCAAGAAAAGCCGAAATTACACCCTTTGTTTTTATTAAATTAAGGCTGTTCCCTTGTAACTGCAAGTTAACGTCATTGAATTTTTTGAACAAATCTACAAAAGTACGCAATGTCCGCTTTGTATTTGATCAGATTTTCGCTTAAATCTGGTGCTTTAGTTTCCAGAAACTCTATCACTAATTCGAAAAGTGAGTAAAATCTTGATAAGCATGCACTTTTCGACAACCAGTGTACTTCAGTATGTAGGAGCAGCCGTTGGAAATCTTCATCATTTTCATCGCACAATAGTGCAAATAAACGGGTATTCAAAGCATTGCTTCTTATTTTATTAACTGCGTTAATCACAAATTGAAGCGATTGGTGCAATATATCACTCAAATTTTTCGCTACAAGGTGTTGTCGGTGGATGACACAGTGAATTGCAATTAGTCCTGGTATTATTCTTTTAAGATGGCTTATAAACCCACGATATCGCCCGAACATGGCAGGAGCTCCATCTGCTGCCACCGAAATAATGTTTGTAAATGGAATAGATTTTTCTGTAAAAAAATCACTCAGGACATTAAATATCGATTCGCCTTTAGTGTCCGACTTCAAAGTTTTTGCGAATAGCAGCTCCTCCTGGATTTCTTCGTCCATAACAAATCGAACATATGACAATAATAATGCTTCATTACCAGGCAAAGTAGACTCGTCCAATTGAATAGAAAAATGAGTGGTTTGCAGATAATTACACAAGAAGCTTTCTATATCAGAGCTCATTTTATCAATACGTCTTTGTACAGTGTTGTTACTTAAAGGAATTCTTTTGAGTACGACAAATGGAGGTTTGTGCAGAACAGATTTTAAAACCTCTTCAATAGCGGGTAAAATTAACTCTTCTCCGATGGTGTGCGGTTTTCCAGATTTCGCTATAAGCAACGAAATATTGTAAGATGCCCGCAAACCATCATCGTTACTTTGAGACATTGAAGCAAACATACTATTTACGGTAGGTCTCTTTTCATATTTTTCCTTCAATGTTTGAAAGTATTTCAGATCTTTACCTATGTTTTCAGGATGACACCTTCTTAGATGGTCTTCGAGCTTCGATGGTTTCATAGAGTCATTGCTCAGAACTTTGTTGCATAAAAGACACATGGGCAATCGTTTGTCTGCCGTTGATGGAAGAAAACCAAATTTCAAATAATCAATACTGTACTGTCGACATTTCTTCTTAGATTCAGCCATTTTCCGTATCAGTTGTGACCTATAAAAAAATTTTTTTTTTGAGGCGATTTTACCAGAATATGGCTGTTATAACACAACAGAATAGAATTATTGCAATAAAAAAAAATGCCCGCGGAAACACCGCTCTTTTAATGAATCGCCGTCGTCGCGTAAATAAATATTTTTCGACAAAAACGTACCTAGGTACCTAAAGTTTAATCTTCCCTGGCTTTTTGTTCTTTTATAGAAGTTTTGAATAATCTCTAGTATTTAATATTCACTACATAACTACCTATTACACTCAAATAGTAAAACAAATATAATATGATTGATAAATTACAATATATAATAAAAATATGTATAACAAATAGGCAGCTACTTACTTTTTCCGGCACTGCAAACACTGACATCGATTCACTCACAGTCACACTTTTATGTTCAAAATCCCGGAAACAAATGAGTAACGTTTTGTTCTTGACATTCGTATTTATACTAATCTCGATTGCAAGCACAGCGCAAGTCGCATTTCATCCCTTTGCAGGTCTAAACAAGCATCTCGGACGAGCGAGCGTACGGGCGGCACTTTGCAAGTCTCGACATGTGGTGTACACTTGTACTATTATCTATTGTTCGATTCAATTCTGTGTTTAACCTGAGTCTCGAGTATTTTTGAATACCTACCTAGTGAATGATGCTACCTGCGTACGTTGATAGGTAAATCCAAGCCAAATTTTTGTTCTTTATTATGAAAACCAGAAAATTTTTCGTGGACCCCCCCTTATAACTTGTGAACCCCTGTTTTCTTTTCACGTCTACGTGGACCCCCGTGTGGTCTCCTATGGACCCCTGGGGATCCACCTGGACCACTTTGGGAACCTATGACCTAGAGTGAAAGTACAGATAGTGGAGAAATTAGCAGAAAGGACATGCACCAGATGAAGTTCAGCATCGTCAAACTGATGATTATGAGTAAAATTTAATGGTATATGTAAATATACTTTTTTGGAGTTTCTTTTTTATGTCGTTTCACAGAAATGTTCTTGATTAAAAATATTCAAATTGCGACATTATTGCATTGTTGAAATTCGGCTAAAATTTGAAACAGCTACAAAGTTAGGGAATTCAAACTATTGATCTCTGTTTGGTTTAGGCGCAGAAATTTTGGTCATATAGTATATATATATATATATATATATATATATATATATATATATATATATATATATATCATACAAAGTGATTTTCGGTATCCCACCAAGTAATTTTTATCCTTATAGCGCAGAAGATAATAAAAATTGATCAATATTCTGTTCAAAATTGAAATTTGGTATTGGTGGATTTGGTCAGATTTGTGTTTCAGGATGCATTTTTTGTTATATTCGATATTTTTGTGATCAGAATACTGTGCGTTACATTATAACTCCATATCTGACCATTTGAAATCACTCAATTCTTTGCCCTTTTGTGATGGTTACGGTTTAGTTAGATTTTAATTCTGATGCTGAAATTTTAGATAGATTTGATAAAATTTCATTTGAGGTATTTATCTACATCCCCCCAAAAGATTTTTGTCCTTATAACTCGGAGGATGATAAACCGTTCATTGGTTGAACTTTGAAAATCGGTTTTGGTGACCGCAATGAAATTTTGTCTGATTTGGGTTTCGCAACAGCAATTTTGGTCAAATTTAATAGTTTTTTTTACTCAAAATAATTTGCCTAATATTTTGGCAACATATTCGGCAACACGATTCATCTCATAAATAATGACATAATTATTGTTTATTTTGGATCCGTTTTGAACATGTCTGGTTAGGATTTTACAACAGGCATTTTGGTTTATTAATGGAGGTACTTTCTGAATATTATTAAAGCAGTTTTGTCCATTAAACGATGACCTACTTATTCCCCAAAATTTATCCCCTTCGGCGGTACAGTCCCACCAAAAGTAAGGGCTGTGCACGGCAAGTGTACAATGTGTGCACTGCCCAGCAAGTGTACAATATGTGCACTGCCCTGCAAGTGTACAATGTGTGCACTGCCCAGCAAGTGTACAATGTGTGCACTGCCCTGCAAGCAAGTGTACAATGTGTGCACTGCCCAGCAAGTGTACAATGTGTGCACTGCCCTGCAAGTGTACAATGTGTGCACTGCCCTGCAAGTGTACAATGTGTGCACTGCCCAGCAAGTGTACAATGTGTGCACTGCCCTGCAAGTGTACAATGTGTGCACTGCCCAGCAAGTGTACAATGTGTGCACTGCCCAGCAAGTGTACAATGTGTGCACTGCCCTGCAAGTGTACAATGTGTGCACTGCCCAGCAAGTGTACAATGTGTGCACTGCCCTGCAAGTGTACAATGTGTGCACTGCCCAGCAAGTGTACAATGTGTGCACTGCCCTGCAAGTGCACAATGTGTGCACTGCCCTGCAAGTGTACAATGTGTGCACTGCCCAGCAAGTGTACAATGTGTGCACTGCCCTGCAAGTGTACAATGTGTGCACTGCCCAGCAAGTGTACAATGTGTGCACTGCCCTGCAAGTGTACAATGTGTGCACTGCCCAGCAAGTGTACAATGTGTGCACTGCCCTGCAAGTGTACAATATGTGCACTGCCCAGCAAGTGTACAATGTGTGCACTGCCCAGCAAGTGTACAATGTGTGCACTGCCCTGCAAGTGTACAATGTGTGCACTGCCCAGCAAGTGTACAATATGTGCACTGCCCTGCAAGTGTACAATGTGTGCACTGCCCAGCAAGTGTACAATATGTGCACTGCCCTGCAAGTGTACAATGTGTGCACTGCCCAGCAAGTGTACAATGTGTGCACTGCCCTGCAAGTGTACAATGTGTGCACTGCCCAGCAAGTGTACAATGTGTGCACTGCGCAGCAAGTGTACAATGTGTGCACTGCCCTGCAAGTGTACAATGTGTGCACTGCCCAGCAAGTGTACAATATGTGCACTGCCCTGCAAGTGTACAATGTGTGCACTGCCCAGCAAGTGTACAATGTGTGCACTGCCCAGCAAGTGTACAATGTGTGCACTGCCCTGCAAGTGTACAATGTGTGCACTGCCCAGCAAGTGTACAATATGTGCACTGCCCTGCAAGTGTACAATGTGTGCACTGCCCAGCAAGTGTACAATGTGTGCACTGCCCAGCAAGTGTACAATGTGTGCACTGCCCTGCAAGTGTACAATGTGTGCACTGCCCAGCAAGTGTACAATGTGTGCACTGCCCAGCAAGTGTACAATGTGTGCACTGCGCAGCAAGTGTACAATGTGTGCACTGCCCTGCAAGTGTACAATGTGTGCACTGCCCTGCAAGTGTACAATATGTGCACTGCCCTGCAAGTGTACAATGTGTGCACTGCCCAGCAAGTGTACAATGTGTGCACTGCCCTGCAAGTGTACAATATGTGCACTGCTCAGCAAGTGTACAATGTGTGCACTGCCCAGCAAGTGTACAATATGTGCACTGCCCTGCAAGTGTACAATGTGTGCACTGCCCAGCAAGTGTACAATATGTGCACTGCCCTGCAAGTGTACAATGTGTGCACTGCCCAGCAAGTGTACAATATGTGCACTGCCCTGCAAGTATACAATGTGTGCACTGCCCAGCAAGTGTACAATATGTGCACTGCCCTGCAAGTGTACAATGTGTGCACTGCCCAGCAAGTGTACAATATGTGCACTGCCCTGCAAGTGTACAATGTGTGCACTGCCCAGCAAGTGTACAATGTGTGCACTGCCCTGCAAGTGTACAATGTGTGCAAGTGTACAATGTGTGCACTGCCCTGCAAGTGTACAATGTGTGCACTGCCCAGCAAGTGTACTATGTGTGCACTGCCCTGCAAGTGTACAATGTGTGCACTGCCCTGCAAGTGTACAATGTGTGCACTGCCCAGCAAGTGTACAATGTGTGCACTGCCCTGCAAGTGTACAATGTGTGCACTGCCCAGCAAGTGTACAATATGTGCACTGCCCTGCAAGTGTACAATGTGTGCACTGCCCAGCAAGTGTACAATATGTGCACTGCCCTGCAAGTGTACAATGTGTGCACTGCCCAGCAAGTGTACAATGTGTGCACTGCCCTGCAAGTGTACAATGTGTGCAAGTGTACAATGTGTGCACTGCCCAGCAAGTGTACAATGTGTGCACTGCCCTGCAAGTGTACAACGTGTGCACTGCCCTGCAAGTGTACAATGTGTGCACTGCCCAGCAAGTGTACAACTTGTGCACTGCCCTGCAAGTGTACAATGTGTGCACTGCCCAGCAAGTGTACAATGTGTGCTCTGCCCTGCAAGTGTACAATGTGTGCACTGCCCAGCAAGTGTACAATGTGTGCACTGCCCAGCAAGTGTACAATGTGTGCACTGCCCTGCAAGTGTACAATGTGTGGACTGCCCAGCAAGAGTACAATGTGTGCACTGCCCTGCAAGTGTACAATGTGTGCACTGCCCAGCAAGTGTACAATGTGTGCACTGCCCTGCAAGTGTACAATGTGTGCACTGCCCAGCAAGTGTACAATGTGTGCACTGCCCTGCAAGAGTACAATGTGTGCACTGCCCAGCAAGTGTACAATGTGTGCACTGCCCTGCAAGTGTACAATGAGTGCACTGCCCAGCAAGTGTACAATGTGTGCACTGCCCTGCAAGTGTACAATGTGTGCACTGCCCAGCAAGTGTACAATGTGTGCACTGCCCTGCAAGTGTACAATGTGTGCACTGCCCAGCAAGTGTACAATGTGTGCACTGCCCTGCAAGTGTACAATGTGTGCACTGCCCAGCAAGTGTACAATGTGTGCACTGCCCTGCAAGTGTACAATGTGTGCACTGCCCAGCAAGTGTACAATGTGTGCACTGCCCTGCAAGTGTACAATGTGTGCACTGCCCAGCAAGTGTACAATATGTGCACTGCCCTGCAAGTGTACAATGTGTGCACTGCCCAGCAAGTGTGCAATATGTGCACTGCCCTGCAAGTGTACAATGTGTGCACTGCCCAGCAAGTGTGCAATGTGTGCACTGCCCCGCAAGTGTACAATGTGTGCACAGCCCAGCAAGTGTGCAATGTGTGCACTGCCCCGCAAGTGTACAATGTGTGCACAGCCCAGCAAGTGTGCAATGTGTGCACTGCTCCGCAAGTGTACAATGTGTGCACAGCCCAGCAAGTGTGCAATGTGTGCACTGCCCCGCAAGTGTACAATGTGTGCACAGCCCAGCAAGTGTGCAATGTGTGCACTGCCCCGCAAGTGTACAATGTGTGCACTGCCCAGCAAGTGTGCAATTCGTGCACTGCTCCGCAAGTGTACAATGTGTGCACTGCCCTGCAAGTGTACAATGTGTGCACTGCCCAGCAAGTGTACAATGTGTGCACTGCCCTGCAAGTGTACAATGTGTGCACTGCCCAGCAAGTGTACAATGTGTGCACTGCCCTGAAAGTGTACAATGTGTGCACTGCCCAGCAAGTGTACAATGTGTGCACTGCCCCGCAGGTGTACAATGTGTGCACTGCCCAGCAAGTGTACAATGTGTGCACTGCCCCGCAAGTGTACAATGTGTGCACTGCCCAGCAAGTGTACAATGTGTGCACTGCCCCGCAAGTGTACAATGTGTGCACTGCCCAGAAAGTGTACAATGTGTGCACTGCCCCGCAAGTGTACAATGTGTGCACTGCCCAGAAAGTGTACAATGTGTGCACTGCCCAGCAAATGTACATTGTGTGCACTGCCCAGCAAGTGTACAATGTGTGCACTGCCCAGCAAGTGTACAATGTGTGCAATCCCCAGCAAGTGTACAATGTGTGCACTGCCCAGCAAGTGTACAATATGTGCACTGCCCAGCAAGTGTACAATGTGTGCACTGCCCAGCAAGTGTACAATATGTGCACTGCCCTGCAAGTGTACAATGTGTGCACTGCCCAGCAAGTGTGCAATGTGTGCACTGCCCTGCAAGTGTACAATGTGTGCACTGCCCAGCAAGTGTACAATGTGTGCACTGCCCTGCAAGTGTACAATGTGTGAACTGCCCAGCAAGTGTGCAATGTGTGCACTGCCCTGCAAGTGTACAATGTGTGCACTGCCCTGCAAGTGTGCAATGTGTGCACTGCCCAGCAAGTGTACAATATGTGCACTGCCCTGCAAGTGCACAGTGTGTGCACTGCCCAGCAAGTGTGCAATGTGTGCACTGCGCTGCAAGTGCACAATGTGTGCACTGCCCAGCAAGTGTACAATGTGTGCACTGCCCTGCAAGTGCACAATGTGTGCACTGCCCAGCAAGTCTGCAAGTGTACAATGTTTGCACTGCCCAGCAAGTGTACAATGTGTGCAGTGCCCTGCAAGTGTACAATGTGTGCACTGCCCAGCAAGTGTACAATGTGTGCACTGCCCTGCAAGTGTACATAGTGTGCACTGCCCAGCAAGTGTACAATGTGTGCACTGCCCTGCAAGTGTACAATGTGTGCACTGCCCAGCAAGATACAAGACGGACAAAATATTTATGCTCTTGTATATTTCCAACTAAAAATATTATAAGAACGTATTAAACTTATGAAGTAATTATGTCGCCCTGGGTTCTTGTTCTATAACGAGACGCATCAAAACTCGAAACATCTGCTGAAAAGCTGAAGTTCTAAAAAATCAAAACACAATTAACAACACGACTCTCCTCAGTTCTAGAATTAGAATCAGATATTTGATATCCAAATTGGTAAGTAAAAAAATATGAGATGAAATTTGAAGATAGTTTTCATAAACTCGCGCACGCGCGAAGATGTTAATAGAGAAAAGATTATCTTGCTTGAGCATCTTTCAAAATGGCTAATTAAGATTTTTTCGACCCACCGAACAGCTGCAGTGCGAAACAACTAAACTTTTTATTGGATGTAGTAGACTTTCGCATTTCTTCGATGCTTGCGCGGAAATGAATGACGAGCCTGAGGGTAAAATTTGAGGTTTTTCGGCGAAGTTAGCGGTTTCTTTTTGAGGTGAGAATTGACAAACGACGGTGTGTTACATGGCGTAGCCAGGATTGCGGAAACACCGATATCAAGAGTATTTTCTCAAGAGAATTATTTTGAGACATTGGTGCTCGGAAGGGGGTGGGGTGGGGGTGGTGACCGAATGAGGGGGTTAGGATTCTGGATTTCGTTTTCAAGTATAGATCCTATGGAGAACTAATGTAAATTATTCAGAGGGGCGGGATATGACATGCAATCACTACTTTGCTTACATCACTGATGATACAGATGAAACTTTTTAAATCTAATTTCGATATTGTTTGACTACGCCAAAGTAATATTACAATTTTAGTATTCTTTAGGTGCAGTTTTCGAAACAAATAGTAAATAAATTCTGTCAGATATAATTTCCCAATAAAATAAAATTTCCCTACAAAATAAAAATGTAATTACTTTCCCTATATACGTAGTATAATGTATAAAGTAAACTCAAACTTGAATTTTCGACGGAAGAGCACATTTTAAGCACTTTTCGAGCACTTTTCAAGCATCTCTGACTTCGAGCTCATCGTTCTGAGGTAGTGTCTGTGTCTGTTCTGTGTATGTGTGTGTGTCCGTGAGATTTGGTACAAAAATTACAATCCGTGAATACTGGAATCCGACTTCGGAAGACCCCAAATTAAAAAAAGAAAGAAAAGAAAATCAGAACTTTCAATAATGTTGCATAAATTAGCATTTTTTATGTAATTTTTTCATTAGAAAAAGATTGAAATGAGTCTGAATGCTAGCATAAACCGTTTTCCAGATATTAAACCTTTTCAAATAAATTTATCAAGAAAAATCACATAAAACTAAAAAAAATATTAACTATTGCGAAATATGTTCACTTTCATATGTAATATTATGTGATAAATTTGGAAACATTCTCGTGGGTTTAGTTCATTTTATTCTTGAGAGAAGATATTTTGTGAAATAATTTTGTATTTTTACGCCTAACATTTCGTCGACAGTCATTTATATGTAAGAAATGGTCTTCTCTCTGTTTTTCTGTAACGCTTGGCGATAAATTTGGCGATTTAGCAAATTTAGCTAACTTAGCAAATTTGGCGACTTTATATTGTCATCTTGGCAATATTTCACCCCCAGATTGACGCACATACTGTTAAAATTCCAAAACCGACACAAAGTTTACGAAAATGACAACAATTTAATAATTAATTGATGGATTAATTATTAAAATATTTTAATATATGGATTCTGTCGCTCATCAATCAATATTGATAATGCTCAATTTAGAATTTCGTGAAATATAAGTTAATTGGGTGCACCGAAATAGTTTTCTATGTTGTCATCTGAAAAAGCGCCAAATGCACATCTCAACGTCAAAAACACAGTGTAGTGGATCTTATACATAGTTTTTTCATTGTGAAAGAAGTAAATTCATTGCATTGTGTAAAGAAAGTCATGTGCTGCCCCCATCAGATTTTTTTTATAAATTCATTGAAGCTACCGATGTTACTTTATTGAGATCAAGTTTGTATTTACTCTCTAGATCTTTACCCAATATCATAACAAACTAAATGCATTCTGTCATCGCGACCTTTTCACGAAGGCGCTGATTGAGATTCTTTGAAAAAGTCAGAATCTTTATCATGCCTCTTTGAAGGGGGAGGTCAAAAAGTCAACCACATTGCTGTCTCATCGGCGGTCGGTCTACCACACAAGCTCTAGATTGCAGTTCTGGTCAACCGTGATACAACCGGCAAGTGAGTTTGTTAGCATTTATTCCTTTTTGTTTACCTTTTGTGGACGTCATGTGATCCGAAATGACACATGTTATGAAGTTGAACTTTGTTGTTTTTGGAGAAAAAAACTGTTAAGATCCATGACAAGAAAGTGTGGTCTTTGTTGGGGATATGTCACACATTTTTAACCATTCTATCAGAATAATGGTTTGCAATTGCATTGGGTTTGAGAACTCCTTTCCAACACAATATTTTTGTAAACCATGTTTATCAGTTTATTGTGGTTCCGAACACAATTACTCTGGTTTTGGGCTCCTGAACTCCTTTCAAATAAAATATTTTTGTGAATCATTTTTTATCAGTTTATTGAGGTTCCGAACACAATTACTCTGGTTTTGGGCTCGTGAATTCCTTTCAGATACAATATTTTTGTGAACCATTTTTATCAATTTATTGAGGTTCCGAACACAATTACTCTGGTTTTGGGCTCGTGAATTCCTTTCAAATACAATATTTTGTGAACCAATTTTATCAATTTATTGAGGTTCCGAACACAATTACTCTGGTTTTGGGCTCGTGAATTCCTTTCAAATACAATATTTTTGTGAACCATTTTTATCAATTTATTGAGGTTCCGAACACAATTACTCTGGTTTTGGGCTCGTGAATTCCTTTCAAATACAATATTTTGTGAACCATTTTTATCAATTTATTGAGGTTCCGAACACAATTACTCTGGTTTTGGGCTCGTGAATTCCTTTCAAATACAATATTTTTGTGAACCATTTTTATCAATTTATTGAGGTTCCGAACACAATTACTCTGGTTTTGGGCTCGTGAATTCCTTTCAAATACAATATTTTTGTGAACCATTTTTATCAATTTATTGAGGTTCCGAACACAATTACTCTGGTTTTGGGCTCGTGAATTTCTTTCAAATACAATATTTTTGTGAACCATTTTTATCAATTTATTGAGGTTCCGAACACAATAACTCTGGTTTTGGGCTCGTGAATTCCTTTCAAATACAATATTTTTGTGAACCATTTTTATCAATTTATTGAGGTTCCGAACACAATTACTCTGGTTTTGGGCTCGTGAATTCCTTTCAAATACAATATTTTTGTGAACCATTTTTATCAATTTATTGAGGTTCCGAACACAATTACTCTGGTTTTGGGCTCGTGAATTCCTTTCAAATACAATATTTTTGTGAACCATTTTTATCAATTTATTGAGGTTCCGAACACAATTACTCTGGTTTTGGGCTCGTGAATTCCTTTCAAATACAATATTTTTGTGAACCATTTTTATCAATTTATAGAGGTTCCGAACACAATAACTCTGGTTTTGGGCTCGTGAATTCCTTTCAAATACAATATTTTTGTGAACCATTTTTATCAATTTATTGAGGTTCCGAACACAATTACTCTGGTTTTGGGCTCGTGAATTCCTTTCAAATACAATATTTTTGTGAACCATTTTTATCAATTTATTGAGGTTCCGAACACAATTACTCTGGTTTTGGGCTCGTGAACTCCTTTCAAATACAATATTTTTGTGAACCATTTTTATCAATTTATTGAGGTTCCGAACACAATTGCTCTAGTTTTGGGTTCGTGAACTCTTTTCAAATACAATATTTTTGTGAACCACTTTTATCAATTTATTGAGGTTCCGAACACAATTACTCTAGTTTTGGGCTCGTGAACTCCTTTCAAATACAACAATTTTGTGAACCATTTTTATCAGTTTAATGTGGTTCCGAACACAATTGCTCTGGTATTGGGCTCAAAAGCTCATTTTGAGCACAATAGTTTTTGAACCATTTTTATCAGTTTATTGTAGTTCCGCACGCAACTGCTCTGGAATTGGGCTCGTGAACTCCTTTCGAACACAATAGTTTTTGAACCATTTTTATCTGATTATTGTGATTCCGAACTCAATTGCTCTGATATTGGGCTCGTGAACTCCTTTCAAATACAATATTTTTGTAAGCCATTTTTATCAGTTTATTGTGGTTCCGAATTCATTTGCTCTATTGGGCTCGTGAACTGCTTTTAAATACAATATTTTTGTAAGCCATTTTTATCAGTTTATTGTGGTTCCGAACACAACTCGTGAACGCCATTCCAACACAATATTTTTGTGAACCATTTTTATCAGTTTGTTGTGGTTCCGAACACAATTTTCTGGTATTGGGCTCATAAACTCCTTTTTAACACAATATTTTTGTAAACCATTTTTATCAGTTTATTGTGGTTCCGAACACAATTGTTCTGGTATTGGGCTCCTAAACTCTTTTTTAACACAATATTTTTGTGAACCATTTTTATCTGTTTATTGTGGTTTCGAACACAATTGCACTCTGCAATTCTTTAATAACGATTTTAATTTTTGATGCTTACTGCATGTGTACCAGGGTTCACATGCTGTTTTTCGCATAAACTGCGACATTTCTAAATTTTTTCTTAAAAGTCCTGGGACATTTTGTAAACATAAGGGACTTGTTAAATATTAAGAAAGCCAAAATCTATTACATATGTACATGTTGCACTTTAAATGAAATACAGGTAAAAAAAATACACACATTAAATAACATAAATTGCATTTTAAAAGAGAATTACAAATTACAAACATTATTAGAAAAATTGCACCTTTAAGAAATACACAATGGTCAAGTTCATATATACTCATCGGAATATTCATCAGATTTATGGACTTGGTCGTTTTTAACACTTTACAACATGGTTGAAAAGTGTTTATGACTTTGTTCATTCTGTCTGTCTGTCTGTCTGTCCGTTAGCACGACAACTGCCGTAAAAATGACTTTATCAAAATGAAATTTTAGTATGTTGTTCAGACGGTCTGTGGGACCTATGGGAATATAAATGGATAATATCATCCAATTAGTCTTGGATTGCACCCGGGTTAAAAAAATGAAATACATTGAACCCTATGGGACCTAATTTTTCAAACATTTTTGAAGCGGATTTAAAATTCACAAATTGCTTCGAAAGTTTTATGAAATATTCAAATTATCCCATAAAATATATATAAAAAAAATTCAGCAAAATATATTCAGTAGTTTTTTAAATAAAAATTAATATAATAATTACACCCTTTATATGGACAGATCACGTGACAATTATATGAAGAGTTCACGTGACCCACTTCAAAATAAAATATGGCATCCATCTTGCATCAAAATCGTGATTTTTAAAGTTTTTTTAATTCATATTTAGTGATGTATCCGTCCTAAAACCCCTTTAATTTTGCTTAAATTCTGTGCATCTACACACTGAAACAACGCAATTACAATATATTTGAGTTTAAATGATCATCCAACTTTGATTATTTCTACAGCGAAGCCTACTTCTCACTTATGGAGAATGTAAATACCAAAAGATGTAGAATTAGTTGTATAAGAATTGCTGCATTTCTTTAACGCAAAATTATTTAACTCATGGAGTCTGCAATATAGCTGATGTGAATGAAACATTCATTGATTTTACGCAGAGAGGCAAACAATTATTTTTTCGATAAGTTTTAAGCATAGAGTTAAATTTCTTGTACCTCCATGGTTTTAAGTTTAATTAAAATGCATTATTATAGTATTGTGATGAATGAAAGTAATGGAAAACAGTTTATGAATGAAATGCTGCTTTTATAGAGAGAGCCAGGCCTGTTATTTTTTCTATAACGTTATTTGAATGATTATCAGTTGTTTCCGATGAAATTTTCAAATATAATAAATTATTGTAGTATTAAGATAATTTTAAAAATATTTCCGAGGAATGTATCGCATTTTAGAGATGTTTAAACCAAGCAATTTATATTTCAATATAGTCAATTGAATGAAGTTCATTTTTTTCGATGAAGTTTTAAGTTTTCAAATACAATAAATTAATGTAGTATTGTGATAATTTTAAAAATATTATCGAGGACTGTATCGCATTTCAGAGATGTTCATATAAAATTGCTTTGAAGTTGGAAAGAGTTTCATAATCAATGCTTTATGCATGATTGATCTTTCTTGCCTTTTTTCTGATATTCGAAAATGGCACAAAAGTAATCTTTGAAATGGATCTTTAAAACGTTCACTGTCTGTCTCAATGTTAATTATGTTTTGTTTTCCTCTGCTCATAGTTCATTTAGTAATGAAAAATTCTATTGTGGGCAGCACATGACTTTATCTGTAGAAAGCAATGAATCTACTTCTTTCATAATATAACAAGAAAGATCAATCATGCATAAGCATTGATTATGAAACACTTTCCAACTGAAATGCAATTTCATTTAAAAATTTTTTAAAATGCGATACATTCAGTGGTGATATTTTCTACATTATCACAGTACTACAGTAATTTATTATACTTAAATATTTAAAACTGTATCGAAATATAAATCAACTGATTCTCTATGCAAAATCAATGAATATTTCATTCATATAATTTGTATTCCAGACTCCAGAGCTAAATAATTTTGTGTGAAAAAAATTCAGCAATTCTTATGTAACTCACCTTACAATCGCTTGAGATATTTGCATTCTGCATAAGTTAAAATTAGGCTTCGTTGAAGAAATAATAAAAGTTTAGGGATCATTTAAAATCACAACTATTGTAATTGCATAGGCACGGAATTTATATACACAGATAATACACAGATACGCAGATAATATATCTGTGTGTGTGTGTGTGTGTGTGTATTCAAAGTATTGGCATCGTGCCGAAGATCGGAACTCGAATTTTCGAAGGATCTACATGTTTTGGGACTTCTAGAACACGAAAAAACTATTCTTAGGAAGAAGTCTGTGAGTGTAAGGGTGTATCTGTGTATGTTTCTGTGTGTCTGTGAGGATATTACATCCACTCTAATTGAAAAACTAATGGACCGAATTTCATAAAATTTGGTAGGTATGTTTTTTGTGGGAAATCCTGATTTTCATTAGATTATATTACGATTCGTAATAAAAGAATCTGCCTTCTTTGCGAAATGGCCGGCTGAAATTGCCTTTATCCACTCTAGCTAAAAACTAATGGAAGAAATTTAACAAAATTTGGTGTATAATATTTCAATGACCTACAAGTGATTTATATACCAAATTTAACAAAATTTGGTATATAAATCATTTGTAGGTTATTCTAGTACGATTCGGGAAAAAGGAACGGGCTATTTTTGCGAAATGGCCAGCAAAAATCGTTAAATATAAAAATAAAAGACTACATGTGTTCAATTATATCAATTAAATTTCTATTTTATACGTGATTTTTGACAACAAAAATAATAAGACTAACCCCAGTACTCTAAGACTAGCCGGTCTTGATATTCTAGTTTTTTCGCGTTTTTGCTACGCCACCTTTGACAATAAGTCCAGCTATCAAATGAGAACCAAATTTAAGTTTAACGTGCAAATTCAATGTCATTTAAAATACTTATGGCTGTTATTTTGTGCAGATAAACTCAAATTATTATTGAAGAAATAAAGAGAACGTGAATATGAGTCTGCAGGGAAAGACATGTGCTGCCCACATCAGAATTTTTAACAATATTACAACAATGATGTATAGAAGTGAACGGGGATTATTCGCAGGCCATATCGAAAAAAATGTATGATCTATATTTAAAGATCCACCAAATTCTTGTAGAATAAAATGTTCAACAATTTTAAGCTGTGTGCCAAATTTTAACTCTTTAGGACGTAGGAAATTGCATTAAAATGCCATCAAATAAGTATATCACGAAGAGTTATATAAAATTAAAAAAAAATTTGAAAAATTGTTATCTGCCAAATTTATTTTAAAATGTGAAGTCTCTTTCATATGCAAAATGATTAAACTCTTGGAAAGAAATTTATTATATAATATATCTCTCCTTTTAACACTTTACAACAAAGTTGAAAAGTGTTTATGACTTTGTTCATTCTGTCTGTCTGTCTGTCTGTCTGTCTGTCTGTCTGTCTGTCCGTTAGCACGATAACTGCCATAAAAATTACTTTATCAAAATGAAATTTTAGTATGTTGTTCAGACGGTCTGTAGGACCTATGGGAATATAAATAAATAATATCACCCAATAATTGTTTTATTGAACCCGGGTTGAAAAAATGAAATACATTGAACCCTATGGGACCTAATTTTTCAAACATTTTTTAAGTAAATTTAAAATTCACGAATTGCTTCGAAATTTTTAGGAAATATTCACATTATCTCATAGAATATATAAAAAAAATTTCAGTACGATATGCTAAGTAGTTTTTTAATTAAAAATTATTTAATATAGGGAAAAAAACAAATTCAATTAAATTCTGACTTTGGGATATGTTCCAGAAAGAAAAGAGATATATATTATATAATAAATATCTTTCCATTTGTTTAAACGTTTTGCATATGCGAGAGGCTTTACATTTTAAAATAAAATTGGTAGATAACAATTTTTCATTTTTTAAAAATTTTATATAATTCTTCATGATATACTTATTTGATGGCATTTTTAATGCACTTTCCTACGTTCTAGAGAGTTAAATTTGGTACACAGCTTAAATTTGTTGAACATTTTATTCGACAAAAATTTGATGGATCTTTAAATATAGATCATACATTTTTTTCGAAATGGCCTGAAAATAATCCCCGTTCACTTCTATAAATCATTGTTGTAATATTGTTAAAAATTCTGATGTGGACAGCACATGTCTTTCCCTACAGACTCATATTCGTTCCCTTTATTTATTCAATAATAATTTGAGTTTATCTGCACAAAATAACAACCATAAGTATTTTAAATGACATTGAATTTACACGTTAAATTTAAATTTGGTTCTCATTTGATAGCTGGACTTATTGTCAAAGGTGGCGTAGCGAAAACGCGAAAAAACAAGAATATCTCAAGAACGGCTAGTCCTAGAGTAATGGGGTTAGTCTTATTCTTTTTGTTGTCAAAAATCACGTATAAAATAGAAATTTAATTGATATAATTGAGCACACGTAGTCTTTTATTTTTATATATAACGATTTTTACGGGCCATTTCGCAAAAATAGCCCGTTCTTTTTTCCCGAATCGTACTAGAATAACCTACAAATGATTTATATACAAAATTTTGTTAAATTTGGTATATAAATCACTTGTAGGTTATTGAAATATTATACACCAAATTTTGTTAAATTTGTTCCATTAGTTTTTAGCTTGAGTGGATAAAGGCAATTTCTGCGGCTATTTCGCAAAGAAGGCAGATTCTTTTATTACGAATCGTACTATAATCTAATGAACATCAGGATTTCCCACAAAAAACATATCTACCAAATTGTATGAAATTCGGTCCATTAGTTTTTCAATTAAAGTGGAAGTAATATCCACACAGACACACAGAAACATACACAAATACACCCTTACACACACAGACGTTCTCCTAAAAATAGTTTTTTCGTGTTCTAGAAGTCCCAAAACGTGTAGATCCTTTGAAAATTCGAGTTCCTATCTTCGGCACGATTCCAATACACCATACACTACATACACATTCCAATAGTACATACACATACACACATATATCATCTGTGTATCTGTGTATTATCTGTGTATCTAAATTCCGTGCCTATGCAATTACAATAGTTGTGATTTTAAATGATCCCTAAACTTTTATTATTTCTTCAACGAAGCCTAATTTTAACATATGAAGAATGCAAATATCTCAAGCGATTGTAAGATGAATTACATAAGAATTGCTGATTTTTTTTCACACAAAATTATTTTACTCTGGAGTCTGGAATACAAGTTATATGAATGAAATATTCATTGATTTTGCATAAAGAATCAGATGATTTATATTTCGATAAAGTTTTAAATATTTAAGTATAATAAATTACTGTAGTACTGTGATAATGTAAAATATATCACCACTGAATGTATAACATTTTAGAAATTTTTAAATGAAATTACATTTCAGTTGGAAAGTGTTTCATAATCAATGCTTATGCATGATTGATCTTTCTTGTTTCTTTATGGAGGATATCCCAAAAGTCAGAATTTAATTGAAATTGTTTTTTTCCCCTATATTATATAATGTTTAATTAAAAAATTACTTAACATATTTTAATAAAATTTTTTTTATATATTTTATGGGATAATATGAATATTTCCTAAAAATTTCGAAGCAATTTGTGATTTTTCAATTTGCTTAAAAAATGTTTGAAAAATTAGGTCCCATAGGGTTCAATGTATTTCAATTGCATGGGGCCTATGGGAATATAAATGAATAATATCACCCAATTAGTCTTGGATTGAACCCAGGTTAAAAAAATGAAATACATTGAACCCTATGGGACCTAATTTTTCAAACATTTTTTAAGCAGATTTAAAATTCACAAATTGATTCGAAAATTTTAGATAATATTCAAATTGTTCCATAAAATATATAAAAAAAATTCAGCAATATATATTTAGTAGTTCTTTAAATAAAAATTAAAATAATAATTACACCTCTTATATGAAGCGATCATATGACCATGATATGAAAAAATCACGTGACCCACTTCAAAATGAAATATGGCATCCATCTTGTTTCAAAATCGTGATTCATAAAGTTCGTTTTAATTCATATGGAGTGTTGCATCCGTCTTAAAACCGCTTTATTTTTGCTTAAATTTTGTGCATCTACATACTGAAACAACTTAATTATAATATACTTGAGTTTAAATGATCATCCAAATTTGATTATTTCTACAACGAAGCCTATTCTTCACTTATGTAAAATGTAAACAGCAAAATATGCAGACTGAGTTGTATAAGAATTGCTGTATTTCTTTAACGCAAAATTATTCAGATCATGGAGTCTGCTATGAATGAAATATTCATTGAGTTTACAGAGAGAAGGATGATTTTTTTCGATGAAGTTTTAAGCATAGAGTTTAATTACTTGTAGCGCTATGGTCTTAATATTTAAATAAAATAAATTATTATAGTATTGGGATGAATGAAATGAACGGGAATATATTTTTGAATGAAATACTGCTTTTATACAGAGAGCCAGGCTGGTTATTTTTTCTATGACGTCATTTGAATGAATTTCAGTTGTTTTCGATGAAATTTTCAAATATAATAAATTATCGTAGTATTATGATAATTTTAAAAATATTACCGAGGAATGTATCGCATTTTTGAGATCTTTAAATCAGGCAATTTATATTTCAATGCCGTCATTTGAATGAAGTTCAATTTTTCGATGAAGGTTTAAGTTTTCAAATATAATAAATTAATGTAGTATTGTGATAAGTTTTAAAGTATTACCGTGGAATGTATTGCATTTTGGAGATGTTTAAATAAAATTGCATCGAAGTTGGAAAGTGTTTCATAATCAATGCTTTAAGTATGATTGATCTTTCTTGTCATTAACTTAGCGTCATTTTTGCAAATTTGACAATATTTTTGTCAATCTTGGGCGAAATATCGCAAAGTTGGCGCTATTTTGCTAAATGAGTCGCCAAGTTCGTCAAATAGATCGCCAAGCGTTACAGACAAACGAAGAAATGAGTCTTTTTTTTAACACTTTACAACATAGTTCAAAAATGTTTATGAATTTGCTCACTCTGTCTGTCTGTCTGTCCGTTAGCACGATAACTGCCGTAAGATTGACTTTATCAAAATGAAATTTTTGTACGTTGTTCAGACGGTCTGTGGGGGCCTATGGGAATATAAATGAATAATATCATCCAATTAGTCTTGGATTGAACCCGGTTTAAAAAAAGTGAAATACATTGAAGCCTATGAGATCTAATTTTTCAAACATGTTTAAGCGAATATAAAATTCACAAATTGCTTCGAAAGTTTTAGGAAATAGTCAAATTATCCCATAAAATATATAAAAAATTTCAGCAATATATAATCAGTAGGTTTTTAAATAAAAATTAAAATAATAATTACACCCTCTATATGGAGAGATCACGTGACCATTATATGAAGAGATTACGTGACCCACTTCAAAATACAATATGGCATTCATCTTGTGTCAAAATCGTGATTTTTAAAGTTCTTTTAAATTCATATTTAGTGTTGTATCCGTCCTAAAACCGCTTTATTTTTGTTTAAATTCTGTGCATTTACATACTGAAACAACGCAATTACAATATATTTGAGTTTAAATGATCATCCAACTTTGATAATTTCTACAACGAAGCCTAATTTTTGCTTATGGAGAATGTAAACACCAAAAGATGGAGAATGAGTTGTATAAGAATTGCTGCATTTCTTTAACTCAAAATTATTTAGTTCATGGAGTCTGCAATATAGCTGATATCAATGAAACATTCATTGATTTTGCATAGAGAAGCATACGTTTGTTCGATGAAGTTTTAAGCATAGAGTTAAATTACTTGTACCTCCATGGTTTGAAGTTTTTAAATAAAATAAATTATTATAGCATTGCGATAAATGAAAGGAATGGAAAAAAGTTTATGGATGAAATGCTGCTTTTATATTGAGAGCCAGGCAATTTATATTTCGATGACGTCATTTGAAGTTCATTTGTTTTCGATGAAGTTTTCAAGTATAATAAATTATTGTAGTGCTATGATAATTTGAAAATATTACTGAGGAATGTATCACATTTAGAGATGCTTAAACCAGGCAATTTATATTTATTTCAATGCCGTCATTTGAATAAAGTTCATTTTTTTCGATGAAGTTTTAAGTTTTCAAATATAATAAATTAATGTAGCATTGTGATAATTTTAAAAATATTACCGAGGAATATATCGCATTTTAGAGATGTTTAAATAAAATTGCATTGAAGTTGGAAAGTGTTTCATAATCAATGCTTTATGCATGATTGATCTTTCTTGCTTATATACATAAAAAATCTGATGTGGGCAACACATGACTTTCCTTATATAATGTAATTAATTTACTACTTTTACAGTAAAAAAAAGTAGGTTTTTCTTATAGTAGATACTAATATTCTTTCCAAGATATTAAATTTTCGACAATTAGTCGTCATTTTTATCCATTTGGCGAGATTTTCGTTAATTTGGCAACATTTCAAATAGTCGCCAAGTTGGCGACATTCCGCGAAATTCGTCGCTAAAATCTCGCCAAGCGTTATGCACTAAGAAATAAGTTATTCTTACAGCAGATAAATGACTATTGGCGTTCAAACACAAAAGTATTACTAAAAGTATATTTTTTCATGAATGGAATGAGCTAGTTCCACAAGAATGATGTAAACCAATTTATCGCATAGTATTACATATGAAAAGTGAACATGTTTCTCAATAGGAATTTTTTTTTTATATGCCTTTTTGATAATTTTTTTTTAAAAAATGAACAATATCTCGAGAATGGTTCATGTTAGCGTTCTAAAATTTATGTCAATCGTTTTCTAATGAAAAATTACATAAGAAATGTCTATTTGCGTAACTTTATTAGTGGTTTTGATTTTTTGACGATTTTTTCAAAATTCCATTCGAAAATTTAGGGGGGTTCTTAACATTCGATTGCATATAAAAGCAATAGGCTTCCAGTGTTTACGGATAGTGATTTTTGTACCAAATTTGGTTCGAATCGGTCCATTCGTTCGTCAGTTATCGTCTCCACAGACTCACTGACACACACACACACACACACACACACACACACACACACACAGACATCACTTCAAAAATGTTTGATTCGTGATCAGGGATGCTTGAAACGTGCTCTCCCGTCGAAAACTCGAATTCGAATTTTCGACCCCGTCACAATACTTTCCTTATACATTATGTATATAAGGAAAGTAATGACTGTTGGCGAATTCTTAGGCTTCAACATAGAAAACTATTGCACAAAGTATCTACTCTCGTGAATAGAAGGAACTAGATCTACGAGAATCATGTTGACAAATGTATTGCATAATATTACACATGAAAAGTGACCATATTTTACAATAGTTTTTTTTAATTTTATGTGACTTTTTTGATACATTTATTTTAAAAATGTGCAATATCTTGAGAACGGTTCATGCTAGCGTTCCAAAGTTTATGTTTATCGTTTTCTAATGAAAAATTACATAAGAAATAATTGTTTATGTAACATTACTGAAGGTTCAGATGTTTTGATGATTTTTTTCTAAATTTCATTTGAAGATTTAGGGATCTTCTGCATATTTGATTGCGTTTTCCAGTATTCAGATTACCAGTATTCATTAATTGTAATTTTCGTATCAAATTTCGTTCGAAACCCTCCATTCGTTCGTAAGATATCGTATCCACAGATACACGGACACACACACACGGACACACACACACACACACACACACACACACACACACACACACACACGCACACACACACACGCACACACAGACACACACACGCATACACACACATCACTTTAAAAACGTTTGATTAGAGTTCAAGGATGCTCTTCTGTCGAAAATTCGAATTTGAATTTAATTTAATTCTATGTATATAGGGAAAGTAAAAACACATTTAACAGCTGCATAGGATCCAGGCAGTGCCAAACAAACCAACTAGGTGTTTCAAGTTCTCGGCGTCTATACCCAGCTTTGTAAAATGAGTGAACATTTCGCATTATTTCTCACTGATACTTTTTTACTAATAGTTCACTCCATACTTCAAATTTGCTTTCACAATATTAATTAAAGCATGCAAACACAATATTAAAGTATGCAAACTCATTATATAAGTCCTCCGTTAAAATCCTTTACATATGATGTATATATATATATATATATACATCATATGTATATATATATATACATATGATGTATATATATATATATATATACATCATATGTATATATATATATATATATACATCATATGTAAAGTTTCAAACTCATATATAAGTCTTTATATTCCAAACTTCTTTATATTTCATTTTATATTCCAGCTTTATATTCAACTTTATGTTCCAACTTTAAATTCAACTTCTTTATATTCAACTCTATATTCAGCTTCTTTATATTCAACTTTATATTTAAACATTAAATTCCATTCTTTATATTTAACTTTATATTCTAAACTCATTATATAAGTCCTCCGTTAAAATACTTTACCCACACATAATATTTTCAGCAAGGACATTTATAAAGCGGGACGTTTAGAATAAATACAGGACAGCGGAACATTTTGTCGCTGTCCCGGGACAAACGGGACGAATGGGAACCCTAATCTTCAGGATGATTAAAAAAATCTGGTGTGGGCAACACATGACTTTTCTTATATAATGAAATGAATTTACTACTTTTACAGTTAAGAAAAATATTATTCTTATAGTAGATACTTATATTCCTTCCAAGATATTGAATTTTCTTCAATTAGTCGTCATTATCATTGATTTAGCGTCATTTTTATCTATTTGGCGAGATTTTTGTTAATTTGGCAACATTTAAAAACTCGCCAAGTTGGCGGCATTTCGTCAAATTTATCGCCAAAATCTCGCCAAGCGTTATGGAGAGAAATAAGATATTCTTATACCAGATAAATGATTATTGGCGTTCAAATACAAAAGTATTACTTAAAGTATATTTTCTTATGAATGGAACGAGCTAGATCCACGAGAATGATGTCACCAAATTTATCGCAGGATATCACATATAAAAAGTGAACATGTTTCTCAACAGTTAATATATTTTTTTAATTTATGGGATTTTTTGATAAATTTATTTGAAAAATGTGCAATATCTCGAGAACTGATTATGCTAGCGTTCTAAAGTTCATGTCAATCGTTTTCTAAGAAAAAATTACATAAGAAATGCCTATTTGCTTAATTTTGTAAAAGGTTTGGATTTTTTAATGATTTTTTCAAAATTTCACTCGAAAATTTAGGGGGTTCTGCACATTCGATTTCGTTTAAAAATAATAAGCTTCCAGTATTCACGGATTGTGAATTTTGTACCAAATTTCATTCGAATCGCTCCATTCGTTCATGACATATCGTCTCCAGAGACTCACTGACACACACACCCACACACACCCACACACATACTTTCACACACACACACACACACACACACACACACACACACACGCACACACACACACACCACAGAGAGAGAGACATACAGATATCACCTAAAAAATGTTTGATTCGTGAGCAGGGATGCTTGAAACGTGCTCTCCCGTCGAAAATTCGAATGCGAATTTTCAACCCCGTCACAATACTTTCCTTATACATTATGTATATAAGGAAAGTAAAAAGATGGGTCAAACTTTACGAGGTGGTAGTACACACCAAACCAAGCATTTTCGTCATAGTTTACAGGGTCGGAAATGAAACGTAAATGCGCCAGTGGGCGCTTAATGGCGAAACCGATGAGGTGAGGTGAAAACAGATAAATGACTTAGAAGTTATAAAATGGCATTTAATAAACAATAATGACAATAATCGCTCAAAAGAGCGACCGCCAACCTGAATGCAGTTCTCACAGCGGCGGTGAAGAGATTGGCGAATTCTCTCGAACAGAGCAAGCATGTTGCTCACTTCGGCAGCAGAGGTCGAAATTCTGGCGACGAGTTCCTATTCAGATTCAAGGGGAGTGTCATACGAGACTCTTGAGATATCTCCACAGAAAGAAGTCAAGAGACTGCAGATCGGGCGAACGTGGGGAACAAGCTATGGGACCACCTCGCCCAATCCATCGACATGGAAAGGTGACGTCCAGATACTTCTTTACCTCTCACCTAAAATGAGCTGGTGCTCCATCGTGCTGGAACCACATAAGACGGCGGATGTCTGTTGGAATATCCTCCAATTCCACCAAGACCTGCTGCCGGAAAATACTGTACATTCTCCCATCAAGTCGTTTCGGCATGAGATACTGCCCTATTATGCGGTCGCCGCTGATTCCTGCCCGCATATTGATGGAGAATCGTCGTTGATGTATATGTGGACATGTTGCATGTGCGTTTACACTCGCCCACACATGTTCATTGCGGATGTTAAATGTGCTATTACATGCGAAGGAGACTTCATCCGTGAAAAGCAGAGTCGCCGGAAAATCTGGCTGCGCAGCACTCTGTTCCAGGAACCAGCCGCCGAACTCCCCACAACGAGGATAATCCACTGCAGTCATTGCTTGGATTCACTGGAGATGGTATGGGTCGAAAGCCCAGGCCGTCCGACTCATCCGTAGACTAAAAGCAGCAGTTTGGGCGGCCGGGGAGATGGTATGGGTGTAACTGTTATGGGTGTAACTGTTTCATATGCAGAACCCGTTATACCACGGATTGTGGACCATCAAGAGTTTGCCCCATTCCTATTGTGCTTGTGTCTGGTCGAACTGCTACTGTGTCCAGAATCGCCTGTTCCACACTTGACGTTCTAGCACTCCTTGCACGACCTGCATCAGACCTGGTAGCGAGAAAGGATACCGATTCACAGAGTTGCCGATGAAAGCTTTCGAATGTTTTACGATTAGACAACCGCCTATGGGGGAAAAGATCCCAGGACACTCGTGCCTCTCTGCTATTTCCATTTGCAGCTCCATAGATGAAATGCATATCGGCTTTTTTCCTATTTGTAAATTCCTTCATCGTCTTAAAGGTTGGAGCATTATCAGTTTAGAACAACGATTTAATTGAAATACTAGTCGGCTAAGGTAACCAAACCTCCGCTTCGCGTGCATGGGGTCACTTTTTTTAGCAATGATGTTTTAAAATGAAATTTAATATAAAATATACCAGCTGCGAAGGGAATATTACGGCTGCTCTACGCCTGATGCGCGGGCATTGTTTTCTTGCAGTAAATGTCGACCGCATAGATGCCTGCCGTGTTAGTGTAGTGTCAGCTTAAAGGTCGTCTTTGGCGACCACCCCGGGTCACTTTCTTTAAAAGATTTCTTAACTTACAATAGCTTCTTCAGTAGATCGGCCGACTTTTCTTACAATAAACTTCTTAACCTTACAGTAGGTTTGTTAAATTTTATAGAAATCTGTATCCTGTGCTGCCATGCACGGAATGCACAAGGAAATTATGCATTTTATTGTAAAATTTCCAAAACTACTTAACTAAATGGCACAAAATTTTGTATAGAAATAAGCTGTTATATAATTTAAATAGCCACTGTAGTATTTTGTACTCGTAATATATTAACTATTTCAAAAATAATTGAGAAAGTAGGGAAAAACTTGGTTCACTGAAACGGGATTTTACTATACGGCAAAAGTTTCACGTTGCGTTCGCATGGCGTCATTAATTTAAGATTTTAACGTCAAATTCCAAAGTTAACATGTCAGTCCCTCATTACGGCACACCATAGAAAAGTGTCCTAGGAATGTACATTTCGTTGCAAGATCATGTACGTAGAATGCAATTACGTACTTTATTTAATTTATATGAACGGAAAACTTCGATTTTTGCCTAAGTATGGCAAATTTTTTTTGTCAAAGTGTACAGGAAAGGCGCATTTCTTTGCAAGGTAGAAACAATGAAATATTTCATTCATTTATTTTTACTTTCCCTGTATACACAGTATGATGTATAGGGTATGTATTGTGATAAGGTCGAAAATTCGAATTTGAGTTTTTGACGAAAGAGCACGTTTCCTCATCTCGAATAGACCGTTTTTGATGTGATGTGTGTGTGTGTGTATGTCTTTGAAAGCAATATTTCACAAACGAATGGAGTGTTTCGAACGAAATTTGGTTCAAATATTACAATTGGTGAAACTAGAAGCCTATTAATTTTAAACGCAATCGAATTTTTGACACCCCACCCCTAAGTTTTAAAATGAAATTTAAGAAAATCATTAAAAAATTAGAATGTTTAATAATGTTACGTAAATTATTATTTCTTCTGTAATTTTTCATTAGAAAAAGAATCACACACACACACACACTTTTAGAAGGCTTGCATGAATCGTTCTCGAGACATTTAATGTTTTACTAATTAATTTTAATACCAATAAATTCAAAAATCAAAAGTATTACATAAAATTATAAAAAAGTATTAACTATTCTGAAATATGTTCACTTTTCATGCAATATTATGCGAGAAATTTGTTAACATCATTGTCATGGATCTAGTTCGTTCCATTCACGAGAGAAGACAATTAGGTAGTAGTTTTGTATTTTGACTCTTGACAATTCGCCAGTAGTCATTTATATCTAGGAAACTACTTTGATTTGTGTATTACACTTGACAAGAAATTTGGCGATTTGGAGACTTATTTTACACTAAAATATCGTCAAAATTGCAAAAATGACATTGCATTAACAGAAGTGATGTTAAATTGATGAATTAATTATTAAAACATTTTAATATATGAATTGCATTGCTTATTTTGAATGTTATTAATATTGATAATTGTGAATTTAGAGTTGCGCCAAATATAAGTTAATTGGGGCCTTCGAAATAGTTTTACATGTTGCCATCCGGATAAGAGCCCAATGTACAATTCAACGTTAAAAACGTTGTGCCGTGGATCTTATTCCTAATTTTTTCACTGTGAAAGAAGTAAATTCATTGTATTATATAGTGGAAGCCATGTGCTGCCTACATCAGAGTTTTTTAATATATTTTTGTTCTCAGATTTTGCTTCGGCTGATCTGGATTCTAACCACTAGTTTTTCCTTCATTTTTTGATTCACATTAATTTGGCAGCCTTTGAGGCTCATTTGATGAAATATCTTAGCAATTTTTTGGAAATGTTGCCAAATTGACGAAAATGTCGCCAAATTGGCAAAAACGACACCAAATCGACGAAACTGACGCTAAAATGAGAATTAATTATTAAAATCTTTTAATATATGGACTATAGATGCTAGTAATATTTCAGGGTATTTAGCAGATGTTGGCAATATTTCTAATCGTCAAGTTAGATTTGCTTGACATATAAGTTAATTTGGTATTTCGATCTAGTTTTGGCCGCTGACATCCAGAAATGCGCCAAATCAATGTAAAAAAAAATCATGCTGTGGATCATGCACATCATAAATCTGCTGTAACAGAAGTGAAATCCCTGCATTGCGCAAAGAAAGTCATGTGCTGCCCACATCAGAAAATTTCTGCACCGTTATCAAAATATTCCTACTTTTGGACTATTTCCTCACAATCGTTAATTAGCGAATTCTTCGAAATACCCAATAATCTATTTTAAGGAGAATTCGGTGAAATGGAGATATTGGTTCCCGCTGAAGTAAATCATCAACCAATCGGGTCAGTCACTTTTCTACGCTGATTTTCAGTTTTTGGAGCCTGTTCATAATCAGAGTGTTTATTGAGTGTTAACAGAGAAATGGTTCGATAAAATTGAGTGAAATGAGTGACATATTTATTCTACTGATTTTTGACGTTGCTTTCTGCGATTGCTAAATAGTCACAACAGCTGCAAAACATAGAAATGGGAAATTTCAGCAGGATGCTATCTTGAACATAAATCACACATGCGCAATCTGTGGGTTGGCTACACAATTTTGCGTGGTCCGCATGTATGATGTCTTACTGATGAAAAAATCCTGGAGGCGGTTCTCACTTCAATGGTATGTAAACGTAGAACAGTAGTCATAAACACGAAAACATAAAAGCAAAACAAAATATCTGATGTAGGCAGCACATGGCTTGCTTTATATAATGCAATAAATTTACTTCTTTCACAGTGAAAAAATGATGTATAAGATCTACGGTACAGTGTTTTTATCGTTGAATTGCACATTTAGAGCTTTTCCGATGACAACATGTAAAACTAATTCGAATTACCTAATTAACTTACATTTCACCAAAAATTGACAATTATCTATATTAATAACATTCGCAATAAGCAATATAGTACATATATTAAAATATTTTAATAATTAATTCATCAATTTGGTGTCATTTTTGTTAACTTAGTGTCATTTTTGTAATTTTAAGGATATTTTCATAAATTATTTTCGTCATTTTCATTGATTTAGAGTTAGTCATTTTTATCTATTTGGTGACAATTTTATTAATTTGGCGACAATTTATTAATTTGGCAACGCTTTTGTCAATTTTGCAAAATTTGAAAAACTCGCCAAGTTGACGATATTCCGCCAAGTTCGTCACCAAAACTTCGCTAAGCGTTACGGACGGAGAAATATAGGTTATTTTTATAGTAGGCTAGCAGTATACCCGTTTATCATGCGGAATATACAATATAAAGAAATTTAAAATTCACATTGATGTGCAAATTCTTTTAATACTTTAAATGCCATTGCTATTCAAAATATTTCATTGAAATATTTAATTTAATTCTCCTAAAAAGATGTATAAGAATCTCCGTTCTCGCTATACGAATTTACAGGCAGATCTGAAGGATAAAACATACTGCTCTCGTTTTTAAACAAATTTATAAGAAATATTATTTAATTCCCACAAAGCGACAGGGATAATATAGGCTATTGAACTTAATTTTGCAAAACATTGAATTTTCGTCAATTAGGCATCATTTTCATTAATTTAGTGTCATTTTATTAATTTGATGACATTTATAATGCCGCGAAAAATGTGGAGACATTTACAATGTCGCCAAATTTGTCGAAGTTGGACGGTTAGACTGACAGACAAATGCTACATAAACATCAATACAATATTATCCGCTTTCAAAACACAATTTCATTGTTTTGGCGGCATTTTTAGGAATTTGGCGACATTCTTATCTATTTAGCGACATTTTCGTCAATTTGCAACATTTGAAAAGTCGAAGTTGGCGATATCCCGCCAAATTCGTCGCCAAATTTTTTGCCAAGCGTTACAGAAACGGCATGACAGACGGAGAAATGGGCTATTCTTATAGTAGATTTTCATATTCTTTCTAAGATAGTGAATTTTCATTAATTAGTCCTTATTACTTTCCTTATATACATAATATATATATAAGGAATATAAGGAAAGTATTGTGACGGGGTCGAAAATTCGAATTCGAGTTTTCGACGGGAGAGCACGTTTCAAGCATCCCTATCCGTAAACACTGGAAGCCTATTGTTTTTATACGCAATCGAATGTTCAGAATCCCCCCTAAATTTTCGAATGAAATTTTGAAAAAATCGTCAAAAAATCAAAACCACTAATAAAGTTACGCAAATAGACATTTCTTATGTAATTTTTCATTAGAAAACGATTGCCATAAATTTTAGAACGCTAACACGAACCGTTCTCGAGATATTGTACATTTTCCAAAAAAAATATCAAAAAGCCATATAAAATAAAAATAAAATATTTCCTATTGAGAAACATGTTCACTTTTCATATGTAATACCATGCGATAAATTGGGTGACATCATTCTCGTGGATCTAGCTCGTTCCATTCATGAAAAGAGATACTCTGAGCAATACTTTTGTATTTGAACGCCAATAGTCATTTATCTGCTGTAGGAATAACTTATTTCTTAGTGCATAACGCTTGGCGATATTTTGGCGACGAATTTGGCGGAATGTCGCCAACTTGGCGACTTTTTGAAATGTTGCCAAATTAACGAAAATCTCACCAAATGGATAAAAATGACGCTAAATCAATGAAAATGACGACTGATTGTCGAAAATTCCATGTCTTGGAAAGAATACTAGTATCTACTATAAGAAAAACATATTTTTTTACTGTAAAAGTAGTAAATTCATTACATTATATAAGGAAAGTCATGTGTTGCTCACATCAGATTTTTTTCATTGATTTGGCACAAGAAGTAACATAGTCCGCGCGAGTTATTGTTCTGAGGTATGAATTTGCTTGTAATCTTGTATGCAAATAAATATTTATTGCTAAATTGTCAAAATAACTATTATTCCAAATATTGATTTGAATGAACTGGATCCATAAGAATTATGCTAACAAATTTGTTGCATAATATTGCATATGAAAAGTGAACATATTTTACAATAGCTTTAATTCTATGTATACTTTTTTTTTTTTTACATATTTATTTGAAAACCGTGTAATATCTCGAGAACATGTTATAAATTTTATGTCATTCGTTCTAAAATTGATGTCATTCGTTTTCTAATAAAAAGTAACATAAGAAATAATTATTCATGTAACATTAATGAAGGGTTTGAGTTTTCAATTATTGTTTCAAAATTTCATCATACACACTCTCTCTCTCTTTCTCTCTCTAAAAATTCTAAATTGATAATTATCAATATAGATAGACTTTGTAATAAGCCATATAGATCATATATATACATCACTCAATAAGTTTCCGGTCTAACTAAGAAAAACAGTTTTTTTTTTCAGAAATTCGACTTTTTTCATCAACATACTCTCCTTCAAGAGTGATACATTCATTCCAACGCTCCTTTAACTTTTCGATGCCTTTTTTGTAGAACGATTTGTCTTTGCTCTCAAAATAGGCCTCAGTTTCGGCAATCACTTCTTCATTTGAGTCAAATTTCTTTCCCTGCAGCATCTTTTTGATGTCTGCAAAAAGCCAGTAGTCGCTGGGGGCCAGATCTGGAGAGTACGGTGGGTGAGGAAGCAATTCGAAGGGTAATTCATATAATTTAACCATCGTTTTCATCGACTTGTGACACGGGGCATGCTTTTGGTCCTGTGTGAGCAAACGCGGCACCCACTTCGAAAGCAACTTACGCATGCTCAAATTTTCGTGTAAAATTGTAAGCACATTACATTCTGATATCTTTAAGGTGTCAGCTATCTCACGCAACTTCACTTTACGGTCTTTCAAAACTATTTTATGGACTTTTTTTATGTTTACCGGAACAACTGCCGATTTTGGGAGACCAGAGCGTTCAGCATCATCGGTGTTTGTACGACCGCGTTTAAATTCAGCATACCAGTCAATAATAGTTGATTTCCCTGGTGCAGAGTCTCCATAAAGCTTATCAAGCCACTGTTTGGTTTCCACAGTATTTTTCCCCATCAAACAACAATGTTTAATCAACACACGAAATTCTTTTTTATCCATTCTTTTAAAAATTACAAAACTGGGGTCACTAAAACCACTGTAACCTGTAAACTAATTGTCAGAATGTCATGAAATTTTGGCACGTGTCGTTTGAAGGTTGGTACTATCCAGAAATCATATGGGTCTGTCAAAAGTGTAGCCATATATGTGTCAGACCGGAGACTTCTTGAGTGAAGTGTTATTAAAATTTTTTAATAATTTATTCATCCATTTGGCGTCATTTTCGTTAACTTACCGGAATTTTCCCAATTTCAACGATATTTTTGAAAATCAGAGGTAGGTGAAATATCGTCTGGTGATATTTCGCTACATTACCCAGTTGGTGAAATTTCGCTACATTAGTCGGCAAATTTGCCAAAATTTATAGCCAGGCATTGCAGACAAACGGAGAGAAGAACAACATTTCTTATATATAAATGACTGTTGGCGAATTGTTAGGCGTTAAAATACAAAACCATTACACGAAGTTTCTTATTTTGTGAATGGAACGAACTGGATCCACAAAAATGATGTTAACAAATTTATCGTATAATATTAAGCATGAAAAGAAAATATATTTCACAATAGTCAATATGCTTTTTCAATTTTATGTGATTTTATTTATAAATTCATTTAAAATGTACAACATCTCGAGAACGGTTCATGTTAGCGTTATAAAGTTTATGTCAATCGTACCAATAGGCTTTCAGTATCACTGATTGTAACTTTTGTACCAAATTTCGTTTGAAACGTTCCATTCGTTCGTGAGACTCCGTCTCCCCCCCACTCACAGACACACACACACACCTAACAGAAAACGATCAATTCGAGTTGAGGGATGCTTGAAACGTGCTCTTTTGTTGAAAACAAGAATTCGAATTTTCGAGACCTTCACAATACTTTCTCTATACATTATACTATGTATACAGGGGAAGTAAAAAGTTTCTGAAATAATTTGTCGCGACAAGTTTGTTGAGAAATACAAGAAAATATAAATATTTCTGATGAAGTCCTATTGTAATTCAGTAACTCATGAAATATTTTAGTGATTTTTCTCAGTTTTCTCAGATTTTTAAATCGAACTTGATTTTCAATTTTTGATACTTCAAATATTCCTGTATGTATAGAATCACCCATACACAAAATACTACGATTTACTGTTGTTACTTTCCTTACATAAATAATGTATAAGGAAAGTATTGTGACGGGGTCGAAAATTCGAATTCGAGTTTTCGACAGGGAGAGCACGTTTCAAGCATCCCTAATCACGAATCGAACATTTTTGAGGTGATGTCTGTGTGTGTGTCAGTGAGTCTAGGGAGACGATATCTCACGAACGAAAGGAACAATTCGAATGAAATTTGGTACAAAAACCACAATCCGTGAATACTGGAAGCCTATTGCTTTTAAACGTAATCGAATGTTCAAAACCCCCTAAATTTTCGAATGAAATTTTGAAAAAATCATAAAAAAATTAAAACCTTTAATAAAGTTACGCAAATAGACATTTCTTATGTAATTTTTCCTTAGAAAACGATTAACATAAACTTTAGAACGCTAGCATGAACCGTTCTCGAGATATTGCACATTTTTCAAATAAATGCATCAAAATTTCTAATAAATTAAAAGAATATTAACTGTTGAGAAACATGCTCGCTTTCCATATGTAATATCATGCGATAAATTGGGTGACATCATTCTCGTGGATCTAACTCGTTTCATCCATGAGAAAAGATGCTTTGCGTAATACTTTTGTATTTGAACGCCAATAGTCATTTATCTGCTATAAAAATAACTTATTTCTCCGTCCATAACATTTGGCGAGATTTTGGCGACGAATTTTGCGGAATATCGCCAACTTGGCGACATTTTTAAATGTTGCTAAATTAACGGATATGTCGCCAAATGGATAAAAATGACGTCAAATCAAGGACAATGACGACTGATTGACGAAAATTCAATGTCTTGGAAAGAATATAAGTATCAACTATAAGAATAATTTATTTTTTTTTAATGTAAAAGTAGTAAATTCATTGCATTATATAAGGAAAGTCATGTGCTGTCCACATCAGATTTTTTCAAATATGAACAAATGAGACGATATTAATATTATCCACACCTAGATATAATTTTCGAAGATTTGTGATATTTTCATCCATAGGAGTTTTATCTCCATCTCTCTAACTCCGTGGATAAAATAATTAAATTTCAATATTTTTAAAATATTATTATATTCATGTGGCAGCGTTTTGAAATGTCGAACTTCAATAAAACTCTCATAAACTGCAAGTACATATATGTCGATACATATACATCATTGTTTAGGTGACATTTCTGCATTTTTACTTTCTTGTGCTGTAAAATATAGTATAGAGACAGTATTGTTTTTATAAATATTTTCGATTTCGAGATTTTAATGCCAATATACACTCTAAGACAAAAAAATGGACGCACTCCGCAAAATAATCCGATAGTAATGAAACTTTACATGCAGACACCTTTCGACCGAATATGCAAATGGTCAAAAATTCGCAGCCAATGAATGAATAGTCGGAACTACAGCGCATTGAAACTGAGCTTCATGGTGGTGTATATAAGCAGCGAATCTCGCTTTCATGTACAAAACGTGCAGTGGATTTCGCTTGCGTTTGCGTACCTTAATTGCAACAATGACTCGTCGGCTAATTCGCGGCCACTACGAGCATATGAAGGAGTTTGAAAGAGGGCGTGCGGTCGGACTGCATGAGGCTGGATGGGCACACCGTCGAATCGCTCGGCATTTGGGTAGGAGCGATGCAGCAATTAGACGATGTTGGTAGTACTGGGGCCGGAATGGCAGATTTCAGCGGGCAGCCGTCGATCTAGAGTGACGAGAGAACTGGAAGATAGAGCGATTATCAGAGCAGCTGTGACAGCACGAGATTCGTCGTTATCAACCATCTAACGTGTGACAAACACGTAAGTGACCACCCGGACCATTAATAGAAGACCACGGGAGCGTAATCTATACTCGCGGCGCCCATTTCGCAGCCTACCACTTACCAGTATGCACCGTCAACAGCGATTGCAATGGTGTCGGACCCGACCAACGTGAAATTGGTCGGATTGGGAACGAATTGTCTTCAATGATGTATCCCGTTTTGAACTGAGACGTGTCTGGAGACAGCCCGGACATCGTCAGGATCGGATCCTGTCTTACTGTCACACGCTACACGGCCCGACAACAGGGAATTATGGTCTGGGGTGCCATTTCATTTGATAGCCGGACCTCCTTGATTGTCCTCCGTGGCATCATCACAGCGGTACGTTGCAGACATTCTACGACAAGTTGTATTGCTATTCCTTTCGCGACATCCCGGGATAACTTTTCAGCAAGATAATGCCAGGACACACACGGCACGCCTGTGTATTGATTGTCTGCGTGCTTACGACACATTTCCTTGTCCAGCCAGATCCCCAGATCTCTCGCCTGTTGATCAAATTTGGGCTGAGACAGGGCGTCGCCTGCGACCATCCCAGAATGTAGACGAATTATCTCGTCAATTGGAGGACATTTGGAACGACATTCCTCAGAACACCATCCGATAACATTATGTTTCAATGCCATGTTGGGTAACAGCTTGTATCAAGGCTAGAGGTGGACCAACGCCATATTGACGTGCTCACTTTGCGTAGATCTTTCAGTGCAATAAATCATCCAACAGTTCTGAAATTCTAATCATTTCCTTTTCTGTACATCCATATTACACGTACCAAATTTTGTCTTATTTGGATAATTCTTTCTTGGTGCGTCGATTTTTCTGTCTTAGACTGTATATTTCGGAACCTCCTGAACGTGTTTGGAATATTTTTAGAGTGGTGTCCTTCTGTGTCTGTGGTTGATTTCTTGTGCACCCGATAGCGGTAGCAAATATTAATAGATTTTCACGAGTCTTTATATCCGGCATTATTAATGAAAAATCTAGAACTAGATGGAATTTTTTTAAATTAGAGAGAAATCTTCGAAATTTATTCGAAATTTTATATTTTCTTAATATGGCAGCATAGGATAAAGTTTGATATAATCATGCATAAAAGGGGTTATGCATGGTTCAATGATCACGAAAGCTATTAGTTTCAATCACTATAGTGAAAATCTTCACGTTCGTATCTTCATGAACTATCTTCATGTAAATCTTCATGAACTATCTGCAAAATTCCCCCCAAAAGGAAAAATCTGATGTGGGCAGCACATGACTTTCCCTGCAGATTTATATGCACGTTCTCTTTATTTTAATTAAATTTAATTCACTTTTAATTCAATTTCCGTTCTCATTTGGTAACTGGACTTATTTTCAAAGGTGGCGTAGAGAAAATATGAAAACACTAAAATATCTCGAGAACGGCTAGTCCTAGTGCAATGGGGTTGGTCTTATTCTTTTCTTCGTTAAAAATTACGTATAAAACGAGCATTTAATGGATATATTTGAGAATACGTAGTTTTTTATTTTAGGTTTTGTCGAATTTTGAGGGCCATTTTACAAAAACAGGCAGGTTATTTTTTTCTAAATCGTTCCAAAATCTAATCAGCACAAGGGTGACCCATAAGTGACTTATTTACCGAATTTTGTAAAATTCAGTCCATTAGTTTTTCAGCTAGAGTGGATACAAGCTTTTGCGGACCATTTCGCAAAAAAAGACAGGTTCTTTTATCCCGAATCGTACCCAAAACTAATCAGCACCAGACTCGCCCACAAGTGACTTACCTACCGAATTTTATGAAATTCGGTCCATTAGTTTTTTAGAGTGAATACAAAATCTGCACAGACAGACAGACAGACAGACACACAGACACACACACAGATGTCACGCTAAAAATAGTTTTTTCGTATTCTAGATGTCTCGAAACGTGGAGATCCGTCGAAAACTAGAGTTGCGATTTTCGACATGATTCCAATACTTTTCCTATACATTACCATGTATTGCAGGGAAAGTAAAAAATAAACTCACGGGTTACTTAAAAATGGATTATGGTATGGGAATGTCGAGTTGATCCACACTCTAATTAATTTAACCAAAAGGAACCAAAAAGATATATCTGTGATTTCAGTTACTATGCCGTACACTAGTTCTATTTCAAAACGTCTGTTTTTCACTGCATGTCCCAATTTTTCCGTTGTACAGTGTCCAAAAGAATGTCAGCAATTAACATGTTGAATAATAGACTATTTCTCCATGTAAACACTTTATCTGAAACTTAATTGGTTGAAGCCTTTCGGACATCACCGTTATCGTGTCCATCCGTCGTCAGACCACTTCAGTCCATAAATCGAAACATTCTTTTCCCAATTAGGTCCTTTATCCCAATTTCTGATAAGCCGGTTGGCTAAACAGTAAGGCGTGCGGCAGGAGCAGGTCTTATCTAAAACTTCTTCTGACAGACATACACACTTTGATACATGCAAATAAACTTTAATCCAGGGGGATATCATCCCTGGGAAATCCTGATTTAATTATTTTTACCTAGCTCTTTTTAACACTTTACAACAAAGTTGAAAAGTGTTTATGACTTTGTTCATTCTGTCTATCTGTCTGTCTGTCTGTCCGTTAGCACGATAACTGCCGTAAAAATGACTTAATCAAAATGAAATTTTAGTATGTTGTTCAGACGGTCTGTAGGACCTATGGGAATATAAATGAATAATATCACCCAATTAGTTTTGGATTGAACCCGGGTTGAAAAAATGAAATACATTGAGCCCTATGGGACCTAATTTTTCAAACATTTTTTAAGCGGATTTAAAATTCACAAATTGCTTCGAAAATTTTAGATAATATTCAAATTGCTCCATAAAATATATAAAAAAAAATTCAGCGAAATATATTCAGTGGTTTTTTAAATAAAAATTAAAATAATAATTGCACCTCTTATATGAAACGATCACGTGACCATGATATGAAACGATCACATGACCCACTTCAAAATGATATATGTCATCCATCTTGTTTCAAAATCGTGATTTTTTAAAGTTCTTTTTAATTCATATTGAGTGTTGTATCCGTCCTAAAACTACTTTATTTTTGCTTAAATTCTGTGCATCTACATACTGAAACAACGCAATGACAATATATTTGAGTTTAAATGCTCATCTAAATTTGATTATTTCTACAACTAAGCCTATTTTTCACCTATGTAAAATGTAAACAGCAAAATATGTAGAATGAGTTGTATTAGAATTCCTGTATTTTTTTAACACAAAATAATTTAGTCCATGGAGTCTGCATGGCTGATATGAATGAAATATTAATCGATTTTATAAAGAGAAGGACGATTTTTTTCGATGAAGTTTTAAGCATAGAGTTTAATTATTTGTAGCTCCATGGTCTTAAATAAAATGTTTAAATAAAATAAATTATTATAGTATTGTGATGAATGAAATGAGTGGGAGAAAGTTATGAATGAAATCCTGTTTTTATAGAGAGATCCAGGCGTGTTATTTTTTCTATGATGTCATTTGAATGAATTTCAGTTGTTTTCGATGAAGTTTTCAAATATAATAAATTATCGTAGTATTATGATAGTTTTAAAAATATTACCGTGGAATGTATTGCATTTTAGAGATATTTAAACCAGACAATTTATATTTCAATGCCGTCATTTGTATGAAGTTCATTTTTTTCAATGAAGGTTTAAGTTTTCAAATATAATAAATCAATGTAGTATTGTGATAAGTTTTAAAATATTACCGAGAATGTATTGCATTTTCGACTTTTTTTAAATAAAATTGCATTGAAGTTGGAAAGTGTTTCATAATCAATGCTTTAAGCATGATTGATCTTTCTTGTTAATTATTTTTACCTAGCTTATTTTTACCTAGCAAATGACGACTTTGGAATTAAGAACGCGCGCATTTTGTTCTCGGGCTCTCAAGAGGAACCGAATTTGTTCAACGACGTCAATAAATTTCCTCGGACGTCACTGTATCCTGTGTACACATCACAATTTAAAATATTTGCGCAAGTTGTTTTCGAATGGATATTGACACTTCAAAGCTAACAAACTATTTTTAACTGTAATAATGCGTGTGTTTTGGCAGCTCCTCTCGAAGTTTACTCTGGACCGTGACATCACAAATGGCGAATCTTAATTCCCATTAAGTCAAGCTGACAACTTTTCATTGGTTGCCTGGCTGAGTGCCCAACTTTACATTAAAGAACCTTGCTTTAATTCCTTTACAATACGTGCACAGTAAAGTTTCGATAAGCACAGTGTGGTGGGGAAACATAAGGGAGTTATTGTTAGTTTCATAGTGAGAATTTAAGGACGTCATCATGAGTAGTCTTTATACAGGGTGTCCAGAAAGTTCCGGAACGGCGCAATATCTCGAGAAATACACTTCGGATCAAAAAATAAAAAAATACGTATTCAATATTTTTAGAAAAGCTATCCAATGATACCAAAATTGACCCCAGGAGGGGGGAGGGGCAACTTTGAAATTTTCAATGGGACCCCCCCCCCCCCCCCCCCATTTTTTATTGCAGATTTGGATTCTCCAGAAAAAATTACATACATTTGACCTACGATTTTTGGATTTTTCTCCCCCAATGGCGCTATAATCGAGAAAAACGGAAGTGGGGGCACTAACGTTTAAAAATGGGAATGTCTCGGGAAATACACTTCGGATAGAAAAATAAAAAATTACGTGTTCAATATTTTCAAAAAACTATCCAATGATGCTAAAATTGACCCCATCCCCCCCGTTAACCGTTCACTTCAGCGACAACTGTTGACTTTAGTTTAGAAAACGGTTCAAAACTACTTTTAGCACTACCCAGGAACAACGATGTGGACGTAGTAGTTTTCTGTTCTCTTTGGGGTGCTTGATTAACATGAGTCTCCTTGTCTCTCATGATCAGGGTGCTTTTTTCTGTAACTCCCCTTGCCTCTCATGATCAGGGTGCTTTTTTCTGTAACTTTTAAACGTTAGTGCCTCACTTCCGTTTTTCTCGATTATAGCGCCATTGGGGGAGTGAAAATCAAAAATCGTAGGTCAAATGTATGTAATTTTTCTGGAGAATCCAAATCTGCAATAAAAATGGGGGGTTCCCATCAAAGCTGCCCTCCTCCGCCCCATAGAAGGCGGGGGGGGGGGGGGGTCAATTTTGGTATCATTGGATAGCTTTTCCAAAAATATTGAATACGTGTTTTTTTATTTTTTGCTCCGAAGTGTATTTCTCGAGATATTGTGCCGTTCCGGAACTTTCTGGACACTCTGTATATGTCCTACTATGCATAGTATATTGTTACGACGTATTCCTCTGGAATAGTGGGTATGAGCTCAAGATACAAGAGGGAGTCCAAACTTATAGATAACTAACCCGTTTATTCACAGGGATAGCGGAAATAGGAACAATATACAGTAAAACAGCCCTTAAATGCTCCACTAATTTCACGAAACAACAACTACCATTCTCGAAACATTGACTTAATTCATTTCACAAAACAACGGCTACTATTCTCAGAACATTGACGAATGTCGCAGTTCAATGTAGCTCGTATCGCGTCAACCGCTCTCCAACTGAGTGATGACTCCTTTTATAGACTCCCTATAGAAATTTCTGGAATATCATATGTCGTAGAGTATTGGTTATTTCGCGGTGTTTCATGAACTTTCGAAAAATCGCCAAATGTCGCCAAAGTGGGCGATAAATCGTCAAATCTGGCAACCATCTTCCGAACTTCGGCATATGGCAACCCCAGATTGATGTCATAGGAAAGGTTGCCTGTACGGGTGTTTTCTCCGTCTGGTTTTTAAAAGCGACTCCAGTGAGAGCATTTTATACGTTTGTAACAATATGTTGTTAATGTTGTTAAGACGCGATGAAAGAAGTTGATTTAACAAATTGACCATTCAAGTTTTGATTCATAAACTTTCAGTTTACTCAGGGAAATTTATTGAATGAATTGTTTTCACCAAATCATTCAATATAGGTCTATTTACTGAACAGGTCTATTTACTATTTATTTCAATTTATTGAAGACACAATTTCGTATTCTGTCCCGCAATCTTTACGAGTAAGCCTAGTAGAGAGCTGCTTCGTATTCGCCATGACAGTTCTGTCACTTGCCGATGTAATCTTTCAATACCGATTTAAAGTAAGAGGAAATAAAAATCCCAACAAAAATGATAGCCAAGTAAGAGCTAACAGTAACTATCCAAGTAAGAACTAATAGTAATTATCTAAGTAAGAACTAACTCCCGAATAAACAATGGAACGTAAAAATGCAGATACATTCTCAAAAGAAGTAATTATACTTTCTCTGCAGGTTTTCTCAGTCTTTATCTGTATGATGATTAAAGCCTGAGCAATTTTTCAGTAACAAAATTCTGGCATACTTTACAATTCCGTCATTTTTATCAATTTGGCTACATTTTCGTTAATTTGGCAGCATTAAAAAAGTCGCCAAGTTGGTGATATGCCGCTAAATTCGTCGCCAAAATCTCGCGATATGGACGGAGCAATAAGTTATTCTTATAGCAGATAAATGACTATTGGCGTTCAAATGTAAAAGTATTACTCAAAGTATCTATTCTCATGAATGGAACGAGCTAGATCCACGAGAATGATGTCACCCAATTTATCGCATGATATTGCATATGAAAAGTGAACATGTTTCTCAACAGTTAATATATTTTTTTAATTTATAGGATTTTTTGATAAATTTATTTGAAAAATATGCAATATCTCGAGAACGGTTCATGCTAGCATTCTAAAGTTTATGTCAATCATTTTCTAAGGAAAATTACATAAGAAATGTCTATTTGCGTAACTTTATTAAAGGTTTTGATTTTTTGATGATTTTTTCAAAATTTCACTTGAATATTTAGGGAAGTTCTGAATATTCGAAATATTTAAAAACTGAATATTTAAAAACAATAGGCTTCCAGTATTCACGGATTGTGATTTTTATACCAAATATTATTCGAATCGATCCATTTGTTCGTGAGATATCGTCTCCACACACACACACACACACACACACACACACACACACACACACAGACATCACCTCAAAAATGTTTGATTCGTGATCAGGGATGCTTGAAACGCGCTCTCCCGTCGTAAACTCGAATTCGAATTTTCGACCCCGTCATAATACTTTCCTTATACATTATGTCTATAAGAAAAGTTACAGCAAAATTGATATCCATGTGATTGAACTAAAAATAAACTTTCGCAGAGAAATATAGAAATGTAGACACACTCTCAAAAGAAGTAATCATAATTTCGCTGCAAATTCGTCCAGTTTCTATCTGCACAATGATAAGGACTGAGTAACACTTCAGTGACAGAGCTGTGCCATTACTGTATCTGTCATTACTATTGCCTTGATCGTGCGCAGTAAGTATTCTTATTGGCCAGTTGCAGCCAAGAAATGGAGTAATCTTTGCAGATGTAAAAATACATCTAGGAATGTAAACTAAGTTTTTGGCCGTTCAATGTTGCTGTTACACGATGCAAGATTATAGAATAAGTTGGCAGATTAATTTGTTGATTCAATTTCTTGCATCGAGTAATAGAACTTTAAATGATAACATTGTTATGGAGGTCAAAATATGGGTACCAGATTTTCATGGTTTGACACGGTTTGAGTAATGTTTCTTCTAACTTCTGGTAAACAATTGCTCTTAATTGGGTTTGCATTGGCTAAACAAATGATTTTATTTGGGTTTGCTATGGCTAAACAATTGCTCTGAGTTGGGTTTGCATGGGCTAAACGATTCTCTTAATTGGGTTTGTATTGGCTAAACAATTGTTCTTAGTTGGGTTTGCATTGGCTCTTAGTTGGGTTTGCATTGGCTAAACAATTGCTTTTAATTGGGTTTGAATTGGCTAAACAATTGCTCTTAGTTGGGCTTGCATTGGTTAAACAACTGCTCTTAATTGGGTTTGCATTGGTTAAACAATTGCTTTTAATTGGGTTTGTATTGGCTAAACAATTGCTGTTAGTTGGGTTTGCATTGGTTAAACAACTGCTCTTAATTGGGTTTGCATTGGCTAAACAATTGCTCTTAATTGGGTTTGCATTGGCTAAACAATTGCTCTTAATTGGGTTTGTATTGGCTAAACAATTGCTCTTAATTGGGTTTACTTTGACTAAACAATTGCTTTTAATTGGGTTTGCATTGGCTAAATAATTGCTCTTAATTGGGTTTGCATTGGCTAAACAATTGCTCTTAATTGGGTTTGCATTGATTAAGCAATTGCTCTTAATTGGGTTTGCATTGACTAAATAATTGCTCTTAATTGGGTTTGCATTAGCTAAACAATTGCTCTTAATTGGGTTTGCATTGGCTAAATAATTGCTCTTAATTGGATTTGCTTTGACTAAACAATTGCTCTTAATTGGGTTTGCATTGGCTAAATAATTGCTCTTAATTGGATTTGCTTTGACTAAACAATTGCTCTTAATTAGGTTTGCGTTGGCTAAACAATTGCTCTTAATTGGGTTTGCATTGGCTAAACAATTGCTCTTAATTGTGTTTGCATTGGCTAAATAATTGCTTTTAATTGGGTTTGCAGTGGCTAAATAATTGCTCTTAATTGGGTTTGCATTGACTAAACAATTGCTCTTAATTGGGTTTGCAGTGGCTAAACAATTTTCTTAATTGGGTTTGCATTAGCTAAATATCAAGCACTGAACCCCCGTTCCCATTCGATTATAGACACACACTTTTCCGAGATCTACGACTATTAGATCTACATCTACAGATTCCTACGTCTATGATTGCAGAGAACATAAAATTAATTACAGCATAGAAAAACTTGACTGTCCGACAGATTACAGTGATTACGCAATACCTTCCTTTTCTCATTTAGAATCTGGAACGTCGTTTGTAAACACTGTCAAGGGCGAAAATACATCCGAAGCTACATGACAGAGAGTTTGTCCCCACTTTCGCCGTCTGAAAGTGGAGCAGTTAAATTTACACAAAATTTCAACTAATCTTAAATTGAAATTCAGGATATGTTTCAAAATAGTTATTTAATTCGAATGATTTGAGATTCGATTCTATGCAACTGGAGAGGAAATTGACATCGTGGATTTGCTTTATTTTACATTTTCATTATTTCCAACAATTCTTAAGCTTTTCCCTGTCTCATTCTATACTAGGGATTCTTAAACGTTTTATTTTTAATTTTATATAAGCGATTCCTAAATTTTATATATCCTCATTTTATATCAGCGACTTCTAAACTTTTCTTTATAATATCATTTTATATTAGTGATTCCTAAGCTTTTTACAGTCTCATTCTATATCAGTGATTCCTAAACTTTTTACAGTCTCATTCTACGCTGTAAAACATTCTGCAACCTTTGCTCATGTTTTTCAGCTACTTTGTTGATAATATTATTGTCTGCCGAAGCATTTTTGTACTTCGGCAGACAATAATTAGATGAATAATTATACAATAATTAGACAATAATTAGATGATAATTAGATGATCGGCAGACAATAATTAGACTGATATATATATATATATATTGTATATATATATATATATATATATATATATATATATATATATATATATATATATATATATCAGCTGATTCTCCTGAAACTTTCAGTAACATGCTTGCAAATATTTTACATCGTAAATCAGTGATTCCTAAGCTTTTTGTAGTTTCATTCTATATCAGTGATTCATAAGTTTTTACAATCTCATTCTATATCAGTGATTCCTATGCTTTTTACAGTCTCATTCTATATCAGTGATTCCTATGCTTTTTACAGTCTCATTCTATATCAGTGATTCCTATTCTTTTTACAGTCTCATTCTCTATCAATGATTCCTAAGCTTTTTACAGCCTCATTTTATATGTGATTCATAAACATTTTAATGTCTCATTCTATATCAGAAATTCTTAAGCTTTTCAGTGTCTCATTCTATATCAGTGATTCATAAGCTTTTTACTTTATCACACTATAATACTCGTAGTATCATCGTTTTCCGAAAATTTTGGAATTCGAGATTTTGGCGAATAAGGTTGATTCAAGGTTTCCTAAATCAATCTCGAATATTTTTGCAAATTATATCCGTCTATTTCTCTCTTTCTGACCCTCTCTCTCTTTCTCCCTCTCTCTGTGTGTGTGGACACGAGAACTCCGTACCAAATACACTATATATCGCTATAAAAGTATAGGTAAAGATACATTGCGTGAAAAAATAGAACTAGACAGAATTTTTAACAAATTTCTTCGTTAGAGCGATTACTTTCCATGCAAATCAATGATAATTCTTGGAATAATGTTGATTGTATATATAGTATTCGGCAAATTAATAATTTGAACTACGCTGTGAATGTTAATGATGTTAAAATATATATTAACACATATAAGCCAAATGCATATAATTGATTGGGGACCCACTGGTTGTATACACGGTGTCCCAAAAAGATTGAAACGCGCTTTAATTCTTTACTTGTTGGAGATATGTGGGCAATGTAAATTGCAAAACTGTTGAAAGTAAGGTAGGAAGTAAGACTACGTTAATGAAATAGTCCTCCCATTAATTTTCAACAAGAAAGATCAATCATGCTTAAAGCATTGATTATGAAACACTTTCCAACTTCAATGCAATTTTATTTAAACATGTCTAAAATGCAATACATTCCTCGATAATATTTTAAAACTTATCACAATACTACATTAATTTATTATATTTGAAACCTTAAACCTTCATCGAAAAAATTAACTTCATTCAAATGACGGCATTAAAGTATAAATTGCCTGGTTTAAACATCTCTTAAATGTTATACATTCCTCGGTAATAATTTTAGAATTATCATAATACTACGATAATTTATTATATTTGAAAACTTCATCGAAAACAACTGAAATCCATTCAAATGACGTCATAAAAAAATAACACGCCTGGCTCTCTCTATAAAAGCAACATTTCATTCATAAATAAATCCCCCATTCATGTCATTCATCACAATACTATAACAATTTATTTTATTTAAAAATTAAGACCATTGAGCTGCAAGTAAGTAAACTCTATGCGTAAAACTTCATCGAAAAATATCGTCCTTCTCTTTCTGAAATCAATGAATTCATATCAGCTAAGCAGACTCCATGGACTAAATGATTTTGTGTTAAAGAATTACAGCGATTCTAATACAACTCATTCTACATATTTTGCTGTTTACATTTTACATAGGTGAAAAATAGGCTTAATAGTAGAAATAATCAAATTTGGAAGAGCATTTAAACTGAAATATATTGTCATTGCGTTGTTTCAGTATGTAGATGCACAGAATTTAGGCAAAAATAAAGTAATTTTAGGACGGATACAACACTCAATATGAATTAAAAAGAACTTTAAAAATCACGATTTTGACACAAGATGGATGCCATATATCATTTTGAAGTGGGTCATGTGATCGTTTCATATCATGGACACGTGATCGCTTAATATAAGAGGTGTTATTATTATTTTAATTTTTATTTAAAAAACAACTGAATATATTTCGCTGAATTTTTTTTTATATATTTTATGGAACAATTTGAATATTGCCTAAAATTTTCGAAGCAATTTGTGAATTTTAAATCCGCTTAAAAAATGCTTGAAAAATTAGGTCCCATAGGGCTCAATGTATTCCATTTTTTCAACCCGGGTTCAATCCAAAACTAATTGGGTGATATTATTCATTTATATTCCCATAGGTCCTATAGACCGTCTGAACAACATACTAAAATTTCATTTTGATTAAGTCATTTTTACGGCAGTTATCGTGCTAACGGACAGACAGACAGATGGAATGAACAAAGTCATAAACACTTTTCAACTTTGTTGTAAAGTGTTAAAAAGTCACACTTTTTAAATTTTTATACGATTCCCTTAGACAAATTTTGTAAAGCAGAAAATTTTTATTTTTAGTACAAGATCATTAAAAAATCCCGCATATCTGTATCTTTAAAATCAACTGAATTATGATAAAGGAAAAAATCTGACTTATGCCACTTTTCCGTACCAAATGAATGGATTTTTCATCAGTGAAAATAGGGATCATAAACAAATTATATGTTTATGATCCGATGGAAATTGTTTAGATCAAAAATACGTTAATATGTGTCAACATTTTTTTATCACAAATGCATCTAAATAAAGCTTTACACAGACAGAGATCATATAAAGCAGTGATACTTACAACGCGGTTGGGTATCCTATGTATTATCATCCAGTTTTATCCTTTTTTGTGATATGTCACAAATTTACATTTCTAATTTGATATATGGTCCCCATTCACAATGTTCAATTTTCAATTAAATATAACTCGCTCAATTTTAAGGATACAGATATGCGGTTTTTTTAATGATCGTGTTGCATTAAAAATAAAAATTTTCTGATTGACCAAATTTGTCTAAGGGGGTCGTATAAAAATTTAAAAAGTATAACTTTTTGAAAATGAATGGGAGGACTATTTCATTAACGTAGTCTTATTTCCTACCTCACTTTTAACATTTTTGCAATTTACATTGCCCACTTATCTCCAACAGGTAAATAATTAAAGCCCGTTTCAATCTTTTTGGGACACCCTGTATATAGTATAAGGGAAATTATTAATTTGAACTATGTGTTAAAATATATATTGACACATATAATAATTATATCTTTCCATAACTTCATTTTTTATCGTCTGTATACATGTTATATACGTCTTTCTACAGGGTGTCCCAAAAAGATTGAAACGGGCTTTAATTCTTTATCTGTTGGAGATAAGTGGGCAATGTAAATTGCAAAAATGTTGAACGTAAGGTAGGAAATAAGACTACTTTAATGAAATAGTCCTCCCATTCATTTTCAAAAAGCTATACTTTTTAAATTTTTATACGACCCCCTTAGACAAATTGGTCAATCAGAAATTTTTTATTTTTAATGCGACAAGATCATTAAAAAAAAAAAAAAAAAACCCGCATATCTGTATCTTTAAAATTGAGCGAGTAATATTTAATTGAAAATTGAACATTGTGAATGGACACCATATATCAAATTAGAAATGTAAATTTGTGACATATCACAAAAAAGATAAAACTGGATGATAATATATAGGACATCCAGACGCCAAGTGAATACCACTGCTTTATATGATCTCTGTCTGTGTAATGCTTTATTTAGATGCATTTGTGATAAAAATTTTTAATACATATTAGCGTATTTTTGATCTAAAAATTTTTCATCGTCAATGTGTTTATGATCCCTATTTTCACTGATGAAACAGCCTTTCACATGGTACAGAAAAGTGGCATAAGTCAGATTTTTTCCTTTATCATAATTCAGCTGATATTGACCCAATTTTTCTAAGGGGGTCGTATAAAAATTTAAAAAGCGTAACTTTTTGAAAATGAATGGGAGAACTATTTCATTAAAGTAGTCTTATTTCCTACCTTACTTTCAACATTTTTGCAATTTACATTGCCCACTTATCTCCAACAGGTAAAGAATTAAAGCGCGTTTCAATCTTTTTGAGACACCCTGCATAGTAGAGAACGGCTTACAACTTCTTTACATTGAAAATTTTTTCTATCTTGCTTCGTTCTCGAGATATGGATTTTTAATTTCTTCAATCCATCGATAGAAGCGCCTTAAACTTTCTCAATTGATAGCATTAATCATTTCTCTATTAGTAGACCGTACTTCTGCAGAGCTAGAATACACGTCATTAGAAAGTTAAAGAGATGCATAAGGACTTAAGAAAGAAATCCCTGTATATTAATATTAATTGCACAAAACGCGATTTATGCAACATAGATCAAATAATCATCAATCAAGGAATCGCAACGAAATTGTCATTTTCCGTTGCACGTAATCTGCACATCCAGTTTGATAGATTTTATCGAGAGAAATCATTTTCTTTTCCTCCAGCGTCTTATCTTCCAAAGTTGGAATATCAATCATTTGAAAGGAGGTAAATTTGCATTAACCTTATAAACTTTCTAACAAGATTACAAGTTTTGATTGCAAGGTGACTACTGTTTTTGCTTCAAAGAATTTTGTTTTGCTTTTTTACATGATTATGCCAGCTCATTTAGCGATAGGAACATGAATCAAATTTAATTGAAAGCTTTTAGTATTCAGTGTCGGTAATAGTTTTGACTTAAGAGCGAATATACGTTGTCTGCAAGGAAAGGTGCATGAATGCACACGTTTGATCTATGTATAGTAAAGTGACCATGACCGATTGAATAAAAAGAATTATAGCACCCCTAGTAGATAATTAAAAAATTTGATGTGGGCAGCACATGACTTTCCCCGCACACTCAAATTCATATGTTCTTTATTTCTTTAATAATTCATTAGATTGAGTTTAATTGAACTAAATAGCACTAAATTTGCATTTTTAATTCAATTTTTGTTTTTATTTGGTAATTGGACATTTTTCCAAAAGCGGCATAACTAAATGCGAAAAATCTCAAATATCTCGAGAATGGTTAGTCCAAGAGTAATAGAGTTGCTCTTATTCTTTTCCTCATAAAAAATTAAGTATAAAACAAGCATATAATTGATAGTTGAACATACGTAGCTTTTTTTTTTCAGATTTTGGCGATTTTTGAGGGCCATTGCAGGCAGGTTGTTCTTTTCCAAAAAAAGGCAGGTTGTTCTTTTCCGAATAATACCAAAATCTAATCAGCACCAGAGTATCCCACAACTAACTTATCTACCAAATTTTGTGAAATTTGGTCAAGTAGTATTTTAGCTAGAGTGGCTACATGTAATTTTTACGGGCCATTTCGCAAAAAAAAGGCGGGTTCTGTTTTTACGAATCGTACCAAAAATTAATCAGCTCCAGGGTCATACCCAAGTGACTTACCTACCAAATTTTATCAAATTCGGTCCATAAGTTTTTGAGTTAGAGTGGATACATACGTTGCACAAACAGACAGACAGACAGACAGACAGACAGACAGACAGACACACACACACAGACGTCACGCTGAAAATAGTTTATTGGTATTCTAGAGGTCTCGAAACGTGTAGATCCCTTGAAAACTCGAGTTGCGATTTTCGACATGATTCCAATACTTCCCCTATACATTACCATGTATTGCAGGGAAAGTAAAAAGTTAGGGTGCAAACTCAATAACAAAGCCAGATGGATGAAAAAGGCCAATTGCAAAGTTCTAGATCATTGCCTTATTAATAGTAAATTAGGAACAAATGAAACGCTTATACGGAAGGCAATAAATACCGTTAGAAAGTTTTATCATTCTAATTAATACATCTACAAGCTTCCTAGGAAATTTCTAGAATGTAAGGAAAGGTTCGTGAGTGTTCACGTTAGGGCTATCTAAAATAAAGTGATCATGACCGATCGAATGAAAGGAATTTCAACGTCCCCTAGCGGAGAATTAAAAAAATTAGGGTAGCAAAAGCAATATAGAAGAAAAATGTCAATTACAAAGTATTATCTAATAAGTGGGAATCGACACCAGGAACGAATGAAACGCGTACACGGAAGGCAATAAATGCCTGTCAAAGAGTTATATCATTAGGACCTTTAAAACGGTGACACTTACAACGCTTGTCAAAGTGCGCGGCCATATTCTTTCTGGAAATTAAATGTGTATGTCTTTGACTGAAGACATTCTAAAAATAATCTACACTTGATTTCTGTTCATGTAAGTTTTGTTTATTTTCTGAATAGGATAGTCACTCATAAATAACACTATTGTGTCCAATACATGCTTTATGTAGTAGTTTTAGGGCCGTTTTTTTGCTCATTGGACAATGCGTTATATTTTTGTAATTGGCTTGGTTAGTCTATTTCGCTTTGTTTTCGAGTTTTTATATTAACTTATTTTCCGCTAGAGGCGCTTTAATCACTTTTATTAAATCGGGCATGGTCATTTTATTTTAGATAGACCTAATGTGAACACTCATAGACCTTTGATTACAAATTTTCTAGGGTATTTCTAAGAGCCCTGTAGGTTTACTAATTGCAATAGAATATTCAAAGTTGAATAAGGATTTGCTAATTTCTGAGAGATACTCTAAATTAAACAAGAATTTTCTGTGAGATACTCTAAGTTGAACAAGAATTTTCTAATTATTATGCGACACTCTAAGTTGAATAAGGATTTGCTAATTACTGTGAGATTCTCTAAGTTGAACAAGAATTTTCTAATTACTATGCGACACTCTAAGTTGAATAAGGATTTGCTAATTACTGTGAGATACTCTAAGTTGAACAAGAATTTTCTAATTACTATGCGACACTCTAAGTTGAATAAGGATTTGCTAATTACTGTGAGATACTCTAAGTTGAACAAGAATTTTCTAATTACTATGCGACACTCTAAGTTGAATAAGGACTTGCTAATTACTGTGAGATACTCTAAGTTGAACAAGAATTTTCTAATTACTAAGAGACACTCTAAGCTGTATAAGGATTTGCTAATTACTGTGATATACTCTAAGTTGAACAAGAATTTTCTAATTACTATGCGACACTCTAAGTTGAATAAGGATTTGCTAATTACTGTGAGATATTCTAAGTTGAAAAAGGATTTGCTAATTACTGTGAGATACTCTAAGTTGAATAAGGATTTGCTTATTACTATGAGACACTCTAAGTTGAATAAGAATTTGCTAATTATTGTGAGACACTCTAAGTTGAATAAGAATTTGCTAATTATTGTGAGACACTCTAAGTTGAATAAGAATTTTCTAATTACTATGAGACACTCTAAGTTGAATAAGGATTAGTTAATTACTATGAGATACTCTAAAATAAGTTGAACAAGGATCTACTTATTACTATGAGATACGCTAAGTTAAATAAGGATTTGCTAATTACTGTGAGATACCCTAAGTTGAACAAGGATTTGCTTATTACTATGAGATACTTTAAGTTGAATAAGGATTTGCTAATTACTGTGCGATTATAAGTTGAATAAGGATTTATAAACTGTAGTAGGATTTTCAAAGGCGGCCAAAGTCGTAGCCAGAAGAAAAATGCAAGCAAGGTTGGAAGAAAATTGAAGTGGGCTCGACAATGCTAAAGGAAAGGATCACTATGAACAACTATCATCACTATGTTTTCTTGGACTGGGGGGGGGGGGGCGATATGCACTGTTATTGTAAACTTAAAAATTTGTCTATTGAGAATATTTTAATTATAAGTAAATATGGTACTTTTTAATTATTAGCGACTATTACAATTAGCTAATAGTACAGCCGTATTTTAAGCTGTGATAGTTGACTGTGAAAATCTATATAGCTATGCAACAATATTAATACGTAATAATTTTAATTAATGCTAATGTAACTATTAACTACTATCGAAACATTTAAGTAACGAACTAAAAATTCGAATAATTTACAGTTAACTCATAATAATTACAGTATACTAGACCGGGTGTACAATGGCAAAGATGGAGAGTCTTACGCGTGCACCTTCGGGTGGATCGAGATGCTTTAAGAGTTACTGTATACTACTCATCAGTCGATTTCGACTTCATAATGCCTATAATACACTGGTGTCCAAAAGTAATGCTTAAAATATTAAAATAAATTTTCCCAAAATCTTTTAGCTAAAAAAAAAAACGCTGAAAATGATGAATGTGTAGACTAGGAAAATATGTATGCAAATTCATAGCAGTTAAGTTCTTCACTTAAGCCAATAAAGTTTTTCGTTCCAGAGGAAAATTGTGGGAATGTTAATTTGATTTCTGTTTGCTTCTTTCTCGTGGTTAATTGGGAACTCTTTTTTATTGATATCATGTCGCATAGACAACAAATGGATTGACGCGTAATCAGTATGCTCAGTATGGAATCGGAATGGACATAAACGATGTAGCCAAAATTGTTGGTACGGACTAAGCCACAGCATCAAGGCTTTGGCAAAGGCAAGATCTACAAGAAACGTTCATAAATGATCTGAGGAAGGCCTCCTACGCGTAACAACACAATTAAAAAATCTGACGAGGACAGCACATGACTTTCCCTGCAGACTTATATCCACGTTCTCTTTATTTTAATTAAATTTAATTCACTTTTAATTCAATTTTCGTTCTAATTTGGTAACTAGACTTATTTTCAAAGGTGGCGTAGAGAAAATACGAAAAAACTAAAATATCTCGAGAACGGCTAGTTCTAGTGTTGTTGTTGTTGAGACCCAGACCGTCCGACCTACCAGAAAGGTGTAAGGTAACGCTAGTTCTAGTGTAACGGAGTTGGTCTTATTCTTCTCTTCGTTAAAAATTACGTATAAAATAAGCATTTAATAGATATATTTGAGCATACGTAGTTTTTTATTTTAGATTTTGACAATTTTTGCGGGTCATTTCGCAAAAAAAGGCAGGTTATTTTTTTCGAATCGTACCAAAATCTAATCAGCACCTGGGTGACCCACAAACAATTTATCTACCCACTTTTGTGAAATTCGGTTCATTAGTTTTTCAGCTACAGTGGATACAGGCTTTTGCGGGCCATTTCGCAAAAAACGACGGGTTCTTTTATCCCGAATCGTACCCAAAACTAATCAGCACCAGATTCACCCACAAGTGACTTACCTACCAAATTTTATGAAATTCAGTCAATTAGTTTTTTACTTAGAGTGGATACAAAATCTGCACAGACACACAGACAGACACACACACAGACGTCACGCTATAAATAGTTTTTCGTATTCTAGAGGTCTCGAAACGCGTAGATCCGTCGAAAACTCGAGTTTCGATTTTCGTCATGATTCCAATACTTTTCCTATACATTACCATGCATTGCAGGGAAAGTAAAAATCTGATGTGGGCAGCACATGACTTTCCCTGCAGACTTATATCCACATTCTCTTTATTTTAATTAAATTTATTTCACTTTTAATTCAATTTTCTTTCTCATTCGGTAACCGGACTTATTTTCAAAGGTGGCGTAGAGAAAATACGAAAAACTAAAATATCTCCAGAACGGCTAGTCCTAGTATAATGGGGTTGGTCTTATTCTTTTCTTCGATAAAAATTACGTATTAAACGAGCATTTAATGGATATATTTGAGCATACCTAGTTCTTTAGTTTAGATTTTGACGATTTTTGCAGGTCATTTTGCAAAAAAAGTCGGGTTATTTTTTTCCGAATCGTACTAAAATCTAATCAGCACCAGGGTGACCCACAAGTGACTAATCTACTGAATTTTGTGGAATTCGGTCCATTAGTTTTTCAGTTAGAGTGGATACAAACTTTTGCGGGCCATTTCGCAAAAAAGGCGGGTTCTTTTATCCCGAATCATACCCAAAACTAATCAACACCAGACTCGTCCACAAGTGACTTACCTACCAAATTTTGTGAAATTCGGTCCATTAGTTCTTTAATTAGAGTGGATACAAAATCTGCACAGACAGACAGACAGACACACAGACAGACAGACAGACACACACACAGACACACAGACAGACAGACACACAGACGTCAAACTAAAAATAGTTTTTTCGTATTCTAGAGGTCTCGAAACGTGTAGATCCGTCGAAACCTCCGACCGTCGAACGTTGGTGTGATTCCAATACTTTCCCTATACATTACCATGTATTGCAGGGAAAGTAATAAAGGTTCAGCTTAGTGTGTGCCAATTGACGTTCTGTCATCTGGAGGGAACCTGAAATGCGTATTATAACTGTTGTGAATATAACTACTGTTTTTGAGACTGCAGATTCTTATTAGTCTTTGATAGAAAGCAGATATAAGAGAATTAAATGACGACAATTGTTTAAAATGCATTACCAGGTCGAAAGTGGTATTTACTGATCCAAGAATCAAATAGAACTGGAAGGGAGTGTTTGATTTTTCTATCAATATGTATTGCTTTTATCTGATAGCGAGGGCTCAAAACGCCATTCAAACAACTGTAGTCGCCCAATTTTTTTGTGGCTGTTAACTATCAAAGAAATAATAAGGTTGGTTGGTTGATTGGGGTTTTGTGGCAGATTATCCAAAAAGAGTATATGCTGCGCCACACACATGGTAAAGGAAATAATAAGAATTTATATTTTGGTGACATGGTTCAACAATCTTTAGTTGTCCTTATTGATGCAACCAAGGAAATTTAAGGTTGTTATTTCATTTAAAATTTCAAAATGTTGCTAAATATCCAGCTATGTATAAATAGCTATTTTATACGAGGCTTTACAATCTTTTAAACTTTTGCCATAAATCTGAACGTATTTCAAGTAAAGAGATGTTCTAAATTATGTTTAGATTTTGGGATTTCATAAGTAGGCGTGCAAACTAGGATAAGATTAAGGACACGTTTTACAAACAAAAAATAAACGTTAAATATTTTTATGTTACAAAAATTCCAGGAAAGACCTGTTGCTCTGTCAGATGTTCTTGTCACATTATTTTTTTAAAGCAAGACGTGTGAAATCTACAAGATTAAGACCAGAGACATCGGTTCAAGTACATCTTACACATTGGATTACTGACATTTCGATCTGTGTCAAGAATATGACTTCCACTTTCAAGGATGAAGAGGGACAGACCATTTGCCGTTTTCGGACAAGTGATGTTTGTGGAAATCCTCTTCATCTCTTCCCTGATCTTGTTTATTTGGATTAGAAGATAGTAAAGAAACCGACCGTGTCTTTTTTAAACAGTTCAAGTGTTTTTCTCTTTCTTCGCATGGCAGTTTCTTTTGAAACTAAGATGTTTACTGCAGCCTATATCTAAGCATAACATAACCCTTAGAGATAGAGGGGATGTTTTTAGTAAGATAGCTATTGATGATTTAAAACAATTTTACTGCTTAACCGATGAGGAAAGGATGGTGACAAACGTCGATCACATTCCAGTGAAAGTTACGAGGTGATTTACTTTGTGCGCCTTACGTAACGGATAAATATTTCGTAAAAAGTAAACATTTCAGGTAAGGTTACAGTTTTAATGATTTTTATTAGGAATATAGAAACATGTATACTCCGCCGAGTGCTAATTTGACAATCAAATGGTATAGAAATAAATGTTCTTAAATGTTCTGTTTCCAGTTGTTAAATGTTCTCTCCGGAACAATAATGGCGCATGGCAAAGTAAAAAATAAATTTTTAATCACACGCGAAATTGAACCAAATTAAGGGTATAGACAGATTCAATTGAAAATGATGCTATATAAATCTTAACATTGTCCAAAATCGATATTATGCAAAATTATCGACGGGAAATGAGGGTGCAGGTAAATGAAATGGGTTCGGAAATTTTTCATGATATCATTTTTAGGTAATGTGATGATTTGTGTAGTATTGTTTTGAATTGAAACTGACTGCATTCTCATGTCTCCTCGACAATTTTGCATAATATCAATTTTAGATGATGATAAGATTTGTGTTTTGTATTGAATCTGATTGCATCCTCATTTTTTCTCGACAATTTTGTATAATATTAATTTTAGATGATGATAAGATTTGTGTTTTGTATTGAATCTGACTGCATCCTCATTTCTCCTCGACAATTTTGCATAATATAAATTTTATATGATGATACGATTTGTGTAGTATTGTTTTGAATTGAAACTGACTGCATTCTCATGTCTCCTCGACAATTTTGCATAATATGAATTTTATATGATGATACGATTTGTGTAGCATTGTTTTGAATTGAAACTGACTGCATTCTCATGTCTCCTCGACAATTTTGCATAATATCAATTTTAGATGATGATAAGATTTGTGTTTTGTATTGAATCTGATTGCATCCTCATTTTTTCTCGACAATTTTGCATAATATTAATTTTAGATGATGATAAGATTTGTGTGTTTTGTATTGAATCTGATTTCATCCTCATTTTTTCTCGACAATTTTGTATAATATTAATTTTAGATGATGATAAGATTTGTGTTTTGTATTAAATCTGACTGCATCCTCATTTCTCCTCGACAATTTTGCATAATATAAATTTTATATGATGATATGATTTGTGCAGTATTGTTTTGAATTGAATCTGGCTGCACCTCATTTCTCCTCAACAATTTTGCATAATATAAATTTTAGATGACGATACGATTTGTGTAGTACTGTTTTGAATTGAATCTGACTGCACCTCATTTCTCCTCTTCAATTTTGCATAATATATATATATTTTTTAATCAAATGGCCAGGCACTTGACTTCCATCATTCGCCTATACATCGGCCAGGAACGTGAACCATTTAGCCGTCCTAGGATGTTGCCCCAGAGGGGGGCGGAACACACTGCGCCTAACAACACAACATCCATGCCTTACGTGGGACTCGAACCCACAACGCGGCGGTCGAACGATCGCTTGGAAAAGATCGCCTTGACCGCTCGACCACCGTGTCGGCATTTTGCATAATATAAATTTTAGATGATGATACGATTTGTGTAATTTTGTTTTGAATTGAATCTGACTGCACCCTCATTTCTCCTTCACAATTTTGCATAATATCAAATTTAGGTAATGATAAGATTTGTGTAGTATTGTTTTGAATTGAATATGACTGATTCCTCATTTATTCTCTACAGTTTTGCATAATATCAATTTTGTGTAATGTTAAGAAAATTTCCAAATATCTATTTTCCATTTAAAAAGCCAAGAATGTACGGCTAAAAACTAACGTATTTTCCTAGTATCGAAAAAGTGCTGTTTTTTAATGACTTTTGAAGAATTTAAAAATTTATATAAAAAATGTATATCACCTTTTTGAATTGTTGAATATGTTGTGCGAAGTTTCAGATATTTAGCTTCCATTTAAGAAAAGAAGTAACATTTTGGCGTAAAAATTAGCATATTTTTAAGCATTTTTAAAAAGGTTTTGGAGGTTTTTGTGAACAATTAATTTTTTTTTAATTTTCGAGTGTTTGTTGCACATTCTCAGATCATTACCTCACTTTTAAGAAACGGCGTGACTGTAGTCCCCAAATGGGTGATTTAAACAGCTGGAACATGACATTTTTGGCTACCAAAAGTGTGCAATTTGAAGGGGTTTTGTAATTACAGTCGGTACTCGATATCTTGAACTTCGATAACTTAAAATTTTCGATATCTCGAGAAATTTTCCTTTCTATTCTACCCTTCCTTGATAAGTCAAAAAATTTTTGGGGTGATTTTGGAGACAGCTAGACCGTACAATGACTTGTCAAAAGCGCAAAACTGTTCATTTTATCGACATATGTTGATACAAGTGATACCTATTGCTGCTTGTCAAAATTGAAGTCAGTTAATGCGTAGTTCTTGCCTTCGAACACTATAATGAAATTGAAGCATTTGTACTATGGTGCAAATGCTTCAATTCACTCGTACAAAGTTTTGAGGTAAAGTATCCGCATCAAGTTGTAAGGAACGGCATTGCTGAAGATGAAACCGAACTTTGCTTATCATCTTCAGTATCGTCTAAAGAAGCAGAATCTTTAATGAACATTGTGGAGCATTTATATCGCCTTCAGTATCGTCTAAAGAAGCACAATCTTTAATGAACATTGTGGAGCATTTATATCACCTTCAGTATCGTCTAAAGGGGCATAATCTTTAATGAACATTGTGAAACATTTATTTCATCTTCAGTATCGTTTAAAGAAGCACGATCTTTAATGAATATTCTGGAACATTTATATCGCTTTCAGTATCGTCTAAAGAAGCATAATCTTTGATGAACATTGTAGAACATTTATATCGCCTTCAGTATCGTCTAAAGAAGAACAATCTTTAATGAACATCGTGGAACATTTATTGAACCTACACCGGATACGATTTTTAAAACATTTCAAGCAATTGTGCACCGTAAAACTGTTATTGAGTTCAAAAGAGGTAAAAACTAAAAAGAGGTAAAAACTAAAAACAATCAACAAATTGTTGCGGAAATATTTTTCAAAAATTAAAATTTGTAAGAATACATACGTTTTTGTACATAAAATTAATTCAAGATGTACACATGTATAGTATGCACGTATAAGTATTGCACTTCAAGTATTGCACTACATATATGTATATTTCAAAAGTTTCATTTACTGCTGTTAATAAAAGAATCTGGATTATCGTGATCTTCTTTCTCTCAATAGGGTAAGTTAATCATAATAAATTCTATGCCCATATTATAAATGCTCCTATAATTAGGAGCAATATCTTTTTACTGTCATATACACAGGGAAAAGTAATGAGATAGTAGGGTGCAGGGAAGTATTGTGACGGAGTATAGGAAAATCATTGTGACGGGTTCGAAAATTCGATTTCGAATTTTTGACGGAAGAGCATGTTTCAAGCATCCGTGAACTCAAATCGAACGTTTTTGAGGGATGTGTGTGTGTGTTGTTGTTGTTGTTGTTGTTGAGACCCAGACCGTCCGACCTACCAGAAAGGTGTTGAAAACCCTGGCCGTCCGGCTCGTCAACAAGGACTTGAGCATCCATTTGGACGGCTGGGAAGGAGTTAGCCGAAACCAACTCCCAACTTCCATGGCTTTCGTCCGACGGTCCAGCAGCGTTTATTTTGAGAATCAAAAATTTACAGGAGAGTTTACATAATATGTTTCACATTTTGAAACAATATAAAGTTTAAACAGTGAAAGACACATTAAAACGGATTACAATAATTCTTGAACAATTGTTACTTCAACTGGTGCACAATGAGAAATAATACAACAAAAACAACAACGAAGACAAAAACAAAAACTAAACCAAGACAAATAGCAACAAACGGTGCACAATCAAAACACAGCAAAACACAGACAAAACAAAGACAAAAACAAAACACAGACAAAACAAGGCAACCATACAAAGAGAGAGGCCATACAAGGCAACCATACACCTCCAGGGAAAAGGACAACAGGGGACCACCGACCAAAAGGGGGAAAAGGGAGAGGCTCACAAGCTGATCAGGAAATTTGATTAGAGATGTCTCTAGCAATGAGAACACAGTTTTTAATTTTATCTAAAGAAGATTTATTTGAACTGACTCTCGAGAACCAGGCTGCGCAATTGGCAGGGGAGGGTTTTGTAAGATGAAAATTTTTTGTATGGGGACAAGAAAAAACAAAATGGTCGGCATCGCCGAAAGAACCGCAGGTGCAACAAGAGGTGGATTTATGTTTAAAATAATGGAGATAATCTAGAAATGGGCCATGCCCAGTTAAAAAATATATTAAATATTTGTTAGTAATTTGGAGGGAGGGATTGACCAGAGGGAGGAAGGAAGAAATCCGGGCCGGATCGTGAGTCCGGGGGGAAATATAAGAGTTAAGAAAGATTTGCCAATGATGAGAAATATTTTGTTTACAAAATTTTTTAAGGAGGGAAAACGGGAAGGGAAGGGAAAAGGGAGAACCCTAGGAGGTAGCAAGTTTGGCGTACTTATCCGCAGTCTCATTTCCCGAGATATCAGAGTGGGTCTTAACCCAACGAATATTAATAAGATTTTTGTTTGCTAAAGCATTAAGTTTAATTTTTGAAAGATAAGAGGATTTATTTTTAATGGAATTTAGAGCCGAAAGAGAAGAAAAACTATCTGTGAAAATATTAATTTTAGTATTATTAGTTGAGGCCCAATTAATAGCAAAATTAATGGCGGCAATTTCTGCCTGAAAAACTGTGTTCCCATTAGCTAGTTTAAAAGTGAATGTTTCTTGAAGCGTATCATGATTGAATATACAGACAGCAAAACCAGTGTTTCCATCAATGGAAGAGCCATCTGTATAAACATTGAATTTAGAAAAAGAGGAGGGAGGGAGGGGGACAAGATTAGCAGTACGATTAGAAGGAGGGATAGTAGAAACCGGGCAGTTTGAGTCGAAAAGGGAAGGGTCCGGGACGGGCAAATTAGAGAAGAGATTTAAACGATGTTACCAAAAAGCATATTTTATATAGTTGGTGTTAATTACTATATGGATACGGGGAATACCAGTAATGGAGTAAAGAGAAATGTTAGAAGTGGTCCGAAAACCAGAAGAAATTTTTAAAAGAAAAATCCTTTGAAGGGAGAGAAGTTTTTTGACCTGATCCCCCGTCAATGCTTGACCCCAGATTCCCGCACCATAAATTAAAGACTTTTCAATTACCGATAGGTACCAGATTTTTAAAAAGGATTTGTCTACCCCCAATTATTGCCAGACACCCGCCCAAAGGTGTTGGCGATCTTATAACATTTCTCCTTTAGGTTAAATATATGTGTACTCCATTTGAGATTATCATCTATTGTTATTCCTAGGAAGATAAGAGAACGGGAGGTAGGAATTTTATTGTTCAAAATTTTAAAAGAGGGCCTATTACGAATTTTAGATCTGTTTTTGTTAAAGATTATGGCTCTACATTTATCAGGAGAGATCGTAAGTTTAAGATTTGAAAGGGAGGAGGAAACAAGATTTAGCAGGTTATTTGTATTGTTACGAAGGGTCATCAGATTGACACCGTAAGTAACCACCGCAAGATCATCTGCGAAGGCTTGGATATGAAAAATGTTATTATTAAGTTTGAGGATGTCATTAAAATAAATGCTCCACAGGGTAGGGGAGATAACCGAACCCTGTGGAGCACCCATAGAGGAAAAGTGTAAGGTAACTGTGTAAGGTAACTACCAGAAAGGTGTAAGGTAACTGTTTGGACGGCCGGGAAGTGCCACCCAATTTGGACCGGAACCCAGTGGGGGAGGCATCCACAGGGACCGTACCCTCCTTCCCCTACCAATCTCTTAAACGAAGCATTTCGAGTATAATTTGGTACGGTTACTACAATCAGTGAATACTGAAAGCTTTTTGATTTTAAACGCGATCAAATATTCGAAAGATCACCAATTTTCGAATGAATTTCTAAAAAAGTTATTAAAAATCGGCATTTTGTATTTTAACGTCAATACTGTTACAAAAATAATCATTTCAGATAAATTTTTCATTAGGACAAGAGTGATACAATCTTTAGAACGCCAGCATGAACCGTTCTTGATATATTTCACGATTTTTGAATAAATATTTGAATTTTTTTTTTGAGTCAGGACTTTGAATACTGTAAAATAAATAATCATTTCATACATAATTTTTTTATTAGAAAACAGTTGACATAAACTTTAGAACGCTAACATGAACTGTTTTCGAGATATTGCATGTTTTTAAAATAAATTTATCAAAACAATTATATAAAATTAAAAAAGCATTAAGTATCGTCAAATATTATATAACATAAAACACAAAAATCGTCAATAAGAGATGTCCCTAAAAATATGGAAGACAATCCTATTGCAGCTATCAGCATCCATGGACTGGTTTTGTGGTTTTTATACGCTCGTCAGCATGGGATAGCCGATTAAATCGGATTGATTATTCCATGATGATGAGTGCATAATAAGTGCGAAACCTGTCCATGGATACCGGTCCTTTTTATTTGCAATGGGAGTGTCTTCCATCGTCAAATATGTTCATTTTCTGTATGCAATATTATGCAACATCATTTTCGTAAAAATAGATCTTTCTATTCACGAGAATAGCTGCATTTTGTATTTTGATGTTCAATATTTGGTCAATAGTCATTTATTTCATGCAATTGATATTAATTAAATGTCGATTGCATTTTGAGGAGTATTTTGATGAGTATTTTGAATAGATCATTTGTTTGGACTAGTAGTTGCTAAAATTGCCCAATTTCAATTTACTTGGTGTTAATTTAATGCCAAAATCATTGTTGTGTGGATCTTATATACCACTATGTCGCCGTAAGAGAAGTGATGTAATTGCATTATGTAGAGAAAGTCATGTGCTGCCCACATCATATATTTTTTCTACTTTGCTACATTTTTCACTTTTTTTAGGCTCTTTTGGAGCCCGTTCTATAATGTTTAGGTCCTCTTGTATCATAATCAGGATCAGAATGAACCAAACATGTAGATAAATTTTCTTTTTGTTCAAAAGTTATTCTTTTAAATATTTTCATGAAAATTTCTTTAAGCATTCTTCAAACGTTTCTTTAAACAGCTTTTTTACTTTCTCATACGTAGTATTGAGAAAGTATTGTTTTCTCTAAAATTAAACTTTATATCCGGCTTCGCCATGAAAAAAAATCAAGAACTAGATAGAATTTTTTTTTAATTCGAGCGAAAACTTCAAAATGTATTCGAAATTATATATATATTTTAGCATGGAAGCATAGGATAATATTTGACATAATCTTGTATAAAAGGGTTTATTTATGGCTCACTGATGTGGTAGCGGTTTCAGTACCAAAATGCATGTACTGATTCCACTACACACAGGCCAGTGATCGTAAAATTAGCAAACCAAAAGGAACTGTAATAAACATTTTTTTCCACAACAAAATTACCGAAATTTACTCCAGGTTCAGTTTTAAAAGAGGTTCCCAGTTTAGGAGAATTAAATCCTAAATGATGTACAGTGAGAAAAACATGAAGGCATACACAAATAAACTCAGGGCACATTTAACAAACAAATAATATTTTATTTTAAGATTTGCAAAAGTGATTATAAGTATATTTATCTTTCAAATTATCAATCATATTATTCAGAGCTTCTCTTATCAAATATAATATTCCTTTTAATGCTCTGTTCAAAAAAAATTTAATAATATTCAACATTTAAATTCAATTCACAGATTTAAGTCATCAAATATCTACTTAAAGTTGGATAGTCATTACAATCAATTAAATTGTATTCATTGTGCCTGTGATGCAACGGAACTTCTTGTTTCGAAAAAGAAATTTTACCTGAGCGGTAGAGTAATTTTACAATACGAAGAAATGTCCCATTCAGGATAACACGGACTGAGGTCGAATCAAAGCGTTTCCAAAAGTGGATTGCCGAGGAAAACAGTCCAAAATTTAGATAACAGGACATCATTCAAATATGGCAAGTAGCCTGACCTCCGCGAAAGAATGTTCATCTCCAGCAACCGAAACAGGACTCCTGGAATAAAGAAAAATAATTTTAGAAATGATGAAAATAAATTGCCGAAACTTTTCCAGGTTCTTCTCCATTCAGCTCCAGAAGGGCAGGGCGGTTTCCCTTAGAAACAAATGCCCAACTCCGCCAGCTTAGCCATTTTGGCCAAAACCCTTTGTCTTTTAATAAGACAAAAATTTCCGATGCGACTTTTCAGTCGGAATCTCCAGCTCCAATCTGCCGAGGGTCTCTCGAGGCCAGCCCAACATTTCTCCTCTGCGCCTCTTCCTGATTGGACAGGCGCGCTCTCCTTCGCAACAGCCGATCACACGTCACGCATTTCAGCCAGACACAAATCCTAGACATTCCAACGCATTCTCGACCAAACTCGCTTTTCAGTGCTAATTCAATACAAACAAGTCTTAGCAAAAAGACAACACAGGCACGGAAGGAAAAAGATATTTCTCTCCTCGAAAAATACGAAAAGGCTCATGGCGCAGAAATGCGACATGACACTGATAACGAAACTTAATATTTTCAATCATTGTGAAACATAACCTCGGTGCAAATGTTTTTGTTTGTGACGTCATTAACCCCTCTCTTAGGGGATCAGAAACCCCCCTCAGGGGGTACATTGTCACGCAGGGCATCAATCGGAAGATTTTTTCAAGCCCTTTAAAGTGAAGGGTAACACGCTATAGTTGTAATCATTTGGACTCAGGATTTTCACATTTTTCTTTTAAAATTTGAAAAACAAAATGAATTCTGTTATGAGAAAGTCGAATTGAGCTACTTTTTGTTCCAGTTAATTTTTGACTTTCCAGTTAATTTTTGATGGTAGTTTATTTGTAAGTGTCATTGAAATCTTGGATGTCCTAACTAATCAGATTTCATTAATCATAGTGAAGTGAAATATGTTCGAAAAGTTTTTGAACTTGGCATTTGCAGCTTCATATTACAGCCCGAACTAAATTGCATACGAACTTTACACCGGCTACGTGGAAGGAACCAAAATTGTCAGTTCCCATAGAAATTTGCAAAATTCTTACATTTAGTAAGTTTTCTTGCTGCCATTCAAGTTAACAGCTATCCCATGCTGATGATCCTATAATAATCGCGAAACTGGTCCATAGATACTGTTATCTGCAGTGGGAGTGTCTTTAGTGTTGTTTTGATAATTGTTTTCAATAGAGTATGGGTACGAACGTAAGTAAACAGACTGCGTAGTAGAATGAGTAAAAAATAAAGGGCAAAATGGCATTATTTTTACCATAGAGGGTAATGGCAAACTAATGATGATGGCAAATACAAATTGAAACTACTGAACCTATTAAGCATCGAAATTTACCCTTGTGCTGGAAACAAGTTACTACTTTCCCTGCAATACATGGTAATGTATAGGGAAAGTATTGGAATCATGTCGAAAATCGCAACTCGAGTTTTCGACGGATCTACACGTTTCGAGACCTCTAGAATACGAAAAAACTATTTTTAGAGTGACGTCTGTGTGTGTGTGTGTGTGTCTGTGTGTCTGTGTGTCTGTCTGTGTGTGTGTCTGTGTGTCTGTGTGTGTGTCTGTGTGTCTGTCTGTGTGTCTGTCTGTGTGTCTGTGTGTTTGTCTGTCTGTGCAGATTTTGTATCCACTCTAACTAAATAACTAATTGACCGAATTTCATAAAATGTGGTAGGTAAGTCACTTGTGGACGAATCTGGTGCTGATTAGTTTTGGGTATGATTCGGGATAAAAGAACCCCTTTTTTTTGCGAAATGGCCCTCAAGAGACTGTATCCACTCTAGCTGAAAAACTAATAAACCGAATTTCACAAAATTCGGTAGATACGTCGCTTGTGGGTCACCCTATTGCTGATTAGATTTTGGTACGATTAGATAAAAAATAACCTGCCTTTTTTTGCAAAATGGCCCTCAATAATCGTCAAAATCTAAAATAAAAAACTACATATGCTCAAATATATCCATTAAATGCATGTTTTATTCGTAATCTTTAACGAAGAAAAGAAGAAGATCAATCCCATTACACTAGGATTAGCCGTTCTCGAGATATTTCAGTGTTTTCGTATTTTCTCTACGCCACCTTCGAAAAAAATCTGATGTGGGCAGCACATGACTTTCCCTGCAGACTTATGTTTAAGTTCCTTTTATTTTAATTACATTTAATTCACTTTTCATTCAATTTTCGTTCTCATTTGATAACTGGACTTATTTTCAAAGGTGGCGTAGAGAAAATATGAAAAAACTAAAATATCTCGAGAACGGCTAGTTCTAGTGTGATGGGATTGATCTTATTCTTTTCTTCGTTAAAAATTACGTATTAAACAAGCATTTCATGGATATATTTGAGCATACGTAGTTTTTTATTTTAGATTTTGGCAATTTTTGCGGGCCATTTTGCAAAAAAAGGCAGATTATTTTTTTCTGAATCGTACCAAAATCTAATTAGCACCAGGGTGACCTATACGTGACTCATCTACCGAATTTTGTGAAATTCGGTCCATTAGTTTCTCAGCTACAGTGGATACAAGCTTTTGCGGGCCATTTCACAAAAAAGGCGGGTTCTTTTACTCCGAATCGTACCCAAAACTAATCAGCACCAGCCCCGCCCACAAGTGATTTTCCTACAAAATTTTGTGAAATTCGGTCCATTAGTTTTTTAGTTAGAGTGGATACAAAATCTGCACAGACAGACAGACACAGATAGACAGACACACACACACACAAAACAGACAGACAGACACACACACACACAGACGTCACGCTAAAAACGGTTGTTTCGTATTCTAGAGGTCTCGAAACGTGTAGATCCGTCGAAAACTCGAGTTGCGATTTTCGGCATGATTCCAATACTTTCTCTATACATTACCATGTATTACAGGGAAAGTAAAAATCTGATGTGGGCAGCACATGACTTTCCCTGCAGACGTATATTAACGTTATCTTTATTTTAATTAAATTTATTTCACTTTTAATTCAGTTTTCGTTCTCGTTCGGTAACCGGACTTATTTTCAAAGATGGCGTAGAGAAAAAACGGAAACTAAAATATCTCAAGAACGGCTAGTCCTAGCGTAATGGGGTTGGTCTTATTATTTTCGTCGTTAAAAATTACGTATTAAATGAGCATTTAATGGATATATTTGAGTATACCTAGTTCTTTAGTTTAGATTTTGACGATTTTTGCGGGCCATTTTGCAAAAAAAAGGCAGGTTATTTTTTTTCGAATCGTACCAAAATCTAATCAGCACCAGAGTAATCCACAAGTGACTCATCTACCGAATTTTGTGAAATTCGTTCCAGTAGTTTTTTAGTTAGAGTGGATACAAGCTTTTGCGGGCCATTTCGCAATAAAAGGCGGGTTCTTTTATTCCAAATCGTACCCAAAACTAATCAGCACCAGACTCGCTCACAAGTGACTTACCTACCAAATTTTGTGAAATTCGGTCCATTAGTTTTTTAGTTAGAGTGGATACAATATCTGCACAGACAGACAGACACACAGACAGACAGACACACAGACACACACACAGACGCCACGGTAAAAATGGTTTTTTCGTATTCTAGAGGTCTTGAAACGTGTAGATCCGTCGAAAACTCGAGTTGCGATTTTCGACATGATTCCATTACTTTCCCTATACATTACCATGTATTGCAGGGAAAGTAATAAGTCCAGTTACCAAATGAGAACGAAAATTGAATTAAAGGTGAATTAAATTTAATCAAAATAAAGAGAACGTGTATATAAGTCTGCAGGGAAAGTCATGTGCTGCCCACATCAGATTTTTTTTAATACTTGAGTAACAATATATGCTTAAAGATTTGATTTGCTAAAGTGTATTTAAGTGATTTTAAGTGAATGTACACTACTACTCATTTTACCATAGTCATTAGCTAGCTTTCTGAGGATATATACATTTACTAGAAAATTCTTCAATGTATATGCGAACTAGAAGGGAAAGATACGTAAATAATTTTCTTAAAAGAAAACTCCAGTATATATTTTACTGAAAACGAATATTCTATTTTCCGGATAATTTTCCGAAGATAAATTTAGATATATCTTACTAAAATTAGAGGTTAAACGATTGTAAATTTCTGAAGTAGCCGTTTTTATTTCAGAAATAATGAAAATTTCCATACTGCTAAGCATACGAGTATTAATTTATCTGCAATTGGAAAAGTTTTGGAATCATGTCGAAAATCGCAACTCGAGTTTTCGACGGATCTATAAGTTTCGGGACCTTTAGAACACGGACAAACTATTTTTAATGTGACGTCTCTCTCTCTCTCTCTCTGTGTGTGTGTGTGTGTGTGTGAGTGTGTATCTGTCTGTGCAATATATGTATCCACTCTAACTCAAAAATTAATTGACCAAATTTCATAAAATTTGATAGATGAGTTACATGTGCGCTACCCTGGTGCTGATTAGATTTTGCTACCATTCGGAAAAAAATCCCTGCATTTTTTTGCAAAATGGCCAGCAAAAATTGCTTGTATCCACTCTAATTGAAAAACTAATTGACGAAATTTCAAAAAATTTGGTAGATAAGTCACTTATATGTTACCCTGGTGCTGATTAGATTTTGGTACGATTCGAAAAGAAAAAACTTTCTGTTTTACCGAAATGGCCCACAAAAATCTTTAAAATCTAAAATCAAAGATTACGTATGCTCAAACTTATCAATTAAATGCTTATGTCATATGCATTTTTTATCGATAAAAAAAATAATACCAACCCCATTACTCTAGGACTATCCCTTTTTCGAGATATTTTAGTTCTTTTGCCTTTTTGCTACGCCGGTTTTGAGAATATGTCCAGTTACCAAATAAAAACGAAAGCTGAATTGAAAGTGTAGATTCAGTGTATTTTTAATTAATTATGCGTGTTATTTAGTGCAATTAAACTAAATTTAATGATTTATTAATGAAATAAAGAAACAATTTGAGTCTGCAGGGAAAGTCATGTGCTGCTCTCATCAATTTTTTTTTTGTTTTGGAAAAGTAAAGGTAAAATTATCTGTGTGACGTCACGTGCCCATGTTCTATGGTCTGAGACGCTTAAAATTTTCTCACAACAGCTGGATCGAAGAACGCCATTCTGGAATCAAAAAGCTATCACTCTTCCTTTAAGGCGTAGTCGTGAATCTTGTTATGCAGTTGACTTGGAGAATGCTAAGTGAAAACAAGTCATTTCCTCTATTGTCGTCTGCATGGAAATGACTGCAGCGGTTACATAGTTATTCCTCAAACGGTTTGGCTGTGGTATATTAGAGGTCGCTGGTAAAAAGGAAAAGAAAATAGTGAACAATTGTTACTTGTTGTTATAGATTGATGTGAAGCATCTTTAGCATATTTCGTATGGGATAAGGTGGATGTATGTTCTGTATGATTATGATACAAGGTACAGTCTTTCAAAATTACACTAAAACCAAATGTATCATCATACTTGAAATAATGTCTGTTATAAATAAATGAACGCCTAATTTGCATAAGGGGTTGGTTACATAGTAATTGCGCAGTCAATTTGGCTGTTGGATATCAGAGGTTTCTGGTAAAAAGGAAAAGAAAATAGTGAGCAACACTTACTTATTCTTATAGATTGATATGAAACAATACACTCAAACCTGTTTTTGTGCGGTGGATAGGGTCCGCATAAAAGAAAACGCATAAAAAAAAATCGCACAAAACTTCACGAGTAGCTATAAAAAATAGTTTTCGCAACACAATTAAAAAGTATGTTTTTTATGCGGTGAATAGGGAGCGCATAAAAAAAGTTTCACGTAGAAAATAAGTCAAAACCTTACGAAATAACTAGGAATTGCTTTTTTAAAAGAAATCAGGACGCGAGGCTTGGCAGCTACTTGGAATCTCGCCAAACTTTTTGGAATCTGATTTAGAAAATACACATGCGAACATTTTTAAATATTTTATTTACATATGTACTTATTTTACACATACAAAACTTTTCAAAACGTATAACCATTATACTTCGTAGTCTGACAATAGGAATGTGAAAGCACTTTGAAGGACGTCAATTAATATTAGATTTAAAAATTAAAACACATGTAATATTCTTTTTTATTAAATCACTTTATTTAGCGGACTTGTCACTTGCGCAGATCAGAGACGAATAAAAAGAAAGCAACTCTTTGCTCCCTTCAAGTAAACTTCTTCTACCTACTCGTTAAAACAAACAAAACAAAGCATGAGACTCGTCGCCAACTATCTCATTAGCAAAAAACCAACTCAGCGACCTAACGAGACACGCAGTCCGTTTCAAGAAAACCCGAACTAACACGATGCAGATGTCCTTCAATGTTTATTTGCGATCAATGCATTTTTGCTTTGCTACGCAAGAATTCCATCGCAATATGCTATTGCACATTTCATTTATTTACACGGAAATTCTTGTGCGTTCAACAATTAAATTATGCGATTATAGAATTCAATACATATGTAATGTAATTGGCTGACGCAATACTTATGTAATGTGATGAAATACATATCAAAAATCGAAAAAACTAAATGGCCGATCAAACCTACTAATTTTTTTTTTATTGATAACTTCATCAATTATGTTGCAATTTGATTGAAATTTTCATATACCGCACAAAAAAAAATTGCACAAAAAAAAAAATCGCACAAATACAAAATCGCACAAAAAGAGACCGCTCAAAAACAGGTTTGAGTGTACTTCTTTTGCATATTTCGGATGGGAGAAGTTGGAAGTATGTTCTGTGTGACTATGATACAAGGTACAGTTGATCAAAAACAAAAATTCAAACAGTGGTGCGCCATTCCGGCTCTTCAGAGTAGTACACTAAAATCAAATCTATCATCACATTCGTAATAATGTCTGTTATAAATAAATGAACGCGTAATTTGCATAAGGGGTCGCTTACATAGTTATTCCTCAATCGGTTTGTCTGTTGGATATCTGAGGTCGTTAGTAAAAAGGAAAAGAAAATAGTGAGCAACAGTTACTTGTTGTTATAGATTGATATGAAACAATACTTCTTTTGCATATTTCGGATGGGAGAAGTTGGAAGTGTGTTCTGTGTGACGATGGTACAAGGTACAGTTGATCAAAAATAAAAATTCAAACAGTGCACGCCATTCCGGCTCTTCAGAGTCGTACACTAAAAACAAATCTATCATCACATTCGTAATAATGTCTGTTATAAATAAATGAACGCCTAATTTGCATAAGGGGTCGCTTACATAGTTATTACTCAATCGGTTTGTCTGTTGGATATTAGAGGTCGCTAGTAAAAAGGAAAAGAAAATAGTAAGTAACAGTTACTTGTTGTAATAGATTGATGCAAAACAACACTCCTTTCCCATATTTTGGATGGGAAAAGGTGGAAGTGTATTCTGTGTGACGATGATACAAGTTACAGTTGGTCAAAAATAAGTTCAAACAGTACGCGCCATTCTGTCTCTTCAGGGTCGTACACTATTACCAAATCTATCATCACACTTGTAATAATGTCTGTTATAAATAAATGAACGTCTAATTTGTATAAGGGGCCGCTTACATAGTTATTCCTCAATCCGTTTGTCTGTTGATATCAGAGGTCGTTAGTAAAAAGGAAAATAAAATATTGAGTAACTGTTATTTGTTGTTATAGATTGTTGTGAGACACCACTTCTTTTGCATATTTCGGATGGGAAAAGGTGGATGCGTGTTGTGTGTAACGATAATAGAAGGTATAGCTGGTCAAAAAGAATTCGAACAATGCGCGTTACTTCGGCTGTTCGGGTCGTACAGTAAAACCAAATATATCATTAGACTCGTAATCAGTGTTTCCGCCAGGCATACAGCCGGGGGGAGTGACCCCCGGCCAAAAAGTCCTGAAATAAACACTGCTCATAATAATGTCTATTATAAATAAATAGACACCTAATTTGCATAAGGGATCCTTTTCATATTAAATTTTGCACCAACCCAATTTTCTTCCAAGGGCAATATACATTTTTGATAACAGATTCTGATTTTAAAGGTCAAAGCACCCCGAATTGATATAACACTTTCATATTTTGCTCAAGTGGCTGGGAGGGGGTTGGGGGGTAGGACTGCTTGAAATTTCGAGCTCCTAATGTTAAATGGGTCCTACAGTTGTTCTTTCATATTTTACGAAATAATTAACTTATCAAATTAATTCATATGTTATATTGTGATACTAAATCACCCGAACAAAATGCAAATAATTTTTCATCTTCTGACAATTTTTTAATATTAATTATTACTTATGAAAGTCACATTTGAAAGAAAGTATGAATATAAAATAGTAAGTTTTGACCACAATCGATTCAACACTGTGTAACAGACTTTTAGGTTTTATGTAGCATACAGAATGTTTCCGTTGGTCGTATAACTCAGTAGATATATAGAAAACATTTGTAGCTGGCAAAATCCTTACGTAAGATTGTGTTTACTTGCCATTATTGATTATTCCGATTGCTAAATTAATTATTTGCATTTGAGGATAAAATTGCACATATTAAATGACTTTAAATTCAAAATAATTATCGAATAATTAAGTTATTCAATTTCTAAATAACTGATGATACACTTAAATTATTTTATATATGCATAACGAACTTTATAGATCAGAGATTCTCAACCAGTGCTACACGTACCACTGGAAATATGCGTGAAGATGACTGTTTGTATGTGGATAATTTGTGCAATATACAGTATAAATATTTTGCCATTCTAAAATAGTGTTTATCAATAATATTTATTTTAAATGCATTAGCCGCATATCTTTCTTTTAAAGAAAAAGAGAAAATCATTGATATTTCACGTGACAGAAATTTATTGGATGATTTTAAGAACAAACTTTAAAATTTTCTAATTTCTTTAATTTAAAAAAATATTTTTAAAGTCATTCTGGTCGGCATGCTATGGGAAGCACGATTTTCTTCAATGTTCTACTTCAAAAAATGTGGAACAAAACTCGACGTCAAATTTACGTTTAGCATTAAGTAAAATTTGACCAGATATAAAGATACTAACATTTGTAAAACAGTCACAAATGTTTCACTAAGACATTTTGTTAATCGAATTGCTAATCATTGATTGATGTGAGAGTAAATTTCGAGCTTGGATACTTCATGGAGGGCCAACTGTGGTGACAGCCAGTCTGGAAAAGTGACATTTACAAAATCTCGCAAACAAAGAACTTTTATAACGAAATTTATTGCCACGACAAGGGGCTGAATCCCAGACTGTTCGCCCGGACTTGTGCTCTAGCAACTGAGGGGGGGGGGGGGGGATCCAACAGAAACCAGTTCTTTGGGCAAACCAATGAACATCCAAGTTAATTTACCAATCAATGGCCAGGGGTCAGAGTGTGAAATCGACACCCCCCTCCCAACATAAGCCACAGAACTTTTCAGTTTTATTTCAACTACTTGCAAAAAGAACTTTGAAATATGTGGTTGAATCTGTGTATGGCTAACAAAAAAATAAAGGGCATATAGTTCGAGGACAGTGACATGAACAGTGGCGGCTTGTAGCTAAAATTAGTGGGGGTGCTGCTCCAGAAAATTTTTAGCCTTTGTTTTAAAATTGTGTCATAGGAAACGAACATGTATAAAAAGAAAATTTATTCAGAAACTTGATAAAATCCTAAAAGAACAAAATCAAACATTTTTTACTTACTTTAACCTAAATTGTTACAGTTCAAACTTGATCTATTTATTCAAAAATGAAATCCATTCTTCTTGTTTTAATTTGCGCGAAAAGATCAATAATTTTCTCCTTGATCACTGGATGACAACTGAGGAAATTTTTCTATATTGAAAGCACTACAAGCGCATTTAGTTTTTCCTAATTCGTGAAAAAAAATCTGATGTGGGCAACACATGACTTCTCTTATATAATGCAATGCATTTACTACTTTTACAGCTAAAAAAATAGATTTTTCTTATAGTAGATACTTATATTCTTTCCAAGATATAGAATTTTCGACAATGAGTCGTCATTTTCATTGATTTAGCGTCATTTTAATCCATTTGGCGAGATTTTCGTTAATTTGACAACAATTCAAAAAGTCGCCAAGTTGGCGACATTCCGCCAAATTCGTCGCCAAAATCTCGCCAAGCTTTACTGACGGAGAAATAATTTATTCTTATAGCAGATAAATGACTATTGGCGTTCAAATACAAAAGTATTACTCGAAGTATCTTTTCTCATGAATGGAACGAGCTAGATCCACGAAAATTATGTCACCCAATTTATCGCATGGTATTACATATGAAAAGTGAACATGTTTCTCAATAGGAAATATATATTTTTTATTTTATATGACTTTTTGATAATTTTTTTGAAAAATGTGAAATATCTCAAGAACGGTTCATGTTAGCGTTCTAAAATTTATGTTAATCGTTTTCTAATAAAAAATTACATAAGAAATGTCTATTTGCGTAACTTTATTAGCGGTTTTGATTTTTTGACGATTTTTTCAAAATTTCACTCAAAAATTTGGGGGGGGGGGGGTTCTGAACATTCGATTACGTTTAAAAACAAAAGGCTTCCAGTGTTTACGGATTGTGATTTTTGTACCAAATGTTGTTCGAATCGGTCCATTCGTTCGTCAGTCATCATCTCCACAGACTCACTGACACACACACACACACACACACAGACATCACTTCAAAAATGTTTGATTCGCGATCAGAGATGCTTGAAACGTGCTCTCCTGTCGAAAACTCGAATTCGAATTTTCGACCCCGTCACAATACTTTCCTTATACATTATGTATATAAGGAAAGTAAAAATGAATCAAATAGAATAGCTGGAATTAGGATAATAATCTAATTCTACACTTTATCACATTCAAGAATATGGTACACGGTTTTAAGCACAAGACATGCGGAGTAATAAAAAAAAAAAAAACTACCTTCCACCAGTACGCCAGGGTCGGCGTATCAGGGGTCGCAGCCTCGCGTGCAGCTTTCTATGTGCGCATGCGCACAATAGTCAAACACCACGCCGCTGGAACTGTGAAGCGCACAGTTCCATACAAAGATTTTTGTATCTTTTTCATAAACTGGGGGATGGCTACTGACATTAAGCTTAAGGGTTATATATTGTACAAGTATAAAGAAAAAATTAAAGAAAAAAGGACTCATTATATTAAATGTTATCGATAATATCAAGTGAAAATAGGGGGTGCCCCAGTTCCACAGTGCCTATACGCGAGCCGTCACTGACATATGAATATACTCATCACTGGCGCTACTGGATTTGAAGATGGTGTACACAGCAATCAGAGTGAGCCGATATAATGCTTGGTCAGCCAACTATATTTTTCTCTTAAGTTTACAAATGCCACCTGTTAACCCTCGAGACAGAATTAAGTTACCGTTTAATGTCTGATTTATCAATGCAAACAGAAATCTGATAATAGCGCAAACTACTTAGATCACTGAAGCCAATTTTCACTAACTAATGAGGCATTCTGCCTGTAAGTAATTAAAATACTATTCACGGGATATACTATAATAAAAGACAACACTCAATCATTGTCTGCGTAGCCACAACTTAAAAAGAGGTATGATATCCATGGTTGTAAATAAGTTAAAAATGAGTCCAATATCCAGCTTTGTTTTCAGTATCTGATGTCATACACAATGTAGAACTCTAGAATATTGCTCTTTATATATAGACGATTTAAGATTGTATGTATTATCTGTTATAGATATATTTAATATGAAAATAAACAATGCATATTGCTGAGAAATGCGTAATATTGCCGTTTAGCGCCTCCTTTTTCTTCTGTCTCGAAGGCCACGAGAAGAAAATACAATACTGTGATTTTTGTCAATGTTTTGTGAATAGTAGCGGCTGTTTTGTGAAACTACTTTCGTCAACATTTGGAGAATAATATCGCTTATTCTGCGAAATTAGTGAAGCATTTAAGTGCCGTTTGATTGTATACTGTTCCTGTTACTTTCCCTGCAATACATGGTAATGTATAGGGAAAGTATTGGAATCATGTCGAAAATCGCAACTCGAGTGTTCGACGGATTTAACCGTTTTGAGACCTCTAGAATACGAAAAAACGATTTTTAGTGTGACGTCTGTGTGTGTTTCTGTGTGTTTGCCTGAGTGTCTGTCTGTCTGTGTGTCTGTCTGTGTGACTGTCTGTCTGTCTGTGAAGATTTTGTATCCACTCTAACTAAAAAACTAATGGATCGAATTTCATAAAATTTGGTAGGTAAGTCACTTGTGGGCGAATCTGGTGTTGATTAGTTTTCGGTACAATTCGGAATAAAAGAACCTGCCCTTTTTAGCGAAAAAAGCCCGCGAAAGCCTGTATCCATTCTAGCTGAAAAACTAATATAAGATAAGTCGCTTGTGGATCACCCTGGAGCTGATTAGATTCTGGTATGATTCGGAAAAAAATAACCTGCCTTGTTTTGCAAAATGGCCCGCAAAAATCGACAAAATCTAAAAAAAAAAAACTACGTATGCTCTATATATCAATCTCTGCGCATATATCAATTAAATGCTTGTTTTATACGTAATTTTTAACGAAGAAAAGAATAAGACCAACCCTATTACACTAGGACTAGCCGTCGTTCTCGAGATATTTTAGTTTTTTTGTATTTTCTCTACGCCATCTTTGAAAATATGTCCAGTTACCAAATGAGAACGAAAATTGAATAAGTGAATTAAATTTAATTAAAATAAAAATAACGTGGATATAAGTAAGCAGGGAAAGTCATGTGCTGCCCACATCAGATTTTTACTTTCTTTATATACATAATGTATAAGGAAAGTATTGTGACGGGGTCGAAAATTCGAATTCGAGTTTTCGACGGGAAAGCGCGTTTCAAGAATCCCTGCTCACGAATCAAACATTTTTGAAGTGATGTGTGTGTGTGTGTGTGTGTGTGTGTGAAAGTATGTGTGTGTGTGTGAAAGTATATGTGTGTGTGTGTGTGTGTGTGTGAAAGTATGTGTGTGTGTGTGTCAGTGAGTCTGTGGAGACGATAACTGACGAACGAATGGACCGATTCGAACAAAATTTGGTACAAAAATCACAATCCGTAAACGCTGGAAGTTTTTATGTGCAATCGAATGTCCAGAACCCCCCTAAATTTTCGAATGAAATGTTGAAAAAATCGTCAAAAAATCAAAACCGCAAATAAAATTACGCAAATAGTCATTTCTTATGTAATTTTTCATTAGAAAACGATTGACATAAAGTTTAGAACTCTAAAATGAACCGTCCTCGAGATATTGTACATTTTTCAAAAAAATTATCAAAAAGTCATATAAAATAAAAAAAAATATTTCCTATTGAGAAACATGTTTACTTTTCATATGTAATACCATGTGATAAATTGGGTGACATCGTTCTCATGGATCTAGCTCGTTTCATTCATGAAAAAAGATACTTTAAGTAATACATTTGTATTTGAACGCCAATAGTCATTTATCTGCTGTAAGAATAACTTATTTCTTCGTCCATAACGCTTGGCGAGATTTTGGCGACGAATTTGGCGAAATGTCGCCAACTTGGCGACTTTTTGAAATGTTGTCAAATGAACGAAAATCTCGCCAAATGGATAAAATTGACGCTAAATCAATGAAAATGACGACTAATTGTCGAAAATTTAATATCTTGGAAAGAATATTAGTATCTACTATAAGAAAAACCTATTTTTTTTTAAAGTAAAAGTAGTAAATTCATTACATTATATAAGGAAAGTCATGTGTTGCCGACATCAGATTTTTTACTTTGTGCTTATGAATAAATGTGAGTTATCCAGAAACTTGGATTCGTTCCTGTATCCTGCGTATACACCCACTATTCTAGAGGATACGTTAGTAACAATATTATCCCAGAGGTAACAATTGGATTCATGTTAGTATTTGGTCTCCAATGCCGCAATCATTTTAATTACTTAATGTATTACCTTACTACGGACATAGATAGGTAAGTGAAGATTCAATGCCACAATTGTTAATCATATTAATCGTATTTGCTAATATTTATTATTTTTGCTGAAATATTTGTTTTCATCAGAAACGAAATAAAAAAAATCTGATGTGGGCAGCACATGACTTTCTTTATATAATGCAATGAATTTACTACTTTTACAGCAAAAGAAAAATAGGTTATTCCTATAGTGGATACTTATATTCTTTTCAAGATATTGAATTTTCGACAATTAGCCGTCATTTTCTTTGATTTAGCGTCATTTTTATCCATTTGGCGAGATTTTCGTTAACTTGGCAACATTTAAGAAAGTTGCCAAGTTGGCGACAATCCGCCAAATTTGTTGCCAAAATCTCGCCAAGCGTTATGGACGGAGAAATAAGTTGTTCTTATAGCAGATAAATGACTATAGGCGTTCAAATACAAAAGCATTACTCAAAGTACCTTTTCTCATGAATGGTACGAGTTAGATCCACGAGAATGATGTCACCCAATTTATCGCATGATATTACATATTAAAAGTGAACATGTTTCTCAACAGTTAATTTATTTTTTTTTATATTTATGAGGATTTTTTGATAAATTTATTTGAAAAATGCACAATATCTCGAGAACGGTTCATGCTAGCGTTCTAAAGTTCATATCAATCGTTTTCTAAGATAAAATTACATAAGAAATGTCTACTTGCGTAACTTTATTAAAGGTTTTGATTTTTTGATGAATTTTTCAAAATTTTACTCGATAATTTAGGGGGTTTTGAACATTTGATTGCGTTTAAAAACAATAGGCTTCCAGTATTCACGGATTGTGATTTTTGTACCAAATTTCATTCGGATCGCTCCATTCGTTCGTGAGATATCGCCTCCACAGACTCACTGACACACACATACACACACACACACACACACACGCAGACATCACCTCAAAAATGTTTGATTCGTGATCAGGGACGCTTGAAATGTCCTCTCCCGTCGAAAACTCGAATTTGAAATTTCGACCACGTCATAATATTTTCCTTATACATTATGCGTATAAGGAAAATAATATGTGACAATAACTTAATTAAGTACATAGTCTTGCCTTCCCATTTGTAGACAAGTCCTATTCCTGTTGGTGGTACTGTCAATTTTGAGTTTTGGATTTGGTGGTACGCCTTTATGAAAAAAGCTGAGAATCCCTGAACTAGATCATGACGTAAAATGCAGCGTAAATAAAGTTAAGTAAGCAGACGCACAGTTAGGAAATCTTTGGATTTTCTTATTCAGTGCTGACAAACTTGAAATGTGTAACAAACCTTGTTGCTCCAACCGGGAATCGAACCACACAATCTTCGTATTAGCCAGTCGATGCTCTACCGCTGAGCTACTGAGGTAGACTTATTGTTGAATTATTGTTCTTATTGTTGAAGTGAATTCTGCATTCTCCACCCTCTAATGCCAGGTTGGCGTGCAACTGACAATCTGAATGACTATCTCCTGCTATTCTTACGTCATGTTAGTTTCCTTATGCTATTTTTGTCCTTCAGGTTAGGTTCCTGCATAGTCTCTGATATCCCGATTTTGAAATCGGCGCTCAATATCCCAGAGTTTTTTTAAACCGTACTAGTTGTACTAGGGTCACTTTTAGACCTCCGACATCTTTGCACTAACCTATAGGGTCGAATTATTCGGGCGCTGTTGTAAAGTACCTTGCTGCCCCATGCGGTAATCAAACCATGCATCTCTGTACCATGAGCGTCTGGCACGGAATTGCAAGTTCTTATTGCCAAAATGAACTCTGCAAACTAAACGCCCAATTTTAAGCGTTTAGGTAAATTTTTTTTCGCACTTATGATAGTTATTATCCTACTACAACAATAGCGTTTGTAGCTCCGCTACAGGATCACCCTTCAGCAAACGACGCAGAATTATGAGCGACACAGCTTGGAGTAGGGCCCTTGTAGATCATTTCTGGTATCGAAATGAGATTGGAAAAATTTTAATTTGCATGTGAAAGGTAACTGAAACCGTGATTTTAACTGAAAAACTTCAATGGCAACGTTGTATGTACCCTTGAAAATTTAAAAGCCTTCTGGTGTGAGTTATTTTCAAACTTATAGCCAAATGTATATTTCTTCTCTGGTTATCCTGTAGTTACCAAACCTCATGCACATGTTCAGTCTTATAGAAAATGTCTGTCCTTCAACAGATAGACCACTACCTGCTTTTGCTGCAGTGACTGATTCGTCCCATTCATACATAGGAGGGAGACTATTATTGATGCAAAATATTTTAGGGCGTGGGGTAGAGCAGATCTTGAAAGAAAGGTGACGGGTATGAAATGGAAGTATGTAACGGAAGGGACATCATATTGTTACGAATATATAACAAAAAACTATTGCTATAATTTGAAGGTCTGGATCTCTTGCTTACTAATTCGGTGACCTTGGCAAAATTGCCAACTTGACGCTTTTAGCGATCCCTAGAAACTTATCGAATTTTATAAATTGGCTAAGACCTTTATAAGTCACTTGATTTTTCAAGAACTTTCCACAGAGTGCATGGTATATAAGCTCACTATTGCTCAGTTGGGTTGTTGACGTGATACAACTAAAAGTTTCTATCGAACTCAATACAAAGTCTAATGTATAATTTTTCTTCTGATTATATATACCCTTTAAGCTGTATTGTAAAACATTACTGGTAGAGAAATGTAAAATATTTGCATTTTTTATCTGCGACATCTGCGCATTAACATCTACGCTATGAAACAGTATGCGCTTATCGCATGCGCCGACCACACGATCGCCCGTTGGAGTGACTGCAGACATTAAACGTTAAATCCAAACGTTTCATCGGCCATCACTTTGTCGTTTGTGGTATGATATGGATGAAACAAATTGTATTATTAATAAGTAAAAATCACTTTGTTCAAAGAATAAGGAAACTTGAGTAACGTATTTGAGCACAAATAAAATAATAATGCAGCATACAGCCGTTTCGAGGATACGTTGGATGCCTTTCGTTAGTGCAAGAGAAGCATCAAAACCCAAGACAAATGATGAAATGCATACATCGATTGACAGATGAATGCATTTGATTGATGTAATAATCATCTATCAAAACTGTAAAAAAGAGACTGATTATAAACCTTTTCTTAGGTACCTTGTGCCGTTGTCTCACATAACACATATCAATCTTTTATATCCCAATCGAAATATCCGAAGGTATTGATGTATCACAAAACCAGCTGATATATTCATTTTATTTTATGTTGCCGCTAATGAAGTGTTTTTAATTTACAGTTTACTTAAATAGCAGTTTGAGCTAATTATTTTATACTCTGCACTTTATTTCACGCAAAACTCCTCTTTCACCAGGGACGATGAAAGGCGTTCCGGAAGAAGAGGAAGAAGCTGAGGATGATGGCGAAGTGTGGAGCTCGCTCACAACTGCTCCGCCTAAACTTCCTTGCACTCTAGTCATACAGGCGGAGCAAGAGGAGCAAGATGACCCTTGGGCAGGTATCCCGGAGCCCCCCGACGGAGGATGGGGCTGGGTGATCGTGGCAGCGTCTTTCCTGTGCAATGTGGTAGTGGATGGCATCGCTTACAGCTTTGGAATTTTTTTGATACATTTTGTGGACTATTACAAATCGCCGAAGGGGAAAACAGCGTGGGTAGGATCGCTGCTCAGTGGATGCTATCTGAGTGCAGGTAATGAATTAGAGTTTTATGTTTTACCAGCAGAAACGTTTGATTCTGTACAGGATAAACTTTAAAACGATAAAGACAAAGTTGTCATGAAGTTGTGACAAAGTTAAAACAATAGAATAAAGTTGTTTGGTAAGAAAGAGTCTTTAATATTAGTACCATCTATGACACATATAAAATTACAAATTCAGAGTGCTTTTGGACGTCACTACGCCCTTCATCAGTGGTAAAGTAAATTGTAGGTGACGAACATGAGTTCTAATATACAGGCTAAACCGTGAGACAAGATTTGCATGTTGATTATTTTAAAATCCATACATTTAAAAAACAATTTAATTACAAAATTTATAAGAAGTGGTAGATCATAAAATACTGGCTAAATGTGTCGTTAGAAACATTGGAAAATGCAATATATATAGTACATTTGTACCATAATGTAGTTCTAATGTATGTGTAATGTTGTAAAATGTTTTTATTAAAGTCATTTTAATTTACCAACATAGTACATTTCTCTTATATATCTCAGGAAATAATGTTTGTGAGGAAATAGACTCGAAATCAGCAATGTTTGATATGACGTGAATCTGAATAAACACATCCTTTTCTATTGGTTGCAGATGCATGTGCTATGTAAACGAAAATTTCCCATAGAATGAATCATTTTTAATCAATTTCAACTTTTTATGTTTTCGAGATTATAAGCTTGGGATTTTGTCAGAAATCAGCGAAACCGGTCGAAGAATTTCGAAGTAACGCGGGTATTCGGAGGGGTTATTCGAATATGGGGTACAAGTTATTCCTTCGGAGTAACTTGTACCCCATATTCGGAGTAATATGTACTCCATAAAACTTGCATAAGAATTGGACTACTTTTTGATTGTGACTTAGAACTAAATAATATATAATAAATTATTATTTTCCTTACATATGTACTATAATGTATAGGAAAGTATTATGATGGGGTCGAGCATTCGAATTCGAACGCTTGACGGAAGAGCATGTTTTAAGCATCCCTGAACTCGAATAGAACGTTTTTGAGGTGATGGTGTGTGTATGTATGTTAGTATATGTATGTAAATGTGTGTGTGTGTGTTAGTGTGTATGTATGTTAGTGTATATATGTATGCTAGTGTGTGAGTATGTATGTTAGTGTGCGTGTATGTAAGTTAGTACATGTATGTAAATGTGTGTGTGTGTTAATGTGTATGTATGTTAGTGTGTATATGTATGCTAGTGTGTGTTTATGTATGTTAGTGTGTGTGTATGTATGTTAGTGTGTGTGTATGCATGTTAGTGTGTGTAATGTATGCTAGTGTATGTGTATATATGTTAATGTGTGCATGTATGTTAGTGTGTGTAATATATGTTAGTGTGTGTAATGTATGTTAATGTGTGTGTATATGTATGTGGTCTGTGGAAGCAATATTTCACGAACGAATGGAGAGTCTCGAAACAAATTTGATACGATTATTACAATCAGTGTATATTGGAACCCTATTGATTTTAATCGGAATCGAATGTTCGGGAAACCCACCAATTTTTGAATGAATTTTTGAAAAAAATCATTTAAAAATCAAGATCTTTAATAATGATAAATAAATAATTAGTTCAGACGTAATTTTTTTTATTAGAAAACGAATGATATAAACTTTATAACGATAAATTCAACATCATACGATAGTTAACATCAACGATAGTTAACATCACTCTAGTAGACTTAGTTCGTTCTATTCACACGAAAAGATAAGGTTTGTATAAGTTTTACATTTGCATGCCAAGAATTCGTCAATAGTCATATTTTCACAACATGTTAACAAAATGTCATTTCAATTCTTATTAAGATTTTGCACGTGTGAATAAGTAATTTTGTTTGGTCTAATAAGTTTCCAAAAGCGTCAGATTTTAGTTTATTTTGTGTTAAATCAGTACCAAAAACATTGTGCTGTGCAGTGGATTTTGCACATCATAATTTCGCTGTGCAAGGCGTAAAGCCATTGCATTATGTAGCAAATGTCATGTGCTGCCCACATCAGATGTTTTAAATTTTTAATTTGAATTCTTTTTACGTCATTGCAAGCGATTCAGTGGATTTTAATATTTAGGAAGTGAAAATGGGAAATATTACTCAATATGAAAATGATGAATCACGCAACGAACTTCATCAATGAACACAATATTATGCATTTTAAGAAAATGTTGTTTCGCTCCAGGTACCAAATGATCACTGGCGCCAGCTGAGCTATTGGATTTATCAGAATATTCTAGATTTCTGAAACAGAACATTGAAACTTAGCAATTAAATACTTTACTTATTTGTAAATATATTTTCAATGCTCCAAAATGTTTAATCAACTTTTTCATTTACTCCAAGATGTTTAATTATATTTTTATTATTAGGTCCTGTCGTCAGCGCCCTCACAAACAAGTTCGGATGCCGACCTGTTACCATCTCAGGCAGTATCATATCATGCGCTGCGTTCCTCCTCAGTACTTGTGCTCCAAGCGTTGATTTCCTCATGGTCACCTATGGTATCATGGCGGGTAAGGATCTGATGCAAACTCTAAAATGTACTGCAAAAATTGAAAACTGCGTCACTAAGGAGTGGAAGTTGAAATTCTATTGAAATTCTGTTGAAATTCTATCTGAAAGTTCATAGTAGCAAAATCTGTCGATGGGGGATGCTTCCAAAATATCGTATTTATCATACTCTTAGCATTGAATCATCCAAGAAGGAAGATGATAACTATTTTATATGATAAAAATATAATTCTAATTTTAACATTAATAAATTTATATATATATATATATATAAATAAAAAATGAAAGATTTTAATCGTAAATTATGCATAAACTACTGCATGTATAAAAAAACCTATCTCTAGCATATCTGTGACAAATGTGTAACTATAGACCAAGACTAAGGATAAAGATAGAAGGACAAAGATATCACTACAAAGGAAAGGGGGATGAGAAGAATATATGGATACAAAATTCACAATTAAAAGTATGTAAATATAAATAAAAATAAAAAAGAAAACACGGCAAAAATGAGAAAAGGCAATAATAATTAGCTCAAGATAAAATATTAAGACATAGAGAACAATCAATTGAAACTACACAAAAAATGGCGGTTAGTTCGAAATTGCATTCTCATCAGGACAGCCATACAATTCGAATTAAAACCGATAGAATAGCCAGTTTCTGACAATGGCGATAGTATTTAACTATAGACACCATTGGAACTGTCTACTGGCTAGTGGAAGGAGAAAAATAAGTCAATTGAATTACAAATCAGAAAATTAATACCTCTTCGAACAGAAATATGAACTCACAAGCATTGTTACCACGTGTAAGTGGAAGAAGCGACTGAGCATTTCACCTCACTTCGTCAATGCGAGTGGGTAATAATTATATAAATATATATATATATATATATATATATATGTATATAATATATATATATATATGTGTGTGTATATAATATATATATATATATATATATGTGTATATAATATATATATATATATATATATATATATATATATATATATATATGTGGGCAATAATATATATAAATATATATATATATATAAATTTAAAAATGGGTATGTATGTATATATATATATATATATATAAATATATACCTAAAATTTATATTTAAAAATGGATATATATAAGTAAAAACTATGCATAAACTCTTGTAAGTACAGAAAACCCACTTCTAGCACATCCGTTACAAATAAGTGTTAGCTTAAGTAACTATAGACCAAGACTAATTGGATTAAAATAGTAGGAAACTTATCGCTATAATTATAAAAAGGGAATGAGGGGAATTATTAAAGGAATGATAAAATACAATCGAAAAGGATATGAGTATAAAATTCACTGATAAATATATAATTATATATAAAAAAATATATATAAAATACATGAAAGAGCAAACATGACAAAAATCGTTCGCGTTCGTCGAAAACGGAAATGTTGTTCTTCAAACATCATTTCCGTTTTCGACGAACACGAACGACTGCAGTTCACTGACGCGCATTGTCTGGAAAAACATCTGCTTCTTCCTTTTCACATCTCGCGTCCCATGTGCCTCTATGCCACGGTAAAATAGTTTCCCTCTCCTCCAATCAGGGTTAGAGATATCAGCACAGTCTCCGAACTTTTTGATCCTATCTTGTATATCTCTAGTGCCGAAGTGGAAACATTTAGTGACCCCCTATTCCTCCCAAAATTTGATGCTAAATCCATATCAGTTATCATCTAAGCTCTATCTAACGCCAATCTCGAAAAAGAAATTATTAATTAATAAATTAAATTGATTAATAAAAGTGTGGTTCCACTCGATTTTCTCATACTAAAATATTTTTCTAAGTAGGTGATTTTTGTTTTTGTTTTTGCAAATTTTACAAGAATTTTTTTGAAAATTTGTTTCGTTGGTCCAAACAATCACAAATATCGCGTGTAACCTTCATTTTGGAAAGCTTGAAAATATTTCGTTTGATACAATGTACCCCCGGGGGATAACCCCCCCCCCCTCGAGGAGGGCTAATGATGTTGCGAACAAAAAAAATTGTATGGCGGCTATATTTCATTGCAATGATTGAAACTACGCGATCAGTTTTGTGATCATTAAGCCATAAATAATTCCATTTAAGCATGTTAAAATAAATATAAAATTTCGAATAAATTTCGATGTTCATATTAGAATTTAAAAAAATTATATCTAATTTTTGATTTTTCGCTAACAAAGCCGAATATAAAGTTTTGTGAAAGTCCATTATAATTTGTGGCAGCTATCGTATGCACAAGAAATAAATCACTGACAGGCAGACGGACATCATGCTAAAAATAATCAAAACTTATTCAGGAGTTTCTAACACATATATTAACATCAAAATCTTGAAATTGAAAATTTCCGTGAAAACAATACTTTTCCTATACTATATTCTATAGTATGAGAAAGTAAAAAAAAAATCTGGTGTGGGCAGCACATGACTTTCCCTTCAGACTTATAGTCACGTTCTCTTTATTTTAATTAAATTTAATTCACTTTTAATTCAATTTTTGTTCTCATTTGGTAATTGGACTTATTTTCAAAGGTGACGTAGAGAAAATAAGAAAAAACTAAAATATCTCGAGAACGGCTAGTCGTAGTGTAATGGGGTTGGTCTTATTCTTTTCATCGTTAAAAATTACGTGTAAAACAAGAAATTAATGGATATATTTGAGCATACGTAGTTTTTTAGTTTAGATTTTGACGATTTTTGCTGACCATTTTGCAAAAAAAGGCAGGTTATTTTTTTTCGAATCATACCAAAATCTAATCAGCACCAGGGTGACCCACAAGCGATTTATCAACCGATTTTTGTAAATTCGGTCTATTAGTTTTTCAGCTAGAGTGGATACAGGTAAGTTTTGAGGGCCATATCGTAAAAAAAGACGGGTTCTTTTATCCCGAATTGTACCCAAAACTAATCAGTATCAGAGTCACCCACAAGTGACTTATCTACCAATTTTTATGAAATTCGGTCCATTAGTTTTTTAGTTAGAGTGGATACAAAATATGCACAGACAAACAGACAGACAGATAGACACACAGACAGACAGACACACACACACAGACGTCACGCTAAAAATGGCTTTTTAGTATTCCAGAGGTCTCGAAACGTGCAGATTCGTCGAAAACTCGAGTTGCGATTTTCGGCATGATTCCAATACTTTCCCTATACATTACCATGTATTGCAGGGAAAGTAAAAATGTTAAATCCTTAATATAGCATATATAGGCACTAACCCATAAAATAGGAATTTATAAGCACTAAGATTTTGATAGTAGATCACTTAGAACCGAATATGGATATATGTGTTAGAATCCTTTGATTCTATAGTCAAGAGAACAATAGGTAGGGCAAAAGTCAGGTCACTAAATATGAATATATGCTATTAATTCGCCCCTATTTCATCAGCTCCATCTCGTTCAGTGCTTTAGCAGTTGGGTGTATAAGTTCATGGTCAACACTGCGACAAATAGAGCAATTATTCGCAATTTAATTACGGATTCCAAATATCACTCATCCGCAGTCGATTCTGAGTGTGACTGCAATATTTCAAAATATGTTTTTGGCAAACAGGTGCTCAGCTATTTATAAAATGTTGAGTTGAAACTTTTGCTGCGTTTTGACTCACCTCAAGGTCTTCATCAAACAAAATGTGATTAATTTCTTTTCAAGGGATGGTTCGCTATTTACTTGTACCAGAGTTTTTTCAAACTGTTCCAGGGAATACCGGTGTACCGCGAGAGACATATAGATGAAATCAAACGCTAATAAATATGGTGAGAGTAGTACACGGACATAATGCAATTAGTTTACTTCTTTCACCACCAAATTATCACGTTAGTGCAAAGGCGTATCTAGAATTCTTTTTTCGGGAAGGGGACAGGGTTGGCTTAGCACCATGTTTGCCAAGCTGTCAACGGAACACCGGTGTACCGCGAGAGACATATAGGAGTTCCAAGATGAAATCAAACGCTGACAAATATGGTGAGAGCAGTGCACGGGCATAATGCAATTAGTTTTACTTCTTTCATAACCAAATAATCACTTAAATGCAAGGGCGTATTTAGAATTTTTTTTTCGGGACGGGGACGGGGGTGGTATGTCACCATGTTCGTCAAACTGTTAAGATAAAATAACGCTATTTATGTCTTCAATGTGCAAAATATCCCATGTATATCAAAATTCTTCATCTGTTAAAGATTTTAGGGGACCAGATCCCTGAACCCTGGGTACATCCGAATATATCTCAAAGAATAGATGGAGTCTTCCGATCTTTCACAATAATAGAAATCCGGGGTAACATTTTTCTCTTAACTTTCTTTCGGTGTATGGTTATGTTGAGAAGGTGCCAAGCAACTCAGCTATTTCTTTCTGCTTGATATTCTACTCGTTAACTAATTATCTTTGTATGTTCACGGTTTCACTTCCTAAGTTAATGCCTCTCTCCCGTGTGTCTGGACTCTATAGGAGGTGAGGTGATCTAACTTGTCACCAACTTGAGCGATAACGATTATTAGAAGCGATTTGACCCCCCACTATCTGGATCATAAGTGTCGATTCACTTCCACTCTTAATTACTTTGCATGCCATCAAAAAACCCCAACTGTTTAGGCCCAACCCAGTTGAGAAATATCTTTGAACCAAAAATTCGAGTTGTATTATATATCAACTGAATACGTATCTATGGATACAATCCTCGACTGGTCACCTCTTCACCAGCCTTGCTCCTTGGTTTCGTTGCATTTGCCGATCATTAGTAATGAGGTGACAGAGTAGGGGCAGGGCAAGGTTTATAGAATACTATTAGTAGTATTCTATAAACCTTGGGTGTAGGGCACAATGAGAGGGCCAGATGGACCGAGTTCCTTTGAAATTCCTCCTCGAAATGCAGTGTGTGATTTCAAAACTTTATTGGAATTTGCTGTGCATTAGTTTTTATCCAATTTTTCTCGTCATATTTGATGTAGGATGCTGTGGCATGAAATTGCGTTTCAATTTTAGTGGAGGGATAGACAGGGGGATAAACCATGGCGATAGATAGACGGGAGATATGACATTACAGTATCTCGAAAATGAATAACTTTTTTGCCAAATTTTTGACGGGTCACAGGGGATAAACCGCCGGAATTCTCAACCAGCCAGGTCTCCAGCGAAGAAGATGGAGCATACAAATTCCAATCCGCAACCAGTGTTCCAGTCTGGCCAATCAGTAGCCATGTGGACTGACTAACTAGGAACGAAGGGCCAAAGCATAATGTCATCCCTCTCCCAAAATGGTCCAGAAATATCATCGTCAAAAATCACTTGACTTGCAATATGGCTGTTGTGAAGAGTGCGCAATATTTAATCAGTCAAAAATAGGACTTAATTGTCGATAACAAAGGTTGTCAAATCCGCTATGCTGTGGCGTTATTGAAGCTGGAATGATAGTTCTTTGAATTCAGAGAGTATCCATAAGTAATAGTGAGCTTCACTTCTTTATCTCTCTCTATTTCCGTTATTACCCTTGCTATTCCTCTCTGGATAAAATGAATGAAAGATAATTAAATATGTTTGACATTTGAAAAAAAAAACTTCTAGGAAATTAATAAGTAGCTAAGGGTAAGTGTGCAAGTCTTTTGAACGATTTCAAAAAATATTATTATTATGGCTGTGTAGATAAAATGTATAAATGTATTTTACATGCAAATAAAATTATTAATTTAATCCAGAATAATACTGTGTCATGTGTGTGTAAAAATTTCACACCTCATATATTTTGAATGATTGCATATATATATATATATTTGTTGTAGGATGCTAACAGGGTTCGACTATCTATATAAATAAAATTGAAAATCTCACTGTTCATTTGTGTGTGTGTGTGTGTTTCGTCATCACCGGAGAACGAATGTGATCAAATGTTCCGAATTTAGTCAAATTTGTGGGGTAGATTTGGAATAGCCCCACTTAATTTAGCCTATGTTTCGAATTTCTAGGACCAGGGGTTATCGAGATATTGATAAACAAGAAAGATCAAACATGCATAAAGCATTGATTATGAAACACTTTACAACTTCAATGCAATTTTTATTTAAACATCTCTAAAATGCGATACATTCCTTGGCAATATTTTTAAAATTATCATAATACTACATTAATTTATTATATTTGAAAACTTCATCGAAAAAAAATGAACTTCGTTCAAATGACGGCATTGAAATATAAAGTGCTTGGTTTAAACATCTCTAAAATGCGATACATTCCTCGGTAATATTTGTAAAATTATCATAATACTTCAATAATTTATTATATTTGAAAACTTCATCGAAAACAAGAAAGATCAATCATGCATAAAGCACTGATTATGAAACACTTTCCAAATTCAATGCAATTTTATTTCAACATCTTTAAAATGCGATACATTCCTCGGTAATAGTTTAAAAATTATCACAATACTACATTAATTTATTATATTTGAAAACTTAAAACCTCATAAAAAAATGAACTTCATTCAAATGACGTCAATAAAATATAATTCGCCTGGCTCCTCGGTAATGTTTTTAACATTATCATAATACTACAATAATTTATTATATTTGAAAACTTCATCGAAAACAACTGAAATTTATTCAAATGACGCCATCGAAATATAACACGCCAGGATCTCTCTATAAAAGCAGCATTTCATTCGTAAACATTTTCCCATTCATTTCATTCATCACAATACTCTCTCTATAATATATATTTTATTTAAATATTTAAGACCATGGAGGTACCAGTAATTAAACTCTATGCTTAAAACTTCATTGAAAAAATTGTCCTTCTCTCTGTAAAATCAATGAATATTTCATTCATATCAGCTATATTGCAGACTCCATGAGCTAAATAATTTTGCGTTAAAGAAATGCAGCAATCCTTATACAACTCATTCTACATATTTTGCTGTTTACAATGTACATAAGTGAAAATAGGCTTCGTTGTAGGAATAATCAATTTTGGATGATAATTTAAACTGAAATATATTGTAATTGCGTTGTTTCAGTATGTAGATGCGCAGAATTTAAGCAAAAATAAAGCGGTTTTAGGACGGATACAACATTCAATATGAATTAAAAAGAACTTTAAAAAGGAGATAAGATGTATGCCATATTTCATTTTGAAGTGGGTCACGTGATCTCTTCATATAATGGTTACGTGATCGCTTTATATAAGATGTGTAATTATTATTTTAATTTTTATTTAAAAAACTACTGAATATATTTTGCTGAAATTTTTTTTATGTACTTTATGGGATAATTTGAATATTCTTTAAAATTTTCGAAGCAATTTGTGAATTTTAAATCCGCTTAAAAAATGTTTGAAGAATTAGGTCCCATAGGGTTCAATGTATTTAATTTTTTCAACCCGGGTTCAATCCAAAACTAATTGGGTGATATTATTCATTTATATTCCCATAGGTCCCACAGACCGTCTGAACAACATATTAAAATTTTATTTTGATAAAGTCATTTTTACGGCAGTTATCGTGGTAACGGGCAGACAGACAGACAGACAGGCAGAATGAATAAAGTTATAAACACTTTTCAACAATGTTGTAAAGTGTTAAAAATGCCACATTATTAAACCTTCTAATGAGGTAGCATTATGTAGACGATATTTTTTTCGACAATTTATTTGAAAAAAATTATTTCATGTCGCTTAAGGCCTTTGGGTTTAAAGATTACGGGGATTATTGATATTTTCAATTTCTTATGTCATCTGTTTTAGTTTGTTTTTTTCACACTCATATATTGTAGTATTGTATATCCTCTAATGCCCGATAATAACGATTATATCCTCTAATCTACGAGAATATAAGTAGCAATAATGCAATAATATGTCTTCCAACATAATTTTAGCTTTTTCATTTTGGCATATATTGATTTAATTTCATATTTTTTGTAAATTTGTTCGCAATTGGGACCAGAATCTTTTATTCTTTATAACTGCATGTGAAGATAATTTTGTATAGCAGGAACAGAGATTCTTAAACTTCTGTTTAGGTTAAAGTTGTTTAGCATTAATTTAAATATTTTAGTTGAATGTTTTGAATAACAATGCCATTTAGAATACTATAGAAATTTGCACATGATTGTGAATTTTAAGTTTCTTTATATTGCATATTCCTTACAAAGAACGGACATACCGTCAGTATTTATATAAAATTCATTTTTCTTTTACAGGTATTGGCTTTGGTCTGATATATCTGCCTGCCATTGTGAGTGTTGGTTATTATTTCTCAACAAAGAGGGCATTTGCTACCGGCATCGCTGTATGCGGATCTGGAATGGGGGCATTTGTGTTTGCACCTCTCACCCAATTCCTGCTGGATAAGTATGATTGGAAAGGCGCCTTGCTGATTTTAGCAGGCATGGCCTTAAATTGCTCTGTGTTTGGAGCATTGATGAGACCACTGGAAGCTGCACCCCCCCCTTCGAAGCAGGTAATTGTTCTTTCAGTATATGTGACAAATTATTTAACTCGTTCGCTGCAGATACCCAAAGGCCTCAGCACTGTCGTTTTTGACCCCTAGGGATCTGTGTTGATATTTTATTTAACTGTGAATTAACTGTGTTGACATCTTATTCAGAAATATTTCTTTTATAAAGCACTAGCAGCGATTGCCCAGCATTGCCCGAGATTTACGATGCAAAACTCTTTCGGTTCAGCCTTTCTCCTGTGATGTTGGATCATACATACATACATACTTTTCTTCTTTATATATATAGATTCAAATTAATGAAATTTGTTGGGTAAGTCCGTGAAAAATAAATCATGGTGATAGAGTTTTCATTTAAATTCATATTTCAAACCTGCGATTTTCAAAAGTGACTAATACGTTCAATAAACTCCTACAAAACTCAGAGATTTAATTGACTTTCACGTTTTAAATTAATAATTTCCAAACTTTTTCGTTGAGAATCATGGAGTTAGAGAGTGGAACTCCTAGGAAAAAGTTTTGTTTTCCATTAATATCTCGACAACCCCTGGTCTTAGAAGCTCGGAACTTGGAATGAATTTATGGGGGGCTATTTTAAAGCTATCCACAAAATTTCATTAAATTCGGAGTGGCTGTTCTCCCGTGATGATGAGACAAACGAAAGTTTCGTTTTCCCTTAATATCGCGACAACTCCTGGTGGTAAAAATTCGAAACATGGGCTAAATTTCAAGTGGGGCTATTTCAAGACTACCCACCAGATTTCATAAAATTCGGTTCAGCCGTTCTCCCGTGATGTTGAATCATACATACATATATGCATACTTTTCTTCTTTATATATATAGATTTATTTAGTTTAAAATCTATATCGTTAAAATAGTCTCAATGAATAGTCTCTATTTGGCAGCTGGCGGTCGGTGGTTCGAATCCACTCTGAGCGATGGATTATTTTCAATCTTGTCTATCAGGATTAAAATAATGTGATACTTTTGCATTACCTTCATACCTGTATTGTTAGGCTTCTCTTAACTAACTCACTCATTTAATTTCCAGTTTTCAATTCCACTTATGCCAAAATTAATGACTCGATCTAAAGTCTGCGATTGCAAAAATACACGTTTCAAATGATGTTATATTTCGAATATAATTTTTTTTTAGAATTCATCATTGTTTGTTTAAATATCAACACTTACCCGCAAATAATAATACATGTTTCATTACATGTAATTTTCATAATTGTTCAGTATCGTTGTCATAGTATTTTATTCATTGTTCAAATTGCTCATAAGACACAAAATAATTGGGGCCTTGTTTTCTCTTCTTAGGGTTCCTACAATTATTTACAAACCTGAAAAGAAAACTATTGCCTATCATCATATTATACAAAATGTTACTTGTAATGGGATTTATGAATGTAACGAAATTGTAATGTGACGTAAAAAACAATTAAAGTTGGATATAGTGAAAAATGTGATTGTACTCCACATGAAGAATTATATTTGACAAATAGAAATCCATTCTAGAAATACTCTATATTTATTTCTTTTATTGATATACGAAGTATAAAGATATCGGTGTAAACATATCATAAAAATTCGCAAGAACGTCGGGACACCACTGCGTACAAAAGGGAGTTCATTTGAACAGAGTTGACGTAATACGAGTCAAAGTGAATTGTGAAATACGTCAGTGTTTTGAGAACATAATCTTTGTGAATTAGTTAATAAATTTTTGTTTTATTGTACCTGAAAATTGTGATCTGGTTAAATAGATATAGTGTTATCAGTTACTAATTGCTCCTGTTTATGGGTGTTGGTGTTTATACATGTGTTGTGTTTGTTGTCCTGAAATCCGGACTCATTTTTGACACATGGTTTGAGAGATACGTCGAAATTAAATTGGCTTCAGAAGTGGGATTTCTGAAAATTTGAAAAGCGGCTGTTCCCCTCTCCCTCCAAGTAGAAAAACGATTGGGGAACAGTTAAGCAAGGTGATGAATTTATTGATGGCCGGACAAGAGGCAATCAAATCCGAACAAGAAGCTGTAAAGGAAGAGATGAAGTTGTTAAGATGCGATGAAATATGAGATGAAAGTCGGTCAAGATGCGGTGAAAGATGAGATGAAAGTTGGTCAAGATGCGATGAAAGATGAGACGAAAGTCGGTCAAGATGCAATGAAAGATGAGATGAAACAAGAAGTGAAAGCATTGCTTTCAACTCTTGTTTCATCTCATCTTCATCCAGCTTCCACTGCTTTCAAAGCAATGAAAGCCGGACAAGAAGTGATAACAGAAAAGATGTAAGAAAATATTAAAACCGGGTAAGAAGCAATAAATATCAAACAAGAAGCGATAGCAGAAAAGATAAAAGCCAGACAAGAAGCGATACAAGAACAGATTAAAGACAAACGAGAAGTGATGAAAGAAAAGATTAAATCCATGAAATTTTTTAAGATATTAAGACAAGACATGCGGAGAAGAAAAAATAAATTAAATCCGTTCAAACTGAAATGACAGAAGAAATCAAAGTCATTCAAGCCGAAATAAAAACCATACAAGAAGATATGAAAGAAGGGATGGAACAAGACACTAAAATCATACAAGAAGAGATTAAAGAAGGGGTGACAGAGAACATGAGGGTATTCATTAGAAATTCGGCGTCGTGAATTAAACCGTGAAAAAGCTAGAAAATAGATTAATGGCCGTGGAGTGAAATCTCCTAGTAACCAATACGGATATTTGCATGTCCTCAGTATGCAAAATAAAGTCTTCTACGTATGACGAATAAAACATTTGGACGAATTTTCGGACCCAGTTCGATATTAGCACAGAAGTAAACGATTGGTACGACACGACAAGTTACAGCTTCCCTTCGGGGCTTTGTGGCGGATGTTTTACAGACTCTTCCAACAGAAAAACGGCTGGCCTTCGCAGCTCTGGAGAATGATTTGGAACTCCGCTCTGGAGAGAATGATATGAAAGAGATGAGCAGAGTTCAACTGAAATATTACCACTAAAAGTGTGGAGAGAGTCGTCTAGGAGCTATCGTTTAATACTGAAAGACTTTTGCAATTAAATTTTGTAGATTTTTTTGGGGATGTTCGTGACGCCTTGCAGCTCAGCATTTTATAGATGCCATTTGTGACTTAGATATTCAGAACATTCCTCTTATGGCCGAATGTAAGAATTAGCTGCATTGGCTCTAGCCAGTATGTTTGAAGCATTTCGAGGGCTTCATTGATTTATTCGGCTCTGACTGATAGCACTTTAAAATCGGAGATTCTGCGCACTATAAAAGAAATAAGAGACTTCAGAGGGAAAGTAACGACAAATTCAAGCTGTCATCAAGTAGTACTTTTCCATTTCCTGTTCAAAAATTTTCATTCTGCTTGAAATGTCAATTTCTTGAGATTGGCTGTATATAGAGCTCATGATAACTGATATGGACTTCAAAACTACGAATTACAGGCAGCCACAGACGATTTCTTTGTATGGAACAGAAATGGGAGATATCTTAGAGTATAACATGGTTACAGCAGAATATGTTTTATTATCTATACATGCGAGTGCTTGGTGAAAGAAATCCGGGAAGGCTCCAAAATACGTGGAATGGAAATAACAGATTTTTCATCTCTTGGGTATAAAGAGAACTGAATTCTTATAGATGTGGCCTTCGTGGGTATTTCAAGAAACTACGTACCGATTGGAGTCGCAAATATTAGCAACAGATCCAAAATAATCTATAAACAGGAGCAGTTAACTTCATATTCTGTGGTGACCAGTGTAATGCGTGGTAGTCTTAAAGACAGAATCAGCAGACCCAAACATATGACAGCCATCTTAAGAAATCTTGGCGGACTAAATTGGGCAGAACAAGATGCGTGTGAGAGACTCATTTCTGAATTTATTACAATCTTCTCGACTGCTTCGAAAGACATGAGACGCACTGGGCTAACTCGACATATAATCGACTCTGGTAGCAAGTTTTCGATTAGACAATCTTCTTGAAGACTTCCACTCGCTAAGAAAAAAATTTAAGAAGAAGTAGACAATATTTTGAAAGACTTGCAGAAAAGCGACGTGATCAAATTATCATCAAGTATTTGTGCCTAATTAATAGTTTTAGTGAAGAAGAAAGATGGTTATACAAGATTTTGCGTCAATTATAGAAGACTCAACTTTATGACAAAGAAAGACAGCTATCCACTGCTAAGAACTGACGACACTTTACATATTATCTCTGGAAGCAAGTGGTATTCTGATCTTGATCTCAAGTGTGGCTACTGGTAAGCATAAATCCATCTTGATGATCGAGCGTTCTTTTGCTATCGCTCGATGAATTATTTTTCCGTATGCTTTCGGGAGGGGAAGAGTATTTCACTGAATTATCGTTTCGCTCGTGAAAGGATCCATATTGCTACCAACAGGATGAAGACCTGATATGGCGTAAAGCTAATAAAGGGCAATTTCAGGAAGGTGACAAAGTGCGACTGTTCAACCCTTGGCAACGACAAGGATTTTCACCAACACTATAACATAACTGCAAAGGAACTTATGTCGTAATAAAGAGGATAAGCAGCTTTACTTATCGAATGCGGAAATCGCTTTCAACAAAGCCAAAAGTCGACCATATCAACAAATTAGTCCCATAATATGGAGCATATTAAGTTGATACTGCCCGAGACGTATAGTCTTGAGGGGGCAGAGTTACGAATTTATAAAATGCTTTTACAGCATATCGCCTATCTCCAAGGGAAAATAATTACAATCAATCAATACTATTATGAAAAGGTACGAGTTGCTTGACCGTGACGATATTTGTCGTAACTTTAGGGACAAATTTGGCGAAATATCGCCAACTTGGCGACCTTTGACGAGTTTCCTAAAGAATTCTAATTTTCTCGTTATCTCTATGATTTTTCTATTTTGCACCCACTTTTAGAGATTTCTATGGAAAGCATATAAAAGAGTCATCGTTTATTTGGATAGAGTGGACGTAATTCGAGTCAAAAAGAATTGTGAAATATGCCAGTGTTTTGAGAATGGAATCCACTATTAATTGAGCATTTAATTTCCATTTTATTGTATCTGATAGTTGTTTTGTGATCTGGTGAGATAACTATAGTGCTATTAGCTATATATTGCTCCTGTTTAAGCTTATTGGTGCGTTTTAAATAAAATTGTATATTATCCAGAAATTCGGATTCAATTTTGTATCCTGGAGCGTTTACACACATGAGTGTATGTTTCGTGATAACATAGTTTAGCTTAAAGTGGGATTTTTTTCAAAATCGTTAGCCTTTCGTAAGCTTAAAAATTACTGGAACATTTTGGACTACATTTGGGTGGTATAATGTATATATTGCGTAGATGTGAATGCAGAAAAGAAATTTAAGAAATATTTAAAGTTTGACTCAGAAGTCAAATGCCCACTTGTTTCGTGTCGAAAGTCTCGAGATTGATACACTCCTGTAGTTTAATGCTCTCAAGCTTGTAATAGTTGATATATACAATAGTAGCAAGAAAACTTGCTATCAGGTTACTATCAGGTTGGCACATAGCGTTTTCTTGCTGCCATCTGTACATAATTGCTGTGGTAACTAGCAAGTTTTCTTACTATCATTGCAAGTATTCGAAGCTAAATAGCGACTAAAAAGCAGATGCTGTTATCTGCAGTGAGAGAGTAATCTTATACGGATTTAATTCAACATATTACCTGAAATTTATAAACTCAACTAAAGCTGAAACGAATTGACATTGCATTGCATTGTATTGGGTAGGAGTTAGTTAATTCTTGGCGTCATTGGACTTAAAATTGAGTATTCATATGACTTCATTAGCGCTAAAAGTGTTAATACAATAAACGAATTTAATTTGAAAATATCTCAATTTATCATATTTTCTGCAGCCCTTACTCTCCAAAGAATCAAAAGAAAAGGGAGACAGTGGACTTGTGCTTTTGGCTGAAGACGGGACCAAGATTCCCCTTCTCAACACAGAGCCTGGTGTTCAGTCAACACTTCACCTCGACGAGGTAATTAATTTCATTTCTCTTCGGCTCCGATATTCTATCCGACATCTTTTGTAGGCAGTCATTAGTAAAGCGAATCGTAAATGTACTATTATAGCTGCCGAAAATTTTGATAATATCTCTTAGCTGTTATTTTCGTCTAAATTATTTTTAAACCTATTTTTTCTTTTAATTGTGTTTACTCTTGTTTGATTATGCCTCTGCGTTTATCCACTTGATTGTGTTTATTTTTATCTTTCTTTCAAATAGCCTCTATTATTGTAGTTTTTAGTTGAAATCTGCTGTTTTTAAATAACTCTGAATCCATTATATTTGTAGTTTTATTGTGATAATTGATTGGGTTGATAAATCATTCTTTTAAATGCATTTTTTAAGTTTGTCTAGTTTTTCTCTATTGCAATTTATTACATTGCTTAGTAATTGCTTTCATTTTTGTGACCTTGAGGACCCGAGTTTTGTTTTTATTATTTCTGCCTTTAGTCATTGTGTTGTTTTCTGGACACAGCTTAATTAGGGTACTTTATTGCTTTTATTTTGGTATTTTTGTTGTTTTGTTATAAGTTATATTTTATTTTGTTTCATTTTTCTTTTATAATTGTGTTTTAGTTTCTTTTTGCCTCTTTAGCTTGAGACTTGCTATTTTGCTGATGTATAACTGTTTTGTTTAATTTTGGTTTATTGATTTCAATTTCTACACATATTTTCGGATTCATCAGAATTTCAATATAATTTTCATGCATACTATCATTTTTCTGTATACATAAATTATGCTTTTAGTTTTGGAGTCGGGACGATTTCTGCTTGTTTAGACTGCTTGTTTAGACCGATATCAATGTCTGCTTGTTTAGACCAATATCAATTTACTGACATTGTGCCATGGATAGTTTTGGATATAATAATTGCCCAGCTAAAAATTATAACATAACTAAATATAAGAATAAAAATTGTAAAACCTGTCTATTTGCTTCTAACTCTCAAATTACTAATCTAAATAGTCATAAGATTTTCTGTAAAGTTTTTAATTGCATCTACAAAATATCCTGTAACATTTGTAATTTTTCTTATATAGGACAGACCAGTAATCCTATTCATCTACGTATGAATGTACACAGAGATCATGTCAAAAATATATCCTCAATAATAATTTTCTTCCTACTTCTAATAAAATTGAATATAAACACTTTGCTCATCATGGTTTTGAAACTATAACTATACATATTTTGGATATAAAAACAAATACTGCTGATAGAATGTTCTTTGAAAACTTCTATATTAAATCACAATGTACTCTTTTTCCATATGGATTAAATCAATTATATCTCAATGGTAATATTGCAAAAAATAATTTTGTAGATAATAAATATTCTATTTTTAATCACCTTTTTTTTTAATCCTCTTTTACATAATAGTAATTCGGCTAAACTTAAAAGATTTAAACGCGGTAAAGGAAGTTCCCCCGAACATGATTTTAAAGCTGAGATTAAAAGTATGCATCAACAATTTAACACCACATTTCAATGGAAATTTATAAAATCATGGGTATTTGCGGTTAAGAAAAAACAATTAAATACAGTTTATGCTATTTTCTTAAAGTTAAATGTTACTAATGAACATTTTAATCATATTTTCTATGATTTGCTCATTACTAGATCAAAATATTTAAAAATAAAACTTAATCAATTTCATAATAATAACTGTTCTAATTCTTATTGTGTAATATCTTTTAAGCATCCTATTATAATTCTATAAACTTTAAGAATTTATTTAATCATTTTCATCATTTATTGCCTGTAAAGGATTTGAATGCTACTAAAACTTTTAAATACATAAAGCCTATTGGAAGAATCATTTTTAATTACAATGCAAAAAAATTTCAAAATCTCTCTCAGTCGACAAAGATTCCTCAACAAATGTAGATGGTGAATGTATTTGCAGTGTTGATCATTATGCTAATTTTATAAATCCACACTTAGGGCATATAGTTACTGGAGACTTTGCCATTGTTAAAGATAAATCTTTAAGAACTATAATGTCATTTGGTACTAAATTCAGGTTACCTTCATGTAATAATTCTAAACAAGTCTTAAAGTCAATCAATCTTGACCTTGATAAATATATTTATGGATTAGCTTCTACATATGCTCAGTCTTTAGAGATATTTAACATGTGGAAATTTACTATTTTAAGATCTATTAAAACTGCCATTTGTAGTATCAATTTATCTAGATCTATATATAATATGGATAATATAAAACACTCTGTTAATTATTTACATAGATCTTTTGTTATTACTTATGTTGATAAAGCCTCTAATAATTATGCTATTATCTGTAAAAATTCTATATAAAATATCTGTTAGATTATTTAAAAAATAATAGTCTATATAAACTTGATTCACACTTTGTTAGTATCAAATTGAAAATTATCAATATGTATAGTGATTTAGATATTAATAATAAATTTTTGAAATTTCCATATATTGTGCTTATACCTAAATTTCATAAAATACCTATTAAATTTAAAACTGTAACTAGTGGTCATAATTCATACTCTACTACTGCTAGTAAATTATTACTATATTATTAAAATGTACTAAATACTAATTTACGAGATTCTAGTGATAACTACATTATTCTAAATAATAGTAATTAAAAAATAAGAAAAAATAAATATTATATAAGAATTAAAAAATAAATTAAAAACACTTGGTAAAATAATAGGATTTCAAACTTTTGATTTTAAAGATCTATTTATAATATGGATAATATAAAAAATTATCTATTTATAATATGGATAATTTAATAATATTAAGATCACTGATCTTTATGATGTCATTTTAGCTTTATAGAATGCTTATATTACTAATCAATCTCATCTTACTAAATTTACCAATTTTAATACGCTTCTCCATTTTGTTCTTTTCAATAATTATATTTTTCAAGGTAATAAATTATACTTATTAAGTCTCAGGGATACCACAAGGTGGCTGTAGTAGCAGTATGTTAGCTAATTTATACCTATATCAATATGAAAAATTCTTTACTTCAACAGATTATAAAATTTACAGATATGTAGAGAGAGATGATCTGATTTGTCTTGTATTTACTGATAACTATGTCATAGATATAGATTTCTATCCGAATAATTTGAAATTAATACCTAATGAAACTACTATTAGTAAAAATATTAATTATCTGGATTTAAATCTAATTATAGAACCTACTAATGGGATAGTTGCTAATTTATATGATAAAAAAGATTTTTTTTAAATTTAGTATTAATAAATTATTACCATTTAATTCCTGCATCTCGATTCAATTGTTTAGAAATATTATACTTAATCAACTTTTTAGAATTTATAGATTATCAGATAAAAAATTTCATGCTTTGCACATTAATAACCTCAAAATTATCAGTAAATTTTATGAATATCCAGCATATTTAGTAAATGGTATAGTTAATAAGTTTCGATTAGCTTAAAATTCTCATAATCTCTTCTTAATATCTTATTTTAGCCATACTTCTACATTCCCTTGAGTTTACATTATAATATATTTTTATCTTTTTAATTTGCAGCTTTAACTGTAGAATATCTCATTTTATTGCCGTTACGCAGTACGGTTTTTATTACTCTCTTTGGCAACAGCAGATCACTTCTTTTCATTTCTGCTTATGACAACATTGGTCTAGTCATATATTGCTCGTCATGGTTGTACTTTTTAGGTGTATTTTAAGGTATTTATATTTCCTTTATTTTTTTCCCAATCTTTATGCTTGTCCTCCATATAACACAAGTTTATAGATAAAATCTATCTTGTGTTTCAGAAACAAGCATTTTTGTGTTCATTTCGAAGAGATATATGGACTTGAAAAAGATTTTTTTCGAAATGAACGCAAGAGCCTAGAGCTCTTCCAAGTGCAAGCTTTTACGCTTGATTTTTTTTTTCCAATTTTCAATCCTCACCTTTGAAATTTATTGATTGTCTTTGTCTTTATGACCTGCATTACCTTTCATAATTTCCTCTTTATGGTTGAATTTCTTTTATTTCATTGTATTTTGTAGGCAAAATTTAACTACTTACATTCTACCTTTGGATTTACAATTTTAAATATATATATATATATATATATATATAAATATATATATATATATATATATATATATATATATATATATATATATATATATATATATATATATATATATATATACAAATATATATATATATATATATATATATATATATATAAATATATATATATATATATATATATATATATATATATATATATATATATATATATATATATATGTATGTATATATATATGTATACATATATATATAAACTAAACTTAAAACTAAATTTCATCATACACATTTTACTTTCCTTATATACATAGTATAATTAATGTATAAGGAAAGTATTGTGACGGGGTCGAAAATTCGAAATAGAGTTTTCGACGCGAGAGCACGTTTCAAGCATTCCTGATCACGAAACGAACATTTTTGAGGTGATGTCGGTGTGTGTGTGAAAGTATGGGTTTGTGTGTGTGTGAAAGTATGGGTTTGTGTGTGTGTGTGTGTGTGTGTCAGTGAGTCTGTGGAGACGATATCTCGAACTCGAATACTCGATAACTCGAACTCGAATTCGAAAAGTCGAATTCAAGTTTTCGCCGGGAGAGTTCATTTTTTTCGATGAAGGTTTAAGTTTTCAAATATAATAAATTAATGTAGTATTGTGATAAGTTTTAAAATATTACCGAGGAATGTATTGCATTTTAGACATGTTTAAATAAAATTGCATTGAAGTTGGAAAGTGTTTCATAATCAATGCTTTAAGCATGATTGATCTTTCTTGTTCAAATTTGTAATGCTTATATTTTTAAAATTAAAAGTACTAGCTATAAACAATAAGCGATAATTTGTAGCTTTTTGCAAACCTTGTAAGTAAATATAAATGGATTTTGGATCGAGCTCTCAGTTTTCGAAGTATTGTGGTTATAACTTCAATATTTTAACATTTTTCCCGTTTTCCCATTTTTCCCGTGGGTGGGAAAGTTGTAATATTTAAAATGCCACGATTGTTATAGTTTAATCTGTTTACTTACTCCTTGGTGAAATATGATGTACAAATACGAGATATTTTGTTTTATTTACAAAAATCGGGAAATAAAATGAACTTGTGGATTCTAAAGATATTTAATTATTGGTGAGGTCTGAACAGAATATATGGAACTATGCGTATTTAAATACGTATTTATGTGCCACCAGGCAAGTTCATAGATTAACTTGAATGTAAAATATCGTCTGATATATTTTATAAGTTTAATTTATATATCGCAAAGGAAGTTTGTGAAATAATTGTACATTTTGAGGTGAAGTCTATGGTCGGATTTCCAGATGAAATCGGATCGAAAACTAAACGTTCTAGCTAGGTATGAACAGTCAAAGAGTGACTTGTAGTGCTGTAAACAAAATAAATGAGTCTCAAAAACTCGAATAAACTTATTGAACGTTAATTGGGTTTTATTTTACAAAATGTTATTCACGCAAAACTATTTCGGTTCCATCGGACTGGAGCCACCGCCGATTTTTTACGTCTTTTGACGCTATTATCAAATTTTACTTTTTAACACTTTACAACAAAGTTGAAAAGTGTTTATGACTTTGTTCATTCTGTCTGTTTGTCTGTCTGTCTGTCTGTCTGTCCGTTAGCACGATAACTGCCGTAAAATGACTTAATCAAAATGAAATTTTAGTATGTTGTTCAGACGGTCTGTAGGACCTATGGGAATATAAATGAATAATATCACCCAATTAGTTTTGGATTGAACCCGGGTTGAAAAAATGAAGTACATTGAGCCCTATGGGACCTAATTTTTCAAGCATTTTTTAAGCGGATTTAAAATTCACAAATTGCTTCGAAAATTTTAGGTAATATACAAATTGTTCCATAAAATATATAAAAAAAATTCAGCGAAATATATTCAGTAGTTTTTTAAATAAAAATTAAAATAATAATAACACCTCTTATATGAAGCGATCACGTGACCATGATATGAAACGATCACGTGACCTACTTCAAAATGATATGTGGCAACCGTCTTGTCTCAAAATCGTGATTTTTAAAGCTCTTTTTAATTCATACTAGCAGCATACCCGTTCTTCGTACGGAGTATAAAATATAAAGAAACTTATAATTCAGAATCATATGCAAATTATGTTAAAATATTAAATTTATTGCTCCTAAAGAGAAGTTTATGAATATCTATTCTCATCATGCAAAATTATCGTCACGGGCAGATCTGAAGAATAAAACATCCTGGCCCCTTTCGAAAGCAAATATACTATGAAATTGAATCAATATATTCAAAATAACGGTGCTAAAATTGTATGGGATCCATAGTATTTATATACTCGAATATTAGAAGATATAACCTGTATTAGTAGATTATATGTATAAATTGAAAATATCAATAAACCCGTAATTGATTCCAATATATGCCAGAATGAAAGCGTTAAAATTATATGGGAATATATATATATATATATATATATATATATATATATATATATATATATATATATATATATATATATATATATATATATATATATATATATATATATATATATATATTTATATATATATATATATATATATATATTTATATATATATAAATATATATATATATATATATATATATTTATATATATATCCCCATACTACTTATATTGTCGCAGATTAGAAAATATGCCTGTATGTTAGTAGAAGATTACCCTTATTACAATATGAGTCTAAAAAATCTTTGCCGAAATAAAACAGATGGCATTATAAATTGAAAATTTCAATTATCCCCGCAATCTTTATTCCAGAAGGTCGTAATTGATTCCAATATATGCCAATATATATCAAAATATATGCCTATATACCTGTACTACTTATATTCTCGTAGATTAGAAGATAACACGTGCATTTATAGAAGATTACTCGCACAACGTACAATATGTGAGTTTCAACAATTTTTGTCATAATAAAACAATGGTATAATAATTTGAAAATATCAATAATCCCTGAATCAATAATCCCCGAAAATATCAATAATAATAATGTGTAACCTGAAGACCGTAATCGATATTTCCCCGTCAAAAATGCAATGCCAATGAAATTTATTTTATATACTTATCTTTATTATTCAAATCGGAAAAGATTTAATTAAAATCGTATGCCACATAACACATTAGATTTACATCCATTGCTAAACATATCAGGTGCTTCAAATAAATTGATGGAAATCATATCGTCTGAATAATGCTATCTCCATGAAGGGTTTGGCGATATTTTCTTCAATTTAGCGATAACTTAAAAAATCGCTAAATTTATCGCCAAGTGGGACTGTAAAACTGATAGTCCCATTTTGCGACAAATTGACGAAACATCATCATAATATTATCCCCTAACAAAACACAATTAATTTCATTTATTAAGCGCAATTTTATCAATTTCATGACATTTTTATAGATTTACAAACATTTTTATCAATTTGTTGATATTTTAAAAATTCGATAAATGTGTTACTAAGTAGGATGGATAGACTGACCCCCAAATGCTACCGAAATATCATTTCAGTACTGTCTTCTAAAAAAACGAATTTAATTTCATTGATTTGCGTCGTTTTTAGCAATTTGGCGACATTTCCGTCAATTTGGCAAAGTTTAAGAAAAGTTGCCAAGTTAGCGATATTCCGCCAAATGCGTAGCTCTGAAATTGCAGATTTGAAGATAAAATATCCTGATCCCCTTTGTATATACTAAATGCAAACACTAAAATTGTATTAGAAGATATACCCTTTCTACTCTTTTTCTGTTTCAACAATCGGATAACTGAATTTATTGGTAAACACAATATGAGTTTATTAGCTAAACACAATATAAAAGCTCAAAAACTCTTTGTCAAAATAAATGAAAGTGATGTATGTAGTCCGTAATTAATATAATTAAAAGAAAAATCAAACCGTTCATTTACAAAATATATTTTTACATCTATTTATTTATTATACAAATAGAAAAAATAATAACAAATATTAAGAAACACATTTAATTTAATTGCGTTGCTGAGCAACATAATATAATAAGGAATCTTCCTCATGAACTGCAAAATTAAATAACCATTTTGATCTCTTCCCCATAAAATGCAAAAATAATAACCATTTTGATTTCTTTATACTTTCCATTGTTTAGTAAATGCTTGACCATGGAGTTAGATTTTCCATTTAAATTTAAGTTTCAAACAATTCATGCTTTCAGATAGTGACTAATTAATGCAAAAATCCTGCACTAAGCTCAGAAATGAAGTTTTAATTCACGTTGACGTTTTAAACAAATGATTTTCATCCTTTCCGTTTGGATAAACCACGGAGTTAGCGTGTAGATCTCCTAGGATAAAGTTCCGTTTTTCATTAATATCTCGACAACCCCTGGTATTAGAAACTCGAAACTTGGGAAAAATTTATGGGGAGAAATTTTAAGGCTACTCACAAAATTTCATTAAATTCGATTCAGCCGTTCTCTCGTGATGATGAGACAAACGAAATATTCGTTTTTCACTAATATCTCGAGAACCACTGGTTGTGGAAACTCTAAACATAGACTAAATTTTAAATGGGGCTATTTCTAGGCTACCCACAAAATTTCATCAAATTCCGTTCAGCCGTTCTCCCGTGATGATGGGACAAACAGACAGACAGACAGACAGATTTTCAATTTTATTTATATAGATTGAGTGTTGTATACGTTCTAAAACCACTTTATTTCTGCTTAAATTCTGTGCATCTACATACTGAAACAACGAAATTACAATATATTTGAGTTTAAATGCTCAACCAAAATTGATTTTTTCTACAACGAAGCCTATTTTTCACCTATGTAAAATGTAAACAGCAAAATATGTAGAATTAGTTGTATTAGAATTGCGGTATTTCTTTAACACCAAATCAATTAGTCCATGGAGTCTGCGTAGCTGATATGAATGAAATATTCATTGATTTTATAAAGAGAAGGACGATTTTTTTCGATGAAGTTTTACGCATAGAGTTTAATTACTTGTAGTTCCATTGACTTAATTTTTAAATAAAATAAATTATTATAGTATTGCGATGAATGACATGAATGGGAAATTATTTATGAATGTAATTCTGCTTTTATAGAGAGAGCCAGGCGTGTTATTTTTTCTATGAATGAATTTCAGTTGTTTTCGATGAGGTTTTCAAATATAATAAATTGTTGTAGTATTATGATAATTCTAAAATTATTACCGAGGAATGTATCACATTTTAGAGATGTTTAAACCAGGCAATTTATATTTCAATGCCGTCATTTGAATGAAGTTCATTTTTTTCGATGAAGGTTTAAGTTTTCAAATATAATAAATTAATGTAATATTGTGATAAGTTTTAAAATATTACCAAGGAATGTATTGCATTTTAGACATGTTTAAATAAAATTACATTGAAATTGGAAAGTGTTTCATAATCAATCTAAATAAAATTACATTGAAGTTGGAAAGTGTTTCATAATCAATGCCTTAAGCATGATTGATCTTTCTTGTTTTAGTTACTATTTTTGCCATTTTGTTGTCTTTACCTGTTTATATGGATTTGTCTATTTTTTCCGCCCTCAAGTTTCTCATCATTCCCTTATTTCTCTTGGTAATTCAAATGTTTTGACTTCTTTTTTCACCCTCAGTTTTATTTTAATCAATTTCGTTCCATTTATCCAATTATTTTTCAATTTCATTCCATTTATTTCACGTGGAGTATTGTGTGGGATAGGGTGAGGCCCCTTTATCGAACTGTGTTGATATGTTTATGAATGAGGGTTCTGCTAACCCCGTTATGAATCCTCAGTTTGGGTGTTCCAAATATATCTATTCTGTTTCTTCATCTAACACTTTACAGATTTTACTTAGTAGTTGTTACGAAAATATACACTTTCGACCTGACGAAGAGGAATCAAAATTCTCTTTGAACAAATGTTGTTACTAAATTTTCATATGTCTATTTTCTTCAAAGAAGTATTATATGTGTTATTTTTAACACTTTACAACAAAGTTGAAAAGTGTTTATGACTTTGTTCATTCTGTCTGTCTGTCTGTCTGTCCGTTAGCGCGATAACTGCCGTAAAAATGACTTAATCAAAATGAAATTTTAGTATGTTGTTCAGACGGTCTGTAGGACCTATGGGAATATAAATGAATAATATCATCCAATTAGTTTTGGATTGAACCCGCGTTGAAGAAATGAAATACATTGAACCCTATGGGATCTAATTTTTCAAACATTTTTTAAGCGGATTTAAAATTCACAAATTGCTTCGAAAGTTTTAGGTAATATTCAAATTGTTCCATAAAATATATAAAAAAAATTCAGCGAAATATATTCAGTAGTTTTTTAAATAAAAATTAAAATATTAATAACACCTCTTATATGAAGCGATCACGTGACCCATTTCAAAATGATATATGGCATCCATCTTGTCTCAAAATCGTGATTTTTAAAGTTCTTTTTAATTCATATTGAGTGTTGTATCCGTCCTAAAACCACTCTATTTTTGCTTAAATTTTGTGCATCTACATACTGAAACAGTGCAATTACAATATATTTGAGTTTAAATGCTCATCCAAATTTGATTATTTCTACAGCGAAGCCTATTTTTCACTTATGTAAAATATAAACAGCAAAATATGTAGAATGTATTAGAATTGCTGTATTTCTTTAACACAAAATAATTTAGTTCATGGAGTCTGCGTAGCTGATATGAATGAAATATTCATTGATTTTACAAAGAGAAGGACGATTTTTTTCGTTGAAGTTTTACGCATAGAGTTTAAGTACTTGTAGCTCCATGGTCTTAATTTTTAAATAAAATTAATTATTATAGTATTGTGATGAATGACATGAATGGGAAATTATTTATGAATGAAATGCTTCTTTTATAGAGAGAGCTAGGCGTGTTATTTTTTCTATGACGTCATTTGAATGAATGTCAGTTGTTTTCGATGAAGTTTCCAAATATAATAAATTATCGTAGTATTATAATAATTCTAAAATTATTACCGAGGAATGTATCATATTTTAGAGATGTTTAAACCAGGCAATTTATATTTCAATGCCGTCATTTGAATGAAGTTCATTTTTTTCGATGAAGGTTTAAGTTTTCAAATATAATAAATTAATGTAGTATTGTGATAAGTTTTAAAATATTACCGAGGAATGTATTGCATTTTAGACATGTTTAAATAAAATTGCATTGAAGCTGGAAAGTGTTTCATAATCAATGCTTTAAGCATGATTGATCTTTCTTGTTTATTACATTAGAAAGTAAGAAATGTGTTTGAAGTTATTATAAATATAATTTTTGTTCCTATCCCAGGTGTCTAAGGTTCTCCCAACCTTTACGGCAGAAGAACATTTAAGATGTTCTGTAGACGCCGTGCCTGGCCTTGTTTCAGATGCTCCGACTGGTACTGGATCCACGCAGCATGTTGATGGGGCTTCATTGGGAGCGCTGGTAGAAGAGAAGCCAATGATACCTGCTATAATAAAGATTTGTCACAGCCACATCAATGTGAAGGTAGCGTTTGTTCAGACAAGTCAATTTTCCATATTTATCATACTGTAACTTAAATGTCTGATATCTTTTTTTCTCTGTGTGTACAGTTCATATATGGAAAAGCAAATTTTCAGTTTTAAGCCAAGTTTCGGGTTACATGACCTTGGCGGTATAATTGGCGAGTTTTGGTGAATTTCGGAACATTCGAGAAATGAAGCCAGAAGTAACGTTTCTCGTGAACATTTATTTGCTGTTCTGGAATTTTCCATAGCAAATTTCTGGAATTTTATATAGAAGCTATTTAAGACTTGCTTTACTGTGATACAGTATGCCAATATAAACAATAAAAATATAGGCATTAAGAATAGAAAGAATAATTTTGTCTACAGATGCAAAAAGCAACAGGCTGGCAACAAGCCCTAGACTCTATTTTTATTACCAGTTTTGAGACACCAGTTTCGATGATGGGACGGACAGTAATTTACTGCCCAAGCTATAAAATTATGAACTCGTAACAAGTGCGCTTCATGACGTAAACAAGACTCCAAAGTAAAAGGAGATGTCCAATGGAGCTTAACATAAGCTCCGTCCACAGAACTGGAACCAATGGCAGAACAAATCGCCAAAGCCAGTGAGTTGTGCTGTATCACAACACGAAAACAGCTCTAGTAACTATTATGTTAATAATTGATAAATTTCGTAAATAAGATTTAATGATAAAATTACTAATAATTAATAAAGTTTTTTCTGAGCAATTTAATGTTTGTTTATTGAATAAGTGAAATTAATTTTATGTTATTAATCAAATTAATTTTTAGGAGAAACACCGGACAACATATTAAAATAATAAGGTGGGTTATTGCGGCCACATGTACTAATCACTACTATATAAGAAACCCTAAAGTCAACTATGGTGGGTTATCACTTCGGAAAATTTAATATAATTCATATATAAATTTTTTAAATGCCACAGTTACTAAAGTTGTTTTAGGTGATTTTTAAAGTTGCACAGTTATTGTAATTACTATGCTAGTTTTTTTTAATATGATTTCTTTACCAGTAACATCAGTGAGCATTTATTTGCTGTTTGGGAAATTTCCATAGTGAGATTTTTAGAATTTTCTATAGAAGAATTTTAAGAAATGTGTCATTTAAGTTATGTTTTTGATTTTTAACTCGCAAGATTTCAGTATATTGCAAAATCATTATTGTAACCCCCAGAAAACCTCTGATGACCAAGAAGGCTAAATATTTTCCCACTAATAGCATTGATCACGGGGCTGAACCTAATGGAGATTGATTTTGGATTTCTCCCCCGGGGGTGGCCAAATAAGAAGGAGGGGGATCTAAAATATTTCCAGACCATCCAGCAGTTTTCAGGAGACTTTTGACGGTTGAAAAGGTTGATCGCTTATAGCAGTGTTTCCCAAACTTTTATGCTTCATGCACCTCTTGGAAATGGGTATGTAACTTGCGTACCTCTGGCATAGATAGTTAAAACTATAGTACTAGTATAACAATGAAAATAGAATAAAACACACACACACGCACATCCACCCCCCCACCCCCCATATATATATATATATATATATATATATATATATATATATATATACATACACACACATTAAGGTTTTTATTAATAAATTACATATATCGATAAAGCACAAAAAATGACATAACAGTTTAACAAATAAAATTATAAACGTTTTATTGGGTAAACAGTGAGATAGATGGTTGCGATTGTTAGCAATGTTGCCACCTTGAAAACCTTGTCACTAGATCCAGCGACTTTTAAGCTCACCCTCAAAAACGTTACTGCGAACCCTCAAAGGGTACGCGTACCGCATGCTGAGAACCACTGATTTATAGTATCAACTTCGAAACAGAACTTAACTGAACCGGATTTTCGATTAATATGATTTTTAAAGCTAAGCGTTAGACATTGTTAAACCAAATAAAATTTAATTAAAAAGTTTGCAACGTATGTAATCGTTTCTAGAAAAGGGGTACATATACCGCCTGTATACATGTTGTATCAGGGTAAGTGGGGATATTCTTCTCCCTCCCAGCTATAAATCTGAAAATCTTTCAAGACAAGGAAGTCCGCGTTTCTCGAATCCCATACAAACTTATTCAACTTCGAGAGAAATGTTTAAATTTCCACAACTTCAAGTACTACGAATAAACGGTTTGAGATTTTTGTGTATAACAAGAAAATGAGAATCTCATGACTTCCTTTTAAATTTGTCGTACTCTTAAGAGCCAATTGGTTGGATGTTAACAGACGAATTTTGGGTAATCATCAATCAGCATTTGAAGGCTTTTGAACTTTGACCTGCCAAAGACGTAGAAAATATACTTTTGGAAAATAGAGAGAGGGATCAATTATAGAACTCAAAGTTACGAACTGCATTCTTCCACAGCACACATTCTCATTTTAACCCTACCGATACTTAAAATTATCATGATTAAAATACTTTATTTTGTACATATGTTAATATTGATTTTGTAAATTAAAGTTTATAAAAATTTATCTTTTGTTTACATACCTTCTGCTATGACGCTTCTACGTTATAATAGGCCTAATTGCTTGTTTGACAATACATCATATATATTTTCCTTTAGTAATTACATAATTGAAAACATTCTTGCTTATTAATATTTAAAACAACGCACCCAATTTCTAATTGTACTCATTTCAGGATCTTCAAAGGCGCTTTACAATGCCAGCTACCATGCCCGCCTCTACGAACATTTTATGCCCGTCTTCCAACAACAATTATGCAGTGCAAGGAAGTAGAGGGGAATCATGGTCAGCAGCGCGTCGCCAGCAACGTAGAATGTCCAACAGAAAGGATCTGGCAAGGCCGCTCTACAGGAAAGACATCTTCTACAGTGGAAGTATTGTCAATCTACCTCAATACAGACAATCAAAATCGGACATCAGGTCCTACATGGCGAGTGTTACCACCATTCCAGCAGATGCATCTGATGATGAGGTAGAAGCAGTTAAATATCTATATAAATGACATTGAAAATCTATTTGTTTGTATCATCATCACGGAAGAATGGTTTTACCGAATCGTGAAATTTTATTGGGTATCTTAAATGTGGTTCCACTTAAAATTTAACTGTCCATTTGATTTCTCTACCTGTTTTTATGTCCAGACTGTTTCTTCCTTTTGAGCGTGATTCAATCGTTATAAGATCCTCCAAATAATCGTTATTTGAGTATCCAAACTAACGTAACCTAATCGTTTCTTAAGCATCTCTGCAATAAATGAAATTCAAAATTCCATAACGTGACCTGATTGTTGTTTGTGCCTAAAATTATCTTTAAAATTATGGAAATATTATAAATTAAAGAAATAAGAAATAAACTCTTTAATCTGTAGATAATATTAAAAGAATTAAAATTTTGTTTCTTTCATTTGGTTTTTTTATCGTCTGCTATATATTATGATTATATATTTGCATGTAATTTTTTAACGATAGCAAAATTTTAATTATTAGTTTTTTACTGGATGGCGATGTTAGGTTATTTACTACCAACAGTTTCATCTAGAATATTCTATGCATGATACAGTGAGTTTTTTTTTTATAGTTTTAGAATTATTTTGTGTTTTATAATTTTAGAATTATTTTGTGTTTTATAGTTTTAGAATTATCTTGTGTTTTATAGTTTTAGATTTTAGTGTAATGATGGCATATCTTGCTTATTAAGCATTTTAGAATTCATATTTTAATAGAGCTGCAAACATTTAAGTTAAATTAATGGAAAAGTGGTATTTAGTTTAGAATATGCTATGTATCGTTGCTTATAAAACGATAGGTTGTTAGTAAGCTGTACTTCCGTCTGTCTGTTTATTAATCCAACAAGGGAGAATTAGTTTCTTTCCTTTTTTTTTTTGAGAATTATTATAAAATTTCAAAAATGATTCCAAATATAAAGAATTCACTGCAAGTTGCGAATTAATTTTCTTTACATTATATATTCCATACGAACCGCTAGTCTAATATAAAAAGGGCAAATTCGGTAAAAATGAAGTGAAATATTTTCGGAACTGCACAATATATTTTGATGAAACTCTGTTCAGATAAATGTGGTTGATTTGCTTTAGGAATTATTCTAAAAAGATAAGTATCCTACTTTATTCGAGGAATAACAATAGTTAAAATAATAATAATAACTGTTTCTATCAGTCTGATGATCATAATCTTTGTAATTCGGAAACATCTTAATTGATATATATATATACTCTTTTCATTGCTTGGCAAAGCTTAATTGGCAGAAGGTTCATGATTAAAATTATTTCAGATTTTGTAATGGGTTTGGAAGTTTCAGTTACTCACATCTTCATATTAATATTCCATCATTTTTTTAAATAAAAAAATATAAATATTATAGAAATCTACTTTTAGTATATTTTAACTCGTACAAATTTAATTTTCTAAACTGTGATTTTTAAAACTTTCACACAAAATAATAAAATGAATGTAAAGTACTTGCTAAAAATGACTTAGATCATGTCAGCTGAGCATTTCATGGAACTACGTAATTTTTGTAAATGAGTAAATTTCAATTCACTTGTCATAAATGGGCAATGTTCCTTCCGTCGTCAGAAGTTGCACATTGTTATGTAAAACATAAAAAAAAGGAAATCAAAATATCATTATACAATTGAACATATTATAAAAAGTATCAATAATATCGTTCTATCGATTAATGATATTGCTAGTGGTCATTAAATGTGATACCTACACACTTAATAAAAGACATTGATAAATTTTCTGAACAAAACCTTTTCAGATTTAAACATAAAAAGCGTAATATTCTGTTAGCATGTTAAATGGGAATATAGTATACTGAATCTTATTTTCAAGAGCGAAATGATATCAAATTGCATTTTTATTACTTCTGAGAGATAAAGTGGTGTGTCTTTTGAAAATCCCTTTGTATCATCACACTTAATTCGAATTTAAGTTCCCGCGTCGCTATCAAAGATGTTTGCATTTGCTCATTAATTCGAATCTTTTGATCTGGGAATAAGTAATTTACCTTTTTCATTTGAAATAATTTACCATTTTCACCGTTTAGGAGTTTGTATCTGACTCTTTGAATTCGCAAGAAAAGTTATCCCCCATACGCTGACATTAGAAAGTTGAAGATAATTCAGGAATCTGAGTTCAATATTGGTGTCGTAGAGTGAAGTCCTCAAAATTATTCTGTCAGGTTACGTAACCTATTTTATTGCACAGTCCAATTTGCTGAACCTTGAAACTTTACCTGCATGTAAAACTTGATCTACAAGTAATGTAAAAAATCCAAAATCTTGGAATTTTGTTCGAAAAATTTATAAATCTCAGATTTCTTTTGTTTCAATACATTCTTCCAGCAATAACTCAAGAACGGCTGGACACAAAAAATTTGTTTTTATACCATAATGCGCAGAAATTTTTTTATAATCCTCTTATTTGTGTACAACTAAAAGTTATTGATTTATAGCTACAGCAGACGATTTTTCTATATTTTATTATTCATTTTTTATGTACTCGTAGTTTCTGATGCCATTTGTAATTGCGGTAATAGAGCTACACATACCAAACTAGTCTGCGGATTATTATTCTGATCAAACTATTTAAAATATTCTTTTTTTTTTATCAATGATGAATTTTTAGATTAAAATGTCTGAAAGTGCTGAAAATAAGGCAACATACAATGATCAGAGATGAAATATTGTTTTACTTACCGCAATTTCCGTCTTAACAGATCTATAAAATGTGTGTCATTTTTGTGCATTAATTTTAAACGGTTTTCGATATCCAGAGTTTTTATTAAATATACTGGAAGTTATGCACAAAAGTTGCAAATGATTACCCCCCATCCGCTCGTCGGTAAAACTTGTGCTCTCATTATCCACGGACACATGAGTGCCATGTATTTTTGCAATTCAATATTGTTATTTCTTATACGACTGTTTATCGGAACATGCATACTACACCATTCCCTTACAAACGCAATGCATTTATGATCACTTATATCCCCCAACAAAACGTATTTATCCCACAAATAGTGGAACACATTTTAATTTAAATCAGGAACATTAAATTAATAATTCCCACAAAGCGATAGGAAATATTAAATAAATTGAACTTAATTTTGCAAAATATTGAATTTTCATCAATTACTTTAGCTTCATTTTATCAATTTGATGATATTTTGATCAATTTGGCGACATTTTAAACAGTCACCAAATTTATCACAAAGTGAGGCAATTGGACTGACAGACAGACCCTACCGAAACATAATTACAATACTATCTTCTAACAAAATACAAATGATTTCATTGATTTAGCTTCATTTTTGTCAATTTGGCATCATTTTTATCAATTTGTTGACATTTGCATCATTATTCTGATATTTAAAAAGTCATCAAGTTTGCGATATCCCGCTAAATATGTCGCTAAGTGGAATGTCGGACTGGCTATTGCCGGACTATTTCAGTAGGGTAGTCGGATTACTACTCTACTGAAACATTATTACAATATGTACTATCCCTTAACGAAATACAATTAGCAATTTTTCGCCAAATTTTTCAATAAGCGCTACCGAGGGAGAAATGAGTTTTTCGTATGGAGAATAGGTGCCACATTGAGTGATGATTATGTGGGAGCTGGGTCAGTACAAAACAGCACCTACTGACTCCACCACCCACAACTTCGTGATCTTAACTTCAAATTGCCAAAGAGACATAATTTTTAACAAATATATTCTCAAAAATGTATCAGCAAAAACACCAGGTTCAAGATTTAAAGGAGTTCCCAGTTTAGGAGAATTAATCCTAAATGAAGTACAGTGAGTAAAGCAAACATAACACAATAAAAACATGGCTCAATTGTCACTCAAATCAATAATCAATATTTATTTTAAGAATTTCAACAGCATATATATATATATCTATTTATCCTTCAAATTATCTATTTATAGTCAGAGCTTTATTTATGTATTAACAATCTGTATATCTGCTCTGTTCAAAATATATATATCACATTAATTTCAATTCAATATTCATATGGTTTTCAATACTAATTTAATTAACCAAAAATGCATTTAACATGAGCCATTTAATTTAGAGGTTGGTCCTCGTTATGCCAGTACTGCCTCGGAATCATTGATTCCGGTAAAAGGAAAATTTACCTGTTCTCTTAATTTTATTTAATTTGGAGCAACAGATTTGCATCAAGTAATCACGGATCTTGAGCCGGGGATTCAAAAGTTCACAGGGCGAATTACCAACGCAAATTCCCAAATCTTTAGAAACCGAACTTCCGAATACAATGCTTCGAATTGAAACCAAAACTGCCCATCACTCATCTCAATTTCCAGAGTCGTCGTCGGAATATTTCCTGGAAGGGAAAAAAAATATAATTTAGAAAAGATTTGCATCAGGATAATTAATGAATAGTTCCAGGCTCCTCTTCTTCAGCTCCAGATGAACGGCAAGCCATTTTGGCCAAAAGCCTTTGTTTCAAGTCTTTCGACAAATTTTCCCAGCGTCTTCCATCCTCGGGATCTCCAGCTCGAAGAGCGAAACATGGGTCCTCTGAGCCCACGCAAGTTCTCCTACGCAAAAATTGCGCCTCCTCCTGATTGGACAGCGCGCTCTCCTAGCGACTACACAGCCAACACGTCACGCTCCACGGCCAGACACTAAGTCCAGACATTCCAACGCTTTCTCGACGAAATGCGCTTTTTAATGTAATTTCAATGGAAACAAGTGTTAGTAAAAACACTGTACTGGCACGAACGGAGAGAAGGATGTTTCTCTTTCAGAAAATACAAAAAGGCTCATGGCGCAGAATTGCGACATGACAATTAGCTATTTTTCAAGCGCAAAAGTGCGTGTATAAATGGATAGTATAAACAGGCGCTGTTGTTAATGCATTTCTTGATAATTATTTTCTTTTTCAGGACGTCTCTACTGCAGTGTCAGTTTCAAGGAAGAAACGAAAACACTGTCCAAAACTACCCAAAAGCATGACCGACACTTTAAAGGAAGCTCTTGACTTCTCCTTGCTCCGTAAACCTGCGTTCCTGCTAGCTTGTATAGCCAATGTTTTGGGTATGATGGGATTCTATGTTCCCTTTGTATATATTACGGACAGTTCTGTGCAAAAAGGAATTGGTCGGGATCCGGCAGCATTCCTGCTTTCTGTGATTGGAATCACAAATCTCATTGGCCGATTGATGTTCGGGTGGGTCGTAGATAAAGCCGGAGTCAAAGCGCTGGACGTCAACAATGCGTGTCTGGTCGTGAGTGGAATTGCAACACTGACAGTTCCCTTTTGCTATTCCTATGCAGCGATTGTAACAGCGTGCACATTCTTTAGTGTCTTTGTGTGTAAGTATGCAATTTATTGATACAGTTTGTGATCGTTTTGCGGTACATTTTATACATGACTAAAATTGTGTCAAAATTTTCAATCTAATTCCTTATTCCACGTTTTTGTGTTACGGCTTCATGCTCACTAATCTATCTTCTTTCAGCTTAACCTCTTACTTATCCTCTTTGAACTACACATTCACTAATCTATTCTCCTTCAGCCTCACCCTCACTACTCTAACTTTTGTTAGCTTCTCCCTCACTACAGAACTCTCTATTATTCTTTCAATGTATTCTATTGTACTGTATATTATTCTTCCAATGTATTCTATTGTACTATATTACTATGTACTAGGTGTTAAATCCGTTATATGATCGAGTGTATAAAGTTATGCAAATAACTTTCTCGCTGGAAGACGGATCCTTTCCACACGCCAGCGGAGACGCATGGCACACGAATGTCTCCTGATCAATATTATTAACTATTATACGACCCACTAACTAAATATAATTACTTTATCACCCTTTAACACAACATAATTACTAAATAACCTGCTAACAAAACGTAAATTATTTACGACCCCCTAATAAAACGCGTCTGTTTCACAAACTTTGAAACTTACTATATTTTAAATTAAGAATGTTAAATTAATAGTTTCCAAAATAAGCGACAAGGATTATCAAAGAAATTAATTAAATGTCAATCTGGAGATATTTTTAGCAGTCATTAAGGTGGTGATACCAAATTTGTCGCCAAGGTGCGCTGAATGTGCTGTCAAATGGGGTAAACAGACAGGTAGAGAGAAGGGATTTTCTTATATAGTATTCTATTCCAGTGTATTATACTCGTCAAAAGTGAAATTGCAACACCATGAAGGAATGCACGTTGGCATATGCAAATCACAGTACCGGTGAAAGGGAGAGTCATATGCAATTGATTAAAAGAACATACAGAGATATGCAAAAGAAAACCGTTTATTCAGTAAGGAATGTGGCCCGTGGGGGCCACATTCCTTACTGAATAAACGGTTGCCGTTTAGCTGACAGGTCGCTAAACGGCAAGGTATACTATCGATGATGCTATTAATAGTTGACTGAGGTAATCCCTGCCAAGCAGCACGTAATTCGCAGCTGCGGCAAGCAATTTGTCTACGGTATGTACGGGTCGTCCTCGATGCATCTGACGTCCGATGAGGGCCCACACGTGTTCAATGAGAGAGAAATTCGGCAAGCCCAAGAAATGATCTGAATTCCATCCAGGCTGTTGAGATTTCGCCGTGCGGTTTGCGGCGTTGAGACCCAGAACGTCCGACCTACCAGAAAGGTGTAAGGTAACAGTTTGGACGGCCGGGAAGAGCCACCCAATTTTTAGACCGGAACCCAGTGGGGGAGGCATCCACAGGGACCGTGCCCTCCTTCCCTTACCATCAACCTCTCGGAAGGACATACGGACCCACATATTTAATGTGATCGTATTCCGCATGAACACGGCGGCAGTTTCGGCAGCTGAGGGTATCGAACCCGGGCCTACCGAGTGAAATTCCCGTGCGCTAATCTCTGGGCTACTGTGTCCTGCGGTGTGCGGTGTGGCATTGTCTTGCTGTAACACCGTGCCGGGGACGACCTGCACCAGTGGCCGAACCACAAGCATCACAACTTTTGTGACGTACCGGCCCGCTGTCAGATTACCTGCATTGTGCACCAGAGCTGTCCACTGATCGAATATGATATCGTCTTAAAACCATGATGTCCTGTGTGGGGCCGATGTCACGCTTGGTATTATGGGCTGGCAAGTGGCGTTCCCCGGGAAGCCGCCACACCCGTTCACGGCTGTCATTCCTCCACAGGGAGAAGCGAGATTCATCCGTAAACAATACCCGATCCATTGGTCCAGTTGCGATGACGACGACATCACGCCAGACGTGTATCCCTGTATCGAGCGCTTAATGATATCCCAGTGCTTGACCGCCGTGCGTGCAGCTGTACTTCATGCAACTTTTGCCCATGGTTTGTGTGCAGGCAGGTGCAATGGTTGATGGTGGCAGGCTGTTTCGGATGTCACTTGTCGTTGCTCACTTGCTTCGACAAGCCATTCTGTTGTGCGCCTGTTCGATCCACCCCCTCTTCGGCGTGTTCTCTGATGTTCCTGCGCCCATCGTGCCACACTTAGCTGGATGGTACTCACATCGTGCCTAACATGCGTGGCAATTGCACGATCGACAAATCCACGTCACGCAGCTCCAAGATACGGTCTCGTTCTCCAGCCGTTAACTGCTGGTATACAGCTCGCTTACCTCTTCGAGGCATAGCTTCTTTACTTTTCGAAAGTTTGGCAGCTGAAAATCGTCGCTAACAGCATTTACGGAACAAGTAGTAGTCTACTGGTCACCCGAAACTGGGTGTCACGTGACCCGATACGTACGAGAACTCTTAATCATTTGCATATGACTCTCTCTTCTATCGGTATAGTGATTTGCATATGGCTACATTTATTCCTTCATGATGTTGCAATTTCACTTTTGACGAGTGTACTTTTATTGTATTCTATTGTACTGCATTGTTCTACTGTATTCTATTTTACAATGCTATTCTTCAATTGTACTTTATTGACTGTATTATTCTACTGTATTTTATTGTACTGGATTATTCTATTGTATATTATTTTGATGTATTCTATGTAAATTCATTGATGGATGAAACGTAATTGATATTAATTTGAAATATAAACAAATTAAAAATATGTTATACAATATAATGTTATACAATATTTCGCACACCACTTTGTTTTTCAAATTTTTAAAGTTGAACATTGGATTTATATATTTGTAATATAACTTTTAGGGAAAATTTATTTACAGCAACCACTGTAGGGTTTTGGAAAACGTTTTTCAACATAACATGAAAAAAATATGATGTGGGCAACACACGACTTTCTTTATATAATGCAATGAATTTACTCCTTTTGCAGTTAAAAAAAATCTGATGTGGGCAGCACATGACTTTCCTTATATAATGCAATGGATTTACTAGTTTTACAATAAAAAATAATGTATAAGATCCATGGCGCTGTGTTTTTATCGTTGAATTATTCATTGGGTGATTTTCAGGATGACAACATGTAAAACTATCTCAAAATACTCAATTAACTTATACTTCGTGCAACTCTAATCAATCATCAATATTGATAGCATCCTCAATAACCGATATAGTCCATATATTAAAATATTTTAATAATTATTTCATCATTTAGTCGTCATTTTCATTGATTTAGCGTCATTTTTATCAATTCTTGTAGCAGCTAATTGACTATTGGCGTCCAAATGCAAAAGTATTACCTAAAGTATATTTTTATATGAATGGAACTAGCATGACATTACTTATGAAAAGTGAACATATTTGAACAATAGGTAATATATATATTTTAATTTTATATAATTTTTTGATAATTTTTTTGAAAAATGTACTACAATATCTCAAGAACGGTTCATGCTAGCGTTCTAAAATTTGTTTTAATCGTTTTTTAATGAAAAATTACATAAAAAATGATTATTTTCGTAACTTTATTAAAGATTTTGATCTTTTGAGGATTTTTCAAAATTTTACTCGAAAATTTAGGGGAGTTCTGAACATGCGATTGCTTGCTTATAAAAACAATAGGCTTCCAGTATTCATGGATTGTAATTTTTGGTCCAAATTTTGTTCGAATCGGTCCATTCATTCGTCAGTTATCGTCGCCATACACACACTGACACACACACACACATACTTTCACACACACACACACACACATACATAATCTCAAAAACGTCTGATTCGTGTTCAGGGATGCTTGAAACGTGCTCTCCCGTCGAAAACTCGAATTCGAATTTTCGTCGCCTTCACAATACTTTCCTTATACATTATATGTATATCAGGAAAGTAAAATATTTAAGATCTACGGTACTGTGTTTTCAACGTTGAATTGTACATTTGGCGATTATCCGGATGACAACATGTAATACTATTTCAAAGTACCCAATGAACTTATATTTCACACAACTCTAAATTAACAATTATCAATAATAATCATCCTCAATAAGCGATTAGTCCATATATCAAAATATTTTAATAATTAATTCATAAATTAGGCGTCATTTTCATTAATTCAGAATAATTTTTGCAATTTTGAAAAATTATTGTCAAACTGTGGCGAAATATCGCCAAGTTGGGGATACTTTGCTAGATTATTCGCCAAGTTTGCAAATACACCCACAAGTGTTACGGACAAACGGAGGGAAGGACATTTCTTATACATTTTAGAATGTATGCCTGGTATATGACGGAAATCAGAATGGCTTGCTATATATATTAAGCGAAACATTACTTCTCATTTGGCGTTATTTTTATCAAGTTGGCAACATTTTTGTCACTTCGGCCACATTTAGAAAATTCGCCAAATTGGCAACGTCCCGCTATATTTCTCCCCAAGCGTTACGGACGGACGATAAATGGGTTGTTCTTATGTTCTTTCTATTCTTATGTTCTTATTAAGATATTGAGCTTTCATTAATTAGTCGTCTTTTCATTGATTCAGCGCCAGTTTCATCAATTTGGCGAATTTTTAACAATTGGGTGACATTTTCGTCAATTTGGCAACATTTAAAAAGTCACCAAGTTGAAGATATTCCGAAAAATTCGTCATCAAAATTTTATCCAAACGTTATGGACGGAAAAATAGGTTATTTTTTTAGTACGCGTAGATTCTTATATTCTTTCCAAGATATTGAATTTTCGTCAATTAGTCGTCATTTTCATTGATTTAGTGTCATTTTTATCAATTTGGTGACATTTTCGTTAATTTGGCAATATTTAAAATGTCGCAAAGTTGGCGACATTCCGCGCCGCCAAAATCTCGCAAAGCGTTTTGGATGGAGAAATAAGTTATTTTTATAGCAAATAAATGACTATTGGCTTCCAACTACAAAAGTATTACCCAGAGCATCTTTTCTCATGAATGGAATGAGATAGATCCACAAGAATGATGTACACACATGAAAAGTGAACATATTTCACAACAGTTAATATTTTTTTCATTTTATGTGATGTTTTGGTAAATTTATTTGAAAATTTTTTAATATCTAGAGAACGGTTCATGCTTTCATTCTAAAGTTTGTGACAATCGTTTTCTAATTAAAAATTAAATTACATAAATTACTATTTGTGTAACTTTATTAAAGATTTTAATTTTTGTTGATTTTTTCAAAATTTCACTCCAAAATTTATTGTTGTTTTGAACATTCGATTGGGTTTAAAAACAATAAGCTTCCAGTATTAACGGATTTAAATTTTTGCACCAAATTTCGTTTGAATCGCTCTATTCATTTGTCAGATATCGTCTCCACACACATGCATACACACACATACACACACAGTAAGAGAGAGAGAGAGAGAGAGAGAGAGAGCCATTACTTGAAAAACGTTTTATTCGTGTTCAGGGATGTTTGAAACGTGCTCTCCCGTCGAAAACTCGAATTCGAATGTTTGACCCAGTCACAGTACTTTATTATACATTATATTATGTATATAAGGAAAGTAATACTACGTGAATATTTTGTACTTGAGGACAGTAGGAAAATAGAAATAGTTTTTTATAAATTCGTTTTCCTCTCACCTGTTAGTTCAAGGTAATTTTGTACTTAATTAATACTCATATTTAAGGTTATTTAAGTGTTTTAAATATGTAGTTCATGTTTATTTCAATTTGACTATTATTCTTTGAGATATGAATCACATGCACGAATTAAATCCATTTTATCTTTCTATTGCAGCTGCATATATCTCATTAACTTCGATCATTTTGGTAGACATGGTTGGGCTGGATCGCCTTACCAATTCATTCGGTCTTCTCAGTCTTTTCAGGGGTTTCGCTGGAATTATTGGACCTCCTTTAGCAGGTGAGCCACGTTTTGTTAGTGCCAAAGAAAAGTAGCTTTCCCAATTTTAATTTCAACTTTTGTACATTAAATACCAAGATATAATTTTACAAGAAAGGTGTTATAACGGAATTTACTCAACTAATCAGTATGCCCTAGTGTCACTTTCCAATGGCCAATGGCTTATTTAAATGACACTGCTACTTTTAAACAATTTATTCTGAAAAATAGTATGCTTATTGTACCTTCAATATGTAGAGTGGACTGGGGTAATTACTGGACAGTTAATTTTGACCAGTTCCGTAAGATTCTTTTGGTGAACTCTTGTCAGAATATATTTGTAAGGTTTTTAACTGTATACATAATTTTATTGAAACAGTCTCTTTTTTGTAGGTGATATCTCCGGAAAAATTCAGAAGATAACTTTTTGCTCGGGACTCGTGAAAAAAAGTTGCAAATAGTAGAATATTCTTTTCATTAGCTAAAACATGTAAGCTCTTCGTCAAAATTCGCGGCAATCTTACATAATAAAAGAGCATGTCTGTCTGTGTCAGACGTAACGAAAAATTGAAGCTATCGTCAGCCAAATAATTTGGTACAAGTATAGCTGAAATTTCCGTGACTCCCCATTACGATTTAAAACAGTTTAAAAGTTATAAATGTTTAAAGTAATAATATGACCGAAATTTAACCATTTTTAAATCAAATTTATCAAACAGGCGATTTTCTTAGTGGAAGAGATATGAGACAGATGATTAATATTCTGCACTTTAAACTATAACATTCTAATATTTTAAATTTTAGATATATCATTTTGTTTGTTTTAAACGTGCCCTTAATTTATTATAATAAATATTATGCTAAAGATCAGAAAGATCCACATGGATTAAACACAACGTGGACTAAACTTGGGAAATTTTAAATTAGAGTAAAAAAGAAATTTTACTTTAATTGGGAATTTTTAATTAGAGTAAGATTTAATGTTGTTTTACATGCCGCAATTTTCATGTTAACAGAACTATACAATGCTCATCATATTTATGATTAAATGCGAAACGGTTTTTGATATTTAGAACTTTTATTAAGTGTGTAGATATCACATTTAGCGATCATTAGCCATTTTACATTCACGAAGCGTGGGTGAAAAAGGCTTGCTATATATATATATATATCCACAATAATAATTTTCTTCCTACTTCTAATAAAATCGAATATAAACACTTTGCTCATCATGGTTTTGAAAATATAACTATACATATTTTGGACATTAAAACAAATACTGCTGATAGATTATTCTTTGAAAACTTCTATATTAAATCACATTGTACTCTGTTTCCATATGGATTAAATCAGTTATATCTCAATGGTAATATTGTTAAGAATAATTTTGTAGATAATAAATATTCTATTTTTAATCACCTTTTTTTTAAACCTCTTTTACATAATAGTAAATTGGCTAAACTCAAAAGATTTAAACGCGGTAAAGGAAGCTCCTCCCAATATGATATTAAAGCGGAGATTAAAAGTATGCATCAACAATTCAATAACACATATCAATGGAAATTTATTAAATCATGGGTATTTGCAGTTAAGAAAAAACAATTAAACACAGTTTATGCTATTTTCTTAAAGTTAAATCTTACTAATGAACATTTTAATCATATTTTCTATGATTTGCTCATTACTAGATCAAAATATTTAAAAATAAAACTTAATCAATTTCATCATAATAACTGTTCCAATTCTTATTGTGTAATATCATTTAAGCATCCTATTTATAATTCCATAAACTTTAAGAATTTATTTAATCAATTTCATCATTTATTGCCTGTAAAGGATTTGAATGTTACAAAAACTTTTAAATATAACAAGCCTATTGGAAGAACCATTTTTAATTACAATGCAATTTCAAAATCTCTCTCAGTCGACATAGATTCCTCAACAAATTTAGATGGTGAATGTATTTGTAGTGCTGATAATTATGCTGAATTTATAAATCCACACTTGGGTCATATAGTTACTGGAGACTTAGCTATTGTAAAAGATAAATCTTTAAGAACTATAATGTCATTTGGCACTAAATTCAGGTTACCTTCATGTAATAATTCTAAACAAGTGTTAAAGTCAATCAATCTGGACCTTGATAAATTTATTTATGGATTAGCTTCTAAATATGCTCAGCCTTTAGAGGCATTTAATATGTGGAAATTTACTATTTTAAGATCTATTAAAAATACCATTTGTAGTATTAATTTATCTAGATCCATATATAATATGGATAATATAAAGCATTCTGTTAATGATTTACATAGATCTTTTGTTATTACTTATGTAGATAAAGCCTCTAATAATTATGCTATTATTTGTAAAAAATTCTATATTCAATATCTGCTAGATTATTTAAAAAATAATAGTCTATTTAAAATTGATTCACACTCTCTTAATAGTATCAAATTGAAAATTATCAATATGTATAGTGATTTAGATATTAATAATAAATTTTTGACATTTCCATATATTGTGCTTATACCTAAATTTCATAAAAATCCTATTAAATTTAGAACTGTTACTAGTGGTCATAATTCATACTCTACTACTGCTAGTAAATTATTACTAAATTATTTAAATGTACTAAATAGCAATTTACGAGATTCTGGTGATAGCTACATTATTCTAAATAACAGTAAGGAATTAAAAAATAAATTAAAAACGCATGGTAAAATAATAGGATTTCAAACTTTTGATTTTAAAGATCTATTTAATAATATTAAGATCACTGATCTATATGATGTCATTTTAGCTTTATATAATGCTTATATTACTAAACATTCTAATCTTACAAAATTTACCAATTTTCCTAAGCTTCTCCATTTTGTTCTTTTCAATAATTATATCTTTCAAGGTAATAAATTATACTTACAAGTCTCAGGTGTTCCACAAGGTGGCTGTAGTAGTAGTATGTTAGCTAATTTATACCTATATCATTATGAAAAATTCTTTACTTCAACTGATTATAAAATTTATAGATATGTAGATGATCTGATTTGTCTTGTATTTACTGATAACTATGTCATAGATATAGATTTCTATCCGGATAATTTGGAATTAATACCTAATGAAACTTCTATTAGTAATAATGTTTATTATTTGGATTTAAATCTAATTATAGAACCTGCTCATGGGATAGTTACTAAATTATATGATAAAAAAGATTTTTTTAAATTTAATATTAATAAATTATTACCTTTTAATTCCTGCAACTCGATTCAATTGTTTAGAAATATTATACTTAATCAACTTTTTAGAATTTATAGATTATCAGATAAAAAATTTCATGCTTTGCACATTAATAACCTCAAAATTACCAGTAAAATGTATCAATATCCTGCATATTTAGTCAATAGTATAGTTAATAAGTTTCGATTAGCCTAAAATTCTCATATTCTCCCCTTATTATCTTATTTTAGCCGTACTTCTTCATTCTCCTGCAATTATATTTTCATCTTTTTATCTCGAAGCTTTAACAGTTGAATAACTCATTTTATTGCCTTTGCGCAGTACTGTTTTTATTACTCTCTTTGGCAAAAGCAAATCACATCTTTTCATTTTGGCATATGGCAACGATGATCCAGTCATATTTTGCTCGTCATGGTTGCGCTGAAGAGGTGCGTTTTGAGGTATTTATGTTTCCTTTATTGTTCCAATCTTTATGCTTGTCGTCCATATAACACAAGTTTATAGATAAAATCTATCTTGTGTTTCAGAAACAAGCATTTTTGTGTTCATTTCGAAAAGATATATGGACCCGATGAGAATTTTTTCGAAATGAACTTTTCGTAAGCCTAATCTCGTAAGCCTAAATCTCCTCCATGTGCAAGCTTTTTTGCTTGATTTTTTTGTTTTCTTATTTGCATTCCTCATTTTTGAAATTTGTTGATTGTCTTTGTCCTTATGACTTGCATTATGCTTTATTATTTCCTCTTTTTGTCTTAATTTCTTTGTATTTGTAGAAAATTTTGGAATAGTGTATTATGAGTTACTACATACATTCTAACTTTGGATTTAATAATTTATTTTTATATATATATATATATATATATATATATAATCTATCATTGGAATTTCATGTAATATTTTTATTATATATATATACAAGGTGTCCAGTGCTATCGGTGCCCAATGGCTATTTCCTCAACCGTTAGTCACAGAGATATACTTCCAATTGCAAAAATGTTTTAAATTTTAAAATCTATTATCTTAGAAACAGTTTAAATCAATAAATACATTTCTGAAAGAAATGCGAAATATAGATTTTTATACGGTCCCCCGGTCCACCAATCATATTTAGGAAAATCATCCTCATACAATTTCATGCAAAATAAAAAAAAATCTTCCTTTTGCGACCAAAATTCACCGAGTTATGAAGCATTAAACTTTATGACTTAAGTCGCTTTTCCACGCGCAAAAATGTCCCGTTTCAGGCAACCAACCTATCAGGGACCGTATTGACCATTTTTCAGCACAAAAAGTGATCCATCTTTAAACAGCTATAAGTCGGTCAATTTTGGTCGTAAAAGGAGGATTTTTTTTTATTTTGCATAAAATTATATGAGGATGATTTTCCTAAATATAGCTGGTAGGACCAGGGGGCTGTATAAAAATTTATATTTCGTATTTCTTTCAGAAATGTATTTATTGATTTAAAATGTTTCTAAGATAATAGATTTTAAAATTTAAAATATTTTTGCAATTGAAAGTGTATCTCTGTGACTAACGGTTGAGGAAATAGCCATTTGGCACCGATAGCACTGGACACCCTGTATATTAATAAACACTAATATAACACTTTCTTTTAAAGGCTCAGTTTATGACTGGACAGGGAGTTACGATATCCCTTTCTACCTAGCTGGCGCTCTGCTCATGTCATCGGCCCTGTGCACATTTTTTATTCCGTGGCTGTCTAAACCATCTCCAGCAGTTGAAATGAGGCCTCCCACACCCGCTGATGATGCCGACAGTGGGAAACCAGAGAGCGAACCCATAACAGCACTCTGATTTGCAAATGGATGCACCCTGATATCAATAATTGTAAGCGGTTAAGTCCGCAGTGCCATAAAGGGACAAATGCAACATTTTCGCCATAATTCTCTTGAAATGGAATTAATGGCAAGTTTCGTGCAATTTTTCGTTTGAGGACCGTGGACATTCAAAATGCATTTTTCCAAGTCATGAATTTTGATAGAACTTTGTACATGGAATGTGTCTTATATCCTCAAAAGTATTCCAGCACTTTATAGAATGTTAATATTGTGAATATGCCTCAGTCACTCTATATATAACCTTTTATGTACCCAAAGCCATGAATTCAGCTCGTAACTGGATATTCTGAACATTTTGTGCTATACCTGCTTGATGGAACGAATCGTTGTCTTCTACAGCACCAGAGAACTTCTTAAAATTTTGTGCATACTGGTATGGTTTGGGAGAGAATTTTATGTAAATAGTAAACACTGACTTGCTCACTTTTGGGACAAATGGCAATTTCGATATTGAGTGGGAACTAGAAAATCTTCTTCCAAAGGAACTATTGCAGGTGATTTGGAAGGAAAATGGATTGAACTGGAATAAAATTGACCCTGTAATTTGCTGAAAAAAGTGTTATTTGGTTTAACTGGTAGATTTTGAGCAGGATAGCTCTTTCTATATCCATCTCATTCTTCACAAAGAATTTCTGTACCCACAAAGTTTGGGAAAGAACTATGGAGCCTGGAGAAGACTAGCAGCCATTTCATAAAAATGGCAAAATGCAGTAAACTCGGAATTATACAGAATATATGGTAACGGGTCAAAATCATGGCTGTTGCTACGCAAATTAACGGAACGAGTCCAAAGTAATTGAAACAAGTAATTCTTTAAATTTACAATATGAAATCTTGGTAGAGTGACAAAAATTTTCTGAGGATATAGTGCGTATGATGCCTGTATATGATATACAAAATATTTAGCTGAGATTGCAAATTTGATATATTTTTTTATTATTAGTTTTGTTTAAAAGAATATATGTTCCGTGCGCATTACATTTGTAGATGTAATTAATTATAATGAAACATTATCATGATGATAACAACATAATAAATGAAAGTTAGTATGGATTTTGAATGACGTTGAAGTTAATAAAAAACTATTTATGTCCAAATCCACTAAAAAAGTTCTAAATGCTTTATTTGAAAAATTTAAATATGTATTAATTTCAAAACTCATACTATTTTGTTTTGGTATATCATTATAAAGATTTGTTCGAAATTGCATGTCAGTACGCATGGAACCTTTGTATGAACAGTAGTAGTACTAATAATTAATTTTGAGAAAAAGTTCGTGTAAGTTAATAAACGTTATAACTAAAATTTCGGATTAGAAATATTTCTTCAACCAGTTTAAATATCATAGTGAATTTGAATATATATTAAGTTTTTGAACGTTCACGGTCCTCTTAATTTATATCTAATAATTGGCATCTGAGCTGGGATAAAAACAATAACGACTGTTAATAAAGAATGAATGCATTATTTTGTACGATGGAAATTACAAATGTAAGGTGTACTGTTTATGAAGAAAGTTCAGCATGAGAATATTTGAGAGCAAAAATCACTAAAAGTTATATATTTTACAGTGGCAATAAAGAGGCCAGCCTGTCCAGGATCCAATGCATGGTGGTAAAGTGAAGGAGGTAAAACTTCTTGTAGGGAAAACGCTAACATCTTTTGAAACAATAATTCAGGTAGCGCTGGGGTAAGATAAGTGTCCCATTGCATTGTATGTGTTTCTATAGCAAAGGCCTCGTATTGAATAAAATATATACATTTATTTTAAACTGCTGATTTTGCAAAAAACAAATTGTTAAAGCAATACAAATTAGAACTCAAGCAATTCCCACTTACTCAAATTAAATTTTACTTTCAATTAACTTTTGTCTCCATATATTCTGTACCTTGTTTTGTAACTAAGAAAAAATTCTTATTACTTCTATTCATAATTAATGAAGTTTAATTCAAATTATCATATATATATATATATATATATATATGTATATATATATAGATGTGTGTGTGTGTGTATGCTAAACACTACCTCTTTTTGCTGTGTCCAATGAGAACAGGTGAGACTTTACTTTAACTAACACTAGAGATGCCTAAATACAGTTCTCAAACGATTATGATATTTTCAAGCTTTTTATCCATAGGAGTTTTATATCTCTCTCTTTAACTGCATGGTCCAATGTGTTTGTGCAGCTAGTCACCGTTATGATAATTCAAAGCGATAAAGATGTTTACTATGTTATGTTGATATATTTTAAGATTCTTTTTCATATTTTACCTTTCAAATATGTATGTCAAGATTGAATAATACCAAAATTATTGAAAAGTATAAAATATCAATAATATAGATGTATTATTGGCATTCATAGTAATCTTTATTATGTAAAACCATATATGCGCAAGTTTGTGTATGATTATAGTTATACAAGTGGTTGTTAATTGACATGAATTTATATTTATTAAATATGAACAGATTTTATCATTATAAAATTCATATATTGTTTCTCAACATTACATATTTCATTTACTTGATTTTTCAATCAATTTATATTTATTTAATGTTAGTTTTTTATGTTTTTGTACATTACAATCGCGATTCATTTTTCTCAATTAAAAAAACACGTCATACTGTGAAATTTTTTTTATTTATGTGCCAAATTTTGCTTTTTATTGATTTTCTTTTCATAACTTACATTTGATTTTAATCACCTTGTTCCAAATATTTCAATGTTTTTTCATAGTTGAGAATCGTTTTATATATGTTTCTACCAAGTACAAATGCTTTTTATTATAATAATGGTTACTAATTTGAAAACATACTGTTAATTATATAATGGCATATCAGACATCTATATAATGACATCTATTAATTGATTTATGAGGTGCTTTTTAGAAATATATGATTTTGTTCAAATTTTTGAAGAAACCAATTTTATCAACCCCTGAAGGATGAGGTGGGATAATTAAAAATTCGACTTTGGTTGATTTTTGGGCATCATTTCGAAGAATAAAGGCAGTTTTATTTTATCAATACTACCGAAATCTAAATAGAACCAAGATAAACCGTAAGTGACTTAATGAACTAGTTCACAACATAAATTACGGAGCAAATGAGGTTAAGAAAGCATATATATATGTTTCGGGAATCTTTGGCTTTCCTTCTTCAGTTCAGAGCAAACATGGATCTGAAGGCCCAGATGAAAGCTAGACCATACCGGTCAGACAAAAAATGGCTAAATGACAGAACCCAATATGGTAGCGCCACCTAGTTTGAGAAAAGATAAGTAAAACGAGAAAAATAACAAGAAAGATCAATCATGCTTAAAGCATTGATTATGAAACACTTTCCAACTTCAATGCAATTTTATTTAAACATGTCTAAAATGCAATACATTCCTCGGTAATATTTCAAAACTTATCACAATACTACATTAATTTATTATATTTGAAAACTTAAACCTTCATCGAAAAAAATGGACTTCATTCAAATGACGTCAGTGACATATGAATTGCCTGTTTTAAACATCTCTAAAATGTGATACATTCCTAGGTAATAATTTTAGAATTATCATAATACTACAATAATTTATTATATTTGAAAACTTCATCGAAAACAACTGAAATTCATTCAAATAACGTCATAGAAAAAATAACACGCCTGCTCTCTCTATAAAAGCAGCATTTCATTCACAAATAATTTCCCATTCATGTCATTCATCACAATACTATAATAATTTATTTTATTTAAAAATTAAGACCATGGAGCTACAAGTAATTTAAACTCTCTGCGTTAAACTTCATCGAAAACAATCGCCCTTCTCTTTGTAAAATCAATGAATATTTCATTCATATCAGCTATGTAGACTCCATGAACTAAATGATTTTGTGTTAAAGAAATACAGCATTTCTAATACAACTCATTCTAGATATTTTGCTGTTTACATTTTACATAGGTGAAAAATAGGCTTCGTTGTAGAAATAATCAAATTTGGATGAGCATTTAAACTCAAATATATTGTAATTGCGTTGTTTCAGTATGTAGATGCACAGAATTTAAGCAAAAATAAAGCAGTTTTAGGACGGATACAACACTCAATATGATTTAAAAAGAACTTTAAAAATCACGATTTTGAGACAAGATGGATGCCATATATAATTTTGAAGTGGGTCACGTGATTTTTGCATGTCATGGTCACGTGATCGCTTCATATAAGAGGTGTTATTATTATTTTAATTTTTATTTAAGAAATTACTGAATATATTTCGCTGAATTTGTTTTTGTTTATTTTATGGAATAATGTGAATATTACCTAAAATTTTCGAAGCAATTTGTGAATTTTAAATACTTTTAAAAAATGTTTGAAGAATTAGGTCCCATAGGACTCAATGTATTTCATTTTTTCAACCCGGGTTCAATCCAAAACTAATTGGGTGATATTATTCATTTATATTCCCATAAGTCCTACAGACCGTCTGAACAACATACTAAAATTTCATTTTGATTAAGTCATTTTTACGGCAGTTATCGTGCTTACGGACAGACAGACAGACAGACAGAATGAACAAAGTCATAAACACTTTTCAACTTTGTTGTAAAGTGTTAATAAAAAAAATAATTTCGTATTGAGAAACATGTTCACTTTTCATATGTAATACCATACGATAAATTATGTGACATCATTCTCGTAGATCTAGCTCGTTCCGTTCATGAAAAAAAATACTTTGAGTAATACGTTTGTATTTGAGCGACAATAATCATTTGTCTGCTGTAAGAATAAGTTATTTCTTCGTCCATAACACTTGGCGAGATTTTGGCGACGAATTTGGCGGAATGTCGCCGACTTGGCAACTTTTTTAAATCAGTCATCTTTTTTAAAGTCATAAACACTTTCAACTTTGTTGTAAAGTGTTAAAAAAGAAACGTCAGAAAAATGAACTTGAAAAGCAAACAAGAAAATTAAAAATGCCGTGTAATATAACTAAACGTGAGAAGCAGAAAAATAACGAGATAAAGAAACAAATAAATGTCATACCTTGGAGAAATAGCGTTGCATAGATAAATTATTAAACAATTTACTCGAATTTTTATTGACGTGAGAAGCTTTAAAGAAATCCAAATCGAAAACTGATAAGCACTTTTGAAAAATGGAGGCAAAAGAAAAATCAAACCGGTGACTTGTTATCCAACAATGTTTAGCATAAGTAACTTAACTACCGATTTTGGTGAAATTTCGTTAGGTAGGTTTTAAACAGGAGCAGATATATAGTAGATTGCATAGGAAGGCAATTGCATAAGTACACACACAGACGTTGCTTCTGGTAGGTCGGACGGTCTGGGTCTCAACAACAGCAACAATAGCACACAGACTTTGCGCCTAAAATAATTCTTTCGTATTTCAGAGTGCTCGAAGTGTTTCCCTCAAAAATTCGAATACCAATTTTCAACCCCAGTTAAATACTTTAAAATATATTACCGTGCTTGGTATGTGAAAGAATATTAGGATCACGCGCCCATTGCAGGTAATAGTAGGACCGGTTCCAAGCATATGATGCATTCGTCAGCATAGAATAGTCGATATCTGCAATGGAAACAAGAGAACTTGTAATGTGTAGTGGCATCCATACAAATTGTTGGACTTCCTATAAACATTTATGAAGGACCCCACTTCCATATTTAATTTCCCACCTTCTTTTCAATCTTTTATGTCTTCACCTCCTTAAAAAATCAGATGGTTGGATTCTTGGCAACCGGATCTCTTACTCGAGTGATATTCACCCCCCCCCCCCACCACCAACGGGCAGTCTTATATGCGCCGCAATTTTGAGAATCTCTATAGGAACTAACAAATACGCGTACCCCTAACGACACCAGTCAAAAAAATTGTTATTTGCAATGGGAGCGCGACGCTGACTTTGCGAACGCCCCCTATAGGTGGATTCTGAGGGTATGAAAGAACACTGTTTTGTTGTTTTCAATTTTTTTCCGCTCAGATTTTATTTTGTTATTTTTCTTCTTCTCAAAAACATTCGAATGGAATAGAAATACGAGTACGTTGCATTGGTCGTGTCAGAAATGATTGAATACAACTCCATATCAGTTGGTGTAATGTTACGAAAACAAATTAAAGTGTTTTGAAACTTTAAGCTACAAGATAAGTGCGATTAAATACAACGGCTTTTCGATTGTATGCTTGATTAATTAGTGAAGTGAGGCTCCAAAGTTCGACGATTTTTAAATTTGGAGAAATATAATAAAAAATATTGAAAAAATGAAAATCTCAATGGGAAGAGATGAGAAAGGGGTTCTTGTAAAAGGAATTAAAAAAAGTCTCGTTGCTACAGTATGTCTCAAAGTAACACATTCGTGTAAAAAAAATGATGATAATTCATCGAAGTCAAATATTCAGTAAAATTACCTAAATATGTCGTATAAATTTTAATTTACTGCGACAGAGGATTGTGTAAATATACCGGAAAATACTGTAAAAAGTAATTAACTCCGTGTTTGCTTGAAACAAAACTAAGTGGAAGCCTTGCAATATATAGCGTACACTATACCATAACATCTCTAGCTGTGTGTTATTCAAAATAAATTAATATGTTGGAGGGAGTGGGGCACATTTATCAATTTTTAAAGAAGCAGCTTTTTGCTTCCCTTTAATACATGGTTAAGGAAGTATTACAATCGAGTCGGAAGTCGAGTTTTCGACTGATTTGCACATTTCAAACTCTCTACAACACAAATACATTATTTTTAACGTGACATCTGTGTGTGTGTTTGTCTGTATGCCTCTGTGTCTGTACGTGCATGTACGTGCGTGTACGTGTATGTGCCATATATGTATTCACCCTAGCTCAAAATTATCCCACGAAATTTTATAAAATTTGGTAGCTAAACATATAACTTGCGTATTACGCTGGTGCTGATTAGATTTTTGTACTATTTGGAAAAACAGGACAGTTTTTTTTTACAAATGATCTGCAAAAACCATCAAAATCTAAATTGAAAGATTAAATACATTAAAATGTAGTATTTGAGTGATTGTTTTATACGCAAATTGTGATAAAAATTAATTAATCCAGGATAAACCATTCTCCAGTTATTTTAGTTTCTTTTCAACTTTGGCGAGTTAGCGATGTTTTAAAATACGCTAAGTTTCTAAATGGATATAATTATTAAAATTTAAATTGGATATACTTATTAAACTTTAAATTGAATATAATTATGAATAAGTACCCATTTTATGCGCTTAATTTTATGTGACAAAACTTAATGCAAAATGTTACGGAATATGTGAAGAAAAATGATCCGGTAGGGAAAGTTATGTGCTGCCCACTTCATATACAAAATATTGTGTTATGAAATCTGTAGCAATCAGGACCTAAATGGCTTTTAATCGTTCTGGATGATGTAATAGACGTTCCGTTTTTTAATTGGCTCTCCCAAGCTTACGTATTAGGTGTTTCCTTGCAAACCCTGAGCCCGTTTTTGGTTATGGATGACATGCTGTTCATAAAGAAGAAAATTAAAAGAAACTTTCTGGGCTTACTAATGGTAGCCTCCTGGAGATTATAGGTATCTGGCCGTATGACATGTATAAAGTGACAAGTTTTACTCAGCCAAAAAATATAATTATTAAAATTTAAATTGGATATAATTATTAAACTTTAAATTGGATATAATTATGAATAAGTACCCATTTTATGCGTTTAATTTTGTGTGACAAAACTTAATGCAAAATGTTACTGAATATGTGAAGAAAAATGATCCTGTGGTTATGTGCTGCCAACTTGATATTCAAAATGTTGCGTTTTGAGATCTGTAGCAATCAGGACCTAAATGGCTTTTAATCGTTCTGGATGATGCAATAGATGCTCCGTTTTTTAATTGGCTCTCCCAAGCTTTCGTATTAGGTGTTTCCTTACAAACCCTGAGCCCGTTTTTGGTTATGGATGACATACTGCTCTTAAAGAAGAAAATTAAAAGAAACTTTCTGGGCTTACTAATGGTAGCCTCCTGGAGATTATAGGTATCTTGCCGTATGACATGTATAAAGTGACAAGTTTTACTCAGCCGAAAAGAATAGGGTATTTAATTATTATCACACTTTAAATAGAATAATAAAACTTTCAATACTTACTTAAATAAAGCAGGCATATGACAATTAGGTGATTAGGTTGGTAGCCTAATTTTCATAAACCTGCTTTACTTAGGGAGGCATTGAAAGTTTTTTTCACAAGCAACAGTTTTATTTATTGTAAATAAAATAAAGTTGATTTTTTTAACTTCCAAATAAATTTTTAATGTTACATGATATTTTTTAATATTAGCTGCATTCGTGTCTTTCATATTTTATGCTGTCGGTGTTTTTTATTTCATACTAGTCAGACCCGCGGGCATTCTGCCCTAAAAGTAATAAACTAAAAACACGCAAGAATAATATTTCCTATTTTTGTAAGAAGATTGAACAATTTTGAATGTTAAACCAAGTTTTAACTGTATCCCGCGTTCCGTTGATAAGCGAGCGTGAGACGCGGGATACAGTTAAGTCTTGGTTAAACAAAACATGTTAACGAAATGAGCGTGACTCTCTGAGTTGCGTGGTATCTCAAATAAAAATATATAAAATGATAAGAAATAAAATAACACCAGGGTTTCACTTTCAGTATCTGAAGTCATACGATACGCAAGCTCCATGGTTACATTATAATTTCGCTGTGAAAGAAGTATACAGTCACTGCATTACGTAAGAAACAGGTCGTTGACATCATAGCCTCACTTTCAGTATATATCATACACTACGTAAAGCTCCATGGTTATATCATAAAAATTGAAATGTCCATTCGTGATTGAAATACGTTTGGTAACATTTTGAGGCAGCGTTTTAGATAAACAGACAGATAAATCAAGGTGTTTACATTATAAATATTGTTCTAACTTCGAAATCAATGGTTTGGAGGTAACATTGTAATAATTTTGGAGTTTTAAATTGATATTAATAGGATAAAACCCCTTTTTTTTAAAATTAAAACTTGACAAATAAATAAATATTGTTAATATATGAAAAACAGTTTTATAGAATAAACAATATTTATTTATTTGCTAGCATTAAAACATGTCAAAAACTGTGAAGCTAATACTCTTAAAAAAATAATTGCAATCTTTTTTAATACGTTTTAGTTTCTTAAACAATGCATTGCACTTATAATCGAAAGTAGTCGTTTACACGGAAATTGGCCTAGTTAGGTTCTGTTCCATGGTCGACACTATGAACATGTAAAGTTTTAACCTTCTAGCTCACCTGGGGAGCTTCTGGGCAGTATGGAAATGCTTTTCACCCCCCCTTTCATTCATTTTAAACGTTCCCGGGGAGAGATAGAAAATCCGGATCCTTTAGGCTCTCCACGATACTATAAGTATGCAAATATTTAGACTTTTATGATAATGGCGGTGGGAGCGCGGGAGATGAGCTTCTGGAGGACTTGGAAGGTCTTATCCAAAAACATTGTCTTCTCGCCTCAAGTTCGGTTCTGGTAGGTTCTGTCCCTTGGTCGATACTACAAGTGTGCAAGTGTGTAAAGATTCAATCTTAAATCAACAAGAAGGGGGGGGGGGGAGGCTTCAGTAGGATCTGAAAAAGCTTTTAGAAAAACCCCGTTTTTTTCGTCTCCCGGGGGAAGGGAATCGAAATTTCGTTTCTATTTGGTTCTGCCTCATGATCGATACTATAAGTGGACAAAGTATCAGTTTCTGGGCTATTTGTAGGCTTTTGGAAGGTCTAAAAAAAACAAAAAACACGTTAGAATATTATATAGTAGATACTACTGTATTTTCCATCCCTATTACTGTAATAATTATCGTTGTATTTTCGGTCATAATTACTATTATGATTTAGGTCATGATCATCTTCATTTGCTATCATAGTCATAATTATGTACAGGGTGTCCCAAAAACATTGACCTCGGCTTTTATTCCTTAAATATTGGTCTTAGACATATATAATAAATTACAAAGTTGAGTAAAAAAAAATACACAATTTTATGAAATCGATTAAAATTTTAAAGGGAATTAAATTTTGAGAAACACAAAATTTAAATTTTGTATACGTCCCCCATACAAAAACATTTACAATAAGTAAAATGTGCCCCATACACTAACAAGGTGATGTACAAAATTTTAGCATTTTATTATAAAAAGTCCCAGAGATATGAAAAGACAAAAATGCTGATTTAAACCACTTTTCGATGCATCGACATGGGTTCTCAGAGGAGAAAAATCATGTCGGCAGATCGCGTTTTAGGGGTCATACACAAATTACGAAAGAAAACAATGATTACATACATAAATGATAATTTTGCTATTTATTTATTGGTTTAAAAGCATCTACACTGTGTAGAAATAATAACTTTACACAAAGATTACAAAGCTTGTTCAAAATGTTTTCCATGAATGTCAAAGATCCATTAAAGATAAGTGGCAGATATTATTTGTCTGTGAGGCATTTCTGCGTTGCGTCATTTGCACTCTTGCTGTAAACATTTACATTTTAATTTGTGATTAATCACTCACCAACTTTGGTCAAACATATCTCTGGGATTTTTTATGATAAAATGCTGAAATTTCGTACATCACCTTATTAGTGTATGGGGCACATTTTACTCATTGGAAATGTTTTTGTACGGGGGCCGTATAAAAATTTAAATTTTGTATTTCTTCAAATTTAATCCCCTGAAAATTTTTATCAATTTCATAAAATTCTGTACCTTCTTTTACGCAACTTTGTAATTTATTATATATGTCTAAGATCAATATTTAAGGAATAAAAGCCCAGGTAAGTGTTTTTGAGACACTCTGTATACCATTGCACAGCAAATTAATTTTCTTAAATTTCACAATGAGTCTTACAATTTTAACTGTTGATAATGGGTAAAAATATTTCTGACGTTTGATGAAATCGAAGATATTTGAATTTTTGATTTTGTCATTTTTAGTTGAATATAGAATAAATTCTTAAAATAAAACGATTATCTCTGATGCAAGCTGTTAAACCTATAAAAATGAGGTGCTTTTCTCGAACTCTTAGTTCGAAGAATGTGTCCATTTGTCTTCGTTGAATTTTTTTTATCTTAGGGATTTTTTCTTACCTTATTTGATATCCTGGTCTTCGATTTATATTTATTTAATATGGATATATCAGTTTTTTCATTTATCGTTTGATGTTAATTTTTTTATCGTTTCTCTATTTTTCGCAATTCACTTTTATCATTCCTTTATCCATATTCTTTCTTCTCTATCATTCGCGAATTTGTTACAAAACTTTACGTGTATTCACTTACAAATATAGCATTGTAAATCAAAATGTCATCGAAATTCTACGTATATATGGAATGAAAATTAGTCCAATGCGCATTTTAGAATCTGTTTTTTAAAGCACGTTTCCTTTAATAGTTTTAGGATTTTTTTCTGCATTTATTGCATTCATTGCTTTTCAATATTCAATTATTTTTGATCATTTTTTCTAAATATGAACTTCCTTCGTTTATTTCTATGTTGTTACTACTTTGCTTTTGTATTTCTTTGCTTTGCTATTTTTTACCTTATATCAATTTAGGTGAGCGAATTTATCAGGAGCTGCACAAGATTTAAGGGGTAGTAGCATATTTCAAGCTATTGTCTTTAAAACTTTTAGATCTAGCATAATTCTCATATAAATAAGTGCTTTGGAACATGCGAGCACCCTCTTCTTTAAATATTTTTCCCATGGGCACTAAACCCTGGTGTAATCTTCTTTCCCACGACGCATGCATGCAATAGCAACAATTTTTGGCGCTAAGAACAACTGAACATGTTCTTCAACCATTATTTCCATAAGACCTCGTAGAAAAGATTGGAATGCAAGCACTTCCCTTGTTCGATCATAAAGCAAATCGTCAGTACATTACGCTTTTAACTTAATTGCCAAAACTTACCAAATTAAGTTAAAAACTAAAATTTTTATTTTTATAGACAGTTAAATAATGCATTTTTGATGTTAACTAATGTGCATGATCGGATTGTGATCAAGTTTAGCTCTGATGTGGGAATTTTAATGAATTTCGTATTCAAAGTGTAATTATAAGCGATTCTTTGAAAAATTGTGAAAAAATAGAGACATTATATTAAGTATTCTTTTTACAGCTCCTCGAAAAAAACTTCTTCTATCTTTCCAATGGTGTTAATATTAAAACTCTGCGATAATACTTTTGTTCACTAATGAATTGAGTTGTGTAAAAATTGTTCGAAATTTCACTTTAAACACAAATTCACTTAAAACTAATTTGAATTTAAAGAAATCTCGCCGAGATGCATCGTCGCTTGACTGTAGTAACCGCTTGACCCTGTACAAAATTTCCTGATTGTGTATCACTTAGATTTTCCGTTACGCTTGACGAAAAGATACAAACATACATACATACACACAGACATAGATTAAACGTGTCTGCACTGTTTCATCATCTTCATGAATTATTTCTTGTAAGCTATTGCTGAGATGCAGTTACAAATGTGTCAGTGTCAATCATATTTCTATGTAAACTTCAATTGTATGAAATGCATTGAGTTAAAAATCAAATGTCTGTTACGAAAATATTGTTGTGTTTTCATGTTTTTTTAATCATTATTTTTATAAATTTTTCTACGTATATCTATTCATTTTATCATTATTACTTTCCTTATATACATACTGTTTAAGGAAAGTATCGTGACGGGGTCGAAAATTCGAATTCGAGTTTTCGACGGGAGAGCACGTTTCAAGCATCCCTGATCACGAATCAAATATTTTTGAAGTGATGTCTGTTTGTGTGTGTCAAGGTATGTGTGTGTGTGTGTCAGTGAGTCTGTGGAGACGATAACTGACGAACGAATGGACCGATTCGAACGAAATTTGGTACAAAAATCACAATCCATAAACATTGGAAGCCTATTGTTTTTATACGCAATCGAATGTTCAGAACCCCCTAAATTTTCGAGTGAAATTTTGAAAAAATCATCAAAAAATCAAAACCGCTAATAAAGTTACACAAATAGACATTTCTTATGTAACTTTTCATTAGAAAACGATTGACATGAATTTTAGAACGCTAACACGAACCGTTCTCGAGATATTGCACATTTTTCAAAAAAATTATCAAAAAGTTATATAAAATAAAAAATATATATTTCCTATTGAGAAACATGTTCACTTTTCATATGTAATACCATGCGATAAATTGGGTGACATTATTCTCGTGGATCTAGCTCGTTCCATTCATGAACAAAGATACTTCGAGTAATACTTTTGTATTTGATCGCCGATAGTTATTTATCTGCTGTAAGAATAATTTATTTCTCCGTCCATAACGCTTGGCGAGATTTTGGCGGAATGTCGCCGACTTGGCGACATTTTTAATTGTTGCCAAATTAGCAAAAATATCGCCAAATTGATAAAAATGACTTTAAATCAATGAAAATGACGACTAATTGAAGAAAATTCAATATCTTGGAAAGAATATAAGTATCTACTATAAGAATAACATTCTTTTTAACTGTAAAAGTAGTAAATTCATTGCATTATATAAGGAAAGTCATGTGTTGCCCACATCAGATTCTTTTTGTATAGAAATATTTGCATTTATAGTTAATATAAATTTATTTTATTTTATTCGTTTATTGTTTACCATTAATCAGCATTTATTACTACTGATATTGTTTATTTTTTTTCTGAAATTTTAGTCCAATGTGTTCGCGAATTTGATTTCAAAGAAACTACGTAGAATGTGACTTTGTCTGTAAATCAATGGAGAGGAATAAAGCATAGAAATTGCTATATTAACAAAATTATAAATAGAATATGATAAAGCAAATTATCTAAACGAAATAGCGCTAATGATGCAACATAATGTATGGCTATGTAACAATTATCTACAGCATACTCGGAAGAGGTTAATTGTTCTATTTATTCTGTTAAAATGCCTCAATAATAAAAAATGAAGATTTAAATTCAATAACGAAACAAACTAGTAAAGGTTACAAAATTCATCAAATAAATAAAACACTAAAACATATACGATTTTATATATATGTATATATATATATATATATTATATATATGTATATAATATATATATATATATATATATATATAATATATAATATGTATATAATATATATATATATATATATATATATATATATATATATATATATATATATATATATATATGCAGGGTGTCCCAAAAATGACCGGCCTATTTAAAAATTAATAAAAACTAAACGGGTAGCCATAGAAATGCACCGTTTGCTGCAATGTGCTTGGGACAACAGTAGATTTTTAGTCAGACAGACTTTCGAAATTAGTCACAAAGTTCGGCAATAGATGGCGCTGCAGCTTGCAAAAATAGAATACGACATTCTTCACATATCTATCATGCGTAGCAACAACATGGCATTGTCTCAGAACAAAATTATCAGACACCCGTGCAAACGTCTCAGCCCGCAGAATGGCTTCACATGGTTCCTCAGAATGGTTTCACATTCAGCAGAGATGTACTGTTCCAGTTCTGCAGTCGTTTGTGGAGTGTGGCGGTACACCTGAACTTTCAAGTGTCCCCATAGAATAGAGTCACAGGGGCTCAAATCTGGCGAATAGGGAGTCCAATCCATGCCGCTTCTCGTATGCATGCGATAGCCCAAAGCAATCACACGATCATCGAAATGTTTACTGCGGAAATTAAACACTTTGTCCTTTCGATGGAGCCGGGCACCGTCTTGCATAAACCACGAGGTGTTTGTTCTCATAGTCCTCCAAGGCACGGTGTACCGCCACAAATTCACGCTGAATGTCCAGATAGCGTGCTGCAGTAATTGTTTGGAATTTGAACAATGAGCCCTTTAGAGGAAATGGCGGCCTAAACCATTCCTTTTGCCGGATGCAGGGACGACAACATGGGGATTTTCTGTTCCCCATATGCGCCAGTTGTGTTTATTGACGAAGCCGTCGAGGTAAATCAAATGCTTAACACATGGACATCGCCAACATCAAGCTTTTGCAGCATGTCTTTCGAGACCGTCTCTCGTGCATTCACGGCAGCAGCACCGATGGGTTGCCCGGTCTGAATCTTGTATGGAAACAGGTATAAACTGTGGCGCATGAGACGATGCGTGGACATTCGTCGTATTCCTGCTTAAGCTGCAACACGGCGAACGGAAACCGGGACCACTGTTGGACAAGCTGAGCATTCCCCTTTGTGACTGTCGAACTCGGTCGCCCTACCTTTCCAGCACGGCCATCCTTCACGTTCCCAGTCTGTTGAAATTTTTTCAAACAGAGCCTTTATTGTACCCCTTTTCGGTCCTTTGGTCACATTGAAATTCCTCCGAAAACGTTGTTTTGTTTCAACAGTGATTCACTGTGATTCAGGCGGAGGAATTTCAACACAAGAAATATTCGCTGTTCCAAGAAATAAACCATTTTTTCGCAGAAAACTTGGAATCTGTGAACAGCACACGCTAACAGCAGAAAGACGACTTACAGGATTGCGATCTCACGGATTGCGCTTCCCCATATCGCCTGTAGCGACATCTATTGTCGAACTTTGAAACTAATTTCGAAAGTCTGTCTGACTAAAAATGTACTGTTGTCCAAAGCACATTGCAGCAAACGGTGCATTTCTATCGCTGCATGTTTAGTTTTTATTTATTTTTCAAATAGGCCGGTCATTTTTGGGACACCCTGTATATATATATATATGTATATATATATCAGTTAAAACTGGAAATTTATATTTCAGACTCGGTGGAGAATAAATAAAGAAAACTTAATTTTTACATAAATGAACTTGTTTTGGTTGTTTTTACCATTTTTGGTTCATATTCTTTTATAAGTTTACATGAAATTGAATGTATATGATTCACTTTGAATTTGTAATCTGTGTTTTTATATTTGTATTGCAATATCCCATGTGTTGTTATGTATATAGAAATGAAGTAAAAATTATTTTGAGCAACTGTCGTATTTTGCTTTAACTGGCGTCAATTGAGATTATTAATTATATAGATTATTAATTATATAGGTTAATTATATAGATTAGTATAGATTAATGTCATTAATTTATTTTGGCACCTTGGTAATTTACAGAACAGTGTTAAAGAAATTAAATAATTATCACAATTTCTTTCCCTGGATCTAAAAAAAAAATGCTAGAAGAACATAAATTTCTTTGTGTTTTTTTATCCTTTGACAAAGCAAAATGCAAACAATAGCAAAACACAAAATGATGGAAATACAAATTTAAATGCATTTAATGCATAACAAAATTAGCTCATCACCTCTCTAAAAGCGCAGTGTCAGTATGTCAAAGCACTAAATGCAACTTCGAGAGCTAAAAGGACTTATGTATACTGATTCAACCATGCTGAATCTAAATCTGAAATCTGTTTTTCAAATTAATCCTCTTCTTCTTTTCCAATGGCCAGGCACTAGACTCTAGTACTAGACTCTATGTCGACTTACGTCGTTTGCCCTATGTACGGCAGAAATCGTGAACCATTTTGCCGCCCTGCCCCAGGCGCACCAGAGGGGCGCGGAACACACTGCGCCCACAACATCCATGTCTTACGTGGGACTCGAACCCACAACGTGGCGGCCGATCAATCGCTGGAAACGCTCGGCTTGACCGTTCGGCCACCACGTCGACTTAAATGAGCCAACAGCACACGGTGTTCCCAGATGGTCACCCACCCAAGTACTATCCGCGCCCAATGCTGCTTAACTTCGGTGATCTAACGAGAACTGGTGTTTTCAGCACGGTAGAGCCTTTGGCTTCAAATTAATCCTTGGATCTGGAAAAATAGTCTATCAAATTTTGTATTTTTTGTTACTTTTGTCTTGGTAATCTGAGACCGAAGACGTTGCCACAACATCATGTAATTGCATGATCATGTGACTTAAAAAGAAATAAAAGGGGGGAAAACCGTATTCAGCTCATAGAGTTAGAGATGAGACCATCTTCATGATTCAGCTGAATAGGGAAGTTAATACTGACAGGTCATCCTAATTTAAAAATTCAGAACCATGGATTTAGAGAGTTGTTTCCTCTTTTATTCATGTTTTAAATTATGCTTAACTTAAAAACCATATAAACAATGCTTAACTTAAAAACCATTTAAATAAACTTAAAAACCATAATGATTGAATAGCAGAAAATGGTTTAGATAAATGAATATTTTTAGAATGGGGTCAGGAAAATATATAACGGTCACATTCTTGTTAAAATATATATTATCTTTTCGGATTATTCAGATGTACATAAAATGACTTCGGTTGACAAAAATAAAAATTTTGTGACTAAATATTATATTTATGTATTTTTTCTCTAGGATTTACAATAATTATAAATTGAATATATGAATATACCTAAAATTAAGTCTAATGAAATTTGCATAAATATTAAGAGGCCTAAAATGTTTGCTTATTTTAGGTTAACAAGTATCCAAATATTAAATTATATTTGTTTTGAATATGAAACAATCTAAATATGATTTCAACTCTTCTGCATTGATGAATAAGTAATTATTTTCAAAGTGAAACAAATAATGCGCAAAAAGTAAACAGGAAACAAATCTGAGTCTCATAATTTCATGTTTTCTAATCTTGAAATAACCAACGTAACAGTTATAATCTAGAAAAATCCTAAACCCGTGTCTGCAGTGCAAGTAAAAATTTCAGTGCCTATTCTCATTTGCCATGGCGGGTGATAAAACTCCATACTGAGAAAATGCCAATATCACGTGAAACAATAATTCAGGTGGCGCTGCGATAAAATAAACGTCTCTGCATTGTATGTATTTCTATGGTGAAAGACTTTAAATATTTGTTTAAACTGTCAATTTTGTAGAAATAAATTAATAACACAATACATATTAGAGCTAAAACAAAAAAGAATATTCCTACGTATTCAAAATTTTTATACTTTTCACTTTATTTTTATCTCCCTATATTGTGAACTCTGCTCTACAACTGTGAAAAAATACTTATTAATTATACTGTTAAATAAGGAATCTTAATTTCAAAATAATCAAAATTACATGTACTCAATATTATGCCTCTTAATTGTGCCAAAAGGAGACAAAGGGCGCTTTGTTAATACTAGAGACACCTAGATATACAAGGTAGGATCAAAAAGTTAGGAGACTGTGTTGCTCCAACCCTGATTGGAGGAGAGGGGAACTATTTTACCGTGGCGTAGAGGCACATGTGACGCGAAATGTGAAAAGGAAAAAGCAGGTGTTTTTCCAGACAATGCGTGCCATTGAACTGTAGTCGTTTGCTTTCGTCGAAAACGGAAATGGCGTTTGAAGAACAACGTGCGAATATCAAATTCTGCCAGCGTTTGGGGAAATCGCTGGCAGAAACACTGCACGTGCTGCAGCAGGTGAAATGTTCCTGTCGGCGATTTCACCAAACGCTGACAGAATTTGATATTCGCACGTTGTTCTTCAAAAGTCATTTTCGTTTGCGACGAACGCGACCGATTGCAGTTCACTTACACGCATTGTCTGGAAAAACCCTACACTGCGGACCTGCTTCTTCCTTTCCACATCTCGCATCACATATGCCTCAACACCACGTTAAAATAGTTCCTTTCTCCTCCAATCAGGGTTGGAGATATCAGCATAGTATCCGAACTTTTTGATCCAGCCTTGTAATTCTCAAAACGTTATGACATTTTCAAGCGTTTCACCCATAGGAATTTTATCTCCTTCTCTCTAACTCTATGAACTAATCCTTCCCACATTTTGCCACGTGTGGATTAGCATGCTCTTTGCATGTACAACAGTTCATGTTAAGGGTCTTGCTTCATTCTGATTGGTTGGAGAAGGGGAGAAACTAAATTTTATTATATATAGGTCATTTATAAGGTGATTCCTTCAGCAATAATTAACGCAAAACATTTATCCAATAAATAAATCATCCAATAAATCCAATAAATAAATCGACCATCTTCAGCCCACGGTTTTTCAAAGACAGAATATTCTAGAAAATAAAGCTTTGAAGATGTAAACATTTCAGAAAACGGTGTTCAAACATTGCTGTATTCTTTATGGGACTATGATTCACGAATTTTCGGCGAGAATCCATGCTCGTGACATCATCAGGTAAAGCACGCACCTGCATCCAAACATTCCTCTTGACCTTCGCAAAGGATACATAAACATGCGATGGTGTTTTGAATATTTTACATGTGATTTCATACACAAATAAACATTTCTTGTTATTCAGTGGCATTTTCACGTGGAGTATATTCTTTACCAAGAGGGTTGAGATAATTTTTTGAAAAAGCATTCTTATAATTTTTGATTTGGGTTGAAACAAAGTGCTTCTTCTGGAAAAAAAAAGTATTCTAAACGAATTCGAAAAGGTTTCGATAGAAATACACAATCAAACCTTTTTAAGTTCATCTTAATAAACTACGTTTATTTTTTTTTTTTTTTTTTGTTTCGTGATAAGCAGTAATATTTTGACTCCTGTTAATTCATCTAGGGTTAAAGGTATGGCAATAAACTAACTGTTAAGGACATGGGGTACACTATATTTGTATTTACATATACTACTGGGATTGCAGCATTAAAAAATGTACATATATACTTATTTAAAATAATTAACTTTTAATTTGAACTTTTTCTTCGAAAGAAGTTTAAAAAGCATTTGTCCGAGCGAGTGTTATTTTCATTTTTCTAACTTTCACTCGAAATACATAGTAAACTATAAAATAAAGATATAAATAGTAAACGACAAAAATGTGTACTAGAAAATTTAGTATTGAAAACTATATTTATTAATAAATGAAGCTCTTCTAGCTTTTGAGTAATCGTCTTGTCAAGAAGAAGAAGATTGAAAATTTTCAGAATTTTTATAAGTTCAGTATTTCTAAAAGTATCTGACTGAGCTTTTATTTTTATTTTTCATACTTTCACTGGAAATATCTACAAAATTCTAAAAGATTATAAAATGTGTGACACCTGTTACGCAATTTTAATTCAGGCGATACAACAGCCAAAACAAGCTGAGCAAAAACTCAAATAAATGGTGCCAGGATTGACAGTTTTGCTCGGAGAGATCTACCGCCCATGAATTCACGAGTTAGCGATGTCATCATCAGTTGGAAAGGTCACGATGGCGACATTGGGCGTAAGCGATGTCCGTCCGGGCAAGACTCGTACAAGCTCCATTGAAAAGGGGGAATCCAATCAAGACGCACCCCGAAGTCGCATAAAAAGAAGGCCAATGAGAGTCGGGGGAAGACGTGGTTCCCCGAAACAAGATTGAATTAAATTGACATTGAGAAATAGTGACTAGAGTTGGAGTGATGTGGTCACACAAAAACGATGACAGAAGTAAAAAATCTGATGTGGGCAACACATGATTTTCCTTATATAATGCAATTAATTTACTATTTTTACAATTAAAAAAATAGGTTTTTCTTATAGTAGCTATGTATATTCTTTCCAAGAAATTGAATTTTCGTCAATTAGTCGTCATTTTCACTGATTTAGTGTCATTTTCATCCATTTGACGAGATTTTCGTTAATTTGGCAACATTTAAAAAAGTCGCCAAATTGACGACATTCCGCCAAATTCGACGCCAAAATCTCCCCAAGCGTTATGGACGGAGAAATATGTTATTCTTATAACATATAAAAAACTATTGGTGTTCAAATACAAAAGTATTGCTCAAAGTATCTCTTCTCATGAATGGAACGAGCTAGATCCACGAGAATGATGTCACCCAATTTATCGCATCATATTACACATGAAAAGTGAACATGTTTCTCAGCAGTTAATATATATTTTTTAATTTATAGGATTTTTTGATAAATTTATTTAAAAAATGTGCAATATCTCGAGAACGGTTCATGCTAGCGTTCTAAAGTTTATGTCAATCGTTTTCTAAGGAAAAATTACATTAAAAATGTCTATTTGCGTAACTTTATTAAAGGTTTTGATTTTTTGATGATTTTTTCAAAATTTCACTCGACAATTTAAGAGGGTTCTGAACATTCGATTACGTTAAAAAACAGTAGGCTTCCAGTATTCACGGATTGTGATTTTTGTACCAAATTTCATTCAAATCGCTCTATTCGTTCGTGAGATATCGTCTCCACAGACTCACTGACACACACACACACACTCACACACACAGACATCACCTCAAAAATGCTTGATTCGTGATCAGGGATGCTTGAAACGTGCTCTTCCGTCGAAAACTCGAATTCGAATTTTCGACCCCGTCACAATACTTTCCTTATATATTATGTATACAAGGAAAGTAAAAATGTTGGCTGTGACACGAAAATGAGAATCTCCTAAATAAGGGAAAATAACAAGATTTGTGCCGAATCCCAAAGCCAAGCCATGTGTATTGATGTAGTGTAACTACAATATAAGTTGTATGTATCAACAAGTTATAATATGGCAAAAGGTCGAGCGTGAAGCATTTCAATGTTCAGATATAGCCACGATCTCACACGACCTCCTAAGTCTTTTCTGAAAGAATTTGAATCAACGAGTATCTTAAATTAATTAATTATTAAGGGTTCTTGTGTGTGTGTGTGACAATGTATGTTAATAATTGAGTGTACATAAATAAATATATAAAAGATAAAATTTATTGAGTTCGTATAGTCTAGTATATTGCATGCATTCACAATAACCCACAAAATTTACCTCACAAGAGCTGGCGTAGGTAAAAAATAACACATTGATCATTAATCAAAGTCATTACAATATTAAATTTAAATGATTAAAAATGTATAAAAAGTTATCTACGAATAGAAGAAAGGTAGAGTCAAGTAGGGTTGCACCGAATATTCGGTTGGTATTCGGTATACTGCCTGTTCGGCAGTCAAACCGAAGAGTAAGAAAAATTTTAAATATTCGATAATTGGTAAAGCACATTTTTTTATTCAATGAATGAAAGTTATAGTATCATAGTGCAAAATTAATTCAAATTGTTACTTACAAATATTACCGTATTTAAAATAATTTTAATGTAAAAGTAAACAATCTGATATTAATTTATTAAATTTTGTTTTTTTTCAATTTCTCTTAAATCTTATAACACCTTAACCTTACTAACTCGTTACTCTACTTATATACATAATGTATAAGGAAAGTATTGCGACGGGGTCGAAAATTCGAATTCGAGTTTTCGACGGGAGAGCACGTTTCAAGCATCCCTGATCACGAATCAAACATTTTTGAAGTGATGTCTGTGTGTGTGTGCGTGTGTGTGTGAAAGTATGTGTGTGTGTGTGTGTGTGTCAGTGAGTCTGTGGAGACGATAACTGACGAACGAATAGACCGATTCGAATCAAATTTGGTACAAAAATCACAATACGTAAACACTGGAAGCCTATTGTTTTTATACGCAATCGAATGTTCAAAAGCTCCCTAAATTTTCGATTGAAATTATGAAAAAATCGCCAAAAAATCAAAACCACTAATAAAGTTACGCAAATAGACATTTCTTATGTAATATTTCATTAGAAAACGATTGGCATAAATTTCAGAACGCTAACATGAACCGTTCTCGAGATATTGCACATTTTCAAAAAAATTATCAAAAAGTCGTATAAAACAAGAAAGATCAATCATGCTTAAAGCATTGATTATGAAACACTTTCCAACTTCAATGCAATTTTATTTAAACAAGTCTATAGTATATTTAAACAAGTCTATATTATATTATTGCTATTAAATATTATATATACCAAATTTGATAAAATATAAAGGTAAATATTTTCCAACATTCTACTATGCAGAACTATAAAATATTTATATAAAATATATATTATTACTATATAATATATTATTGCTATAAAATATTATATATACCAAATTTGATCCAATGTAAAGGTAAATATTTTCCAACATTCTAACATATATGTATCTCGAGAATAGTTTTCCATAGCAAAGTGAGAGAGATTGCATACATTTTTATTTGAAAAATAATCTCTCCATATTAAAATCAAGAAAGATCAATCATGCTTAAAGCATTGATTATGAAACACTTTCCAACTTCAATGCAATTTTATTTAAACAAGTCTAAAATGTAATTCATTCCTCGGTAATATTTTGAAACTTATCACAATACTGCATTAATTTATTATATTTGAAAACTTAAACCTTCATCGAAAAAAATGAACTTCATTCAAATGACGGCATTGAAATATAAATTGCCTGGTTTAAGCAGCTCTAAAATGTTATACATTCCTCGGTAATAGTTTTAGAATTATCATAATACAGCGATAATTTATTATATTTGAAAACTTCATCGAAAACAACTGAAATTAATTCAAATGACGTCATAGAAAAAATAACACGCTCTCTATAAAAACAGGATTTCATTCATAACTTTCTCCCATTCATTTCATTCATCACAATACTATAATAATTTATTTTATTTAAACATTTTGTTTAAGACCATGGAGCTACAAAAAATTAAACTCTATGCTTGAAACTTCATCGAAAAAAGTCGTCCTTCTCTTTATGAAATCAACTAATATTTCATTCATATCGGCCATGCAGACTCCATGGACTAAATTATTTTGTGTTAAAAAAATACAAGAATTTTAATACAACTCATTCTATATATTTTGCTGTTTACATTTTACATAGGTGAAAAATAGGCTTAGTTGTAGAAATAATCAAATTTAGATGAGCATTTAAACTCAAATATATTGTCATTGCGTTGTTTCAGTATGTAGATGCACGGAATTTAAGCAAAAATACAGTAGTTTTAGGACGGATACAACACTCAATATGAATAAAAAGAACTTAAAAAAATCACGATTTTGAAACAAGATGGATGCCATATATCATTTTGAAGTGGGTCATGTGATTGTTTCATATCATGGTCACGTGATCGTTTCATATAAGAGGTGTAATTATTATTTTAATTTTTATTTAAAAAACTACTGAATATATTTCGCTGAATTTTTTTTTTGTATATTTTATGGAACAATTTGAATATTACCTAAAATTTTCGAAGCAATTTGTGAATTTTAAATCCGCTTAAAAAATGTTTGAAAAATTAGGTCCCATAGGGCTCAATGTATTTCATTTCTTCGACCCGGGTTCAATCCAAAACTAATTGGGTAATATTATTCATTTATATTCCCATAGGTTCTACAGACCGTCTGAACAACATACTAAAATTTCATTTTGATGAAGTCATTTTTACGGCAGTTATCGTGCTAACGGACAGACAGACAGACAGACAGAATGAACAAAGTCATAAACACTTTTCAACTTTGTTGTAAAGTGTTAATAAAAAAAACAATTTCGTATTGAGAAACATGTTCACTTTTCATATGTAATACCATACGATAAATTAAGTGACATCATTCTCGTAGATCTAGCTCGTTCCGTTCATGAAAAAAAATACTTTGAGTAATACGTTTGTATTTGAGCGACAATAGTCATTTGTCTGCTGTAAGAATAAGTTATTTCTTCGTCCATAACACTTGGCGAGATTTTGGCGACGAATTTGGCGGAATGTCGCCGACTTGGCAACTTTTTTAAATGTTGCCAAATTAACGAAAATCTCGCCAAATGGATAAAAATGACGCTAAATCAATGAAAATGACGACTAATTGTCGAAAATTCAATATCTTGGAAAGAATATTAGTATCTACTATAAGAAAAACCTATTTTTTTTACTGTAAAATTAGTAAATTCATTACATTATAAGGAAAGTCATGTGTTGCCCACATCAGATTTTTTAAATATGAAGCAGTAACCAGAAAATAAAACTCATAATATTACGTGTTCAAAAATATGCTTAATTTTTTATAAAATATGCAGCTAAAAAAAAATCAATTATCATTTCACCAGTATATTAAAAATCTGATGTGGGCAGAACATGACTTTCCCTGCAGACTTATATTCACGTTTTCTTTATTTAATTAAATTTATTTCACTTTTAATTCAATTTTCGTTCTCATTCGGTAACCGGACTTATTTTCGAAGGTGGCGTAGAGAAAATACGAAAACTAAAATATCTCGCGAACGGCTAGTCCTTGTGTAATGGGGTTGGACTTATTCTTTTCGTCGTTAAAAATTACGTATTAAACGAGCATTTAATGGATATATTTGAGTGTATCTAGTTCTTTAGTTTAGATTTTGACGATTTTTGCGGGTCATTTTGCAAAAAAAAAAGACAGGTTATTTTTTTTTCGAATTGTACCAAAATCTAATCAGCACCAGAGTGCCTCACAAGTGACTCATCTACCGAATTTTGTAAAATTCGGGCCATTAGTTTTTTAGTTAGAGTGGATACAATCTTTTGCGGGCCATTTCGCAAAAAAAGGTGGGTTCTTTTATCCCGAATCGTACCCATAACTAATCAGCACCAGGTTTGCCCACAAGTGACTTACCTACCAAATTTTATGAAATTCGGTCAATTACTTTTTTAGTTAGAGTGGATACAAAATCTGCACAGACAGACACACAGACACACACACAGACGTCACGCTAAAAATGGTTTTTTCGTATTCTAGAGGTATTGAAACGTGTAGATCCGTCGAAAACTCGAGTTGCGATTTTCAGCATGATTCCAATACATTGCCTATACATTACCATGTATTGCAGTGAAAGTAAACAAGAAAGATCAATCATGCTTAAAGCATTGATTATGAAACACTTTCCAACTTCAATGCAATTTTATTTAAACAAGTCTAAAATGCAATACATTCCTCGGTAATATTTTGAAACTTAACACAATACTGCATTAATTTATTAAATTTGAAAACTTCAACCTTCATCGAAAAAAATGAACTTCATTTAAATGACGGCATTGAAATATAAATTGCTTGGTTTAAACATCTCTAAAATGTTATACATTCCTCGGTAATAGTTTTAGAATTATCATAATACTACGATAATTTATTATATTTGAAAACTTCATCGAAAACAACTGAAATTAATTCAAATGACGTCATAGAAAAAATAACACGCCTGGATCTCTCTATAAAAACAGGATTTCAAGCATACTTTCTCCCATTCATTTCATTCATCACAATACTATAATAATTTATTTTATTTAAAAACTGAGACCATGGAGCTACAATTCATAAACTTTATGATTAAAACTTCATCGAAAAAAATCGTCCTTCTGTTTATAAAATCAATTAATATTTCATTCACATCAGCTATGCAGACTCCATGGACTGAATTATTTTGTGTTAAAAAAATACAGTAATTCTAATACAACTCATTCTACATATTTTGCTGTTTACATTTTACATAGGTGAAAAATAGGCTTAGTTGTAGAAATAATCAAATTTGAATGATAATTTAATCTCAAATATATTGTCATTGTGTTGTTTTAGTATGTAGATGCACAGAATTTAAGCAAAAATAAAGTAGTTTTAGGACGGATACAACACTCAATATGAATTAAAAAGAACTTTAAAAAATCACGATTTTGAAACAAGATGGATGCCATATATCATTTTGAAGTGGGTCATGTGATCGTTTCATATCATGGTCACGTGATCGTTTCATATAAGATGTGTAATTATTATTTTTATTTTTATTTAAAAAACTACTGAATATATTTCGCTAAATTTTTTTTTATATATTTTATGGAACAATTTGACTATTACCTGAAATTTTCGAAGCAATTTGCGAATTTTAAATCCGGTTTAAAAAATGTTTGAAAAATTAGGTCCCATAGGGCTCAGTGTATTTCATTTTTTCAACCCGGGTTCAATCCAAAACTAATTGGGTGATATTATTCATTTATATTCCCGTATTGAACAACATACTAAAATTTCATTTTGATTAAGTCATTTTTACGGCAGTTATCGCGCTAACGAACATACAGACAGACAGACAGAATGAACAAAGTCATAAACACTTTTCAACTTTGTTGGAAAGTGTTAAAAAGCACTTTGATGAATATTCAATTTTGCAGTATTTTAATTTCGATAGAGATAGAGAAGATACTGAGGATGCCATAGGTGTTCCTTTGTATCCATTAAAATGTGTCAAGTAAGATAACCAAAGAATTTCTCTCTGTGTGTGTAGTCAACCCTTCTAATTTCTTTCATGATTTCTGAAGAGAAGATTACTTTGTTGAGTCTTTTGTCACAGGGTGTAACTGTTTAGTTATCTATCAGTATCTACTCTGTTGTAGTTTGTTGTGACAACAACTTAAAAAAGAATGGCTAGACATTCTGGTAAAGTATCCTCTGCACTTTAAAAAGAAAAATGATTTGACAATGTTTGAATTTGACTGCTCAGTTTCAATTTTGATAAAATTATTCATTTGTTACATTGCAGAAGAGACTAAGATAGCAAAAATTCACATGAATTAATTGTAATTTTAATTTGTAATGATATTTTAAGCAACTTGGGTTTGTATTTGTATGTAAGGTAAATGCAAGATTCTCTATAACATAACATGAAGCCATGATTATCACATATCAGAAATTAACTATCAATTATCAATTTATGCAGATAAACATAAAACAAATTAAGTACTATATTATTATTAATTTGCTTTTGAAATGATTTATTTCATTTTTTATTTATTTTAAATTAATAATTATACCTAATGTAAATACAAATAAATTTAGGATGTTAAATGTAAATGCATTTAAAAAAGGCACAAAATAGAAACATTTTCTATTTTAAATTGGCATAAAATAGAAATATTACCTTTAAAAAAATTTAACCGAATATTCGGTATTCGGTGCAATCCTAGAGTCAAGTATATTTTTCAAAGTTGAGAATGTCCACGAACTGTTAAAGGATTCCATTTTAAGCCAGTTTAGTTGGTATCAACCTTGAAACGGGGAGGAGTCCGTTTGATGCAGTGACAACCCACTTTGTTTCTTTGATGAGGTTCTTGAAGCTTAAGATATCATTAAAAAATCTGATGTGGGCAACACATGACTTTCCTTATATAATGTTGTTGTTGAAACCCAGACCGTCCGACCTACCAGAAAGGTGTAAGGTAACTGTTTGGACGGTCGGGAAGTGCCACCCAATTCAGACCGGAACCCAGTGGGGGAGGCATCCACAGGGACCGTACCCTCCTTCCCCTACCACCAACCTCTCGGAAGGACTTTCGGACCCACATGTTTAACGTGATCGTACTCCGCATGAACACGGCGGCAGTTTTGGCAGTGGCTGGAATCGAACCCGGGCCTACCGAGTGCAACTCCAGCGCTAACCAATGGGCTACCGCGCCCTTCCTTATATAATTCCTTATATATATACATTATCCTTATATAATGTAATGAATTTACTACTTTTACAGTAAAAAAATAGGCTTTTCTTACAGTATATACTAATATTCTTTCCAAGATATTAAATTTTTGACAATCAGTCGTCATTTTCATTGATTTAGCGTCATTTTTATCCATTTGGCGAGATTTTCGTTAATTTGGCAACATTTCAAAAGTCGCCAAGTTGGCGACATTCCGCCAAATTCGTCGCCAAAATCTCGCCAAGCGTTATGGACGAAGAAATAAGTTATTCTTATAGCAGATAAATGACTATTGGCGTTCAAATAAAAAAGTATTACGCAAAGTATCTTTCTCATGGATGAAACGAGCTAGATACACGAGAATGATGTCACCCAATTTATCGCATGATATTACATATGAAAAGCGAACATGTTTCTCAACAGTTAATATTTTTTTTAATTTATTGGAAATTTTGATAAATTTATTTGAAAAATGATTTTTTGACGATTTTTTCAAGATTTCATTTGAAAATTTAGAAGGGTTCTGAGGGGGGTTCGAAAATTTAGGGGGGTACCAAATTTTGTTCGAATCGGTCCATTCGCTCGCCAGTTATCGTCTCCACAGACTCACTGACACACACACACACACACATACTTTCACACACACACACACATACAGACATCACTTCAAAAATGTTTGATTCTTGATCAGGGATGCTTGAAACGTGCTCTCCCGTCGAAAACTCGAATTCGAATTTTTGATCCCGTCACAATACTTTCCTTATACATTATGTATATAAGGAAAGTAATAAAGTGGAAAGGCAAATAACTGGGTTAATACAAAATATTAAGGAGGATTAGTTAATATTGTACTAAATTATAAATCAGTTTTAAAATAATTATTTTTGTTTAAGTAAAAGATTAAACCTATTTTAATATGAGACTAAAAAAAAAGAAAAGAAGAAAACGAGTTAGCTGTAACTAACTGACTGATAAATTGACTAAAAAAATATATATATGTGAAGGCAGGGCTGCACGAGGATTTCTACCGCAATTTATATTTTTGAGATACAATAATGTACCAATGTAAAAGTTAATTAATGAACGACGATTTTCGTTTAAGATGGCGGCATCAGATGGCGCTATCAGCTAGCGTGCCATAGAAAATATGGCACAAATCAGCCCTGAACGGGAAGACGCAAGTAACTAAAAAACTAATTCGAATTTACATGTGTACCAAATTTCACGTCCGTACGATGTGCAGACTTTTCGCTACAGACGATAGAGACAAACAGACAGACATCGTCCTTTATTATTATGGATAATAAGCCATTCTTTTGAAAATGTAATTTGAATTCAAGATTTTGAAGAAAATAAAATTGTTTTACGAACTTTTGATAAGAGATTGTCAACTTTCAGGGGCGTATTTAAGAGAGGCTTAGGGGGTTCAACTCCAATAAATTAAAAAAAAATGAGAAATGCTCCCTAAACATACATGGGATAAAAAATGTACATAATCTCTATTCAGTTTGTCCTCTGGAGTCCTTAAACTAGACAAACAGTCTGTTTTTATCTTTAAACAAAATTAAAAGACAATAAGGTGTTTTCGGAAAAGTAAAGAAGAACAGAGAAAGTACAAAAAATGTACTCCAGCTTCGGAAAAAATATAAAAAGAAGTACTCCAGCTACTGCGTCACTGTAATAGGGAGAAAAATTCTCATACTGCAGTCAAATCCGAAGTGCAGTGCCTAGAAGTAGGCACTGTACCCGAAGTCTCCAAATTTAGAAAAATTCCGGTTCTCGGAGCCGACAGAAAAAATGCAAGATGCGAAGATCAAAAGCTAGTTACAGTTCAGTTCGGGTTTAATTTAAAACCTTTTATCCGGTTCGGCCCGAAAGTATAAAGATTTGACCCGGCCAAAGCCCGAGAATTTTTCAAAATAATTTGACCGAGCCTGAGCTGTCCTGAAAGAACTCAAAGCCAACCTCAACGTATTCCGACCAGAATTCTTTTACAATACATTGAAGTCTGTTGCCTGGTGCGATGATCAAATTTTGCCGTGTTAAGAATTACACACAAGTTATATTATATACATAGTAATAAATCAAAAAGAACCCAAATTTGAAAACTCTGTACAAATCAAAAATGAGCATTATTATAAAATGCGTTTTTTACACTTTACAACCTAGTTGAAAAGTGTTTATGACATTGTTCATTCTGTCTGTCTGTCCGTCCGTCCGCACGATAACTACCGTAACAATGATTTTATCAAAATAAAATTTTAGTATGTTGTTGAGACGGTCTGTGGGACGTATGGGAATGCAAAAGAATAATATCACCTTATTGAACCCGGGTTGAAAAAATGAAATATATTGAACCCTATGGGACCTGATTTTTCAAACATTTTTTAAGCGAAGTTAAAATTCACAAATTGCTTCGAAAATTTTAGGACATATTCAAATTATCCCATGAAATATATAAAAAAAATTCAGCAAAATATGTTTGGTAGTTTTTTAAATAAAAATTAAAATAATAATTACACCCATTTAATAAAGAGATCCCGTGACCCACTTCAAAATGAAATATGGCATCCATCTTGTGTCAAGATTGTGACTTTTAAAGTTCTTTTTAATTTATATTTAGTATTGCATCCGTCCGTTTTTTTCTGTGCACCTATATTCTGCGTCAAAGCAGTTACAATATTTTTTAATTTAAATGATCATCAAACTTAGATTATTTCTACAACGAAGCCTAACTTTAATGAATGTAAATTGTAAACAAGTGATTGTAAGATGAGTTGTATAAGAATTGATGTATTTTTTTCACGCAAAATTATTTAACTCTGGAGTCTGGAATAAAAGTGTATGAATGAAATGCTCACTGTTTTTACATAGAGAGTCAGACGATTTATATTTCGATGACGTCATTTGAAAACAGTTTGAATGAAGTTTTAAGCATGGAGTTAGAACGTACTTTTACCTCCATGGTTTTAATTTTTCAAGTAAAATAAATTATTGTATTTCTGTGATAATTAAAATAATATCGCCGCTGAATGTGTTGTATTTTATAGATGTTTAAATAAAATTACCGTTGGATAGTGCTTTATAATCAATGTTTTGTGCATGATTGATCTTTCTTATACGTATTTTTAGTGTTGCATCCGTCCTAAAACTGCTTTGTTTTTGTATATTATCTGTGTTTCTAAATTCTGTGCTTACGCAATTACAATATTTTTTAGCTTAAATGATAACTAAACTTTAATTATTTCTATAACGAAGCCTAATTTTAACGTTAGCAAAATGTAAACAAAACAGGCGATTGTAAGATGAGTTGTATAAGAATTGCTAAATTTTTTAACACAAAGTTATTTAGCTTTGAAGTTTGGAATGTAAGTGATATGAATGGAATATTCATTGATTTTACTTAGATAGAGAAGCAAGCGATTTCATAGTATTGCCTTTTTTGATAATGTTTTAAGTTTCCAATAATTGTACTATGATAATTTTAAAAATATCACCGCTGAATGTATCGCATTTTAGAGATGTTTAAATAAAATTGTATTTCAGTTGGAAAGTGTTTCATAATCAATGCCTTATGCAAGATTAATATTTCTTGTTATTTATCCTTTTGCCGAATAATCAGAGATGAAATGAGAAAATGGCTCTTCACTGTGATTATGTTTAAAAAAAATGCTTTCTTTTCCCATTTAACTTATAAGCAAATGCAATGCTCCTATTGTTAGAGCTCACCAACACCAAATATTCTTGATTGCAGTGGTAGCAAACCAAACAGGCAATATGCCAAATTGTTACTGTTTTTAAAAATATTTCAATGCGATTAAACTTTCTATGTACGTATACATAGATATTATTTTCATTGATTATGACATAGCTATACATCTAAAATTTGATAATTTTAATGTAAAAGTGTAAGATGTTTAGAATACAAATATAAATAATTTCAAGAACAATAATTCGTTTTAGCCATATATTAATTTTTAAATTATAACAGTTTGCTTAAATACATTTTCATTCAATATTTGTTATCGGAAAGAAATCGATAGAACTGCGTTTTAATTTAGGAATATAATTTATTTAATTTTGATAATTTAGAATCTTTCAGAATCTAATAATTGAAATGAAAATTACAAATGGAGGTGAAAATAAAATATCAATGTTAATTTTTAAAGTAAACAGTACCTGCTGGATTTTACATTTTCACTACTAGTCAAGCAATCACAGCACAATTAAACATTTTTGCAATAAATTTAAAAATATAGCAAATTGCAGCTTGCACTTAATCAATGACAGTAACCGAATGATCATTTTCTCAAAAATTAAATTCATAGATCACATGATGTTTCGAAACATAACATCTGATACATTGACGTTGTATATTTATTTTGCTGCATCTGGGCCAGAACATATTTTTACTTTATTTATACACATACTATAATGCATAAGGAAAGTATACTGACGGGATTGAAAATTCGAATTCGACTTTTCGATGGGAGAGCACGTTTCAAGCATCCCTGAACAAGAATCAAACGTTGAGGTGATGTCTGTGAGTGAGTGTCTGTCAGTGAATCCGTGGAGACGATATATCACGAGCGAATTAAGAGATTCGACCGAAATTTGGTACAAAATTTACAATAAGTGAATACTGAAAGTCTGTTGTTTTTAAGCGCAATCGAATATGTTGAACTCCCCAAAATTTTGAAATGAAATTTTGAAAAAATCATCAAAAAATCGAAGCATTCAATAAAGTTATGTAAATAATCATTTAAGTAATTTTTCATTAGAAAACGATTGACATAAATTTTAGAACGCTAGCATGAACCGTTCTCGAAATATTGCATATTTTACAAATAAATGTATCAAAAAATCACATAAAATAAAAAGTATTATCTATGTCATAATCATGCGTGTGTATGTATGTTAGTGTGCATGTGTATGCATGTTAGTGTGTGTGTATGTATGTTAGTAAGTTAGTGTGTGTATGTATGTAAGTGTGCGTGCGTATGTATGTTAGTGTATGTGTATATATGTTAGTGTGTGTGTATGTATGTTAGTGTGTGTCCGTGGATGCGATATCTCACAAACAAAATTTGGTACGTCTATTATCCTATTGAACGCAATCGAATGTTCGGAAGAACCCATTTATTTTCGAAGAAAAAATTTTGATAAAATCATTAAAATATCAGTACCTTCAACAATGTTACATAAAAATAATTTCTTATGTTGTTTTTCATTAGAAAATGAATGACACCAACTTTGAAAAAAAGAACCGTTTTCGAGATATTGCACGTTCTTCAATTACATTTATAAAGAAATTACATAAAATTTTAAAAGTTGTTAACTATCATAAAATATTTATCATAAATATGTTCCATATAAAATATATTTCCATATGCAATATTGTGCGACGAGTTTGTTAACAGCATTTTGGTAGATCTAATATTTATGTATTTTGCAATCCAACAATTCGCTAAAAGTCATTTATTTATTTGTCTGTCTAATTGTAATGCTTGGCGATAAATTTAGCGACAATTTGACAAAATATCGTCAACTTGGTCGTTTTCTGAAAATGCTGCTAAATTGGCAGAAATAACAAAAAATAATGAAAATGATGCCAAATTGATGAATATGCAATATCTTGGAAAAAAATGAATTTTTAATTTTTTTTATAATTCCTGTCGCTTTGGGGAAAGTAATCGATTCAATATATAGTGAATGATTGAATTGATACAATATATAGTGAATTTCATGATTTGTGGGACAGGTACGTTTTGTTAGGGGGGGGGGGAGGTCTAGGGGGTCGTAAATTAAGGAGTGATATAATAGATAATTTTTTTATAGGGAATATAAGTATTAGTCAGTATTGCAGGCTTAACGTTCAGTTTTTTTATATGCCCATTTAACGATTTCTTATACGATTCTTATAGTAACGGTTCTTACAGTTCCTCTACCAAATTAAATAACGAAATGTTAAATACAATATTGACACATGAAAAACATTATAGAAATTGTAATTTTGAATTTAGGATACCTGTTGATTGGAACGCAAACCAACAGTTTTATATAATAAAATACCAGTTTCTAATTACTATAATCGTTTAACATACGAACTATATTGCTTAGTAGTTACTAGCTAATAGTTTCATTCTCAAGTAAGATTTGAGCAGTATAAAAGTTAATTTGGTTAAGCTGTGACAGAAGCAAAAACCATTCCATTATGCAGGAAAGCCATGTGTTAACCACATCAGATTGTTTTCCTCTTTGGACATGAATCCAGTAATTCATACACATAAGGCGTATTGTGCACATTTCACTTAGCAAAAGGGCTTTACCGACAAGAAAATTCATTCAACTAAAATTTTTTTATTTTAATGAAACGTTTACGTTATTAGAATAGACAAATTGAATGATTATTAAACATCATATCCGCTAAATTTCAACAGCAACACTGAAAAAGAATTAATAAAATTCCGTTTTTAACATTTTACAACGTAGTTGAAAAGTGTTTATGACTTTGTTCATTCTGTCTGTCTGTCTGTCTGTTAGCACGATAACTGCCGTAAAAATGTCTTTATCAAAATGAAAGTTTAGTATGTTCTTAAGACTGTCTGTGGCAACTATGAGAATATAAATGAATAATATCACCCAATCAGTTTTGGATTGAACCCGGGTTGAAAAACTGAAATACATTGAACCCTATGGGATCAATTTTTCACACATTTTTTTTAACGAATTTAAAATTTACAAATTGCTTCGAAAGTTTTAGGAAATATTCAAATTATCCCATAAAATAAATAAAAAAAATTCAGCAAAATATATTCAGTAGTTTTTAAAATAAAAGTTAAAATAATAATGACACCCTTTATATGAAGAGATCACTTGACCGTTATATGAAGAGATCACGTGACCCACTTCAAAATAAAATACGGCATCCATCTTGTGTTAAAATCGTGATTTTTAAAGGTCTTTTTAATTCATATTTAGTGTTGTATCTGTCCTAAAACCGCTTTATTTTTGCTTAAATTCTGTGCATCTACAAACTGAAACAATGCAATTACAATATATTTGAGTTTAAATGATCATCCAACTTTGATTATTTCTACAACGAAGCCTAATTTTCACTTATGGGGAATGTAAACAGCAAAATATATAGAATGAGTTGTATAAGAATTGCTGCATTTCTTTAACGCGAAATTATTTAGCGCATGGGGTCTGCAATATAGCTGATATGAATGAAATATTCATTGATTTTACATAGAGAAGGACGATTTTTTCGATGAAGTTTTAAGCATAGAGTTTAATTACTTGTATCTTCATGATCTTAAGTCTTTAAATAAAATAAATTATTATAGTATTGTGATAAAGAAATGAATGGAAAAAAGTTTATGAATGAAATGCTGCTTTCATAGAGAGAGCCAGGCGTGTTATATTTCGATGACGTCATTTGAATTAATTTCATTTATTTTCGATGAAGTTTTCAAATATAATAAATTATTGTAGTATTATGATCTTTTTAAAATGATTACCGAGGAATGTATTTCATTTTAGAGATGCTAACCAGGCAATTTATATTTCAATGGCTTCATTTGAACGAAGTTCATTTTTTTCGTTTCAAGTTTTATGTTTTCAAATATAATAAATTAATGTATTAGTGTGATAATTTTATAAATATTACCGGGGAATGAATGTATCGCATTTTAGAGCTGTTTAAATAAAATTGCATTGAAGTTGGAAAATGTTTAATAATCAATGCTTTATGCATGATTGATCTTTCTTGTTTCATACTGCAAAAATTCCCGTTTTGTACTGAATGCATTCCAGTTTTTTACTGCACACATTCTTTCCGTACTGCACATCTTGTACGATACTATACATTAAACAAAACCCTTGTTGATGTCATTTATGATAAATTAAATGTTTTTCTCCTTGGCAACAAAACCATCACAGACTAGTGATTTAAAACGAAAGTATTCCATCTCAGTGAATGACATTTTGCAATCCTCCCTTCAGACTAGCATGTTTTTTGCATTTTAAGTCTTGTTTGTATCCTAGAGATAAGCTTCATTTGACATGGATATCCTTGGACTTCATGATCCTTATGAAAACGGGCAGTGTTTGCCGTCGTCCATCCACGCCTGTGGCCCATCACTTGTCCGACACTTTCCCGACACTTGCCGTTCATTTACGGTCACAACACAGGATTTTATTTTTCGGTGTCTCAAAAACATTGCTGGAAGAAGAAAGTGATCGATGGGTGTTGATTTATTCCGAGAACGTCACACATTTCGCTGTTTTTAGTGTATTAAATTAAGACGATGGACGTTGAAAGTCATTTGTGCTGTTACTAAGGCAGAAGTCCTCAATTTGTTTGTTTCTCGTGAGAACCAGAATGGCCGAGACTTAGTCCCCGACTTGCTATATTCAAAATATTACCTGCTGCGTTGCTCGAAGCTGGCTTTATTTTTGTTGTCATTTTTCTATCGAGAACTTAAGCTTGCACTTTTTTGCAGCAACAGGTAATAATAGATGCGAACAGACACCTCCCCACACCCGTTGCATTTTACTTTTCCTGCAATCCATGGTAAGGTATAGGGAAAGTATTGGAATCATGCCGAAATTCGCAACTCGAGTTTTCAACGGATTTACACATTTTGGGACCTCTAGAACACGAAAAATCTATTTTTAGTTTGACGGCTGTGTGTGTGTCTGTGTGTGCAATGCATGTATTCACTCTAACTGAAAGACTAATTGACCGAATTTCATAAAATTTGATAGGTAAGTCCCTTGTGGATGATTGTTGTCCCTGGTGCTGATTAGATTTCGGTACGATTCGGAATAAAATAATTTGCATTTTTTTACGAAATGGCCCGCAAAAACTGTATTTATTCACTCTAACTCAAAACCTAATTGACTAAATTTCATAAAATTTGGTAAATAAGTCACAGGTGGATCACCTTGGTGCTGGTTAGATTTTGGTATTGTGGTGCACAAACGATTATGCAAAGCATAACATTAAATTATTTTTCTTAAACATGAACGAAAGATCGTAAATCGTGAACCCTTATAACATTAACATTAAACACATTACGTTGTGTGCCGCTTAAACCCACCTTATTAATCTTTAGTGCGAGTCCTGGAATAGAATATTTATTAACATAACACTACAATTAATTGCACCATTTTAACTTTAAAATAAAATCATTTATTAACAACATAGATTACTTATTAAATTAATTACAACAATTATTCATATTAATTTCGGCTGAGAGAGCAAATGTGAGACCAGTTAATTAAAAGTGCCTAAAATGCATTGATGACCTTCAAAAATAATTGAAGAACACATACGTTGAAGACTGTCTTTGAACATTGATCTCAACTCTTACAGAGTATTTTGTACTGGTACCAACTCATGGTGTGGTACTGCTAACTGTACTGCAGTTGATCTGGCATCTGCCGTTGACTTTCTGTATATCAGAGCATTGAACATTTCTGTGGAATCCCTACAGAACACTCTGTTTGCAAAACTTTCGTAATACTTCTCTACTGCATCTCTCTAAGAAAAATCGCTATTGCCATCGAAGTCATCGTGTAATCAGTCGTAGAAGGATTGAATATCACTCTAGAACCTTCGGTTGCCACCTCCTTTGCCTGTGGTCTGTAACGCCCCTTACGCTACCAATGGCTGACCGTAGGGCAATGCGCTCAGACATCTTGCATAATTGGTCAACGTTTTTAACCATTATCGTTGCTATATGTAGCCTCTTAGGTTTATGGCCTAATTGACCTCTCGGGTCAAAGTATTGTAAAAACTGGCATCGTTACGACTGCTGCATTGTCCAACCTTACAGCCTTAATGAACAAGAAAGATCAATCATGCTTAAAGCATTGATTATGAAACACTTTCCAACTTCAATGCAATTTTATTTAAACAAGTCTAAAATACAATTCCTCAGTGATATTTTAAAACTTATCACAATACTACATTAATTTATTATACTTGAAAACTTAAACCTTCATCGAAAAAAATGAAGTTCATTCAAATGACGGCATAGAAATATAAATTGCTTGGTTTAAACATCTCTTAAATGCGATAAATTCCTCGGTAATATTTTCAAAACTATCATAATACTACGATAATTTATTATATTTGAAAACTTTATCGAAAACAACTGAAAATCATTTAAATGACGTCATAGAAAAAATAACACGCCTGGATCTCTCTGTAAAAACAGCATTTCATTCATAACATTTCCCCATTCATTTCATTCATCACAATATTATAATAATTTATTTTATTTAAAAATTAAGACCATGGAGCTACAAGTAATTAAACTCTATGCTTAAAACTTCATCGAAAAAAATCGTCCTTCTCGTTGTAAAATCAATGAATATTTCATTCATATCAGCTATGCAGACTCCATGGGCTAAATAATTTTGTGTTAAAGAAATACAGCAATTCTAATACAACTCAATCTACATATTTTGATGTTTACATTTTACATAAGTGAAAAATAGGCTTCGTTGTAGAAATAATCAAATTTGGATGATCTTTTAAACTCAAATATATTGTAATTGGGTTGTTTCAGTATGTAGATGCACAGAATTTAAACAAAAATTAAGTGGTTTTAGGATGGATACAACACTCAATATGAATTAAAAAGAACTTAAAAAAATCACGATTTTGAGACAAAATGGATGCCTTATATCATTTTGAAGTGGGTCATGTGATCTGTTCATATCATGGTCACGTGATCGCTTCATATAAGAGGTGTAATTATTATTTTAATTTTTATTTAAAAAACTACTGAATATATTTCGCTGAATATTTTTTTATATATTTTATGGAACAATTCTGTTCCATAAAATATATAAAAAAGTTGAGAAATTGTTACAATGAAGTTAAAATATTACCTAAAATTTTTGAAGCAATTTGTGAATTTTAAATACGCTTAAAAAATGTTTGAAAAATTAGGTCCCATAGGGCTCAATGTATTTCATTTTTTTAACTCGGGTTCAATTCAAAACTAATTGGGTGATATTATTCATTTGTATTCCCATAGGTCCTACAGACCGTCTGAACAACATACTAAAATTTCATTTTGATTAAGTCATTTTTACGGCAGTTATCGTGCTAACGGACAGACAGACAGACAGACAGACAGAATGAACAAAGTCATAAACACTTTTCAACTTTGTTGTAAGGTGTTAATAAAGAACATAAAACTGCCTCCGCTAAATCTTATCTCAAATCTGATCTCACAGGTATGATATGGGGAAAATATAACCTTCATTTTTTTGTGAAATGGCAAATAAAAATTGTATGTATCCACTTTAGCTGACAAACTAATTGACCAAATTACACCAAATTTGGTCGAAAAGTCGCGTGTGGGATATTTTGATGCTGGTTAGATTTTGGTACAACTTGGGACAAAAAAATCTGCCTTTTTTTTGCGAAATATCCTGCAAATCTAATCCGATCTGAAATAGAGTACTACACATCCTCAAATGTATCGATTAAATAAATGCTTGTTTTATACATAATTTTTGACGACAAAAAGAGTAAGATGAAATTATTTAATGAAATTTCTTAAAACTTAGTAGTTAAGTCCCTTGATGATTATCCTGATCCTGATTAGATTTTGATATTGTTCGGAGAAGTATAATTGATTCTCTTTTGTAAAACGGCTCTCAAAGATACTGAAAATCTAAAATACATGACTAAAATTGTTGAAATATGCTAATGAAGTATTCCTTCTTCAGGTAAATTTTGACAACTAAGTAAACTAGTTTGACCCCATAACAGTAGAACAATCCATTCTCGAAATATTTTAGTTTTTTTAATTTTGAGGACTTGAGGAATTAAAAGTGAATTAAATTGCCAAATAAAAGGAAAGTGTAATAAAAAGACAAATTGGTTTTAATATCAGAAAAGTATCCATGTTATTTTATGCAATTAAATTCAGTTTAATGCGTAATAAACTAAACAATGACAAAATGTATTTGGATCTGCAGGGAAAGTCATGTGCTGCTCACTTCAGATATTTTTTTGTTTTTGTCACTTTTTGATCGAGGACTTTCTTAAGCAGGTACTTTTTTGCAATACAGGTAACGATACACATGAACAGACACCTTCCCCACCTGCTGCATTTTCTTATGGACACACTTTTTTAAAACTTGTCTATCCTCTCCCTAACTAAATCAAAATATCACTTTTCATCTCCAAAGGTTGGGGGGTGGGGGGAACAAAGCAAAACAAAATAAAAACACTTCCAAAGTAATACTCGATTCAACTCCATCCCTTTTGAGAAATTGTTACAATGAAGTTAAAATTAAAACTCGGTGAAAAATTTTTATTTCTGCAAAATTTAGCTTTAAATAAACATTTAATGTTTAAGCGGTGCAAAAAATAATAAATTAGAAAAAATAAATTTCTGTGTATTAAAAACAAGAAAGATCAATCATGCTTAAAGCATTGATTATGAAACACTTTCCAACTTCAATGCAATTTTGTTTAAACATCTCTAAAATGCAATACATTCCTAAGTAATATTTTAAAACGTATTGCAATACTACATTAATTTATTATATTTGAAAACTTAAAACTTCATCGAAAAAACTGAACTTCATTCAAATGATGGCATTGAAATAAAAATTGCCTGGTTTAAACATATCTAAAATGCGATACATTCCTCCGTAATATTTTTAAAATCATCATAATACTACAATAATTCATTATATTTGAAAACTTCATCGAAAAGAACTGATATTCATTCAAATGACGCCATAGAAAAAATAACACGCCTGGGTCTCTCTATAAAAGCAGCATTTCATTCATAACATTTTCCCAATCATTTCATTCATCACAGTACTAAAATAATTTATTTTATTTAAAAACTTGGATTATTTTATTTAAGACCATGGAGCAACAAGTAATTAAACTCTATGCTTAAAACTTCATCGAAAAAAATCGTCCTTCTCTGTGTAAAATCAATGAATATTTCATTCATATCAGCTATGCAGACTCCATGAGCTAAATATTTTTGTTTTAAGAAATACAGCAATTCTTATACAACTCATCCTACATATTTTGCTGTTTACATTTTACATAAGTGAAAAATAGGCTTCGTTGTTCGTTGTAGAAATAATCAAATTTGGATGATCATTTAAACTCAAATATATTGTCATTGCGTTGTTTCAGTATGTAGATGCACAGAATTTAAGCAAAAATAAAGTGGTTTTAGGACGAATACAACACTCAATATGAATTAAAAAGAACTTTAAAATCACAATGTTGCGACAAGATGGATGCCATATTTTATTTTGAAGTGGGTCACGTGATCTTCTCATATCATGATCACGTGATCGCTTAATATAAGAGGTGTAATTATTACTTTAATTTTTATTTAAAAACTACTGGATATATTTTGCTGAATTTTTTTTATATATTTTATGGAATAATTTGAATATTACCTAAAATTTTCGAAGCAATTTGTGAATTTTAAATCCGCTTAAAAAATACTTAAAAAATTAGATCTCATAGGGTTCAATGTTTTTCATTTTTTCAAACCGGGTTCAATCCAAAACTAATTGGGTGATATTATTCATTTATATTACCATAGGTCCTACAGACCATCTGAGGAACATACTAAAATTTCATTTTGATTAAGTCATTTTTACGGCAGTTATCGTGCTAATGGACAGACAGACAGAATGAACAAAGTCATAAACACTTTTCAACTTTGTTATAAAGTGTTAAAAATAGCTGACGCCGCCGCCCTCGCTGTTGGACAAATTTCTCGTTTCTCGAGATTCTTTGCTTCGTACCGAAGAAACTATTGCATATAAAAATTTGAAATTTGGTATACTTGTAGAAAAAGCTTTGGGAAATACACTGAAGTAAAGCGTTATTTGATATATATTGTAGTTTAAGAAATATTTAATGTCAAAATCAAAGACAAAATATTTAAGCTGCGAGTTCGCGTTCTGAATAGACTAACAGTAAAAAGATCACAAAGTTTTGAAGGCAGGTACTTACTGTGGCAACCGAAAAAGAAAAGGGAACTTAAGTTTAACTTACCAATATTAATTATTATTAAACATTAAAGACATGGCCGTTGATCTCATAAAGTGGAATTAACATCTAAACGTACATTGCTCGTTGTTGTGCCGCAGTTGACCCTTCAATTATTTTTACCTTTTGTTAGAGACCTGAAAAGAATTATTAATTAAGACCTGAAAAGAATTATTAATTAATATAAAAGATTAGACTATTTAAATTTAAACAATATCATTTATTAACAACATCAATTTACCAATAACATCAATTTTCATTAATATCAATTTTCATTTAATTATTTTAGCGAGGGGACATATGTGACCAGAATTATTAGTTTTACGATGGTGTCTAGGACCTGTTATAATGAGCACATACCTTCCAGTTTAATCGTGGGCTTATCATCTCTCCAAGGCTTGCATCAGTCTTGTCACAACTCTGGGGTGTGAAAGCCCCAGGCCGTCCGGCTCGTCCAGAGGGCTTAGAGCAACAAATTGGACGACCGGGAAGACAACTCTGGGGTGTGTGGCTCCTACTCGTACTATAATGCACTTGCACATAGATTACCTCTACAGGACACTCAACAACTTCTCGTACTTTAAGTCAAAATTCGTGATTATTTTCTTTTCATGTCTGATTTCCATTTCTGCTCCTCGTTGTCTTTCGTATGCTACTGAACTCTGATTTCGTCTATATCTGGACTCTGGTTTCGTCTATAACTGAACTCGTTTCGTCCATATCTGCACTCTCATTTTGTCTATGACTTCAACTCTGATTTCTTTCGTCTATATACTGCTATCACTTTCCTTCGTCTGCTTCAAGCTGTGGTTCCTTCGGCGGGGGGGGGGGGGGGGGGGAGGGTAGCTCCGCCCTTCTTCCCCTTGGCGCTCATTGGTTCTTCTCAACCCAATGGCATCATTTCACATATAGCAAGGCCCCTCTCAGAGGGCACGGTAGCCCTGTGGTTAGCGAGCGGAAGTTGCACTCGCTAGGCCCAGGTTCGATTCCCGCCGCTGCCCAAACTGCCGCCGTGTTCACGCGGAGTACGATCACGTTAAACATGTGGCTCCGTAAGTCCTTCCGAGAGGTTGGTGGTAGGGGAAGGAGGGTACCGTCCCTGTGGATGCCTCCCCCACTGGGTTCCGGTCTAAATTGGGTGGCACTTCCCGGCCGTCCAAACAGATACCTTATACCTTTCTGGTAGGTCGGACAGTCTGGGTCGAAGAAGAAGAAGAAGGCCCCTCTCAGCCCCTCTGGTCTGGCACACCTAAATTTATAGTCCTTTTGACCTTAAAGTTCAAGGCCTCATAAACCCCGGCGCCAGCCAGACTATAGCTTTGTTAGCCGTTCTGGGCACCATAAATAATACAAATAAAAATGTCTCATGTGAGAACATATTCTGGTCTCACACTTACATGGGTAAATTTTTGCAGACGGATCTCCCTTTTTAACACTTTACAACATAGTTGAAAAGTGTTTATGACTTTGTCCATTCTGTCTGTCGGTCTGTCTGTCTGTTAGCACGATAACTGTCATTAAAATGACTTTATAAAAATGAAATTTTAGTACGTTGTTCAGACGGTCTGTGGGACCTATGGTAATATAAAAGAATAATATCACCCAATTAGTCTTGGATTGAACCCGGGCTGAAGAAATGAAATACATTGAAACCCCATGGGACCTAATTTTTCAAACCTTTTTTAAACGAATTCACAAATTGCTTCGAAAGTTTTATGAAATATTCAAATTATCCCATAAAATATATAAAAAGAAAATCAGCAAAATATGTTCAGGAATTTTTTAAATATGAATTAAAATAATAATCACACCCTTTATATGGAGAGGTCACGTGACCATAATATGAAGAGATCAGATGGCCTACTTCAAAATAAAATATGGGATCCATCTTGTGTCAAAATTGTGATTTTTAAAGTTCTTTTTATTCATATTTAATGTTGTATCCGTCCTAAAACTGCTTCATTTTTGCTTAAATTCTGTGCATCTACACATTCAAACAACGCAATTCCAATATAGTTGAGTTTAAATGATCATCCAACTTTGATTATTTCTACAACGAACTTTTCACTTATGGAGAATGTAAACACCAAAATATGTAGAATGAGTTGTATAAGAATTGCTGCATTTCTTTAACACAAAATTATGTAGCTCATGGAGTCTGCAATATAGCTGATATGAATGAAACATTCATTGATTTTACGCAGAGAAGCAAACGATTATTTTTTCGATGAAGTTTTAAGCATAGAGTTAAATTACTTGTACCACCATGGTGTTAAGTGTTTAAATAAAATTATTATAGTATTGTGATGAATGAAAGGAATGGAAAACAGTTTATGAATGAAATGCTGCTTTTATAGAGAGAGCCATTCGATTTAAATTTCGATGACGTCATTTGAATAAAGTTCATTTGTTTTCGATGAAGTTTTCAAATATAATAAATTATTGTAATATTGTGATTATTTTAAAAATAGTACCGAGGAATGTATTGCATTTTAGGGATGTTTAAACCAGGCAATTTATATTTCAATGCCGTCATTTGAATGAAGTTCATTTTTTTCGATGAAGTTTTAAGTTTTCAAATATAATAAATTAATGCAGTATTGTGATAATTTTTAAAATATTACCGAGGAATGTATCGTATTTTAGAGATGTTTATATAAAATTGCATTGAAGTTGGAAAGCGTTTCATAATCAATGCTTTATGCAAGATTGATCTTTCTTGTTTAATTTCGATGTAGGTTTTGAGACATTTTAATATTTATGCACTTCTGAAGTGAAATTTCTTTCGTATCGGCACGTCTAGCGATTTCTCTGTCTCGTACCGTAAAAACTATAGCATACAAAAATATGAAATTTGGTACATTTATAGAGAAATAATAGGATAATACGTTGAAATAAACCGTTTATCTATATAAACTTTAGTTTGGCATGAAATAGCCCGCGACTAAGAAAAATCCCTACCTTTCCCTCCTGCGAAAAATAGCCAGGGATTAAAAAGTGATTTTTGAAAGCAGAATTTTTAGGAAAGATAGATATGAAGCGAGCTCTGCGAGCGCAGTGAGTAGGAGGCGAAGCCTCCCGAAGGGGGTCGCGCGAGAGGAGCGAACTGGAGACAGAGCCCCCTAGTGACTTTTAATAATCATAATATAGAGCATATATTATATCAGCATATATTAGCATATATTAATCATATATTAAAACATTATGCAGCCGCCCTGTGGCGAACATCCGATTAGAATATTGTTACATACCAAAAATTTCTTAAATATTAAGTTAAGGTTGCACTAGGCTGATAGGGCAATGTTCATACAGAAATGAATGAAATTTTTTTTGTAAAGTATTAATAACATTTTAAAAGAACAATTTTAAAATTTTATAATATACAATTTTCTCTTTCTCATACTATGTGATATAATATAAAGTATTATTTTCACGAAAATTTTCAAATTCGAGATGTTGATGCCAATATATGCTTTTTTAGGACCTCCTGAACACGCTTTGGATATTTTTGGAGTGATGTTCGTCTGTCTGTCTGTATGTACATATGCATGTTTGTGGTCGATTTGTTGTGTACACGATAACAGACACAAATATTATTAGATTTTCATGAAACTCTACATTCGGCTTTTTCATTGAAAAATCTGGAACTAGATAGAATTTTTTAAAATTCGAGCCAAAACTTCAAAATGTATTCGAAATTTTATATTTTTTTAACATGGAAGCATAGGACAAAATTTGACATAATCATGCATAAAAAGGGTTATTTATGGTTTAATGATCACGAGACCTAATAGTTTCAATCACTGTTGTGAAAAATAGCCGCGGTACAATTTTTGTGTTCGTGACGTCATTAGCTTCCCTTCGGGGGAGGCATGTAACCCCCCTCCCCCCCCCCGTCTGGGGGTACATAGTGAAGTATGATATGAATATAAAGAATTTTTCAAGCCCTTTAAAGTAAAGGGTAACTTGTTATAGTTGTAATCATATAGATCAACGATACCGATTTGCTCTCCCTTGATTAATTTAACGACCCTTGAGTTTGCTCTTTTCTGGGTACAGTTCTAGGGCGCCCATGTTCATAGACGGATTACAGAAGGTAGCACACTCGTTCACAAAAAAATTGCTCAGAAACCAGCTTCAAAATCTCAGCACTAGAAGACGAGATTATTTCCGCCTCTGCGCAAACTGTCGCCGTGTTCAAGCGGAGTACAATCACGTTAAACATGTGGGTCCGTAAGTCTTTCCGAGAGGTTGATGGTAGGGGAGGGAGAGTACGGCCCCTGTGGATGCATACCCCACTGGGTTTCGGTCTAAATTGGGTGGAACTTCTCTGCCGTCGAAGCAGATATCTTACACCTTCGGGTAGGTCTGTCAGTCTGGGTTCAAAAAGAAGAAAAAGTAGAAGAAGAAGAATGTTTTACAGTGTATGCAGATAATTTTGTAAAACGGAAACAGAGAGTCTTACACTTCTTTATATTTACAGGGGAATTAAATATTTTAAAAGAATTTCTTGATAAACAATACCATTTAGAATACTATTAGAATTAAGGCATATTATAAAAAAACACGATCAACTTCGGGCATATCTGCTAGTAATAAAATATAATCCGACTATTTTTCTCTTAAAATGGAATCCTTCTCCCACTGCATACTAAGATTATTGTTGCAAAACAGTTCCGAAGGACATTTCGTGGCATTTACCTTTACTGGACTATCCTTCGAAATTGCGCAACATGTTATTCTTGCATAATTTTGTAGCCATTTTCACACTCTGTTCGTGAGAAACATTTCGAACAGCCCGCTCGCAAGCTCTTGAATATTTGCCAATGACGAATTTAGACGAGATGAAATAAAAGGCCGGTGGCCATGTTCTCGGCAGGGTAAATGAGCGTGTCAATATTTTGATGGCCTTGCTTACTGAAGAGATTCTTCGCGTGGAAACAACATGTCCGTCGCTGGCGGAAATTGAGATTTAAACCGTCCCCGCCGATTGATCAGGCAAAACGCTCCAGCTTCCGCATAGATTAGGGTAGCATTTATCTGTCAATTAAAAATCCCGCCAGTCAAATAATTATTAAAAATGTCTTTTTGCAAACGGATGGCTTTGGGCAATGTTTGACAAAAGGCTTTGCGATATTCTTCCTGAGCATTAACATTATTGGTTTTATCCATACTTTTAACTTTTTTTACAGTACATAGTATATGTAAAATGAATGTATTGTGATAGGTTAAAAAATCCGATTTTCAGAGTGTGGATTTACAAGTTTAAAGCATCATCACTAAATAGGAATAAATGTTTTTTAATGAAATTATGAAATTCATGTGTATGTCTGTTATATATACAATATATATTTATATCTATCTATCTATTTATATACATATATGTACACACACACACACACATATATATATATATTTTTTTTTTATTATTATTACATATTTCTAATATATATATATATATACTTACAAGTCTCAGCAGTTCCATAGGGTGGCTGCAGTAGCAGTATGTTAGCTAATTTATACCTTTATCATTATGAACAGTCTTTTACTTCAATAGATTATACATTTTACAGATATGTTGATGATCTGATTTGCTTAGTATATACTGAAAATTATGTCATAGATATAGATTTCTATCCAGACAATTTGGAAGTAATTCCTAATGAAGCAAGCTACTATTAGTAACGATATTAATTTTTTGGATTTAAATCCTTTTATTGAACCTTCTAATAAAATTGTTACTAATTTATATGATAAAAAAGACTATTTTAATTTTAACATTAATGAAATCTTACCATTTAATTCCTGCAACTCGATTCAATTGTTTAAAAATATTATACTTAATCAGCTTTTTAGAATTTATAGATTATCTGATAAAAAATTTCATGCTATGCATATAAATAATCTAAAAATTACCAGCAATTTATATAAATATCCCTCGTATTTAGTAAATGGTATAGTTAAAAAGTTTAGATTAGCTGGATTTTCATGATTTCTATTTATAGTATCTTATATTAGCCAGACATCACCTTTCTCTTGTATTAATAATACTTTTATTTTTACATCCACTTAAACATAAGTCTTACTATTATAAGCTCACTTTTTTATAGCTCTTATTGTATATTATTACTTTTTCTTGTCTTTTCGCATTACTGTTATTTATTTCTTACGATTGGCAATAGTAGATCATTTCTTTTTCCTTTGCGAATGGCAACACTGGTCTCTTCATTCTAAGTTCCAGGGTTCGACTGGTTCGGGCATATGCAGTGTTTCTTCCAGGTATTCTGGTTTCCTTTATTTTTCCTTCTTTATGTATGTTCTCCAAGTAGAAATAGTTTATAGATATAATCTATCCATTTCTTCAGAAACATACATATTTTGTGTTTGCTTTGACAAAATACTTGGATCCGTTGAAGAATTTTGGCGGCGTGAACAATTCCATTATTTAGGTCTAGCTCTTGTCCACGTGTATAGCATTAATGCTTGGATTTTATATGTTTTTCTATTATCTTTTCCATTCCATTGATATTTGTTGATTATCTTTAACTTGATGACTCGAAATTTGTATTTTTTTCCATTTGATTGAAGATTTGCTGTTAAATACTTTTATTTTGTAGGTTTGTTATAATGTTAGGTTTTTCGAGTTGCAGCTTCTCACTTTTCTATCATTGGACTTTCAAACGCTTATTATATATATATATATATATATATATATATATATATATGTGCGTGTGTGTGTGTGTGTGTAAAAATCAAACAAATTTTTTCATCAAACTTACTCCTCTGAAAATAAATATGAATATGAACATTTAAGAGACATGGTCTCCTATATTGATAAACATATTGGATATTATCTTAGATTTCATAGACATCTTGGATCATATTACGTGGATTCAATATTCATAAACATCTTGGATATAATATCTACCTCTTCTACCAGAATATATTTCTCTGTTTTAAAAAGCTAGCTGCAGCCGACTCTGAATGAATCCTTTTAAAATAAAGATATTTTTTTGTCAAGGCTAGCGTCGAACCAATTGCATCAAATTATCTGCAATTTGGTATGATGATTTAGAATACATTGCCACGTGTTGCTTTCTATTTTGGTATCAAAAGACAAATAATTGTATTTTTATAAAACTTTGAAGCGAAAATATTTTTGCACTACTTTTATATGAAAATTAAATTTCCTGTCGTTTATTTTCGAAATCTAATCTTTCATTCTTGTAAAAGCTGTTGCCATTTCAAAAGAATTTATATTTAAATGATTTAACTTTCATTGTTGAAAACGCTGTTGCCATTTCAAGAAAAGTAATATTTAAATTATTGATTTAAACAAATGAATTACGATTATTTGTCACTGTATCCGGGAGGACCCAAGTCCCCCCAAACACCTGTGGAATGATAAAGGAATAGAAATTCTTGTGGCCACGGTTCTTGTTTATGTTTCAAGAGTCTACGTAACGGTTCGAATAACAAATATTAGCGACAAGCCCAAAATAATCCATAAATGGGAACAGTTGGTTTCTAGTTCTGCGGTAACAACTGATTATATAAACGATATAAACAGCAGTCCTGAACTTCTAATTAACACTTTCTTAACTAATCTCGGCAGACTAAATTGTCCAGAACAGGAGGCGTGTAAAAGCCTGGTTCTGAAAAATAAAACTTAAGCATTAGTATGAGATTTAAAACAAGAAAGATTAATCATACATAAAGCATTGATTATGAAAGACTTTCCAACTGAAATGCAATGTTATTTAAACATATTTAAAATGCGATACATTCTGCACTGATATATTTTAAATTATCACAGTTCTACAGAAATTTATTATATTTGAAAACTTAAAACTTCATGGAAGAAAATTAATTTTATTCAAATGACATCATTGAAATATAAATCATCTGGCTCTCTATGTAAAAGCAGAGAATAATTTATTTATATCACTTATATTCCAGACTTCAGAGCTAATCAAAGTTTGATGATCATTTATACTCAAAAATATTGTGATAGCGTTGGCGTAGAATATAGATGCATAGAAAATACTCAAAAATAAGAGGACGGATGCAACATTAAATATAAATGTGAAAGAACTTTAAAAATCACGATTTTTACATTGAGAAAAAAGATGATTGGCGTATTTTATTTTGAAGTAGGTCACGTGATTGATTTCTTCATATCATATGGGTGTAATTACTATTTTAATTTTCATTTAAGGAACTACCAAATATATTTTGCTGAAATTTTTTTATATATTTTATGGGATAATTTAAATATTTCTTAAAATTTTCTAAGCAATTTATGAATTTTAACTTTGCTTACAAAATGTTTGAAAAATTAGTATCCCATAAGGTTCAATGTATTTCACTTTTTCAACCCGGGTTCAATCCAAAACTAATTGGGTAATATTTTTCATTTATATTCCCATAGGTCCCACAGACCATCTTAACAACATACTAAAATTTTATTTTGATTAAGTCATTTTTACGGCAGTTATCGTGCGAACAGATAGACAGACAGACTGACAGAATGAACAAAGTCATAAATCCTTTTTACCTATGTTAGTAAGTGCTAATAATATATAGAGAAAAAATATATGAACCGGTGAATTATTAGTAAAAAATGAAAGAATTTAGAAGGTGGAAAAATAGTCAAACTCTTGTAAAGGAAGGAAGATAGAAAATTACAGGGGAATGAGGCAGTAATTAAGAAGAAACAACAAAAAGAAATACCGGTTTCGAAAGTTAATTTTATAAATCAAACTACTATACAATTAACAGTAGTTGGGACTAGGAAAAAAAATAATATAACACAGAAAGAAGGATAAAACGGTGTCAGAAGCTATATGAGCTAACTTCATCAACTCATGTAGCTGATGAAGATAATCGATTAGTCTACTAAATATCCATTATTTGTTACCGATACTAGTTATTGGTTAGTTTTATTAAAGATATGAGTGAATGAGATTGGAATTAAAAGGGATACAGTCAAATTAAAAGAAAAACAACTAGTTTGTGATGTTATATGAGTTAATTTTTAAAATCAAAGATGTGTATAAAGAATAATTCCTTGGCTACAAAAGATGTAAATAACTGGGTATTTATCAATAACAAGATTTTCAATGTTCGAATAAATAAAAAAGCTAATATTTAAAAAACAAGTACAGAGGTAGTATAGAGAAGTTTTGATATTCAAATCACCAACGAACAATCTTCCTTAAAAGATAGCAGTGAATGATAATGAAAATAAGAATATAAACAAAAATTAAAAGCCATATGAGTTAACTTTATTATCTAAATTCCAGTAACAAACGAACAAACTATTAAACCACTACTGAATGAGATTGGATGTAAGAAGGAACTAATTAAATAAATGATCATAAAACAAAAACTGTTTCGAAAGCTATATGAGCTAATATTTGAGATTAAGAATGGAGGACATTTTTTCCATGCTAAGGAAGCGTAAGGAACTGCTCATTTATCATTAACAAGATTATCAGAGTTCAAGTAAATAAAAGGTCCTTTCAAAAAATCGAGTTTGGATGTAGTGCGGGCATGCGTGGTGATTTTTGTCTAGTGTGGAGTGTGACTCAATTTTCTCATAACAGAATCCATTATTAAGCAGCTTGTAATTTTTTTTTCAAATTTTACAAGAACATTTTTAAAAAACCTTTATCATTGTTTCAAGAAATCAAAATTATAGCGAATTGCACTTCATTTGAAAGGACATGAAAACTCCTTCGACTGATACCATATTTGATAATGTACCGCCCCCCTCTCCCCCGAGGAGCCTAATAACGCCACGAACACAAAAGTTGTACCACGATGTTTTTTCACTGGAATTATTAAAACTATTAAGTTTCGTGTTTATTGAGTCTTAACCCCTTTTAGGGATGATTATGTCAAATTTGGTCCTATGCTGCCATGTTAAGAAAATAGGTTTTCTCTCAAAGTTAAAAAAATGCTATCTAGTTCTCGATTTTTTTATTAACAAAGCCGAATATAAGGTTTCGCGAAAATCCATTAATATTTGTGGCATATATCGTGCACACAAAAAATCGACCATGGATAGACCGACAGACAGACGGACATCACTTCAGCAATAGTCGAAACGTGTTCAGGAGGTCCTAAAACATACATTAGCATCAAAATCTTGAAACTGAAAATTTTCGCGAAAACAATACTTTCTTAAAATACTTCGTATGAGTGTATGTGAAAGTAACAAGAAAGATCAATCATGCTTAAAGCATTGATTATGAAACACTTTCCAACTTCAATGCAATTTTATTTAAACAAGTATAAAATGCAATACATTCCTCGGTAATATTTTAAAACTTATCACAATACTACATTAATTTATTATATTTGAAAACTTAAACCTTCATCGAAAAAAATGAAGTTCATTCAAATGACGGCATTGAAATATAAATTGCTTGGTTTAAACATCTCTTAAATGCGATAAATTCCTCGGAATTATTTTCAAAACTATCATACTACGATATCAAAACTATCATACTACATACTACGATAATTTATTATATTTGAAAACTTCATCGAAAACAACTGAAAATCATTTAAATGACGTCATAGAAAAAATAACACGCCTGGATCTCTCTATAAAAACAGCATTTCATTCATAACATTTTCCCATTCATTTCATTTATCACAATACTATAATAATTTATTTTATTTAAAAATTAAGACCATGGAGCTACAAGACCATGGAGCTACGAGTAATTAAACTCTATGCTTAAAACTTCATCGAAAAAAAGTGTCCTTCTCTTTGTAAAATTAATGAATATTTCATTCATATCAGCTATACATGCTCCATGGGCTAAATAATTTTGTGTTAAAGAAATACAGCAATTGTAATACAACTCATTCTACATATTTTGCTGTTTATATTTTAACATAAGTGATAAATAGGCTTCGTTGTGGAAATAATCAAATTTGGATGAGCATTTAAACTCAAATATATTGTAATTGCGCTGTTTCAGTATGTAGATGCACAGAATTTAAGCAAAAATAAAGTGGTTTTAGGACGGATACAACACTCAATATGAATTAAAAAGAACTTAAAAAATCACGATTTTGAGACAAGATGGATGCCATATATCATTTTGAAGTGGGTCATGTGATCTTTTCATATCATGCTCACGTGATCGCTTCATATAAGAGGTATAATCATTATTTTAATTTTTATTTAAAAAACTACTGAATATATTTCGCTGAATTTTTTTTTTATATATTTTATGGAACAATTTGAATATTACCTAAAATTTTCAAAGCAATTTGTGAATTTTAAATCCGCTTAAAAAATGTTTGAAAAATTAGGTCCCATAGGGCTCAATGTATTTCATTTTTTCAACCCGGGTTCAATCCAAAACTAATTGGGTGATATTATTCATTTATATTCCCATAGGTCCTACAGACCGTCTGAACAACATGCTAAAATTTCATTTTGATTAAGTCATTTTTACGGCAGTTATCGTGCTAACGGACAGACAGACAGACAGACAGAATTAACAAAGTCATAAACACTTTTAAATTTGTTATAAAGTGTTAAAAATTTAAATGAGTGGCTTTTAGATCTTTATATAAGTGGGGTACCATTATATTGGTAACATTTTTACATTCACATACTTAGTATTGTTTTCACGAAAGTTTTAGATTTCGAGATTTTAATGCCAATATATGTTTTAGGATTTCCTGAATGCGTTTCGAAAATTTTTGGAGTGATGTTCGTCTGTCTGTCTGTATGTCTGTGGTCGATTTCTTATGTACGATAGCTGCCACAAGTATTAATGGATTTTCACAAAACTTTATATTCTGCGTTGTTAGCGAAAAATCTATAACTAGATAGTATTTTTTTTTAATTTGAGAGAAAATTTATTTGAATTTTTACATTTCTTAACTTGGCTCAATGATCACGAAACTTGATTTACGGCTCAATGATCACGAAACTTGATTTACGGCTCAATGATCACGAAACTTGATTTACGGCTCAATGATCACGAAACTTGATTTACGGCTCAATGATCACGAAACTTGATTTACGGCTCAATGATCACGAAACTTGATTTACGGCTCAATGATCACGAAACTTGATTTACGGCTCAATGATCACGAAAATTGATTTACGGCTCAATGATCACGAAACTTGATTTACGGCTCAATGATCACGAAACTTGATTTACGGCTCAATGATCACGAAACTTGATTTACGGCTCAATGATCACGAAACTTAATAGTAGTTTTGATGATTGTAGTGAAAAGTAGCCGCGATACAAATTTTGTGTTCGTGATGTTATTAGCACTCTCTCGGGGGAGAGGGGGGGGGGGCAAGTAATTCCCCAGGGGGTTATATTATCCAACTTGGTATCAATCTATTTTTTCAAACCTTTTAAACTGAAGGGTATCATGATATAATTATGATCATTTGGAACAATGATACAGATTTTTTAAAATTTTCTTATAAAACTTGCAAGAAAAATGGTAAGTTGTTTAAAAAAGGATTCTCGTATAAAATAGTCGAGTTGAGCCACATTCGAGTTAATTTTTAAGATTCTGAATAAAAAATGTAATGTTCTTTTTCATTTTTATAATTTTAGGATGGTAAAAATGCCACCACTTTGCTTCCGAATTATTTGACCGAGGTTTCTTAGAGCATGAGGCACAAGGAGATTGATTTGCTCACCTTGCCTTAACTCCGGTTCTGTTATGCACACAGACACACGCACACGCACACGTTAAATGTAATGAATTCGTCTGTTAGTGTGCCAAAGTATTGCAAGTTATCGAAAACTCGAATTCAATACTTTTCCTATACATTACCGTGTATTGCATGGAAAGTAACAAATATTTAACGAAAGTAACAAGTATCAATCAGTTTCAGAAAAAAATAACTTCCTTCTTCAGGAAAAATTATAGAGATCTATCACGCCATGCAGAGCACGAAAACGTCTAATTTCCTTTGTGGAAATCCAATGGTAGACAGGTTTCTTATCTAAATATTAAATTTAACAGAAAACCCTGTGCTTCTTGCAGTGCAGCTGGATTTCCTCATCCGACAAGAAACTTGAGTGCATATTCTTTACAGCCTAAACCTTTATTACAGATGAATTCTTAACATCTAGCATGGTAAATGAAGATGACTGTTTGTTTGTTTGTCTATTTGTTCGTCTGTTAGTGGCGTAGTGGAAAATTTAAGCTACTCATAGCTAAAAATTTCGGTATAGTTATAGTTTAGGTCTGGTTCCAAGATACCTCGGAGCATTTTTTAAAAATTTGAATTAGTGTTAGTTAGTTTATACTGAAGTGCAATTTTGATCGATTTTTAGACAAATCACCATCTAAAATACTTAAAAACGTTCTTTCCAAAGAGATTTGAACCGAATTATTAGGATAATTCTTTTCATATTTAAAAATTGAATGAAAGATCGAAATACGCGTATTTTAGGACGTTTCATTTATAATTTCGTGCATCGGGTAATTTCAAATTCCAAAGGTTCTAATTTTTGGCATGAATATGGAGTGTTATTTTAGCATTCTAATAAAAATTGCTTATTTTATTACGCTATTTTTGAATTTTCAATGAATGTTTAAGTATGCCTATAAAAGTTGCGATTTTAAATTCGACAAATAGCGAGAAAGAAGTTCTGCCGTTTTCATGACGTCATAAATGGGGGGGAGGGTGTCCATTACTATGCATAGCAGCGATGTATTTATAGAATGGTTGTTAAATTGCATTGTACCATTGATATGGTTGCACATGGAAAAAGTGGAGCACGGGAGTGATTCTTGTTCAAAATAGGCTTATTTAAGACCCGTGTTACGCTGGGTAATTAGTTATAGTTTCTAAATAATTAGCAAATAACTTCCAACATTTTTGGCAACGCTACTGTATGAACTTACAGGAAACAGAGGGTGGGGGGTGGGTCTTAGTAGCCTACTTGTAATGAAGTCGATCATTCTGATTTTGCCATATATTTTCAAAAACTTCTTTTAACGTGCATATTTTTTCATGAAAATACAAATTGTGACTGTGTATTTTTATACATCATTACATTACATATCATAATAAAATAGCAGAACGACGTTATTATGGAAAGAAAAGGAATTTTTTGACTAGTTTAAAGCAAAATCCGAGGTGGGAACTCCGGAATGAAAAAGCTTTTCTCCACTGAGTGACTCACTAATTGAAAACAACTTATTATATCTCTCTTCAAAGTCCGTAAACAAAAGGACTTCTTCCTAAGTTGCGTTCAGAAACACAGAGGGCGCTGCGATGGTTTAAATTTGAAGAACCAGACGATTCTCGTGTTTGTTATTTACAGACCTCTTCTATAAGTATGCACATCTGTTTGATAGATGTTATTTTCAATGAGAGAGCTAGGTGGTTTATATGTTTTGCGTATTAGACTGTTATTCCATAGTCATATAAACAGCTGAGAGATTTAAGCTGTGTGTAATTCTATAATAATCAAGAAGAGTAAACTTTTAAAAAGAGGTTTATATTCTATAATAGTTAAAAAGCGGGAACTTTAGAAAGTGGTTTAATTTTCACCGAAATTTCTTAAAAAAAATTGGTGAGTAAAAATTTAAATGATTTTGAGTGTTTATTTTTTAAAATTTTGAGATTAATAAAATTTAAAAAATACATTATTTAAAATATAATTGATATGAAATTAAATTATTTTTTATATGTACTATTATTTCATGATGTTGTTTTCAATGGCAGAGCTAGAAGGTGCTTGCATGCTTTGTGTAATAGAGCTTAATTTCTTATCATATAAGCAACCGAGAACTAACTGTAAGCTGTGTATTTGTTCTATATTCTATGACAATCAAAAAGCCTGGAAGTTTATAAAGAGGTTTATATTCTATAATCAATAAGAGGGGTAAAGCTTAGAAACAAGTTTGTATTCTATAATAATCAAGGAGCTGAAAAGTTTTTAAAGAGAATATTCTATAATAATCAAGAAGCGGCAAAATTTAGAAAGATGTTTATATTATATTAATTAAAATGGGTAAAAGTTTAGTAATATATTTATATTATATTAATCAAAAATAGTAAACTTTTAGAAATATATTTATATTCTATTATAATCAAGAAAAGGATAATATTATATAGAAGTTTATCATTCTATAGTAATCAAGATGAGGAAGAGTTTAGAATGAGGTTTATAATCTATTAATCAAAAAGAGTAAAATCTTCGATGTTTAAATGCTATAGGCAAACAGAATTGCATTTTATAATAATAAAGAAGAAACGTTTAGAAAGAAGTTTATATATATATATATAAAACAAAAATAGTAAAAATGTAGAAATAGGTTTGTTATTGTTTTGATTATTATATTCTACAATAAACAAAATGAAGGGAGGTTTAGAAAGATATTTAATTTTTACTCGAATTTCTTAAAAAAAAATTGACGAGAAAAAAATTTAAAAGATTTTAAGAATCAATTGTTCTTCCTATAATATTGAGTTAATTCGATTAATGTAATGTAACCAAATACATTATTAGGAACTTAATTGATATGCAATTAAATTATCTTTTATAAATATGCATATTTGCTGACAGATCTTGTTTTCAATGAGAGGGCTAGATGATTTATATGTTTTACACATCGGAGTGCAGGTTCATTATCATATAAACCTCTGAGAAATGTAAGCTGTATATATATTCCATAATAATAAAGAAGAGGAAGACTTTATAAATATATTTATACTATATTTATCAAAAGTAGTAAAATTTTAAAAATAGGTTTATATATAACAAGAAAAGGGGAAGTTCTGATAGTTTATTTTTACAGAAATTTCATGAAGGAACCCCGACTCCAGGATGTTAACGGATTTAAGCGTTTGGAAGAATATCTCTGTGACTACGAGCCAATAATTTTTTCAATTATCTCTGCCCGATATATATATATATATATATATATTGTTTGTCTTCAGTTTGATGACTAGAGGTTTGCATTTTATTTTCCACTTGATTGATGATTCTCTGTTTGATACTTTTAATTTGTTAGGCATCTTTTAATGTTGGGGTTTCTTGAGTTGCAACTTGTCTGTATTCTATCATTGGATTTTCAAACTATTAATATATATATATATATATATATATATATATATATATATATATATATATATATATATATATATATATATATATATATATATATACATACATATATATATATATATATATATATATATATATATATACATACATACATATATATATATATATATATATATATATATATATATATATATATATATATATATATATATATATATATATATATATACGGAGTTGAATACGGGACTCTTATTATTTTCCCAACAAACCTACATAGTATAATGTATAGGGAAAGTATTGTGACATGGTCGAAAATTGAAGTTTTCAACGGAAAAGCACGTTTCAAGTAATCTAGAACTCGGATAGAACAGGTGATATCTTTTTCAGGTGATATCTGGTGTGTGTATCTGCGTGTGTGTGCGCCCGTGTGTCAATGGATGCGATATTTCAAAAACTAATGAAGCGTTTTGAACGTAATTTAATACGATTATTACAATAACGTAATATTGCACTCTTATTGATTTTAAACACGATTGAATGTTCGGTAGACAGACATCCCACATTTTCGAATGAATGTTTAAAAAGATCATGAAAAAATTACGACATTCAATAATGTTAAATAAGTAATCATTTTATATGTATTTTTTTATTCTAAAATAGATGGCACAAACTTTAAATCGCTGACTTGAACCGATCTAGAGATACTGAACGTTTTTTTAAATAAACATATCTAAAAAATTACAGAGTTGAAAGTATCATCAAATATGTAAAACACATCAAATATGCAACGACGAATTTGGCGAAATATCGTCAACTTGCAGACATTTTAAAGTAGCCCCAAATTGACGAAAATGTCGCCAATTTGGCAATGTCAAAGTTGCGAAAATGACGTCAAATTGATAAATTAATAAAAATTAACTTATCGTAATATATTATAACGGAGTAAATGCTTTGCGGATGTTAGCAATATTTTCAATTGTCAAGTTATAATTTCGCGAAATATAAGTTAATTTGGTATTTTGAAATAATTTTTGCATGCTGTTATCCAGAAAAGCTCTCAATGTCAGTATAGTTTTCAATGTCAAAAACATTGTTCACTATTGTTCCTTATTGTCCATCATTGTCTATCTTGTCCACCATTCTTTCGCATTGAAAGAAGTAAAGCACTGGCATTATGTTGGAAAAGTCATATACGTCATATTTCCACATCAGATCTTTTAACTATTTTACAACAAGGGGATTTTTGCGGGCCATTTCGCAAAAAAAATTTTGGTTTTATTTTTCGAAGATTTGCCAAGTTTTAATAGATTAAAATGTTCTACTATTCTAAGCGGTGTACCAAATTACAGCTATCTAGGACGAAGGAAAGTATGTTAAAAATGCTGGAAATAAAAGTTGATAATAGAATAGAAGAAAAAAAATAGAAGTTGAAACTAGAAGTTGAATAAAAATAGAAGTTGAAACAGACAGACACCCACACATCGGTCGAGGAGTTAAATAAAGCTTTCAAAAATTACAAGAAATAATTTCGTATTTAATTTTAACAAACTTTCAAATTGGATGTATTTATCTAAAACCAATTGTAGCATAAAATATGAGGTCAACTGTGTTGAAACATCCTTGTAAACTACAATTTTTCTTGTTGAATATATTATCGGTTTCCAAAGGGAATAATACTATAACTCTAATTTTCGAATAATTTGAATTCTGATCATAAACATAATGACCTCCTCCTTTGGTGACCCTACTGCACACACATACACACACTCACTCACACACACACACACACTCACACACACATACACACTCACTCACTCACTCACTCACACACACATACACACATATTCACTCACTCACTCACACACACACAAGCACACACACACACACACAATATCAAAATTCATTGATATGTAATGAAACTGAAAGTAAAATATGTTACTCACATCAGCTTTCATTAATATCCAAACCACAGAAACAAAATCAAAGACACTATATCAAGATATCTTTAAATGGATAATTCGAGATTATTCTAAGAATCAAACTAGGAAAATTGGAGAAGGAAAAAGAAAACATTTAATGAAATAAAAAAGATACCTTAATTTGAAACAAAGAAAAAAATAAACGAACGCCAGTTCTTTTTCTATCCTCTATCTTTTTAAAAACTGTCTCATTAAAGGAGATGAATGAAAGGTGGAAGCTTGGAGAATGTGGTAGATAGCCAAGTCTGAGAATAAAGTATCTTACTCTGTTTCACTTTTAAAAGTGTCTAAATCAACACCTGTTTACAATCATTTGATGTTTATTACTTTCTAAATCTGCATTTTAAGCAGTTCTGCATCAAGGGAACGTAAAAATAATTTTGTTTAGAGATCATTACTATATACTGGTTTCTTAAGAAAGTCCTTAAAAACTGCAATAACTGCAATAATTCTATGAGTGTACACGTTAGGTCTATATATAGTATATAAAGTGACCTGTATATAGTGTATAAAGTATATATATAGTATATTAAATGCCCTGTATATAGTTTATAAAGTATAGATATATAGTATATAAATTATATAGGTCTATATACAGTATATAAAGTCCATATAAAGTTGCCATGACAGATCGAATAAAAGTAATTATAGCGCCAGTAGTAGAGAATTTAAAATGTTCGGATAACAAACTCTTCAAAAAAGCAAAATGTATGAAAAAGCCCAATTGGAAAGTTGTAGAGTATTGTCTTATAAGTAGTAATCAACACCAGGAACAAACAAAACGCGTATATGGAAGGCAATAAATAGATCCCAAGTTTTATCATTAGGGCCTGTAACACGGTGACATCTGCAATGCTTGTCGATATATGCGGTAATATTTTTTTTGAAATTTAAATGTGCATTATTGCGAAGAAGATAATTGCAAAGAGAGTTTTGTAGATAATTGCAAAGAAGATAATTGCAAAGAGATAATTGTAGAGTATTGTCTTATTAGTAGTAATCGGTATTAGGAATAAATGAAACGCGTATACAGAAGACACGAAATACATCTCAAAAAGTTTTATCACACGGTGACACCTACTATGTTTGTGACAATATACGCAGTAATATTCTTCTAGGCAATTAAATGTGCATTGTCGCCAACAAATGGCATTTTTAACATGCTCTATACTAGATTTCTGTTTCTGAAGCGTTGTTTATTGTATCATTTTTGAATATGAAAGCAATTCGCTAATAAGATTATTGTGTTAAATAAATGTAACAGGGCTTTTTCTCGCTTCTTACTAATCAGATAATGCTCTAAATATTGTAATTGACCTTTTTCGTCCATCTCGTTTTGTTTTAGAGTTCGTTATCCTAACTTTTTAAATTCTCCGCTGCCACCACTTTTATTCAATCGGGTATGGTCATTTTACAAGAGATAGACTTAACGTGCCCATTTATGCACCTTTTATTACAATGTTATTGGGATGTTTAAGAACTTTTTAGAAACCCTGCATATGGTCAATGGAATTTAGGATTCTAATGAAGTAAAAAAAAAATTTTCTTCTAAAATAGTAGAAAAGGATTTTAAGGTCATTACTCCATTAAACATATATATAGTATTTAAAATAAAGTGCTCAAATTTCTTTAAAAACAGTTAATAAGTAAGAATTTCCTTAAAACACACCATAAAACAAATCGCCCACGGTATCAACCTGTAACGGAGAATAAAAAACAGTTTTCTTCAGGAAGACAAATAAACTATGCATGTTTAATGTTATGCATGTTTGTACGTCTAACTTCAAAATCATCCTTTTGACTTTTATTAAATTTGGCACGATTTTCATTAAATTTGGCACAGACGGCGTTCATTAAATTTGACACAAACGATTTTCTTTAAATGTGATACAAACGATTTTCATTGAATTTAACACAATCTATTTTAATTTAAGACACAAAAGAATTTTCATTGAATTTGATGCAAACGATTTTCATTAAATATGATACAAATGATTTTAATTTAATTTGATACGAACGCTTTTCATTGGATTTGACCAAACGATTTTCATTAAATTTGACACTAACGATCTTCATTAAATTTGGCACAAACTATTTTCATTTGACATGACACAAATGATTTTTATTACATTTGCAACAAACAATTTTCATTAAATTTGGAACAAACGAAAGGGAGTCATATGCTACACAGTAAATATTAGATTGTAATATGAATCAAGATATAAAACAGTACCTTTTTTTAAATAAATGATTCTACAAAATCGAAATAAAGAAAAAAATATTTATTTTGCTGTTATCCAAACGATGTATTTAAAATTCGAAATGTAATATAAATTTCTTGTATCCTTTTATGTATTATTTTATGCAATAAAATTCAAATGAATGTATATAAAGAAATGTTTGATTAAAAAAAAGGGGGATTTAAAAATTCAGAAAAATAATTTAGAAAACAATTGTCTGGTTTCTTTCAGTTTCAGCTTCTAAAAAAAATGTCTCGTAAAAGGAGATGAATGAAGGAGAAGGTTGAAAAACATGGAGAATAGCCAAGGATGTTTTGTTTTATTCGGTTTTATTTCTGAAGGGGATGTATTAAGAGTGCAGTATTAAGCAGTGTTTAAGCAGTGCCACGTTAAGAGAACGATGCAACAACATTTTTAAGTGATAATTGCTATACTATATCATTAAATACCGGATTTTGATGAACTAAAAATTTCTTAATAAAGGCAATTACACATACACACACACACACACACACACACACACACACACACACACACATATATATATATATATATATATATGTGTGTGTGTGTGTGTCACAACCCCTTACCGCCATAGAGTAAGCTTTTTGCCAAGCCATCCTTCATTTTTTCAATGTTTATTCACTTTTTATCTTTTAATTTTTTCAATATATATATATATATATATATATATATATATATATATATATATATATATATATATATATATATATATATATATATATATATATATATATATATATATATATATATATATATATATTTGTTTAATAGAACTAGAAAAATGAGGAAGTTAAATGAACTTGGGGATTTAAGTTTGAACAGAAGAGCTGGAGATATACGCGTATTCAAGTACGTATTTATGTGTTGCCAAGCAAGTTTCTAGATTAACTTTGTAGGATCTTGTCGTATATATTCTATAAGTTTAATTCACGTACCACACAGCACGTTAATAAAATAATTGAATATTTTGAAGTGAAGTCTATGGTCGGAGTTTCCAGATAAAATCTGGGTCAAAACTAACTGTGCTAGCTATCTATAAACAGTTAGCGTGTATCTTGCAGTGCTCTGAAAGCGTGTAAACGAAACAATTAAGTACGAAAAAATTGAATAAATTTATTGAACTTCACTGGAGTTTTACTTTACAAAAATGTTATTTACGCCAATTCATTTCGGCTTCATAGGACTGGAGCCACCGCCGACTTTTTGAGCCTCCCTCCCCAATTTGTTTTTCTGCCAAAGCGAACTGTTTACCAACCAAGATTGTATACCTGCTGAACTGTTTACCTGCCAAGACGAACCAGCGATACATATTTCTTAGCTTAAAAGATTAAAACAGCATCATAACCATTATTAATGCATGTGTAAATTCTATCAGAATTGTCCGGCGATACAAATGGTATGACAAACTGTGTCTTAATGCAGTGACGCGTGTACTTTTGGTTTCAAAGTCCTGTCCTTATTGCCCCCAAAACTCTTTGTTCCTGCCCGTACGTACTAATGAACTAAAGCGACACATTTTCAAGTATTTACGTAATCCGTGCGTATTTGATTAGAATCAGTGGAAGCTTGCGGCACACAATTTTAAAGTGATATCTTGCTAAGATCATGGAAGACAAGAATGTTTTTGTGAGGGTTGAAGGTCGGGTCATTGGCATTTCCTCAAATATTGGGAGAAGGGATCTGTTGTTCGAACTAGATTGAACCAGATATGGTAGCTTTGGGCTAGAAATATTAAAAGATTAAGTAGGAAATTAGAAACTGAAAACTGCTATTTTAAGTGTGCCACGGAAATTAATAAAGTAAACCGTTTTAAGGGATACCAGCATGCTTTTGGTAAAGAAAATTATTTTTGTTTTTCATGCTGTTGTAGACATGGTATTTCAAAAAGAATAATCAGACGTATAATTTTTTAACTTTAGTGCTATACACATATTTCCAATTGGAAAATTGTTTTGAATCGCCAGAAAAATTAATCTTAAACACTTTCAAAACTGTGTGATGTATTAGCACAAAATACAGAATTAGCATGAAATACAGAAAAATTGTTTTGAAACTGAAATATACTATTTTAAGTGTGCCACGGAAATTAATAAAGTAAATCGTTTTAAAGGATAATAGCATGCTTTTGTTACAGAAAATTATTTGTGCTTTTCATGCTGATGCATATACAGGGCGTCCCAAAAACATTGACTTCAGATTTTATTCCTTAAATATTAATCTTAGACATATATAATAAATTACAAAGATGCGTAAAAAAGGTTCAGAATTTTATGAAATCGATTAAAATTTTCAAGGGCATTAAATTTTAAGAAATGCAAAATTTAAATTTTTATACGACCTCCGTATAAAAATATTTCCAATGAGTAAAATGTGCCCCATACACTAATAAGGTGATGTACAAAATTTCAGCATTTTATCATAAAAAGTCCCAGAGATATGAAAAGACAAAAATGCTGACTTAAACCACTTTTCGATGCATCGACATGGGTTCCCAGAGGGGAAATATCATGTCGGCAGAACGCGTTTCAGGGGTCATACACGAATTACGAAAGAAAACAACGATTACATAAATAAATAATAATTTTGCTATTTATTGGTACAAAAGTATCTACACTGTATAGAAATAATAACTTTACACAAAGATTACAAATCTTGTTCAAAATGTTTTCCATCCATGCCAAAGATCCATTAAAAATGAGAGGCAGATATTATTTGCCTATGATGCATTTCTGCGTTGCGTCATTTACACTCTTGCTGTAAAAATTTACATTTTAATTTGTGATTAATCCGTCACCAACTTTGTTTAAAAATATCTCTGTGATTTTTTATGATAAAATGCTGAAATTTTGTACATCACCTTATTAGTGTATGGGACACATTTTACTTATTGGAAATGTTTTCGTACGAGGTCCGTATAAAAATGTAAATTTTGTATTTATTCAAATTTAATCCAAATACTAGCATTAGTTTTGAAAATATTTTAGATAAACTCTTTTCTTTCGATTAAAAGTATTTTTCCAATTGGAAGTATGTCTCTAGCACTAACGGTTCAAAAGTAAGCCTGATCAATCTTTTTTTTTAAACACCCTGCGTAGGACTTATAGTTTCCCTCAAAATTTTCAAATTCTAGATTTTGATTGAAAAGCAAATTGTAAGACTTTCTGAATGCGTTTAGAGGACTTGTAGAACGATATGTGCTCAAGCGTGTATATGTGTGAGGACATGTGCGCAGTCTGTAAGCTATGGACTCAAAAACAAATACAAGTACTGCCACGAAATTTACTTATAGATACATTACGTAAGAATTAGAAGAAAAAATAATATTTTACATTGCTCATTATTAGGATGAATCAAAATTTTAAATTTTAGTGTTCATTCTTATGGGAAACAATGATAATTCCTGGAACATCGTTAGAAATATGGCCTATATGACTAAAACTAATAGATTGAACTATGCTATGGATGCAAATGGTATTAAAACATTATAAACTTGTTTTTAAGCCTGCTAAAGACAGAGATGCAAACGCTTCTAAAAATGATTATGCAATTTTTTGTTTACAATGTATGAAATTCGGCATCGAAAAAGTAATCTTACTGGTAAATCGACTCAGTTAGGTTTTGTTCCCTGATAATAAGTATGCAAAGTTTCAGCTTTCTAAGTCATCGGGGGAGGGGAATTTGGAGGGTCTGGAAAGACTTTTCGACCTACCATTGTGTCCACCCCAGGAAAAATAATTGGAAATCTGTCTCCGATATGTTCTGTCCCGTAGTCGATACTATGTGGGCAAAGATTCAGTTTTCAAAGTCACGGGAGGTTTTCTGAGGGGTTTGGAAAAACTTTTTGAACCTTCTGTTTTTCCGATCCTTGGGAGAGAAATAGGAAAATAGGAAATCCTTCTCATTTAGATTATTTTCCGTGGACGATATTATATTTGTGCAAAGATTCAGCCTTCTACCAGAGGGATTCTGGAGGGAGCTGGAAATGCTTTTCAATCCCCCCATTTTCTCGGCCCATCCTAAGGGGAAAATCAAAAATTCTGTACTGCTACCAAAACATATCCAAAGATTTAGACATCTAAGTCATTGGGAGGGCTCCAGGAGGGTTTTGAAAGGATATGCTTACGAAACGCCCCTATTTTCTTTGCCTCTAGAAGGAAATCGAAAATTCTACTTCGTTAGATTCTGTCCCGAGGTCGGTACTATAAGTCTGCAAAAATTCAGCCTCCTAGGTCACTGGGGGACTTCTGGAGGATAAAAGATAAAAACACGTTCGATAAATATTATGCAGACTAGCAATGTACCCGTTCTTGTTACGGAATATGTAATTATGTAATATAAAGAAACTTAAAATTCAGATGTGCAAATTCCTGTAGTATTCTAAATGATATTGTTATTCAAAACTTTCTATTAAAATATTTAATTGAATTCTCCTAAAATGAAGTACAAGAATCTTTAAACATGAAGGCCGTAATTGATATAATCCAATCAAAAATGCAATACCGTTTATTTACAAAATTAATATTTATATTAATTTTTTTATTTTTTAAATCGGGAAAGTAGTAATAAATAATGTCTACCGTATAAACACATTTGATTCAATGGCGTTGCTAAGCAACATGATATGGTTATCTTTAAATAAATTTGCGAAAAAAATATCTATCGTCTGCATGATGCTATTTCTATGAAAGGTTTAATTGAGTTTTTTATTAATATCTTGACAAGCCCAGATCCCAGTAATTTGAAACATGGACTCAATTTTAAGTGAAGCTCCAAGGCTACCCACAAAATTTCATGAAATTCAGGGTAGACCTTCCCCCGTAATAATCAGATAAACAACACACATCCACATACATACATACATACAGACAGACAGACAGATTTTCAATGAATTTTTTGTTTATAGATTGACACAGATTAGTCACATGCATCAATTTCACACATCTATTGATAAGTGTGGCTCAACTCAGCTTTCTAATATCATAATCCATTATAAAGTAGCTTGTGGTATTTTTTTTCAAATTTTACAAGTAAAATTTCGAAAAATTGTTATCGTTGATCTAAATGATTACAATTATAGAGCGTGTTACCCTTCACTTTAAGACGCTTGACAAAATATTTCGATTGATATCATACTTGACAACGTACCCCTGGGGGGGTAGCATTCCCTCCCGAGGGGGGTTCAATGACATTCCGAACACAAAAATTGTAAAAAATTTTCACGACAACAATTGAAACTATTAAGTCTCGTGATCGAGTCATAAATAATCCCTTTCATGCATAATTATGGTCACATTTTGTCCTATGCTGCCATGTTGAAGAAATATTAAATTGTGAGTAAATTTCGAAGTTTCGATTAAAAAAATTCTATCTAGTTCTAGATTTTTCGATAACAAAGTCGGATATACACTTCCTAGAAAATCTAATAATATTTGTACCAGCCATCGTGTACACAAAAAGTCGACCACAGACATACATACTGACAGACGGAGAGACGTACATCACTCCAAAAATAGTTAAAACGCATTCAGGAGGTCTTAAAACATAGATTGGCAGCAAAATCTGGAATTCAAAAATTTTTGTGAAAACAATACTTTTTCTACACTATAGAGAAGTATGAAAAAATAATAAATGTGTTAATCATTTTTACGAAAGGTTTCTAAATACTAACTAAGAATTAAAACTTACAATCGATGAAATACAGTGATACGAGATCTTTTCTTGTGATAGATAAGTACATTAGAGTAGGCCTGCAAATATGTTTAGACGGTGTTTGCCCGCCTATCAGTACACAGACTTATCTAAACTATTTGCGTTTAGACTTTTAAGCAAACGATTGCATTTGGGAGTCATTCTTGAGATCGTGTTGGCTGACCTGTGAAAGCACTTGTGAGTAATGCACTTAATTTATAATTATTAGTGAATAATGCACTTAATAATCATGGTGAGTAATGCCCTTAATTTATAATTATTAGTGAATAATGCACTTAATAATCATGGTGAGTAATGCACTTAATTTATAATTATTAGTGAATAATACACTTAATAATTATGGTGAGTAGAGTAATGCCCTTAATTTATAATTATTAGTGAATAATGCACTTAATAATTATGGTGAGTAATGCACTTAATTTATAGTTATTAGTGAATAATGCACTTAATAATCATGGTGAGTAATGCACTTAATTTATAATTATTAGTGAATAATGCACTTAATAATCATGGTGAGTAATGCATTTAATTTTACCAATGTAGCCAAGATTGTGAAGAGATACATGTATGTAAAATTTAAATTTTTGATGTGAATAACATTTATGATTCGAATTTTTCTGTTGTGGTAATCGGAGCGTTACGAAAAAATGAAAACACTTTGGACGCTTATTACCTCCGACCCTAATAGATAAAAATGTAAATAATGTTTCTTGTTTTTGTCGGGAATAGGGTTTAGATTATGAATGTATAAAAATAATTTCAATATTTTAATATTCGACAAAACTTTAAAAAGTATTTATCCGAGCGAATGTTTCTTGTTTTTCTTAATTTCACTCGAAATATCTTTAAAATTATAAAAGATAGTACGGGGAGAGATTCGTGAATAAATGGATTCCCCATATCTAAGTAAGAAAAACAGGATGTGGTTATCTTAATTTCATTAATTACAAAAATAATTCCAAATTTGGTAAGAAACTAATTAAAAAATCTGATGTGGGCAACACATGACTTTCCTTGTATAATGCAATGAATTTACTACTTTTACAGTTTACAAAAATGTTACTTTTATAGTAGATACTTATATTCTTTCCAAGATATTGAATTTTCTTCAATTAGTCGTCATTTTCATTAATTTAGCGTGATTTTCATCAATTTGGCGAGATTTTTGTTAATTTGGCAACAATTAAAAATGTCGCCAAGTTGACGACATTCCACCAAATTTGTCGCCAAAATCTCGCCAAGCGTTATGGACGGAGAAATAAGTTATTCTTACAGCAGATAAATGACTATTGGCGTTCAAATACAAAAGTATTACTCAATGTACCTTTTTTCATGAATGGAACGAGCTAGATCCACGAGAATGATGTCACCCAATTTATAATATACTCAATAGGAAATATATTTTTTTTTATTTTATATAACTTTTTGATAATTTTTTGAAAAATGTACAATATCTCAAGAACGGTTCATGTTAGCGGTCTAAAATTTATGCCAATCGTTTTCTAATAAAAAATTACATAAGAAATGTCTATTTGCGTAACTTTATTAGTGGTTTTGATTTTTTGACGATTTTTTCAAAATGTCATTCGAAAATTTAGGGGGGGTTCTGAATATTCGATTGCGTATAAAAACAATAGGCTTCCAGTGTTTACGGATTCTGATTTTTGTACAAAATTTGGTTCAAATCGGTCCATTCGTTCGTCAGTTATCGTCTCCACAGACTCACTGACACACACACACACATACTTTCACACACACACAAACACATCACTTCAAAACTGTTTGATTCGTGATCAGGGATGCTTGAAACGTGCTCTCCCGTCGAAAACTCGAATTCGAATTTTCGACCCCGTCATAATACTTTCCTTATACATTATGTATATAAGGAAAGTAAAAATTAGCCTCGGTCTTTTGAATAATGGTTTAAGACATCCTCCTTGACTTATCATAAATATATAATCACCAAGAGGTGCATAACCAGAATTTCTGGTTCTGTCGTGCTAAGTTGTTCTAAATAAGGCATGCATTAGGCATTGACTACACAATTTTATCATCACAAAACATTTTATTAAAATTAAACTATATTTATCACAGAGTTTCATGAAATTTTGTGGTAGCCTGGAAATAGTTCCACTCAAAATTTAGTCCATGTTCTGAGTTCCTGGTAACAGGGGTTGTCGAGATATTAATAAAAACGCACATATACATCTCTCACAGACATAGAATTATGCAGTCAATATTTTACTTATTTGAATTTTATCAAATTTGTTTGAAAAAAAAAAATGATATCAAAAGCGCCCCAAATCATCGCTGTAAATCGGGCTAAAATATAAAATAGCTAAAAAAATAATTCAAAATTAAACAACAATAATTTATCATGCATAACGCATTGATTATGAAACACTTTAAAACTGAAATGCAAATTTATTTAAACATCTCTAAAATGCGATACATTCAGCACTGAATTTTTTAAAATTATCACAGTACTGCAATAATTTAATAAACTTTGAAACTTAAAACTTCATCAAAAAAGCAATGTTATAAAATCCTCTGCGTTTCTATGTAAAATCAATGAATATTTCATTCATATCACTTATATTCCAGACTCCAAAGCTAAATAATTTTGCAATTAAAAAAAATTCAGCAATTCTTATACAACTCATCTTACAATCGCTTGATTTGTTTACATTCTGCATTCGTTGCACTCGGTAGGCCCGGGTTCGATTCCAGCCACTGCCAAAACTGCACTGTGTTCACGCGGAGTACGATCACGTTAAGCATGTGGGTCCGTAAGTCCTTCCGAGAGGTTGGTGGTAGGGGAAGGAGGGTACGGTCTCTGTGGATGCCTCCCCCACTGGGTTCCGGTCTAAATTGGGTGGCACTTCCCGGCCGTCCAAACAGTTACCTTACACCTTTCTGGTAGGTCGGACGGTCTGGGTCTCAACAACAACAACATTCTGCATTCGTTAAAATTAGGTTTCGTTGTAGAAATAATCCCAGTTTAGTGATCATTATAAATTCAAAAATATTGTAATTGCGTAGGCACAGAGTTTAGATACACAGATAACGTACAAAAGTAAAGCGGTTTTAGGACGGATGCAACACTAAATATACATATAATCGTTTCTTAAAAATCACGATTTCCTCACAGCGAAAAAATATATGGATGCCATATTTTATTTTGCAATGAGTCACGTGATCTCTTCATATAATCACGGGATTTGTTCATATAAAAAACTATTTTACGTATTTTGATGAATTTTATTTTTACATCTTACGTGTTAATTTGAATATTTCCTAAAACTTTCAAAGGAATTTGTGAATTTTAAATTCGCTTAAAAAAATGTTTGAAAAATTCAGTCCCATAGAGCTCAATGTATTTCATTTTTTCAACCCGGGTTCAATCCAAAACTAATTGGGTGATATTATTCATTTACATTCCCATATGTCCTGCAGACAGTCTCAACAACATACTAAAATTTAATTTTGATAAAGTCATTTTTACGGTAGTTATCGTGTGAACGGACAGACAGACAGATGGAAGGAATAAAGTCATAAACACTTTACAACTACGAAGAAGAAAGTGTTATAAATTAACAGCGAGGCGCACCAATTTGGGTGTTGAAGTACCTGTGAACTAAATTTCACAGCTATACGACGTTCAGATTTCCCTCTATAGACTGCACAGAAACACAGACATTTTCTTTTATTATACGATTCACAGCTATCTGCATCGAAGAAGTATATGCCAATTACCAACATTAATGCTTGCGTTTAAGGTGTTTTTGCAATTTAAGGTTTTAAAGGACACGCACAAAAGTCAGTGAGTGCATGAATACTTGAATAATTCTATGTTCACACCCAAAACCAAAATTTTAAAAAATCTAATGTGGTCCAGCATAAGCGTCGACTTGAAAATCTATTGTGGGTTTAGGGAATTTTGAATGGAATGACTCATGCATCTTTCGTCGGATTTAAGTCCAATTCGAATTTCATTCAGTTAGATTATCTAACACAATAAGACACCTGGAATTCTAAAGTAAATTATTTAGTATAGAAAAATATCTTTTCCTCTATATAATTATTTTATTTTGCTTCTGTGAGCGCAACATTATTATAATACAATATACAGATACTGAGAGAATTTCCAACTCAATTGAATTCAAAAAATATAATAATTATTTTTAAGTATTTTTAGCAATGTTAAAAAAATGTCAACAAATTTCTCTTAAAGATTTTCTGTGTTAAAATCCTGTATTCACAGAATACAATAGACAGTCTGAGGGGTAAATTTCTATACACATGACTTTATATACAGGGTGTCCCAAAACGATTGAAACGCGCTTTAATTCTTTACCTGTTGGAGATAAGTGGGCAATGTAAATTGCAAAAATATTGAAGTTAGGTAGTAAATAAGACTACATTAATGAAATAGTCCTCCCATTCATTTTCAAAAAGATACACTTTATAAATTTTTATACGACCTCTTTAGACAAATTGGGTCAATCAGAAAATTTTTATTTTTAATGCAACAAGATCATTAAAAAAAGACCGCAAATCTGTATCTTTAAAATCAACCGAATTATGATAAAGGAAAAAAACTGACTTATGCCACTTTTCCGCACAATGTGAAAGGCTGTTTCATCAGTGAAAATAAGGATCATAAACAAATTGACGATGGAAATTGTTTAGATCAAAAATACGTTAATAAGTGTCAATTTTTTTTTTATCACAAATGCATCTAAATAAAGCATTGCACAGACAGAGATCATATAAAGCAGTGGTACTCATTACGGGGTTGGGTATCCTATGTATTATCATCCAGTTTTATCTTTTTTGTGATATGTCACAAATTTACATTTCTAATTTGATATATGGTTCCCATTCACAATGTTCAATTTTCAATTAAATATAACTCTCTCAATTTTAAAAATACAGATATGCGAGTTTTTTTAATGATCTTGTTGCATTAAAAATAAAATATTTCTGATTGACCAAATATGCCTAAGGGGGTCGTATAAAAATTTAAAAAGTGTAACTTTTTGAAAATTAATGTGAGGACTATTTCATTAACGTAGTCTTATTTCCTACCTTACTTTCAACGTTTTTGCAATTTACATTGTCCACTTATCTCCAACAGTTAAAGAATTAAAGCGCGTTTCAATCTTTTTGGGACACCCTGTATAATACACAGGAAATTAATGATGAAAAATTGATAACAAAGTAAATATAGTAGATGAGAATTGATAACAAAGAACAAAATGTATGCATGTATGTGTGTATTTTCCTCACTAAGTAGGCACAAAAACATCGGGGGTGGTTCTCATGACAAAATTATTGGGGGTTCTAAAAGTGTCTCGAACCCATGAAATCGGCGCCGCTATTGGACATAACATGCCCTTCCCTACAAAAAAAAACAATGAATTTACTTATTTTACAGTGAAAACATGATATATAAGATCTACATACTCTGTTTTTAACGTTGAATTGGAGTTTTGCTGGATGACAACATGTAAAACTATTTCGAAGTACTCGATTAACTTATATTTTACGCAACTTTAAATGACAATTACTAATATGGATATATACCATCCGCAATGAAGCCCATATATTAAAATATTTGAATAATTTATTCATTAATTTGGCGTCATTTTCGTTAACTGAGAGTCATCTTTGAAATTTTAACGATATTTTCGTCAATCTGGGGCGAAATATTGCTAAGTTGGCGATCTTTCGCTAAATGAGTCGACAAATTAATTGCAAAGCGTTACAGACAAACGGAAAGAGGAGCTTTACCTACGCATGAATTACTGTTAGTGAATTGTTAGATGTTAAAATATAAAATTATTACAAAGTATCTTCTTTCGTGCATGGAACGAACTATAGATTAACGAGAATTGATGTTAAAAAATTTATCGCATAATATTACATATGAAAAATGAACATACGAGTATTTCACAAATAGTTAATCCTTTTTTAACACTTTACAACATAGTTGAAAAGTGTTTATGACTTTGTTCATTCTGTCTGTCTGTCTGCCCGTTCGTAAAATAACTGCCGTAAAAATGACTTTATCAGAACGAAATTTTAGTATGTTGTTCAGACGATCTGTGGGACATATGGGAAAACAAATGAATAATACCACTCAATTAGTGTAGGGTTGAACTCGGGTTGAAAACATGAAATACTATGGGACTTCATTTTTCAAACATTTTTTAAGAGAATTTAAAATTCAGAAATTACTTCAAAAATTTTAGGGAATATTCAAATTATCCCATAAAAAATATGAAAAAATGTCAGCAAAATACTCGTATATTTGGTAGTTTTTTAAATAAAAATTAAAATAATAAGTACACCCATATTATATGACGAGATCACGTGACCCACTTCAAAATAAAATATGGCATCCATCTTGTGTCAAAATAGTGATTTTTATAGTTTTTTTTAAATTTATATTTAGTGTTGCATCCATCCTAAAACCGCTTTATTACTTATTTTTTTCTGTGAATATATATATACTGCTCCAACGAAATTACAACATTTTGGAGTTTAAATGATCATCAAATTTTGATCATTTATACAACGAAGCCTAATTTTTACGAATGGAGAATGTAAACACATCAAGCTCTAAGATGAGTTGTATAAGAATTGCTGAATTTCTTTAACGCAAAATTATTAAGGTCTGGAGTCTGCAATGTAGCTGATATGAATGAAACATTCATTGATTTTACATAGAGAAGCAGTCGATTTTATAGCATTGTCTTTTTCGCTGAAGTTAAGCATGGAGTTAGAAAGTTTCCTCCATGGTTTTAAGTTTCTAAGTAAAATAATTTTTTGTGTAGTATTGTGATAATTTTAAAAATATCGCCGCTGAATGAAAGGAATGGAAAACTGTTTATGAATGAAACATTCACTGCTTTTATATAGTGAGCCAGGCGATTTATATTTCGATGACGCTATCGATGAAAGTTCATTTAATTCCGATGAAGATTTCAAATGTAATTAATTATTGTAGTATTGTATTAATTTAAAATTATCACTGTTGAATGTATCGCATTTTAGAGATGTTTAAAAAAATTGCATTGCAGTTGGAAAGTGTTTCATAATCAATGCTTTATGCATCATTGATCTTTCTTGTTTTAATTTTATGTGATTTTTTGATAAATGTATTTGATAAAGTGCAATATATCGTGAACAGTTTATGTTAGCGTTCTAAATTTTATATCTATCGTTTTCTAATGGAAAATTATATAATACATGACTATTTACGTAACAGTATTGGAAGTTGTTGCATTTTGATGATTTTACAAAATTTCATTCAAAAATTGGAGTTTTTTCCGAACATCTATCTGATTGTATATGAAATCAGTAGGCTTCCAGTATCCACTGTCTGTAATTTTTTTACTAAATTTCATTCTAAACGATCCATTCGTTTGTTAGATATCGTATCCTCAGACTCATGGAGGCACACACATACTTACCCCCCATATACACACACATATATACAGACATCACTTCAAAATGAACGATTCGAGTTCAGGGATGCTTGAAACGTACTCTTTCGTAGAAAACTCGAATTCGCATTTTCGTTCCCATCACAATGCATTTCTCTATGCATTGTACTATATATACATGGAAAGTAAAAGAACATTCGGTAAAATACATTTAGAAACTTCAGAATCTTAAACTTTATGTTGTTATTTTTGCTAAAAATTTTGACATTCACTTGTTGCTTACTTGTTGCTTATGCAGGCGTTAAAAGCTTAGAATCATCGCAATAGATGTAATAAATGTTATTTATTAAGATATTTTATTCATTTTCTATAATTTGAAAAAAGGAACTTTTTCTTTTCAGGTATTAAATACTAGCTTCTACAATAATGTGAAAATATATTGATATTTATACGAATGGCATTTAGAACCATGTTCTGATTCACCCTTCTTCCTACCCTTCCTTCACCCTTTCTTCCTACAACTACTGAAAGAAGCGGCTTCTTATATAATTCCTATGGATAAGAAAGAATCATCCAAATCTGCCCGGCAATCAAAGACAACCGAGGTGACATTAGTTCGACCCCCAGATGGAGGATGGGGTTGGGCAGTAGTTGTGGGGTCATTCTTCTGCAACGTTGTTGTTGATGGCATAATATTCTCCTACGGATTGCTTCTGCCTGAACTTTCCAGAGATCTGGAAGTCAGCAAAGGAAGCCTAGCATGGGTTGGATCTCTGCTGGCGGGGTTTTACTTGATAGTAGGTAAGTTTCATTTTTTAATGGATATTTTTGTATGTAAAAGTGCAATGCTATTGCTCGGGGTGGGACAGCCCAGTGGTTATCAAGCGGTGATTGGACGATCCGAGTCAAAAAAAAAAAGTTCGTAAATTTTAAACTAATTCGAATTTTTAAAACATATCTCTGAGATGTTCATTACGGGGACGGGAGGGACAGTCCAGTGCTTAAGGGACTAGGATTGCACTCAGAGGATCCTAGTTTGATTTCTGGCTCTCCTCAAACTATCCCCTTGTTCACTCGGAGTACGGGCATGTTAAATATATGTGGGTCCGTAAGTCCTTCAGAGAGGTTGGTGGTAGAAGAAGGAGGGTACGGTCCCTGAGGATGCCGCCCCCACTAGGTCCCGGTCTAAATTGGGTGGCACTTCCCAGCCGTCCAAACTCCAAACAGACACCTCACACCTTCGGGTAGCCGGCCGTCCAAATCGTCTTCGGATGAGTCGGACGGCCTGGATCTTCAACACTTTCGGGTAGGTCGGATGATCTGGGTCGAAGAAGAGAAGAATGCTATTGCTCAACTGTGTGAGAAATAATTAGACAACTTTAGTTTATGTATCCTTATTTCTCATATAGCAAATATTGCCACAAATGGGGCAGTGACGTTATAGCGATGGCACAGCAAGTAAAAATGCCACACCAAATTCAGAATTATCATGCAATGTTGTTTAATTTTACTGTGATTACTTTTTGTGACGTATTTATTATTGCACATAGACACAATAAATGTGTTCATAAAATCTTACTCTTTGACATAATTCTTCATGAAAATGTTGGGTTTATTACCATAATATATCAATTTAAGTACTTTGAAATATATGACAAATAAATATAGTGAGCATGATAGTAGAAAACATCAAAAAGTTATCATTGCCTCTAGTTGACTACCTCAAGTGTACGTCAACCTTCGTATCCATTAAAACATCAGCTTTGGGTTGATATTACCAGGTTAAGTATGGATCATGTTGTAAAGAACTTTGCTGCCCCAGTCGGGACTCGAACCCTGGATCTCCGAGCTGGCCAGCCGACGTTCCACTGTTGAGCTACTGGGACGAAATTGCAAGTTCTTATCGTCGAATTGGATTCTGCATTCTCCATTCTCTAATGTCAGATTGGCGTGCAACCGACAATTTGACTGACCACCTCCTGCTATTTTTACAACAGGTGCGCCTCCTGCTACTACTATTTTTACCCAGGTTAGTATCCTGCGTGGTCGTTTTCCCTCTCAATTTGAAATCGGGGCTCAATCATCGGGAGTCCACTGAATCTGTACTAGTCGTACTAGGGCCACTTTCAGAGCTCCGAGATCTTTGTACTAACCTACAGGGCTGATTCATTCGGGTGCCATTGTAAGGAGCCTTGCTGCCCCAACCGGGAATCGAACCAGGGGTCTCCGAACTGGCCAGCCGATGTTCTACCGTTAAGCTACTGGGACGAAATTGCAAGCTCTTATCTTCGAAGTAGAATCTGCAATGTAACATCACTTTTAATTGATTTTCTGTCAATTGTAGCTATTATTTCCTCAACATTTGAAACACAGATATATATTGAGAGGTTTCCAATTACATCCAAATAAAACAAGTGATCATAGTTATGCGATTGTTAATTTCTTCACTCTCGCTTCTAAACTAAAATTTCTGGTTTATTTCACCAAAGTTGATTAATATAATTTTCTCTGACATAGCTTACAGCAGTGGTTCTCAAACATTGTGAAAAACTATGTAATAAAATGGGCAAATAATAAATTTGCAGATCATCACTTACATTTTGGACTAATTTTGTTTTAAAAAATTACAGAATTAATAGTGAAATATAAGATATACTCATTAAGTAGTGGATATTGTACCTATTGTTGCCACACAAAATATTTAAAAGCAAGAAAACTAACTTTCAAATATAGCTAGTGAAACATAATTTTTAGCAACCACTGCAGTTAGTAACGGATATGACTTGCAAAATTCCTTATGTCCTTATAAAGAGAAAACAGTTTTTAGTTGATAGTTTGTCAAGCTTAAAATAGAATAGAACGAAGACGCAATATCTATTATAATATCTATTGCTTTTCTTCAGTTTTTTACCGTGTTATAGTTGCATTGATAAAATAGATCAATTGAAAAAAAATTTAAATTATTTAGATTGTTTCTATATTGAATGTTATTCTAATTCATTTGAATTGGCCGTATACTTGTTCTTATGGTACATATATATAATGTAAAGAAATTTAATTCACAATCTATAGTGAAACTATAAAAAACGAAATGCTAATTCTAATAGAATAATATTATGAATTAAATATTCTAAACGAAAATATTGGTGAAGAAACCTCACTATTTTATGCATAGAAATATTTTAAACAAAGCTTTTGGTAAAAATACTTACTATTTTGTCCACTGAATATTCTAAATGAAGCTGTTGGTAGTCAAATAACCTGATATTGCCACTCAGTAAAAGACAAATAATTAAAATTTTGCTGTTGTTAAAAAATACATAACAGACGATAAAATAAACAAATGAAAACAAAATGTTCATTTTATTTAATACTGTCTACATATTAGATCCACAAGATATACAAATCAAACACAAGGAAGTACATAGCTATTAATACATCGCAAAAAGTTTTCAAACTTGTATTGAAATTAAAAAAAAATAATGTTATCTTGAAAGATCTCACAAAATAATTGATTAATTGAGTATTAAAAACAATGAAAATATTGCGGGAAAAACTTTGAATCATCGAATTATTCGAGAAATAAAAATCGTCTTATAGTGTAAATTAGTATTAATTAGCGAAATACATTAATAAGAAAATTCATGTACTGAAAATTTCGAAATATGAATGCTTGTCTAATGTAATTTTCTAAGAAAATATGTATCATTTTAGGTCCAGTGGTCAGTGGTTTAGCAAATACCTATGGATGTCGACCGGTAACCATTGTAGGTACGATTATCGCTTCTGCAAGCTTTGCACTGTCATCTCTCGCCCACAACGTCGAGTTCCTCTGCATGACGTTTGGAGTTTTGGGAGGTAAGATTTTTGATCATAGATTTCTTGGCGTTTTATGCATGAATCTTAAATGGCACGCAGTGAACTTTAAATTCATATCGTATGCTAGCTTCAAAAGTAACACAACTCATAAAAGAAGATTGTTCAAATAATTAAGAGATTTATTTTAACCCAAAGTTATGCTTTAAAAAGTGTTGCTCGCATGTAATTTAAAATTTTAATTTAATGAATAGGCCCTGTGTTACTCTTGTGAGATAAATCGGCTACAATCAGTTTCGTCTGCCACCAGTTGATGGCAGGAATATATAAAAAATACTTTAGAAAACGGGTATTTTGATGAGGGAACTGAACTTTAATGAAAATGATCGACAACAATTTTATATCTCCAACAGTGGGTTAACAAGTGTTGGGTTTAACAAATCAGTGGGCTATCTCTTTAATAGATTAACAGGTCAATGGGGTAAATCTGTATTGGGTTAACAAGTGATTATAATTCGTTAAATGTTCCCTGTGTTAATCGTTTTCTTTAAGTTTCTCAACATTAATGAAAACTATTGACCATAAATATATATTTGCAATAATGGGTTAACAAGTGATGGGTAAATAATATAAATGAAAGTGTGTTATAAGTGAAACAAAATGAAATGCTAATAACATAAATGAAAACAAAAGTAGACAATTCTAAGCATTAGAATGCTAAAATGTCATCTGTATACCAAAGTTGTAGCCAGGCGATCTGACGCTTGAGACAAAGAGTGAAATATGATATAGATTGTGTCTCTGAAAGTAGTAATTACTCTTTGTCTTCTTTTTGGGCACTGCAGCCTTGAATAGTCCAGGACAGTTCTAATCAGTTTTCTCCAGCGAGATCTATCAGATGCAACACTTTTCCAGTTGTTAATTCCCAAAAGTTTGAGGTCATTCATGACATTCTCGAGCCATCTGGTGGGTTTTTTTTCTAATACATTATTAAAAGTGAGCTATTCAGAAGGATCAGAGTCTTCGTATCTGAATAAATCAGTGGCGGCTCGTGACTTTACCAATGGGTGAAGCACATTCAGTGGCGAGATTCTCCCCTCCTCCTCAAAAACGAAAACAATCAAAACAAATCGCGCTACTGGCACAAGTGTTGTTAAATAATATCTAAAAATAGTCAAACGAATCTGAAAAATTCGCCAAATAATAATAATAATAACTCATTCAATCGATAACGTCAGGTGACGCAGGGTGAAGCGCTGCGTCACCTGAAGATCCGCCACTGGAATAAATGTCCAAGCCATCTAATACGGTATGCTTTGATGACTGTAACAATTGCAGGTTGTTGATATATGTTATAAATTTCAGGGTTATAGAGAATGCGCCAGACATTATTTTTAAGCACAAAACCAAATAATTACTCTACGAAAAGCAAGTCTTCCATTCTGTACCTGACCTCAGTATACCTTTCTTTCTATGATATTGCTTTAGTAACTTGGATGCTACTGAAGTTCATTTGATTCTCGTTTTACTGGCGTTTTCATTTCACTTTCAAACTAATGAATTTGATATAAAAACACTGATATAAAACATTTGATGTAAAACATTTGATATAAAACATTTGGTATAATTTACTTTCTTCGTTATGACTTTAGTTGAATAACGCCTTCCGATCTATAAGTGAATGCTTCTTCACCAACTGAACGATCTTAATCAATGAAGTAATGTGCTACTGCATTAAATTTTTGCTTTCTCAGATTATAGTTTAGGGAAATATTTATTTACAGGAACATTTTTAGACTATGTTTTAAGAAAAAGGACATTTAAGGTTTCTTAAATATTGGAAGGAAATATTTCCATTTTTTAACTTCGATTGACGTCTCCCTATCTGTAGTTGGGAGACGTCACCAACGATTTCACCAACGTCGATTTCACCAACTACATTATTCTATCTAATAAAATTGTACTTTTAAAATCAGACTTTTATTCCTCCATATTATAGCTTAGTGAAATATTTATTGTCTGGAACATTTTTAGATCCGATATTTTGACTCAAAAGCACTTACAAAATTTCCTAAATATCTTTTACTTTTTGAAAATTATCCCCGTCTCTATTTCTCTCTCTGTATATGGAAACCATGACTCAAGAATGCACACATCATCATGATGTGTTGTTGTTGTTGAGACCCAGACCGTCCGACCTACCAGAAAGGTGTAAGGTAACTGTATGGACGGCCGGGAAGTGCCACCCAATTTAGACCGGAACCCAGTGGGGGAGGCATCCACAGGGACCGTACCCTCCTTCCCCTACCACCAACCTCTCGGAAGGACTTACGGACCCACATGTTTAACGTGATCGTACTCCGCATGAACACGGCGGCATTTTGTGGTAGCGTACAAATCTAGCGCGCAAACCACGGGGATACCGCACCCGAGATGGCCAACAGCACGCGGTGTTCCGAGGTGGTCACCCACCAAGTACTAACCGCGCCCGATGCTGCTTGACTTCGGTGATCTAACGAGAACCGGTGTTTTCAGCACGGTACGGCCGTTGGCCCCATCATCATGATGTGTATTACATTGCAAAACATTGTCAGTAGATTCAACTTTTTTAATTTTGCATAATTGAATCTCAAACTATTTAAACAGATTTTCATGGAATTTTTTTCCTGTAGAGAAATAAATATCATTTTCAGAACAATAATAGAGTTAAAATGGCAAATATGATAGTTCGAACTGCGACATGCATGGAAACGATACAAAAATGGCTTAAATAACATAAATAAATAACTTAAAAAAATAAAATGCACGAAAGGCACCATCTTGAATGACCTATTACAAAATAATAATAATAATAATAATAATAATAATAATAATGAATTTTTATGCAATTAAAGAAATATTGAAATAAAAAGCTCATAAAATTATATATGTATGTTTTGTAATATTGATTATGATACAAATGTATCTAATAACTATGGAATTTGAATTAGCATATCAAATGAGGAGATAAAGTCCACACTTAAATTTATTGTATTTAGCCAATTATGCCTGGCCGCCCATAAGGAGGGACGGATGCAACTCGAGTAAGGGGTAGATATCATGGGGAGTCCAGCAGCCAGATATTTTTAGGAAGAACATGACATGAAAGAGTTGCAGGAAGAGAAAATAGAACATTTAGGATGTCTCATGATAAAAGTTTTTAGGGGCTACAATTTTTATGCGCGGGTCTGGTTATGCGCTAATTATTAAGCGTACGCTATGCAGAAGTGATGAAATTAAAAGAAATCCGTTGCATGAATCAAGTAGTGTATCTGGTCACATAGGTCGTATATTTAGGATTCGATTCCGTGGAAGATTGAGCTTATGAGATGGAAATAAGGGCAATGTTCATAAACTCGCGTCTGGGCTGAAATATAGTGAGGTGATGGACGAATAAGATTGATATCAACCATTGGCACTGGTGGAAATGTAACGGGATTTCTTCGATTGCTGAAGTGATTTAAGTGGCGAAATATATTGAAGGCCCGGATTCCATTGCTGCATTTGGCCGATTGAGTTTTCACATGAAAATAAGTCTACAGCGTAAAATATGCCTTCCAGGGATCAGAATTCCATCAGCCCGATTTGAAGTAGATAAACAAGTTAACAAGACATCTTTTTTCATAAATGCTTGTAGCTCTCGTATTTGATTGGGTAATTTTGGCGTTCAACTCCGTTTCTATACACACCAGGACTATTTTGATCGAGCCTTAAAGTTTAATCTAGAAAGTTTTCCTTATTAGATAAACAATTTAACAATATATTTTTCTCCGTCAGTGCTTTCAGCTCCCGAATATGATTGGATAATTTTGGCGTTCTACTGTTCTTTTTATGCACATCAGAACTATTTTGATCGGGCCCTAAAGGTTAATGTAAATTCCGAAACATTAGGCATATATTTATACACGGAGTTCTCTATTCGTAAAGTCCGGCGTAGACATACAGTTTGGCTATCAGTTAGAACTGACAGGCCAAACTGTGACAGTTATGTCTGTTTGTCCAACGTCCCACAGATGGAATAGTTGAGTTATAATCACTGCCTTGGAATCGTGTTGCGAGTGGACAAGAAGCCAGCTAGCGGTGCCAGCATTGTGTTCGAACTGACGTGTATGGTGTTGTTGTTGTTGAGACCCAGACCGTCCGACCTACCAGAAAGGTGTAAGGTAACTGTTTGGACAGCCGGGAAGTGCCACCCAATTTAGACCGGAACCCAGTGGGGGAGGCATCCACAGGGACCGTACCCTCCTTCCCCTACCACCAACCTCTCGGAAGGACTTACAGACCCACATGTTTAACGTGATCGTACTCCGCGTGAACACGGCGGCAGTTTTGGCAGTGACTGGAATCGAACCCGGGCCTACCGAGTGCAACTCCAGCGCGCTAACCAATGGGCTACCGCGCCCTGACGTGTATGGTGTGGCCTTCTGGCCGAGTCTGACACTCACAAAACTGTTCCAACGCAGACTGAAGGTGATGAACCAAAGTCCGATCTTTGTATGAATGGATCGCGGGATAAACAGGCAATAGCTGTCACAATTTGGCCTGTGCAGTTCTAACTGAAGGTCAAACTGTATGCATATAGCGAACCTAAGGGTTTCCAGCCTTCAGATCTATAGGATCAGTGTCAGACTGCCATAGATCCGAAGGTAGAGATTGAACTATTTGGCCGCAGGTGAGCCTTGCAGCCCGTGAAAAGTTCCTCATGAGAGAAATTTTAGAAAATTTGTTGTTAAGCTTTTTTATTGGGAAATAAATCATCGTGTTTTCAAGAAGGAAATGACTAAATGATCAGTAAAAAAATATCAAGTAAATGTTTTACTGTGTAATATTATATCTCAAGTACTACTTTGTTTTCTTAGGTATAGGCTTTGGCTTTATTTATCTACCAGCTGTTGTAACAGTCGGCTACTACTTTGAAAAGAAACGGGCCTTTGCAACCGGACTTGCCGTCTGCGGCTCAGGAGTTGGTACTTTTCTCATGGCTCCCTTTGTCCAGTACTTACTTGGTCGTTATGATTGGCGAGGTACAATGCTGGTGCTCTCAGGAGTGGTTCTCAATTGCGTCTGCTTTGGAGCCCTTTTCAGGCCTCTTCCGTCCACGGAAACAACACGACCTGAGGATGAAGTGGTCATTGAGCAGAAACCACCCCTGCTTCAGAGGATAAAGATGTACAGGGATGAAAGAAGGGGATCACTGGACGTACCTGTGAGTGATACGGCACATGTATCTCTAAGTCTTCCTGAGGTAAGTCGTAGAAATAGCGAAAAATTTCATTTGGATAGTGTTATAAAATCATATTTGCATAGTATATAGGTTATATACTAGCAGAAAATTTCGATGTGCAGGTATTCCTCAACTTGCAGCGAAGTTCTGTTCATCTACAATAAACTTCAAGAAACAAGGGGTGATGATTTATGACTCATTTCCCAAAGTTATCTTACAGTCAGTTATCAAAAGTTTTGTTTCATTCCGAAATTGACTTAAAGTTGAGATTCATACAAAATATTAAAATTATAATAATTAAAACTTAGAAAATCTCACGCACTAATATTTTTGTTTTTAGCTTTTAGCACGAATTGGGCAGTACCTGCAATGGCACTAAGAAAATGTTTTATATGCCGTAAATTGATAAACTTCTACGGAGACTGATGAATTTAGTCTTATCACTAGCTGGCATTTAATTTCATAAAATTTGATCTCAGATTGCACAAGGTTGAAATCTCAATTTTGGTATGAGTGCAGCTTTATACCCCATTATATTTCATTTACAACTTATGATTTTTATGTCATCTAACCTTTGAAAGCTTAAAAAAATTAACGTGTATCAGTGGTGGATGATAACGTAATATATAATATTTTTCGCTAAATATTCAGCTAAGCGAAAAAAACTTATGCCATTTCGAAATGTTACAAACGTATTACTTTCCTTATATACATAGTATAATGTGTAGAGAAAGTATTGTGACGGAGTCGAAAATTCTAAATTAGAGTTTTCGACGGAATAGCAAGTTTCAAGTACCTATGAACTCGATTCTAAAGTTTTTGAGGTGATGTTTATGTGTGTGTGTGTGTGCGTTCTTAAGGCTCTGGATGCGACATCATAAGATCGAATAGAGCGTTTCGAACGAAATTTGGTACAAAATTTACAATCAGGGAATATTGGAACCCTGTTGATTCTAAGCGCAATCAAATGTTCGAAAGACTCCAATTTTCAGAAGCTGTGTGTACACATTCTTAATTAAATGTAATGTTAGGGACACGACAACAACAACAACAACTCCAATTTTCGAATGAAATTTTAAAAAGAAAAACTAAAAAATCAGAACTTTAAATAATCTTATCTAAATGATCATTTCTTATGTAATTTTTCATTAAAAACCTAATTTGATATAAACTTTATAACGCTAGCATGAACTGTTCTAGAGATATGGCAGATTTTCAAATAAATTTATGAATAAAATCACATAACATTAAAATAGTATTAACTATTGGGAAATATGTTCACTTTTCATATGTAATATTATGCAATAAATTTTTTAACATCATTCTCGTGGATGTAGTTTATTCCATTAACGAGTGAAGCTTTGTATTTTGACGTCTAACATTTCGCCAATAGTATTTTGTATACAGAAAAAGCTCTTCTCCCCGTTTGTCTGCAACACCTAGTAATAAATTTGGCGAAGTTGGCGACTCATTTAGCGAAATATCGCCATCTTGGCAATATTTCACTTCAGAACATATTTCACCTCAGAAAATATTGTCAAAATTGCAATAAACGAAAATGACGCCAAATTGATGAATTGATTTTTAACACTTTCCAACATAGTTGTAAAGAGTTTATAACTTTGTTCATTCTGTCTGTCTGTCCGATCGCACGATAACTGCCGTAAAAATGACTTTGTCAAAATGAAATTTTAGTATGTTGAGACGATTTGTAGAACACATGGGAATGAAAATGAATGATATTACCTAATAAATTTCGGATTTAACCTTAGTTGAAAAAATGAAACACATTGAACCCTATGAGACTTAATTTTTCAAATATTTTTTAAGTGAAGTTAAAATTCACAAATTACTTTGAAAAATTTAGGAATTATTCTAATTATCGCATGAAATGTGTAAAAAAATAATTCAGCAAAATATGTTTGGTAGTTATTTATGAAAAATTAAAGTAATAATTACACTTATGACATGTGAAGAGATCATGTGACTCATTGCAAAAATATAGCATCCATTTTTCTCCGTTGTGTAGGAACCAGATCGTGATATTTGAAGATCTTTTAAATTTATATTTAGTGTTACATCCTTCCTAAAACCGCTTTAATACTTTCCTTATATACATAATGTATAAGGAAAGTATTGTGACGGGGTCGAAAATTCGAATTCGAGTTTTCGACGGGAGAGCACGTTTCAAGCATCCCTGATCACGAATCAAACATTTTTATAGTGATGTCTGTGTGTGTGTGTGTGTGTGTGAAAGTATGTGTGTGTGTGTGTGTGAGTGAGTCTGTGGAGACGATAACTGACGAACGAATGGACCGATTCGAACAAAATATGGAACAAAAATCACAATCTATAAACACTGGAAGCCTATTGTTTTTATACGCAATCAAATGTTCAGAACCCTCCTAAATTTCCGAATGAAATATTGAAAAAATCGTCAAAAAATCAAAACCACTAATAAAGTTACGCAAATAGACATTTCTTATGTAATTTTTCATTAGAAAACGATTGACATAAATTTTAGAACGCTAACATAAACCGTTCTCGAGATATTGTACAATTTTTAAAAAAAATTATCAAAAAGTCATAAAATAAAAATATTTCCTATTGAGAAACATGTTCACTTTTCATATGTAATACCATGCGATAAATTGGGTGACATCATTCTCGTGGATCCAGCTCGTTCCATTCATGAAAAAAGATACTTTAAGTAATACTTTTGTATTTGAACGCCAATAGTCGCATATCTGCTGTAAGAATAACTTATTTCTTCATCCATAACGCTTGGCGAGATTTTGGCGACGAATTTGGCAGAATGTCGCCAACTTGGCGACTTTTTGAAATGTTTCCAAATTAACGAAAATCTCGCCAAATGGATAAAAATGACGGTAAATCAATGAAAATGACGACTAATTGTCGAAATTTCAATATCTTGGAAAGAATATTAGTATCTACTATAAGAAAAACCTATTTTTTTTACTGTAAAAGTAGTAAATTCATTACATTATATAAGGAAAGTCATGTGTTGTCCACATCAAATTTTTTTTACATATTGGCTGTGTATCTAAATATTGTGCCAACGCAATTACACTATTTTTTATTTTAAATGCTCACTAAACTTTGATTATTCCTACAATGAAGCGTAAATTTAATGCTATAATAAAACATGCAGAATGTAAACAAATCAGCAATTGTAAAGTGAGTTGTATAAGAATTTATGAATAATTTTTGACGCAAAATTATTTACTCTGGAGTCTGGGATATAAGTGATATGAATGAAACATTCATTGACTTTACATAGAGAAGCAAATATACTTGACAATGTTAACCCTGGGGAGGGGTAACTTGCTGCCCATAAGGGAGTTAATGACGTCACGATACCCTACTTGACAATGTACACCCCGAGGGATAACTGACCCCCTCAAGAGGGGGGATAATGACGTCACGGACAAAAAAATTTGTTATCGAGGTTATGCTTCACAACAACAATTGAAACTCTTAAGTCTCATTATCATTGAGCCATAAAAATAAACCCTTTTATGCATGATTATGTCAAATTTTGCCCTATGTTCAAAAATATATAATAATTTCGAATAAATTTCGAAGTTTTCGCTCGAATTAAAAAAAAATTCTATCTATTTTCAGATTTTTTATACCAAAGCCGGATATAAAGTTTCGTGAAAATCCATTAATATTTGTGGCTGCTATAGTGTACACAAGAAATCGACCACAGACATCAGAGAGACTGACATCACTCTGAAAATAGTCAAAACGTATTCAGGAGGTCTTAAAACATATATTAGAATCAAAATCTCGAAATCCAAAATTACTTTCTCAATGCTACGTATATGATAAAATAAAAATTCTCGCTTCTATTTCGAGCGAAAAACGTCATATTTTCAGTTTGAGAGTGTAATTATGTAATTTCCCTATCAGCATAGTCTTATCAGTTAAATGGTCTGACGAATAGAATTCATTGCAAAAAATCTAATGTGGGCAGTACATGATTTTCCTTATATACTGCAATGAATTTACTACTTTTACAGTTAAAAAAATGTTATTCTTATAGTAGATACTTATATTCTTTCCAAAATATTAAATTTTCTTCAATTAGTCGTCATTTTCATTGGTTTAGCTTCATTTTTATCCATTTGGCGAGATTTTCGTTAATTTGGCAACATTTAAAAACGTCGCCAAGTTGGCGACATTCCGATAAATTTGTCGCCAAAATCTCTCCAAGCGTTATGAACGAAGATATAAGTTATTCTTACGTCGGATAAATGACTATTGGCGTTCAAATACAAAAGTATTACTCAAAGTATATTTTCTCGTGAATGGAACGAGTTAAATCCACAAGAATGATGTCATCAAATTTATCGCATGATATTACATATGAAAAGTGGACATGTATCTTAAAGGTTAATACTTTTTTTAATTTATGTGATTTTTTGAAAAATTTATTTGAAAAATGTGCAATATCTCGAGAACGGTGCATGCTAGCGTTCTAAAGTTTATGCCAATCGTTTTCTAAGGAAAAATTACGTAAGACATGTCTATTTGCGTAACTTTATTAATGGTTTTGAATTTTTAATGATTTTTTCAAAATTTTACTTGAAAATTTAGGGAGTTCTGAACATTCGATTGTGTTTCAAAACAATAGGCTTCCAGTATTCACGGATTGTGATTTTTGTACTGAATTTCATTCGAATCGCTCCATTCGTTCGTGAGATATCATCTCCACAGACTCCCTGACACACACACATACTTTCATACACATACTTTCACACACACACACACACACACACACACACACACACACACACACACACACACACACACACACACAGACATCACTTCAAAAATGTTCAATTCATGATCAGGGATGCTTGAAACGTGCTCTCCCGTCGAAAACTCGAATTCGAATTTTCGACCCCGTCACAATACTTTCCTTATACATTATGTATATAAGGAAAGTAAAATTTGATGTATCTTCCCCTGTAATATATTACCTATAAAAAACAAGAGAAGAAACCGTAGCGATTTCTTCATGAACGACATATTTTACCACTTTTCGGACAGTTACAGAAAATTGTGAATTAAATATGCTCGAATTAATTCGATTTTACTCCATCAAAATAAGAACTCATTATTTAGTTGATACACAGTAACGTGTGAATTGAGTGAAAGGAAATTAAAAAATACTCATAAAACGTTAAATTGATTTGAATATGTTGCTGTTCTCCCTGTTCGCTTCAAGAGGATGGTTATCCTACAGTCGTTTGTTTCCGCATATTTTCCGCATATTTCCTTACATAAAATAGCCTCCCAAACTCTAGTTCGCTCAGTTTTTAGAATATTTTATCAATATTTTATTTGCCGAGTATAGATGCGGAGAATAGGGATGTTTACGTTTTTTTTCTAAATAGTTGAAATAATTTGAAGTATTTCAAATATTTTTCCAAAATGGAATAATTTTTGATAAATACTGCTAATTATTCTATCAATTTAAAAAAAAATCTGATGTAGGCAGTACCTGAGTTTCCTTATATAATGCAATGAATTTACTACTTTTACAGTAAAAAAATATCTGATGCGGGCAACACATGACTTTTCTCATATAATGCAGTGAATTTACTACTTTTACAGTAGAAAAATAGTTTTTTTTTATAGTAGATACTTATATTCTTTCTAAGATATTGAATTTTCGGCAATTAGTCGTAATTTTCATTGATTTTGCGCCAATTTCATCCATTTGGCTAGATTTTCGTTAATATAGCAACATTTTAAAAAGTCACCAAATTGGCGACATTCCGCCAAATTCGTCGCCAAAATCTCGCCAAGTGTTATGGAAGGAAAAATAAGTTATTCTTACAGCAGATAAATGACTATTAGCGTTCAAATACAAAAGTAGTAATCAAAATATTTTTTCTCATGAATGGAACGAGCTAGATCCACGAGAATGATGTCACTAAATTTATCGCATGATATTACATATGAAAAGTGAACATGTTTCTCAACAGTTAATATTTTTTTTATTTATGTGATTTTTTGATAAATTTATTTGAAAATGTGCAATATCTCAAGAACGGTCCATTCTAAAGTTTATATCAATCGTTTCCTAAGTGAAATTTACATAAGAAATAACTATTTGTGTAACTTTATTAAAGGTTTTGATTTTTTGAGGATTTTTTCAAAATTTCACTCGAAAATTTAGGGGAATTCTGAGCGTCCGATTGTAGTTAAAAAAAATCTGATGTGGGCTACATATGACTTTTCTTATATAATGCAATGAATTTACTACTTTTACAGTTAAAAAAAATGTTATTCTTATAGTAGATACTTATATTCTTTCCATGATATTGAATTTTCTTCAATTAGTCGTCATTTTCATTGATTTAGCGCCTTTTTTATTCATTTGGCGATATTTTCGTTAATTTGGCAACATTTTAAAATGTCGCCAAGTTGGGAACATTCCGCCAAATTCGTCGCCAAAGTCTCGCTAATCGTTATGGACGGAGAAATAAGTTATTCTTATAACAGATAAATGACTATTGGCATTCAGATAAATAAGTATTGCTCAAAGTATCTTTTCTCATGAATGGACTCAACTAGATCCACGACCATGATGTCATCTAATGTATCGCATGATATTACATATGAAAAGTGAACATGTTTCTCAAAAGTTAATATATTATTCTTATTTTATGGGGTTTTTTGATAAATTTATTTAAGAAAAGTACAATATCTCGAGAATCGTGCATGCTAGCGTTCTAAAGTTTATGTCAATCGTTTTCTAAGGAAAAATTACATAAGAAATGTCTATTTGCGTAACTTTATTAGCGGTTTTGATTTTTGGACGATTTTTTCAAAATTTCACTCGAAAATTTAGGGGCTTCTGAACATTTGATTGCGTATAAAAACAATAAGCATCCTGTGTTTACGGATTGTGATTTTTGTACCAAATTTCGTTCGAATCGGTCCATTCGGTCGTCAGTTATCGTCTCCACAGCCTCACACAGACACACACACACACACACACACACACACACACATACTTTCACACACACACACATACTTTCACACACACACACACACACACGCATACTTTCACACACACACACACATACTTTCACACACACACACTCACAGACATCACTTCAAAAATGTTTGATTCGTGATCAGGGATGCTTGAAACGTGGTCTCTCGTCGAAAACTCGAATTCGAATTTTCGACCCCGTCACAATACTTTCCTTATACATTATATGTTGAGACCCAGACCGTCCGACCTACCAGAAAGGTGTAAGGTAACTGTAAGGTTATACATTATATGTGTATAAGGAGAGTAAAAAGTACAAACCTTCTTTTTTTCAGTATCTATGCTTGGATAAAAAAAGAACTGGGGAAAAATCTTAGCGATTTAGAGATTATTGACTATTTTTCCTGCAGCTAGCGCTTGGAGGGAGAATATCGTCTGAAGCCCTAAATTTCATATTAAATCCGACACTTTTTGGGGCCTCTTATTACGTTGGGGTCCAATATTGTGCTCATAGTTAAATACCCCAATGTCGGCTTACAGATTCTATTTTACCATTACAACAATCGAAACTAGGTGTAAATTAAGTTATACGTTGAATCTATTCGCAGAAAAGTTTCATAATAAATCCGCCATATTTTCGGGCTGCTTATTGCGATGGAGTCCAAAACTTTAACTTCAGTGGGGTCATAATAAATACCGCACTGTCGGTGTTCAAATCCTTTTTACTTTCCTTATATTCATAATGTATAAGGAAAGTATTGTGACGGGGTCGAAAATTCGGATTCGAGTTTTCGACGGGAGAGCACGTTTCAAGCATCTCTGATCACGAATCGAACATTTTTGAAGTGATGTTTGTGTGTGTGTGTGTCAGTGAGTCTGTGGAGACGATAACTGACGAACGAATGGACCGACTCGAAAGAAATTTGGTACAAAAATTACAATCCGTAAATACTGGAAGTCTATTGTTTTTATACGCAATCGAATGTTCAGAACCCTCCTAAATTTTCGAGTGAAATTTTGAAAAAATCAACAAAAAATAAGAACCTCCTAACAAGTCTAAGTTACTCACATAGACATATCTTATGTAATTTTTCATTAGAAAACGATTGACATAAATTTTAGAACTCTAACATGAACCGTTCTCGAGATATTGCACATTTTTCAAAATAATTATCAAAAAGTCATATAAAAAAAATATTTCCTATTGAAAAACATGTTCACTTTTTATATGCAATACCATGCGATAAATATGGTGACATCATTCTCGTGGATCTATCTCATTCCATTCACGGGAAAAGATACTTTGAGTAATACTTTTGTATTTCAACGCCAATAGTCATTTATTTGCTGTAAGAATAACTTATTTCTTCGTCCATAACGCTTGACGAGATTTTGGCGATGAATTTGGTGGAATGTCGCCAACTTGACGACTTTTTAAATGTTGCCAAATTAACGAAAATCTCGCCAAATGGATAAAAATGACGCTAAATCAAAGAAAATGAGGACTAATTGGCGAAAATTAAATATCTTGGAAAGAATATAAATAACTACTATAAAAATAATCTATTTTTTTTTACTGTAAAAGTAGTAAATTCATTGCATTATTGGAAAGTTATGTGCTGCCCACATCAGATTTTTTTACTATTCTAACAATTCAACCTAGGTACAAATTATGTTACACGCTGAATCCATTTGAAGGGGTTGGATAGTCCTGTGATAATCACAGAAACTGGACCCGGAGGATCCGTGTTTGAGTTACGGCTTTGCCCAAACTGTACTTGTGTTCACGCGGAGTACGGGAACGTTTAATATGTGAGTCTGTAAGTCCTACCGAAATGTTGGTGGTAGGAAAAGGGGAGTACAGTCCCTATGAATGTCGCCCCCACTGGGTTCCACTCAAAATTGGGTGGCACTGTTCCTGCCGTCCAATCAGATACCTTACACCTTCGGGTAGATCGGACGGAAATGGTGAACAGAAAATACCCCATTCGAAGATTGGGCGACACTTTTAGGGACCCCTTATTACGATGGGGGGTCCGAGACTTTCTCTGGGATCATAGTAAATACCCCAATGTCCGCATACTGATCCTTTATCGTCATTCCAACAATTCTATCTAGGTGTAAATTATGTCATACCTTGAATACATTCGAAGAAGAACACTGCTTGAAAAATAGTATCTATTGGAAAAGAGCCAGATTCATGTCGTTGGCATTGGAAATCTCAGCAGACAATAACAAGCCTTGCTCGCCTCTCTATTCCCACCATTCATTTGAGAGGTAAATACAGCTTGTTTTCCCGTTTGCCATCTCGCTCTACTTCCGCAAATACGTAGAATATTATTCCTCTCGGTTTTGTTGTTAAGGCTCTGATTTTTAAACCGTTTCAGCGGTGAGTAATTAAATAAAAGAAGACAAGAAAGATCAATCACGCATAAGCATTGATTATGAAACACTTTTCAACTGAAATGCAATTTCATTTAAACATCTCTAAAATATAATACATTCAGCGGAGATACTTTTTAAATTATCACAGCACTACAGTAATTTATTATACTTGAAAACTTCATCGAAATATAAATTGTTTGTTTCTCGATGTAAAATCAATGAATATTTCATTCATATCACTTATACTCCAGACTCCAGAGTTAAATAATTTTGCGTGAAAAAAATTCAGCAATTCTTATACAACTCACCTTACAATCGTTTGATTTGTTTACATTCTGCATAAGACAAAATTAAGCTTCGTTGAAGAAATAATCAAAGCTTAGTGATCCTTTAAAATAAAAAATATTGTAATTGAGAAAGAACGGAATTTAGATACACAGATAATACGCAAAAAAGCGATTTTAGGACGGATGCAACATTAAATATAAATTTAAACGACCTTTAAAAATCGCGATAATAATTTGAATATTTCCAAAAAAAATTTTCACATTTTATATGATAATTTAAATATTTTCTAAAATTTTTGAAGCAATTTGTGAATTTTAACTCCTCTAACAAAATGTTTGAAAAATAAGGCCCCATAGGATATAATGTATTTAATTTTTTCAACCCGGGTTCAATCTAAAGCTAATTAGGTGATATTATACTTTTACATTCCCATATGTCCCACCGACCGTCTCAACAACATACTAATATTTCATTTTGATAAAGTCATTTTTATGGTAGTAATAGTGCGAACGGACAGGCAGATAGACAGAGAGACTGACCAAAGTCATAAACACTTTTCAACTATGTTGGAAACTGTTAAAAATAATATTTAATTAAAATTTTAAATCTTCTCTCAGACAGAGTTATCATTTTCTATTAACTCTTTAACACTTTTCATATTTATCGTTTCGTAAAACAATTCGGAACAACAATTTACTTATTTAGGGGGCTGGAAAAATAATTGATTCATAGCTTTGAAAATAATATTTTTTGATCAGAACAACAACAAAAAAAATCTGATGTGGGCAGCACATGACTTTCCCTACAGACTCAAATTCATTTTCTCTTTCTTTTTTTGACAGTTCATTAAACTGAGTTCATTTGCACTAAAAGGACACGGATAATTATTTGAAATTACACTAAATTTGCAGTTTTATTTCAATTTTTGTTTTCATTTGGCGACTGCACGTATTTTCGAAGGCGACGTGGCCAAAAATGCTTAAAGACTAAAATATTTCGAGATTGGTTAGTCTTAGAATTATGGGGTTGGTCTTATCCCTTTCGTTGTTTAAAATTACATATAAAATATGTATTTTGTTGATACATTTGAGCATATATATAGTCTTTTATTTTAGATTTTGGCAATTTTTAAGGGCCACTTCGCAAAAGAGGCAGGTTCTTTTACTTTCGAATTATGCCAATATTTAATCAGCACCAGAGTGACTTATCTACCAAATTTTGAGAAATTCGGTCGAATAAATTTACAGCTAGAGTTGGTACATTCGATTTTCGATGGTCATTTTGCAAGAAAAGGCAAGTTATTTTTTTCCAAATTGTGTCAAAATCTAGTCAGCACCAGGGTAACCAACAAGTGACTTTTCTACTAAATTCTGTTAAATTAATGTAGTCAATTATGTTTTCAGCTATATTGGATGCATGCATTATACAGCAGACACACATACACACATACAGACATACACACAGACAGACATACACACAGACAAATATCCACGCAGACAGACAGACATACATACATACAGACGTCCCGTTAAAAATATGTTTATCGTGTTCTAGAGCGCCTGAAAAGTGCAGATGCGTCAAAAACTCGAGTTGCGATTCCAATACTTTACACTACCATGTATTGTAGGGAAAATAACAAAATTACTTTTATTATGCTAAGATGATAAACCGTTCTAGAAATATTTAAATGTTTATCTCTTTTTTGTGACTTGGCGTCATTTTTAAATGCGCCATTTCGCCGAATGAAAAATTAAATTGTTTTGAAACAGCAAATTCTAAAAACAAAATTATATTAGTATTCGTTTTGTGTGTTATTTTGATGCAATTCCAATACTTTACCATGTATTGTAGGGAAAATAACAAAATTACTTTTATTATGCTAAGATGATAAACTGTTCTAGAAACATTTAAATGTTTATCTCATTTTTGTGACTTGGCGTCAATTTTAAATGCGCCATTTCGCTGAATGAAAAATTAAATTGTTTTGAAACGGCAAATTCTAAAAACAAAATTATATTAGTATTCGTTATGTGTGTTATTTTGATGCAATTCCTATACTTTACCATGTATTGCCGGGAAAATAACAAAAGTACTTTTATTATGCTAAGATGATAAACCGATCTAGAAACATTTAACTGTTTATCTTATTTTTGTGACTTGGCTTCATTTTTATATACGCCATTTCGCGAAATGAAAAATTAAATTGTTTTGAAACAGCAAATTCTAAAAACAAAATTATATTAGTATTTGTTTTGTGTGTTATTTTGATGCAATTCCAATACTTTACCATGTATTGCAGGGAAATAACAAAATTACTTTCATTATGCTAAGATGATAAACCGCTCTAGAAACATTTAACTGTTTATCTTATTTTTGTGACTTGGCTTCATTTTTATATACGCCATTTCGCGAAATGAAAAATTAAATTGTTTTGAAACAGCAAATTCTAAAAACAAAATTATATTAGTATTCGTTTTGTGTGTTATTTTGATGCAATTCCAATACTTTACCATGTATTGTAGGGAAAATAACAAAATTACTTTTATTATGCTATGATGATAAACCGTTCTAGAAACATTTAAATGTTTATCTCATTTTTGTGACTTGGCGTCATTTTTAAATACGCCATTTCGCGGAATGAAAAATTAAATTGTTTTGAAACAGCAAATTCTAAAAACAAAATTATATTAGTATTCGTTATGTGTGTTATTTTGATGCAATTCCTATACTTTACCATGTATTGCCGGGAAAATAACAAAAGTACTTTTATTATGCTAAGATGATAAACCGCTCTAGAAACATTTAACTGTTTATCTTATTTTTGTGACTTGGCTTCATTTTTATATACGCCATTTCGCGAAATGAAAAATTAAATTGTTTTGAAACAGCAAATTCTAAAAACAAAATTATATTAGTATTTGTTTTGTGTGTTATTTTGATGCAATTCCAATACTTTACCATGTATTGCAGGGAAAATAACAAAATTACTTTCATTATGCTAAGATGATAAACCGCTCTAGAAACATTTAACTGTTTATCTTATTTTTGTGACTTGGCTTCATTTTTATATACGCCATTTCGCGAAATGAAAAATTAAATTGTTTTGAAACAGCAAATTCGAAAAACAAAATTATATTAGTATTCGTTTTGTGTGTTATTTTGATGCAATTCCAATACTTTACCATGTATTGTAGGGAAAATAACAAAATTACTTTTATTATGCTAAGATGATAAACCGTTCTAGAAACATTTAAATGTTTATCTCATTTTTGTGACTTGGCGTCATTTTTAAATGCGCCATTTCGCGGAATGAAAAATTAAATTGTTTTGAAACAGCAAATTCTAAAAACAAAATTATATTAGTATTCGTTTTGTGTGTTATTTTGATGCAATTCCAATACTTTACCATGTATTGTAGGGAAAATAACAAAATTACTTTTATTATGCTAAGATGATAAACCGTTCTAGAAACATTTAAATGTTTATCTCATTTTTGTGACTTGGCGTCATTTTTAAATACGCCATTTCGCGGAATGAAAAATTAAATTGTTTTGAAACAGCAAATTCTAAAAACAAAATTATATTAGTATTTGTTTTGTGTGTTATTTTGATGCAATTCCAATACTTTACCATGTATTGCAGGGAAAATAACAAAATTACTTTCATTATGCTAAGATGATAAAACGTTCTTGAAACATTTAAATGTTTATCTCATTTTTGTGACTTGGCGTCATTTTTAAATGCGCCATTTCGTGAAATGAAAAATTAAATTGTTTTGGAACAGCAAATTCTAAAAACAAAATTATATTAGTATTCGTTTTGTGTGTTATTTTGATGCAATTCCAATACTTTACATTACCATGTATTGCAGGGAAAATAACAAAATTACTTTCATTATGCTAAGATGATAAAACGTTCTTGAAACATTTAAATGTTTATCTCATTTTTGTGACTTGGTGTCATTTTTAAATGCGCCATTTCGCGAAATGAAAAATTAAATTCTTCTGAAACAGCAGATTCTAAAAATAAAATTATATTAGTATTCGTTTTGTGTGTTATTTTGTGTGATAAAATTAATGTATGTCGAATATAATTGAGTGAAAATGAAAATACGCTTTAGTGTGTAAAGAAAGTTATGTACTACCTCCGTAAGAGAGTTTTCGAAAATAAATAACCTTCAATATCACAGGTATCAACGCCATTGCTTTAAGAAAAATCTATTATTTATAACGACACGTAAAATAAAGGGAAAAAAGTTCAACTCTTCACATTTTGCCAAGGATACTAGATCATATTTTTCAAGGATAATCTGAGATAGATGATCTGAATATAAAAATCCGTCTCTGCGAGGAGCACAAATCCCATTTTCTTGAGTTACTGCCTGTTTAGTCGATATTTTTAAGTGGTAAACACATCAATTTACATGCACAGAAAATACCACCTAAGGTCAGATTGTTCCATTTAATTGTTCGAATCACAGTTCAGATGTGTTTCAAAAATTATTTTGGTTTTGATTAGAATCTTTATTTCTTTATTGAGTTGCAAAATGTATTTCCGAGGTTATTTCGATGGTGGCATACAATAAATTGTCAGAGGTAAAGAGGTCATTGTTGTTTGTTGAATTGTATCAGAAGAAATGATAGTTATAAAATAAAAGTGTATCTTTTTATATTAAAAGAAAACTAGGCGCAGTCCCTGACAAAATCCTTTTTAAAGAGCATTTCTGTTAACGCTAGCGCAGACCAATGGCATCAAATGACTTGCAATTTTGCATGATGATTTAGAATGTTTACTGTGTATCGCCTACTAGATTGGTTAAAATTGGATGAAAATTTCTAGTTTTTATACAATTTTGAATTAAAATATTTTTACTTTCTTTAGATACATAATGTATAAGGAAAGTATTATGACGGGGTTGAAAATTTGATTTCGAGTATTCGACGGGAGAGCACGTTTCAAGCATCCCTGATCACGAATCGAACATTTTTGAAGTGATGTCTGTGTGTGTGTGTGTGAAAGTATATTTGTGTGTGCGTGTGTGTGTGCCAGTGAGTTTGTGGAGACGACATCTCACGAACGAATGGAGCGATTCGAATGAAATTTGGTACAAAAATCACAATCCGTGAATACTGGAAGCCTATTGTTTTAAAAGCACAATTGAGTGTCCAGAACTCCCCTAAATTTTTGAGTGAAATTTTGAAAAAATCATCAAAAAATCAAAACTTTTAATAAAGTTACGCAAATAGACATTTCTTATGTAAGTTTTCCTTAGAAAACGATTGACATAAACTTTAGAACGCTAGCATGAACCGTTCTTGAGATATTGCACATTTTTCAAATAAATTTATCAAAAAATCCCATAAATTAAAAAAAAATATTCATTGTTAAGAAATATGTTCACTTTTCATATGTAATATCACGCGATAAATTTGGTGACATCATTCTCGTGGATCTAACTCGTTCTATTCACGAGAAAGATACTTTGAGTATTTTTGTATTTGAACGCCAATAGTCATTTAACCGCTGTAAGAATAGCTTATTTCTCCGTCCATAACGCTTGGCGAGATTTCGGCGACGAATTTATCGGAATGTCACCAACTTGGCGACATTTTAAATGTTGCCAAATTAACGAAAATCTCGCCAAATGGATAAAATAACGCTAAATCAATGAAAATGACGACTAATTGAAGAAATTTCAATATCTTGGAAAGAATATAAGTATGTATCTACTATAGGAATAACATTTTTAACACTTTACAACAAAGTTGAAAAGTGTTTATGACTTTGTTCATTCTGTCTGTCTGTCTGTCTGTCTGTCTGTCTGTCTGTCCGTTAGCACGATAACTGCCGTAAAAATGACTTAATCAAAATGAAATTTTAGTATATTGTTCAGACGGTCTGTAGGACCTATGGGAATATAAATTAATAATATCACCCAATTAGTTTTGGATTGAACCCGGGTTGAAAAAATGAAATACATTGAGCCCTATGGGACTTTATTTTTCAAACATTTTTTAAGCAGATTTAAAATTCACAAATTGCTTCGAAAATTTTAGGTAATAGTCAAACTGTTACATAAAATATATAAAAAAAAATTCAGCGAAATATATTCAGTAGTTTTTAAAATAAAAATTAAAATAATAATTACACATCTTATATGAAACGATCACGTGACCATGATATGAAACGATCACATGATCCACTTCAAAATGATATATGGCATCCATCTTGTTTCAAAATCGTGATTTTTTAAAGTTCTTTTTAATTCATATTGAGTGTTGTATCTGTCCTAAAACTACTTTATTTTTGCTTAAATTCTGTGCATCTACATACTAAAACAACACAATGGCAATATATTTGAGTTTAAATTCTCATTCAAATTTGATTATTTCTACAACTAAGCCTATTTTTCACCTATGTAAAATGTAAACAGCAAAATTTGTAGAATGAGTTGTATTAGAATTACTGTATTTCTTTAACACAAAATAATTCAGTCCATGGAGTCTGCATGGCTGATATGAATGAAATATTGATTGATTTTATAAACAGAAGGACGATTTTTTTCGATGAAGTTTTAAGCATAGAGTTTATGAATTGTAGCTCCATGGTCTTAATTTTTAAATAAAATAAATTATTATAGTATTGTGATGAATGAAATGAATGAGAGAAAGTTATGAATGAAATCCTGCTTTTATAGAGAGATCCAGGTGTGTTATTTTTTCTATGACGTCATTTGAATTTATTTCAGTTGTTTTCGATGGAGTTTTCAAATATAATAAATTATCGTAGTATTATGATAGTTTTAAAAATATTACCGTGGAATGTATTGCATTTTAGAGATATTTAAACCAGGCAATTTATATTTCAATGCCGTCATTTGAATGAAGTTCATTTTTTTCAGTGAAGGTTTAAATTTTCAAATATAATAAATCAATGTAGTATTGTGATAAGTTTTAAAATATTACCGAGGAATGTATTGCATTTTCGACTTTTTTAAATAAAATTGCATTGAAGTTGGAAAGTGTTTCATAATCAATGCTTTAAGCATGATTGATATGTCTTGTTTTTAACTTTAAAAGTAGTAAATTCATTGCTTTATGTAAGGAAAGTCATGTGCTGCCCACATCAGATTTTTAAACTATTTTCGTATGAATATTATATTTCCTTTCATGTATCTGCAAAATCTAATATTTCATTGTTGAAAATACTGTTGCCATTTCAAAAGAATATTTAAATTACGCTATTAATAATTAATTTATTGTTCAGGGCTGTAATCACGGAGGTAAAGGAAACTAACTCCATGGAAATAATAATACAGAAGTTATCGTTGAGACTTTCATCGTATTTGGATAATATATGTAAATATTTGGAAATTGCATTTTTGATTCAATTTTTTGTTTTAATTTGGTAACTGAACGTATTTTCAAAGGCCGCTGTGGCGTTGCTCTGCTGGAAAATTACCATTAAGAAAATAGCCGTTGATTGTAGAACCGCCACTTACTCGATTATCGAGTATAACTCTAGGTTGAGTATTTTGGAAATGCATCATGTGAGGGAATACACAATAAATACAAATATTAGTAAATAAAATAAAGCTTTTATTTTAAAACACGTATTAAACCCTGTTAATTAATTTAAAACACCAAACCATACACGTTACATAAAATAGTTCGCTAATTGCAAATCTTATAATAGTTGATCCCCTCTCCCTATTAGGATTCTATTTTAGTATTTAAAATCCGTGATTAATTCCTTCTATTAAAATCTAACCTCTGGTACGTATTATGCAGCAAAGAAGAGAACAAAGGACTTACTCCTGGACAGTAATGGTCGGCAATCATCTTATCTAACATCTACGTTTTTTTGAAGATGCTATTACTTCAATCTCAAACCAAACTTCCGTACTTCTGAATTTTTTGATCCCAGCTCGAGAATCGTGCTACGCCCCTAGCCTTGCCCCATGGCTGTAGTTTAGTAGTGATACTTTGAGATTTGTAATAAATCCTGTGACGTACTGGGGCTCCTCCGGGTCATTGAGTGAACCCTTTCCAAAGGGTTGTCGAAAATTGGGGAGCGCTAGTACTCCTGCAGGTGTCGTCCATTTTCATTAAAGAAAACCATATCATCCTTTGCCATTTCTCACGGTCTGCAGCTGGTCCGTTTCGAAATCAGAGCTCTGGAATGCTCAAAATGTTTCCAGAGAGAGGAGGTCGGAAATGTTTCCTAAGAGTGAAGTGACGACAGGAAATTCCAACTGTCCCACGACACTGGTTTCCCAATCTAGGGAAAAGAAACCAAGTTTCTTCTTCAAGTAGTGAAGTTACAAACAAATGATAAATTATACAAAGTATACACGTAAATGAAAAGAGATAACAATAAAATGTACAATAAAACTATACAATAAAATTATGCAAAGAACAAGTCATATAGGTGTGGAAAGTTTATTTCTCTCAAAGTCTGCCCAAAAGAGTAATTAAGATGAAAGATTGTCACTGTGCGTTCAGTATTATTTCATTAAAAAGTCTGTAGCACTCTCTGAAAATAGTTGTTACTTTGCTAAAGTAAAGTCACATAACTTTTAAAGAGTTTGTCATGATCACTATGGCTATGTCCTTTGTATTTTAATTAAAGTTTATGTCGCGCATATCTGTTGGGAACATTGTTTGTTCACATAGTTTATAGTGGTTCATATCTTTCACTAAGAACTGATTGTTGTACAATAATTGGAAAATTCTTGTATATTGTTCTGTAAGATAACGATATTGTAGAAATCTTCAATATTGTAGGAATATCCTGTGAGTAGTATTAGTTGTGGTATCACTTTGTAGTTGAAGTTACATTGCCACAACGATGCTCTCGAAATGTTATTGGATGTTTACACACAACTCGTGTTTTCTGCATGATTTCAGTTGAACCGCATTTCTGATGAAGGTGGCTTGTACCAAGGTTTCTCGTGTCCTTTCCTTTTCCGTGACTGTTGGCACCTTTCGGTCCAAGGAAGAAATGGTTTTGTTTGTTGTTAATGGTCATTGACCTTCTGATGTTTTGTAAGTGGTGCATACATATGCTGGAAAAGACTTGAGTTTTTTGCCACTTGCTTGAGTTGTCAAGCTACGCCTTTGGTGCTGCAGAAATCTTTATGAAAAGAACTTTCCTTCGAACTTTTCTTCATAATCTTGATTTATACTCAATTTAATTTATCATTGTATAATTGCATAAATTATTTATAGCACATACTAAAAGCAGGTGGCCTAGAGTCCTTAAACTCTGTCCACTGCATAGCACCAGAGATTAGAAAAAACATTTCACTTTTAATGTTTTCTAAATTTTTATCCTTTTTATTTTACATTAAATATTTATATACATATTATTTATAGAAATTCTCACAATATAAAAGTTCTCATTAAAAGTAATTTTTATTTCCTTATGAATTATTTATTCCTATTTTTCTAGAACTCACTTAAACTCACTTAGTTCTCCTACGTACTCCTATCCTGACCTAACCTAATTCAATCAATTGTATCTTTTACGCGAAAACCCGACCTTCAGGTGCAATATTTTCCATCACTGGTTTAAAATCTCGTAACGTATTATACTTTTGCACTTTTAATTCAATTTTCGTTTTCATTTGGTAACTGGACGTATTTTCAAAGGCGACAAAGTAAAAAAAAAAAAAAAACTCGAGAACAGCTAGTCCTAGAGTAATGGGGTTGATCTTATTCTTTTCATTGTCAAAAATAGTATTTTGTTTTAGATTTTGACGATTTTTGCAGGCTGTTTTGCAAAAAAATGGCAGGTTCTTTTTTCAAAATCATGTTAAAATCTAATCAGTACCACGGTAATCTATAAGTGACTTATCTTCTAAGTTTTGTGTAATTTGGCCAATTAGTTTTTTAGCTAGAGTGGATATATACATTGCACAGACACGTATACACACACACACAGGCACACACACAAACACACACACACACACACATAAACACAGAGACACACGTGTACACGCAGGCACAGAGACGTCACGCCAAAAATAGTGATTTCGTGTTCTAGAGGTCCCAAAACGTGTAGATCCGTCGAAAACTCAAGTTGTAGATTTTCAGCATGATTCCAATACTTTCCTTATACATTACCATATATTGTAGGGAAAGTAAAAAATTATGCAGAGTATATGTAATTTATACTCTCATTAATTATAGATAAGAGTTAATATTTGCCTTTAATTGTAAGTTAATAAAGTTAATGTTAGTTACAGTTATAAGTAAAAAAAGTAGTTTTTAACTGCGAAGTTAAATTTATTAAATTAAAAAAAATATGGAATTAATACAAACTTTGCTTATGTTTATAGATAGATCAGTTGCAGCTGAATTGAGAGTTTGTCCATTTACCTCCATTGTGTGACCAGTAATTGAAAACTGCAAATAAAAATTTTGAAGTATTAAACTGTTATTAAATTAAAATGTTCTACTATACTAAGCTGTGTATTAAATTTAAGCTCTCTAGGACATATGTTAAAAATGCCATCAAAGTAGTTGAAATAGACAGACACCTACACATCTGTCATGACAAGTTAAATAAAAGTTTTAATAAATTTTCTGCATAATTAAATCATATTCTTCCTTTTAGATATGCTCTACAGGTCCGGAACACATGAGTGACTACCTAGTATCTCCTGACAAAAATAGTCCCCCACCCTCTTATAATGATGTCGTTGGAGCTGACGAGGAAGAAATATTATCATTTCTTCGACCACCCTCCGAAGATAGCTGCTCAAAATACAGCCCACTTCCAACGATAGTTCCTTCCAAACCAAAGAAAACCCGTTACGGGGTGCGTTCAGATTTCTCCCGACCTTTTTACCGCCAAGATATTTTGTACAGCGCTAGTCTTCTACACTTGCCGGAGTTCAAGAAATCCCACCAGAACATTACAGACTATGCGGCAAGTGTGACTAAAATTCCAGACCCTGAGGAAGAAGGAGCAAGCGGTTGCATATCTCCTGCAATGAAGGATACTTTCAGACAGATGTTAGATATATCCTTGCTTAAAAGTCCAACGTTCCTCCTCCTTGGTCTTGGAGGTTTCCTTACTTTAGCAGGGTTCTTCGTGCCATTCATGTTCGTTGTAGATAGGGCTGTGCAGCAAGGAATAGCAGTAGAGACTGCAACGTATATACTGCCAATGATTGGACTGACTAATACTGTTGGACGTATATTTTGCGGTTGGATATCAGACAGACCATCTTTAAATGCTCTGACAATCAACAATGGGGCATTGATTATTGGAGGATTGGCAACTATTGTGAGCTCATGTTTAAATTCATTCGAACTGCTGTTGGTGTATGGAGCTATATTTGGATTTGCTATAGGTAAGATTATATTAAAATATCTTAACTTTTTTTTATTATATTTCTGGTGCTTACATGGAAATTAACAGGTGTCAATCATCTGCCTGACAAAACGAATTCGTTTCTGCGAAAGAACATTAATGAACAAGTTGATTAGAAAATTTTAAGATACCAAATCGAATTGCCAAACAAGTTGAATGTGTTTTAAGTTCTTGAAACAAATTGATAAATGCGAGTTAATTTCTGTATGAACATAATATTTGTTGTTAATTTGTTGTTAATTTAATATTTGCTGTTAAAGATCATAAAAGGTTCCTTTAAATTCTGTGATCATTGGCAATATTTGAGATTGATTCGCTTAACTCGTGTTAACAGTGTATGTTAAAGATTATAACAAGAAAGATCAATCATGCATAAAGCATTAATTATGAAACACTTTCAAACTTCAATGGAATTTCTTTTAAACATCTCTAAAATGCGATACATTCCTCAGTAATATTCTAAAAATTATCACAATACTATATTAATTTATTAAATTTGAAAACTTAAAACTTCATCGAAAAAAATGAACTTCATTCAAATGACGGCATTGAAATGTAAATTGCCTGGTTTAAACATCTCTAAATTGCAATACATTCTTCGGTAATGTTTTTGAAATTATCATAATACTACAGTAACTTATTATATTTGAAAACTTCATCCAAAATAGTTGAAATTTATTCAAATGACGCCATCGAAATATAACAAGCCTGGCTCTCTCTATAAAAGCAGCATTTCATTCATAACAATTTCCCATTCATTTCATTCATCACAATACTATAATAATTTATTTTATTTAAAAACTTAAGACCACAGAGGAACAAGTAATTAAACTCTATGCTTAAAACTTCATCGAAAAAAATTGTCCTCCTCTCTGTAAAATCAATGAATATTTCATTCATATCTGCTATGCAGACTCCATGAGCAAAATAATTTTGCGTTAAAGAAATGCAGCAATTCTTATTCAACTCATTCTACATATTTTGCGGTTTACGTTTTCCATAAGTGAAAAATAGGCTTCGTTGTAGAAATAATCAAACTTGGATGATCATTTAAACTCAAATATATTATAATTGCGTTGTTTCACTATGTAGATACAGAGAATTTAAGCAAAAATTAAGCGGTTTTAGGACACATACAACACTAAATATGAATTAAAAAGAACTTTAAAAATCACAATTTTGACAAGATGGATGCCATATTTTATTTTGAAGAGGGTCACGTGATCTCTTCATATAATGGTCACGTGATCGCTTCATATAAGAGATGTAATTAATATTTTAATTTTTATTTAAAAAACTACTGAATATATTTTACTGAAATTTTTTTTATATATTTTATGGGATAATTAGAATATTTCCTAAAACGTTCGAAGCAATTTGTGAATTTTAAATTCGTTTAAAAAAATGTTTGAAAAATTAGGTCCCATAGGGTTCAATCTACTTCATTTCTTCAACCCGGTATCAATCCAATACAAATTGGGTGATATTATTCTTTTATATTGCCATAGATCCCACAGACCGTCTGAACAACATACTAAACTTTCATTTTTATAAAGTCATTTTTACGGCAGTTATCGTACTAACGGACAGACAGACAGAACGACAGGCAGACAGAATGGACAAAGTCATAAACACTTTTCAACTATGTTGTAAAGTGTTAAAAAGGGGGCTCCGTCTGAAATTCACCCATGTAAGTACCTGCCTTCAAAACTTCGTGGTCTTTCTACTGTCTACAGGGCGCGAAATATTTTGTCTTTGACTTTGACATTAACTATTTCTTAAACTGCGATATATATCAACAAAAAAGATCAATCATGCTTAAAGCATTGATTATGAAACACTTTCCAACTTCAATGCAATTTTATTTAAAAAAGTCGAAAATGCAATACATTCCTCGGTAATATTTTAAAACTTATCACAATACTACATTGATTTATTATATTTGAAAACTTAAACCTTCATTGAAAAAAATGAACTTCATTCAAATAACGGCATTGAAATATAAATTGCCTGGTTTAAATCTCTAAAATGCGATAATAATTTTAGAATTATCATAATACTACGATAATTTATTATATTTGAAAACTTCATTAAAAACAACTGAAATTCATTCAAATGACGTCATACAAAAAATAACACACCTGGATCTCTCTATAAAAGCAGCATTTCAATCATAAACAATTTCCCATTCATTTCATTCATCACAATACTATAATAATTTATTTTATTTAAAAATTAAGACGATGGAGCTACAAGTAATTAAACTCTATGCTTAAAACTTCATCGAAAAAAATTGTCCTTCTCTTTGTAAAATCAATGAATATTTCATTCATATCAGCTATGCCGACTCCATGAGCTAAATAATTTTGTGTTAAAGAAATACAGCAATTCTAATACAACTCATTCTACATATTTTGCTGTTTACATTTTACATAAGTGAAAAATAGGCTTCGTTGTAAAAATAATCAAATGTGGATGAGCATTTAAACTCAAATATATTGTAATTGCGTTGTTTCAGTATATAGATGCACAGAATGTAAGCAAAAATAAAGTGGTTTCAGGGCGGATACAACACTCAATATGAATTAAAAAGAACTTTAAAAATCACGATTTTGAGACAAGATGGATGCCATATATCATTTTGAAGTGGGTCTCGTGATCTTTTCATATCATGGTCTCGTGACCGCTTCATATAAGAGGTGTAATTATTATTTTAATTTTTATTTAGAAAACTACTGAATATATTTCGCTGAATTTTTTTTTATATATTTTATGGAACAATTTGACTTGTACCTAAAAATTTCAAAGCAATTTGTGAATTTTAAATCCGCTTAAAAATGTTTGAAAAATTAGGTCCCATAGGGCTCAATATATTTCATTTTTTCAACCCGGGTTCAATCCAAAACTAATTGGGTGATATTATTCATTTATATTCCCATAGGTCCTATAGACCGTCTGAACAACTTACTAAAATTTCATTTTGATTAAGTCATTTTTACGGCAGTTATCGTGCTAACGGACAGACAGACAAACAGACAGACAGACAGAATGAACAAAGCCATAAACACTTTTTAACTTTGTTGTAAAGTGTTAAAAATGCCTTTACGTTATGTCAGCATTGCCAATTTGGAGATTGATAATTAACACTTTACAACAAAGGTAAAAAGTGTTTATGACTTTGTTCATTCTGTCTCTCTGTCTTTCTGTCTGTTTATCTCTCTATAATATTCAAATTATTCCATAAAATATATAAAAAAAATTTCAGTAAAATATATTCAGTAGTTTTTTAAATAAAAATTAAAATAATAATTACACCTCTTATATGAAGTGATCACGTGACCATAATATGAAAAGATCACGTGACCCACTTCAAAATAATATATGGCATCCATCTTGTTTCAAAATCGTGATTTTTAAAGTTGTTTAATTCATATTCGTCCTAAAACCGCTTTATTTTTGTCTAAATTCTGTGCATCTACATACTGAAACAGGGCAATGACAATATATTTGACTTTTAATGATCATCCAAATTTGATTATCTCTACAACGAAGCCTATTTTTCACTTATGTAAAATGTAAACAGCAAAATATGTATTATGAGTTGTATAAAAATTGCTGTATTTTTTTTAACGCAAAGGTATTTAGCTCATGGAGTCTGTATAGCTGATATGAATGAAATTTTCATTGATTTTGCAGAGAGAAAGATGATTTTTTTCGATAAAGTTTTAAGCACAGAGTTTAATTACTTGTAGTTCCATGGTCTTAATTTTTTAAATAAAATAAATTATTTTAGTATTGTGATGAATGGAATGAATGGGAAAATGTTATAAATGAGATGCTGCTTTTATAGAGAGAGCATCTTATTTTTTCTATGACGTCTTTTGAATGAATGTCAGTTGTTTTCGATGAAGTTTTCAAATATAATAAATTATTGTAGTATCAGGATGATTTTAAAAATATTACCGAGAAATGTAGAGATGTTTAAACCAGGCAATTTATATTTCAATGCCGTCATTCGAATGACGTTCATTTTTTTCGATGACGGTTTAAGTTTTCAAATATAATAAATTAATGCAGTATTGTGATAAGTTTTAAAATATTACTTAGGAATGTATTGCATTTTAGTGATGTTTAAATAAAATTGCATTGAAGTTGGAAAATGTTTCATAATCAATGTTTTAAGCATGATTGATCTTTTTTGTTTTAACTTGTGTTAACAATGTATATTAAAGATCTTAGAAATGCCTTTAAATTCTGTAATCTTTGCCAATTTGGAGATATATTCTTTTTACTCGTATTAACAATGTATGATAAAAGAGTTAATTATACACAAATTATCTTACATTTATTAATTTATTTCGAAATTTTCAAACGTTTATAAATATTGAGGAATCCTATTGAGCATTGTAAAATTTTGTAATCGATTTTGTATTTAATTAACACTTTTTTGAATAAACTAATTTTTGTTTCACTATATATATAACTTTGTTTATAACTTTGTCACTACCCTTGTTAGTTATTATTTCTCTATTAACTAACAGAATAATTTAAATACTATTATAACTATATTTCCCCAAATTTAATGTTAACTTTTATGTGTATATCTAATAACAAAATCTCATAAACTTTCAATAATATTGTTTATGAACCTTTAGGAAAAGTATTTCAATAGACGTGAAATTAATACAAAAAATTTGATGTGAGCCTTTGACGCGAAAATTTGAAGCATGACCTTCTTTCTATACAGACTTAAATTGATTTTCTCTTTTTTTTTCTTTCATAATTCATCAGATTCAGTTTAATTGCACAAAATAACGCGAATACTGTATTTTCAGTTTTATTTCAACTTTTGTTTTTATTTGCCTACTGGGCGCACTTTGAACGGCGAAGTGGCAAAAATATGAAAGAATTAAAATATCCCCAGAACGGTTAGTCTTAGAGTTATCGGGTTGGTATTATTATATTTGTGGTCAAAAATTGCGTATAAAACAAGCATGTAACTGATACATTTGAGCATACAGTCTTTTATTTTAAATTTTTTGTAATGATAAATATATAAATTAACTAACATAATGCTGCTACAGCCA